>CP049708.1:4376598-4629011 GCA_004148225.2 Heterodera glycines | reverse complement strand
TTTTTAAAAGGGAATTATAAATGACAAAATATAAAAGAAATATGAAAGACAAAATCTTTAAATGACCTATAAACTGATTTTATATATTACATTTCTTTTCATATATCTGTTGTCTGTCTCCCCCATCTTATGTGAATATATATTAAATAATCCTTTACTTTGCTGCTATGCAAATTTATTTCACAAATAATTTAAATTAAAATTACAAATAAATAAAATAAAAAAAGTGAATTTATATTTGAGCAATATATAACAATTTTGTCAGACATTCTTTATTATAAATTAATTTTAAAAATATTTGATTTTTTTGTTTAAATCTAACTAAAAAATAATTTTGGTATTGTAATAATTAAAATTATTGTACTATAATTCACTATTAAAACATTGCCTCAAATACAACGGGTGGCCTTTTCAAGAATTAATTTATGTATTGCCATAAAAATCAGTGAAACGAAACAATTCAGCCTTCCCAAAACAATTAAGACTTTTAATTTTACTTAAAAGAGGAGGGAAGAACAGAAATGCATTTGCTTTAAAGAGGATCAGCAGAATGAATTTGAATGAAATTGATTACTACGGTCGAATGACTAGGGTCGACACTTTTAGTTACTAAAAGGCTCGAAATCGTTAATTAAATAGTGAGGAAAAATGCCAAAATATTGACTAAACGTCCGAAATAGTGACGAATAGTGACAAAATTTTCAGCCAAAAATTGAGCAAAATATAATTTTTTTTTCCCGGCGGGGTATGTTGGCACCGCCTGATCCCAAAAACTTTTATTTTTCTTAAAATATCGGCTTTTAATTATTTTGTGACGCAGTGCCAAATAGTGAGTTCAAGTGATGGGTAATGAATGACATCAGAATAGAAAAAATTACTTTTTTGAGCTCCTTTCTTCAAAACAATTGAGCAAAAATAGTTAAATCACTAAAATCACAACCCTAGTTATGACGTCAGTCAAAAACCTTTAAAATAATCGTACTCAAAAAATCCTCAAAATAAAGATTTTTGCTTATAAGTTTGCTAAAAGAGGTTTCTGTGTTTTGGAAAAAAATCTACAAGATATGAATATGAATGCTTTTGAATTCAATAATTTGGTAAATTTTTTTTGCAATTTTTGCTTAATTCTTGAAGGTTATTGTCGTCTTCTTGAAAAATCCTCAATTCTTCGATTGTCTCCTTAAACATATAAAATAATGTAAATGAATCACTCATCTATTTCTTTTTAAATTTTGAGTTAATTATTAATATTCTTCCAACTATAAAACTTTTACAGTGATAAAGCTGTATATTCAAAAATAAATAATTATCTAAAATAAAATTTATATTGAAATTAAAGTTAAAAATAATATTAAACAATATATATATTATGCAAAAAAATAATAATGATAATAATAAGATAATTTTTTTTCTGAATTAAGGTCTTATAAACGAACATCGCAAACAGCCTCATCAACATCATCTGCCGCAACCGGCTCGACTGTCCAAACATCTGCCGCAACCGGCCCGACATCGGCTTCTCTCTCAGCTTTGCAGTGAAAACGCTCTGCCGATTTGCCCGTGCCGCTCCCGAGAAAAGAGTACGCGGTATTTTCAGGATTTTTTAAAAAATTGCTTAGGCTTCTAGTGCAGAATACGCGTCCCACAAAAAAAAAGAATAAATTACAAAAAAACAATTTTTAGGGGTTATTTGATGCGCTGAGCGCGAATATGAAATCCATTTTTGACTTTGTTTCGAACCCCAAACTAAGATTCGAACAGTTTATTTTTTAAAAGTCATCTAAATAAAATTCCCTGAGGTTTTCAAGGTCGCTGATCACGAATAAGATATCCATTTCGAACCCCGGCTCAGATTTCGAACAAAGTCGAAACTTAAAATTTTTTATTTTTACTTTATGTATGTTCGAATCTACATAAAATGACTTATTTTTGCTGTTCAAATTACCTGTGATTTATTTTCTGCTAGTTTTAATCAATTTTAGAATAAAAGTGCGAAATCGAAAAATTGAATTTTAGACTTTTTGTTTGTATTCGGGTCCTGGTTCGAAATTGGTCGAAACGGATGTCATATTCGCGCTCAGCGCATCAAATAACCCCTAAAAATTGTTTTTTTTAATTTATTCTTTTTTTTTGTGGGACCAATAATCTTCACAACAGCCGGATTTTGCACATCCCATGAATTTTGACTTGAATATTTTAGCATAAATTTACTAAAAAGGCGCGGCGGCAATTTCTGTCTTCCCTCCCGTGGCCATCATAGGATTGTTTTGATCAATAGTCCGCATTTGTGTGACCATGTTTTTATGGGACACATAAAGCTAAACCAATTTATGAGACACATATTATTGTATTTTAAAAGCACACAAACATCTGTGTTATCCAGATTCAATGAGACACTGTAAACACATTTTTTTGGTGCTCCTTGCAAGGAGAACAATTATGAAATTGTTTACACTTTTTTTCTGTTTATTTTTTTACACATAATAATACATATTAAACATTGTTGGTCTAATTTTTTTCCTAATTTTTTTACAAATTGCCTGCCTCCATTTAGGCTATTTTTTGCAATTTGTATTCATTTTCGTTCGTTTTAGCACTCCCGTGTATTGTTGCCCCCCCCCCCTCAAAATCTTTAAAATTTGTAGGAAATACCCGTTTTAACTTGATTAATTTTTTTTCTGAATTAAGGTCTTATAAACGAACATCGCAAACAGCCTCATCAACATCATCTGCCGCAACCGGCTCGACTGTCCAAACATCTGCTGCCGACATCGGCTATGAGTACCGAAGATCAGTTCCAAGTTCCCACTGTGGCCCAATTGCATACGATCTATAAGGAAGAACATGATAAGGCAATGAACGTCATGTTGGAAACCGAAGGCACACCATTTTTCTTTGCAATTGAAATTTTTTCAAAAGGTCAAAAATAGCAACAAAGACACAGCTCAGGTGCAAATTATATCTCGTAATACCACAATTTCACCCCACCCCTTTGGTTTCTTCTCAAATTTATTTTATATAGTTCTTTTTACCGGTAAACCGGCTTCCAGACGTCTTGCACTATTCTATACTTAAGGAGACACAATTTCCTATTTCCCCAATACTGCACCTATTTGCTGGAAGGATAGTGTGTCTTCTTAAATGTTTTTTAACATATATGTGTCTTGCAAACAGCCCATTGTCAAAGTTCGTGACAACTTTAAAATATTTAATGTTTAAGCAAATTCATTGACAATATCCCGGCCATCCAGCGCATCTACAAAAATTTGGTCAGCACGCTGAAGAACAACTCTCAGCTTGATTTCATGTGCAAACTTCACAAAAAGACCAACAAAGACGACAAAAGTACTGCGGATTCGTTGGCTTCGGAAGAAGGAATTGCTGCTGCTATCAAAGAACATCTGTCTGCCGATTCTCCGGCTTTTCCAACCATCTCTGCAAACACAATCAAACGGGTTTATTTGAATGCCTTTATCTATCTATCTAAGTTTATTTATTTTGTCCAGTATCCGAAAATCTGTGTTTATTGTAAAGCAGCAGCAATCGACCTGAAAGGACACCTGCGAAAGCACGAATTGACGCCAATGGACAGGGCCCGTGCTGAAATGGCTTCACATGCCAAAATCACACAGTTTGCAGACAACTCGTTTGTCGATGGTCCAGACTTGTGCAAGAAGATCACAGCCCTGGATTACGAAGGAATTTTCGACATTTTGCGAAAATGCGGAATCACGGTAAGAGAGAGACAAACATTAATATTTGTAACTTTTGGTCACAGATCATTTTTATATTAAAATGGGACACATATGTATATATAGGATAATAATTAGACACACATGTGTTTTGGTTTTTAGATCTATGACGACTCAGAAGATAAGGACTACTTCGTCTCTGGAATGGGCTCATTCATCCCAGGGCAGCCTCTCGACGCACAACCTGTGCCGATCTCGCCCAACAACCTATTGGCGGCGGGTCAACTTTTTGTGCTGCCAGGCAAACGCATCACTCATACCACTCTCGCAGACGGAACAGAACTCCAGCTTGCTGAACCTATGTTTCAGCATTCAAACACTTCAAATGTCGCTTACACGTAATTACTTAATTGCCTGTTATTTTTTTAAGTGTATAAAAATAATTCTTTTTTGTCAGTTTGGCTTTTGGGGCGTTGGCAACGTTTCTCAAGTGCGATGGCCTGAACACTTCTGCCGATTCCGCGGCTCCACTTTCTCTCTACTACACATTCAACCGAACGAAGAAGAATATCCTGAATGCAGCTGGACAATTTAAAGACAAGATCACCAAGAGAGAAGTCACTCCTCCGTTAAAATTCTACAGCGACTTGTGCTTTGCATTGACAACCGGGTTCAACACAAACACACGTGAACTTAACAACCTGGCACATCTGCCGCTTACATCGGCTACAACGGCTTACTACTTCGAGCGGTTACTCAACAGTTAGTTGCACACTTTTTTTTATAATGCAAAGTAGTCAGACAGGACACAGCAGTGTGTCTGCATGGGCACCACCACACACATAAATGTGTCCCATGCAATAAATGTTCCAAGTAGTTGGATAGGACACAGTAGTGTGCTGAGCACTTTTGTGCCTGTTTTAATGAACTTAAAAAGTTTCTTAAAAATTCACTTCGGGAAAAATGTCTCAATTTAAAAGTCTCAAAAGTGTTTATTTAACTAGATGGAACCGATTTTGAAGTGCCATTGACTATGGACAAGGAATTCTACACTCCTCTGGCACAACTTGTTGACTAAAAGTTACCAGTGTACGGAGACCCTTCCAAACTCAAACATATCGGCCATGCACTTGCTTCAAAAGAGATGGACCGGAGAAGGTAATTAATGTCCATGTGTAAAAAAGTGATTTCGCCGGCGCTATATTAAAAGTGACCCTTTTTAAGACACATTTATGTAATTCAATGTTAAGGAGACACACTATCCATTTCCAGCATATCGGGGCAGTATTAGGAAAATAGGATAGTGTGTCCTATATAATGTTATTATCATAAATGTGTCTCATAAGTTCTGAGTACCACATATGTCTAGAGATTTGAAATTACAATGAAAATTTACTGATCATAAATCCGGGTCCGGGGTTCGAAATTGGTTTTTAAAAAATTTTCAAAAAGGGCCACTTTTAATATAGCGCCATTTCGCCTATACTTTTATAATTTTGTTGTTGTTTCAGCAGCAATTGTTATTTTTCTTGTCCGTTCTGATCGAGGTTACTGGCATCGATATTTCTGCCGTTACGGCTTTATTGCATGATGACGATTTAAACCAATCTGGCGGTACTATGGACATCTCAGCTGGGAACCTTACGCTTGGCGCCTCCGACGTTAGAAAGAAAACTCGTCTTGACATCCTTGTGAAGCAACTCTTCAAGACGATCAGTTGCCCCCTGGCTTATTTCATCATGGCGCAGATCGAGGTGGAAGAAGTCAACGAGCTATTCAAAAGTAACTATCTCATTAAGCTTGTGGTGCTATATTAAAAGACAGCGTAAATGAACTTAAAGCAAAACCAAAGTTGCATGAAAAAGTCATTTATAAAAAAATAATATATAAAAAAGGTGAAAAATTGTCAAAACGCTGTGGCTTTAAATATAGCGCCAACCTTGTTACGTCTTTAAATTCTAGCTGTATATGCTCCTTCTGCCGACTCGGCTCCGTGTTTGCACATTCAAAACATGCTAGAAGGAAAACCGGACTACATCAGTAAAAATAATACGCAGTTATCAAATTCTTGAAAACATTTAGCTCCGGCCGACATCATCATGCTTGCTGCCTTTCTGCGCGTGAATCTGTTCATTTCAGTGCAGTTTAAAGGTTTCCAGCACCAGTTTGGAATTCCAGGTAATGGTATTTCAGTCTTATATAGTATGAGATACAAAAATTATAAATGGTTAATAGGCTCTGCTTCTGTAACAGTCACATTAATGTGTCTCATTCTATAAATAACCAGTTACTTAAAAAACACAAATATTTTAGGCAACAGAGACTACCTTAAATCGAACCTGAAACGTGCAGACAACGCGCTTCTTTCGCTGAATGTATGAATTGTTTTTTTAATTGACTTTAATATAATTAGGTGTCCATCCAATTCTTCACTCGTACTGGAGATCGGACTGCTTCCTGGGTGATCAAAAAGCTCAAAAAGGACACCGAATTGCGTGCTTCTCCTTCTCCTATTCAACTCAAGTCATGTGCATTCTGTTTTGACATCAACACACAAACTACCTACATCGTCTCAAATCCGAATGAGTTCCTCCCCCGTCGCGGCCATACTGAGGATTCCCAAGAATCACAAGAAGATGGCGAATAAAACACGGGACAAAGATAGCCGATGGAATTATCTGCCGATCCGGCCGGCCTCACTAATGTAATTTTTTTTGGCATGCACTTGATGTTTTGCCATTCCACCACCCCCACTCACTTAATGTATGTTTTTGTTCAAATATTTTTTCCCCCATTGCATACCATGGTACTCCCTCCGGCCCGGACCGGTGGTATTGTGTATTTGTAAACATTACGCCGTCCGGGCGGTAGCCGTTATGCTTTTTATGGAACACATTTATGATAAACCAAAAATTTAAGACCCATTTAATATGTAGTTTTAGATGACATATTTTACTCAAAATTTGCGCGACACATTTATGATACTAATATTATATGGGACACACTATCCTATTTCCTAATACTGCCCCGATATGCTGGAAATGGATAGTGTGTCTCCTTAACATGGAATTACATAAGTGTGTCTCGGAAGTTCTGAGTGACACATATGTTTATGAGATTTGAAATTACAATGAAAATTGCTGCCCCGTCTCGGGAAAAAACCGACAAGAAAAGTGCTTATGGTCGTGTGAACTGCAATAGAGTCCAATTTTTGCCATTATTATACGTCCGATTTATTTACCAAAATTGAGAGGTTTTTCTGCATAAAATTGCATTTGATCACTGATTTGAAATCGATCGATCATTCTTAATTAATTCATTTCTCTCCAAATTGTCAATTCGCTTTTGCCATCGAAATGTTTGTCCACAAGCGCATCAAAACGGGGCCAAAGAAGTGCCAATTTGAGGCCAAGTTGAGGATGGTCAAAACAGGGCAAAATGTCCATCCAAACGTCGTTGCAAATCCAACTGTAAATGTGAAAAAACAGTTTGGTTAAATAAATGACTAATTTGTGTGACTTTTAAAATTCTTTTACCGTACCGTCGGTTCATTTTTTGGCAATTACCACAATTTGGCCGAGTTCCGAATGATGTCACACAAATATATAGTTGCAAGCCGGTTGGAAGCAGGCTTGCCGGGGGCTTTCGGACACGGGGAACACGCTCGTGCCATCCGCTTCCCCCTCCCGAGCTTTTTTTTTGCTGAAGAAGCTTTATTAGTATCAGAAAAGCCATGAGAAAAGAGATGAGAACGCAGCATCGAAAGAATGAAAGAGCGGATGACTAAGCCGAAAAAGCCAGTTTCAGATGCGGGGATTCACTCACAGGGACTAAATTAACAAAGTGTGAATCGAGACTGCAATTGGGACGGCTATTTATGCGGTTCAGATGGGGCGGGACAAAATTTGTTTTTGCACCGTCTGGTGGCCAAAAAAGTTTGGACACAGATGGCCATTGGACGGCGCAGAAAATGGGGCGGGAAAATAAATTAATCCGCCAATTAAAGCCGAGAGTCTCGACTCCCCTCCGCCTCCCATCGGCCAAAGAATGAATCAGCTCCTCCAAATTTAGCCTAACAAATGGTCGCAAATTGGCACGTGACATTGGCCAAAGCAAAGGAATGGGGCAACAATTGGATAATAAAACGATGCAAAATTATTGGGGAGAAAGAGGAGAAGCAGCAGAAAGATGAAAATTTGGACAACAGTTGTAACAATGTGATAGTGGCGTTTTCTGACAATGAATGAGTGGTGGACCCAGCAAAAACAGTGGTTAACAGAAGAAGAAATGAATTAATTAAGAATGATCGATCGATTTCAAATCAGTGATCAAATGCAATTTTATGCAGAAAAACCTCTCAATTTTGGTAAATAAATCGGACGTATAATAATGGCAAAAATTGGACTCTATTGCAGTTCACACGACCATAAGCACTTTTCTTGTCGGTTTTTTCCCGAGACGGGGCAGCAATTTTCATTGTAATTTCAAATCTCATAAACATATGTGTCACTCAGAACTTCCGAGACACACTTATGTAATTCCATGTTAAGGAGACACACTATCCATTTCCAGCATATCGGGGCAGTATTAGGAAATAGGATAGTGTGTCCCATATAATATTAGTATCATAAATGTGTCGCGCAAATTTTGAGTAAAATATGTCATCTAAAACTACATATTAAATGGGTCTTAAATTTTTGGTTTATCATAAATGTGTTCCATAAAAAGCATAACGGCTACCGCCCGGACGGCGTAATGTTTACAAATACACAATACCACCGGTCCGGGCCGGAGGGAGTACCATGGTATGCAATGGGGGAAAAAATATTTGAACAAAAACATACATTAAGTGAGTGGGGGTGGTGGAATGGCAAAACATCAAGTGCATGCCAAAAAAAATTGCATTAGTGAGGCCGGCCGGATCGGCAGATAATTCCATCGGCTATCTTTGTCCCGTGTTTTATTCGCCATCTTCTTGTGATTCTTGGGAATCCTCAGTATGGCCGCGACGGGGGAGGAACTCATTCGGATTTGAGACGATGTAGGTAGTTTGTGTGTTGATGTCAAAACAGAATGCACATGACTTGAGTTGAATAGGAGAAGGAGAAGCACGCAATTCGGTGTCCTTTTTGAGCTTTTTGATCACCCAGGAAGCAGTCCGATCTCCAGTACGAGTGAAGAATTGGATGGACACCTAATTATATTAAAGTCAATTAAAAAAACAATTCATACATTCAGCGAAAGAAGCGCGTTGTCTGCACGTTTCAGGTTCGATTTAAGGTAGTCTCTGTTGCCTAAAATATTTGTGTTTTTTAAGTAACTGGTTATTTATAGAATGAGACACATTAATGTGACTGTTACAGAAGCAGAGCCTATTAACCATTTATAATTTTTGTATCTCATACTATATAAGACTGAAATACCATTACCTGGAATTCCAAACTGGTGCTGGAAACCTTTAAACTGCACTGAAATGAACAGATTCACGCGCAGAAAGGCAGCAAGCATAATGATGTCGGCCGGAGCTAAATGTTTTCAAGAATTTGATAACTGCGTATTATTTTTACTGATGTAGTCCGGTTTTCCTTCTAGCATGTTTTGAATGTGCAAACACGGAGCCGAGTCGGCAGAAGGAGCATATACAGCTAGAACTTAAAGACGTAACAAGGTTGGCGCTATATTTAAAGCCACAGCGTTTTGACAATTTTTCACCTTTTTTATATATTATTTTTTTATAAATGACTTTTTCATGCAACTTTGGTTTTGCTTTAAGTTCATTTACGCTGTCTTTTAATATAGCACCACAAGCTTAATGAGATAGTTACTTTTGAATAGCTCGTTGACTTCTTCCACCTCGATCTGCGCCATGATGAAATAAGCCAGGGGGCAACTGATCGTCTTGAAGAGTTGCTTCACAAGGATGTCAAGACGAGTTTTCTTTCTAACGTCGGAGGTGCCAAGCGTAAGGTTCCCAGCTGAGATGTCCATAGTACCGCCAGATTGGTTTAAATCGTCATCATGCAATAAAGCCGTAACGGCAGAAATATCGATGCCAGTGACCGCGATCAGAACGGACAAGAAAAATAACAATTGCTGCTGAAACAACAACAAAATTATAAAAGTATAGGCGAAATGGCGCTATATTAAAAGTGGCCCTTTTTGAAAATTTTTTAAAAACCAATTTCGAACCCCGGACCCGGATTTATGATCAGTAAATTTTCATTGTAATTTCAAATCTCTAGACATATGTGGTACTCAGAACTTATGAGACACATTTATGATAATAACATTATATAGGACACACTATCCTATTTTCCTAATACTGCCCCGATATGCTGGAAATGGATAGTGTGTCTCCTTAACATTGAATTACATAAATGTGTCTTAAAAAGGGCCACTTTTAATATAGCGCCGGCTAAATCACTTTTTTACACATGGACATTAATTACCTTCTCCGGTCCATCTCTTTTGGAAGCAAGTGCATGGCCGATATGTTTGAGTTTGGAAGGGTCTCCGTACACTGGTAACTTGTAGTCAACAAGTTGTGCCAGAGGAGTGTAGAATTCCTTGTCCATAGTCAATGGCACTTCAAAATCGGTTCAATCTAGTTAAATAAACACTTTTGAGACTTTTAAATTGAGACATTTTTCCCGAAGTGAATTTTTAAGAAACTTTTTAAGTTCATTAAAACAGGCACAAAAGTGCTCAGCACACTACTGTGTCCTATCCAACTACTTGGAACATTTATTGCATGGGACACATTTATGTGTGTGGTGGTGCCCATGCAGACACTTCTTCCAACTATAAAACTTTTACAGTGATAAAGCTGTATATTCAAAAATAAATAATTATCTAAAATAAAATTTATATTGAAATTAAAGTTAAAAATAATATTAAACAATATATATATTATGCAAAAAAATAATAATGATAATAATAAGAATATGTTTATCTATCTAATCTAATAATTTACTATTTAGAAATTACTCTTAATTTGGTTAGATTTCGAAGTAAAAATAAAACATTAGAAAAATACATTCTGACTTTAAAAATATAGGAATTAATTTTTGTTGAAAACTCTATTTTCTACTGATCTTAAAATAGCCTCAAAAGAAAAATTTAAAAAAATAAGAGATGCACCGACGAGATAAAAATAATGTTTCTTAAAATATGAAATAATAATTGTGTTTTGATGGATTTGGCCAGCTTTAGATCCTTGACATAATGACGACCAATTAATAGGCAAATGGCTAATTTTTGTTCCGACCAGACATGGAACTTCATACAAATTTTTTTTTTCATAATTTATGTTATTTCTAAAAACAATACAAAAAATATAAAAGAAATAGTCAACCATACAAAATACCAATGATAAAAAAATTATTCGGAAATTTATATTTTAATAATAAACAGAAAATTAGGCATCAAAAATATATACTTTAAAATGCATCTTCATATTATTATCGAATTACTTTTGAAAATTAATAAAATAAATAATTTTTTAATACATTTTTATAATATTCATTGTCGATACAACTCATTTCTTCCTGGAGCACACCATAGATAGCTTAAAAATAAATGCATCGAGATTTCTGATTTTTTATGACCAAAACTTAATTTACAAAGTAAACAAAATTCAGTGGAATTTATCTTTTATCTAATAAGCGCTATAGAATGATGCCAATGGATGTTTGTGGATTTAGAAAAAATACAATACCGTCAAATATTTGTATTAACAATATTGGTTTATTGCTTCATAATTTTTCTGTTGATTCTGTTTAAATACACTTAGTTGTTAGAATGTTTCATCAATGATTAACCATGAACAAAACTTTTATTTTTACAAAAAATAAAAATAAAATAAAAAATGCTTTAAAAATATTAAATTTTAATATAAAAAAAATATTATAAAGGCATTTTAATAAGCTAACGCCGGTGGAGATCAAAATCAAAGATGCTTTTAACCACAAAAAACAATTTATTATGAAATTAAGATATAATTATTTAGATAAAACCAAAAGATTGAAAAAAAGTCGATGATAAAAAAAGACCTTATCAAAATTAAATTCGATTTCCTTAATTTTTCAATTTGTCATAAATATTTCCAATTTAAAAAAAATATGGGCTTTCAAGAACAGAAATTGTATTATTAATAAAAAAGGATTGATATATAACAATGTGATGAAAAATCGACAAAATAATTTTTATAAATTAGTACAAAAAACAATCAAATTAAATAAATAAATTATTTACCTATCCCTTTACAATATTTGCTATAAAATAGGGAAAATGCAAAAACCACAGCCGCCTCAAAAACCTGGTCACAGCTAGATAAATGAAATTTGAAAATGTCAATCTTACAAACAAATTGATTAATAAATATCAAAATTATTTCATATATATTTGTATAGAAATACTCGAAATATTTTAATCATATTTCTTTTAACAAAGTCATTTTTATATAAATTAGGATTCCATTCATAATACAGAATCGACATTAATGAAATTAATAATATTTTCCATATTTATTTTAAAAATATAAAATAAAAAAAGAATATTTGTTTTATTTATTAAAAAATAAAAATAAAAATTATCATTTTTCAAGAAATATAAAAGTGATGCTATAATTAAATTATCTCTACCATATCCCTTAAACATTTTTTTACATAATTTAATGGGGAAGAATCCGAAGGATTCTTATTATATAATAATAAAAACAATACGATTTATTCAAAATAAAGAGATGCCAATGTGAAAAAACAAGTTTCATTATAAATTATCAGTAAATAACCAAAAAATTTTCACGACTTCGAAGCAGTTATCAAATAATAAATAAAAAAATAATTTCAATTAACATTCCTGATTTTTAAATTTAAAAATATTGATATTCTTCGATAGCATTAAGTATTTTCTACTAGCCTGCAAAATTTAAAAAATTATCTCAAAAAATTTCTGAAAACCTGGTTCTTGAGTACTTTTTTGGCCATAACTTTGTTCAAATTTGGCAAATTTTTTGTAATTTAGGTGAGTTAATAGAGTAAAGAGAAATGCAAAAGGAAGCTTTCAATCATTACCCATTAAAGATCAAAAAATGTTCATTAAAAAAAAAATTAATTTTTTATAAGGCCGAGAATTTGTTTTAGAATAAATAAAGATGTTTAAAACATTCACTGAGATTTGATAATGGTGGCTGAGAAAAATTTTAACATAATATTTTTTTCTTAAAAATAAGTAAATAACAGAATTTAAAGAAATTATACAAATTAATTACCTTAATTAAAAATGACAATTTTTCATTTAAATTATTTTATTTTGTACCAAAAAAATAATAAATAAAGTACGGAAAATTTATTTTAATTTTATAAAAAGCATCCATAAATAGAAAATATGAAAATAATGATAAAATATATTTTATAATTACATGTTGGCTAATGATTACATCATTAATTCATATACAGATAAAAAGGGTTCAAGTTAAAAAAATTTTTACGCAGAAGTTTTAAATGAAAAAATTATTGGGAAATCATAGGAAATTTAAAAATTTTGAATATTATGAAAAAAGATGAATTTAATTTTTATGAAAAAATTGAAATTCATATTTTAACACATATTTATATTCATTAAACGAAATTAGAAAAGGAAATTTAAAAACAATAAAATGTTACCGGAAACCGAAAGTTCTAAAATCGGGAACGAGGATTAAAGTACATATCTATACAATTCAACGACAAGTGAGTTTATTTTAAAATGATAAAATATTAAAAAATTTAAAAATAAAAAAGATGAATTTTCTTTAAAATTATGATAATTTTTGAAACAATTTTAATTAAACTTATCATTTTAAATAATGAATTAAATTAAATCATTAAGCAAAATATGATAAAGCTTTTAATCATTCGATTCACCAAAAATGTCAAGAAAGAAAAGAAAAATACCAATAAAAAAAAGGAAAAAATATTCAGCCAAAAATATTCATTTTTTTTGTTCCAACATTTTAAATATCAAAAATTAGCCTCTATATAATTTAAATGAAATACTATGATTTTTTACTTATTTTTTTAAATTTGAAATACCTGTTGATGTAAAATGTAACGCTGAAGCCTCAACGAATTCGCTGGTTTACAAAGAATTCCAATAATTTTAATTATTTTTTTATAAATTCTAATTTAAACCAAAATATTTTTCAAGAATTTTCTTCAAAATCAGTAATTTTAAAACGGCAAAAAAGGAATTTAAAGTAAAAAAATATATATAAAAAAGAATTTTTTTTAATAATTTAAAGAAACAAAACTATATCTTAACAGATGAAAACAAAAAATTATTCAAAATTAAAAGAGAATTGAATGATGCATTTATAATAAATGATTTATTCTTAAAAAAATGGATGGTGAAATTAATTGAAAAACAAAAATGCAAATTATATAAAATCATATTCACCACAATTTACAAATATTCTAAAATAATAGGGAGAATTTCAACTGAAATATCACAGAACAGAAAATGTATAAATATTTTTTGCATGAAAATTAAAAGAGCAAATTCAACAAACTATATAAATAATATATATATATATATAATTTTCTAAAGAAACAATTAAAATAGACACAGAAACAAGCTACACATAGATGAACTAAGACACAGTGAAGAAAGACAATAGAAATTAAAATAAATAATAAATATTTTTAGTAGAATAATTAAAAATAAACTGTAAACTGTTAAATTAATTTTATATAAACATTAAAAGTATAAGGAAAATAATTATTTATCACAACTTTAAATATTACTATAAAGTATAAAAATTATTTAATAAAAATATTTGTAACATTTATTAAAAATAGCATCTAGAAAAAATTTATCTTTTTAAAAAGATCAAATATCTGCTAATAAAGCAATTGTAATTAAATAAAGATTTTTCATTTAAATTAAATTTGGTGAAAAGAAGGCATAAAATTTAAATGTAAGAAAAAATCAAAAATAAATTTTATGTCACCCTTAAAATTATTATAAGAAATTTAATTTAACATTAAAAACTCCTAAAATTATGAGAATGAGCGTCAACCGCCCGAGAATAAAATCAAAAGCTGATAGCCAATTAATTATTACTTAAAAACTCGTTTAAAACTTTCAAAAAATTAATAATTCAAAATTATTTGTAAAAAATTAAATAAATTCAAAAACGTAAAAAAACTATAGAATTTATAAAGTTTAGCAGATATTATGGCAAAAAAAGAACTATAATTTTAAATGACAAAAGTTGTAAAGTTCAAATATAAAATAATAATGATGTCATCAACTAACTGTAAAATAAACGATTAATTTTCTATAAACATTAGTAATATTAACAAATGCTCAAATAATTAAAATATCAATTTTTTAAGGTAGATTATATGTTAATATTAATGTATCATTTACAGAAAGAAAATATATACTATCTATTATTCTGTTATTTAAACATTCAGAAAAACTTAATTACAAAACAAAGCTTTTATTGATAAAAAATTTATTTTTTTTTGAAAATTAACAAATGATATAAAACTAAATTATTAATAAATCATGAATAACAGTGAAAAAAATGACATTCCATGACAAATATAAACGAAAATATTAATGGTTTTCTTTTATAAAAAAATCTCAAAAAATAAAAATTTCTAAATTCAACATAAAATTTCTAATAAAATTATATTGATAAGAAGTACTAAACTTATAATCATCATTCAAAAAATTGAATTGATCCTCAGTAAATACCAAGAATTTTTATATAATTAGAACATAAATTAAAATTAAAAGAAGAAATATTAAATATAACTTAAATATGAAAAAAATAAAAAAATTATTCTGATATATATGTTATTATATTTCTGGATACAATTAACATTTATTATACATAATATTTCAGATCTGATAATGCGTTATAATTTCTTCCAGTTAAATTTTAAATATTTATTTGGGTTAAAGGCGATAAAGAGAGAAATTAATAATTTTAGAAACTTACTGTAGTATAACTGAAAAAATCTAAAAAAATTGATGATGATCACTGATTTAAAATTAAATATTTAAAAAACATACCTACAAAAATGAAAATATCCGACACAAATTAATCAAATTTTTTACAATTTTTATATTTTGAAAATAGATAATCCCCAAAAATAATAAAACACAGAAATGTTAATTTTAATTTATTGAAAAAAGAAAACAAAGAAAAGTGATAATTATTATAATTTATAATAAAACTGGATTCTTCCACTTATGCTGATAAAAAAAAGTCAAAATCTGAAAAAAATAAAACAAAAGTGATAAATTGAAGCCAATAAAGTTAAATGTTTTAAAATTAAAATTCTGTTTAAAATTCAATGAGTTAAAAAGGATTCTTACGAATTTTATATACTTTAAATAAATAAAATATTTATTATACTGAAAATTGATTGAAGAATTAATGAAAATTATATATTTATATATGATCAAATCATTGAATTATTGATTATTTATTTTTTTGTTAATAAGCGAATTTAAAATAAATAAATCTTAATAATGCAACGATTAAATCACATTGTTTATTTAATTTCATCTAAAAACTTTATAATATTATAACAATGGCATTATAACAAACAGAAATTTACAAAAAGCTAGTTGTAAAACATAACTTTTTAAATGCAAATACAAAAAAAATAAAATAAAAATTTTTTCATAATAATAATTATCATTCTAATGAAAGAGAAAAGTGATTAATATCATAAATTGTTTAAAAATTAAACACATAATTATATTATTTATCATACCAATTTTTTAACCATTTTATACATAATTGGTGAAAGACATGTCATCTTATGCTAACACGGAGGTAGAGCAAGATTTTATCTACGAAACTTGAATTTATTAAGAAATTATGGTATAATTATTTAGATGCCAAATAAACCAAAATATTTGAAAAACAAGTAAATAAGTAAACAAATAAAAATGTTAAAAATACTAACTAAAGTAATATAATGTTTAGGAGAAAAGAATTTTGAACAATTTATGCAAATATATATTTAAAATTTAATATAGAATTATTTTTAATTTTTTAATTTGTATATCGAAAACATACATTACCAAATTGCCCTTTGAATGTGAGTCAACAGCTTATACCCGCTTATGGGCACTTCAATTTTGATTTGATAATTGCTACTATAAAATGCACAATTTCCTTAAGAGGGAAGTTGCTGTAAGACTTTTTTGTTCAGCATAAAAAATATTGTTGTGCAAAAAATTGTTCGTTTAAATTCAATCAAGCAAAAGAGCAATAATTTTGCACGATTTAGCATTTGTCCATAAACTTTTGACAATGACTGTATGCCCAATTAACTATTATCTATATTATATAAATAGAATTAAAACTAAAATAATATCAGCAAAGATTTAAATGTATATGAATTGCCGAAAAATAAACATTTCAATCAAAAAATTGTTTTTACATTTAACAAAATAAAATTTAATTTGTCATTATATAATGCATGCAAGAATCAAAATATAATATTATAAAAATGTGAATAATTAAAATTTAAAAAATAACCAATATTACTAAAGTAAAAAAGATACTATTTAGTAATAAATATTTTATATTATATACAAAAATACGAAATGAATGATATTATAAAAAAATCTTGCTTTTTCAAATACTATTGTTAACTAACGAATAATAATATATAATAATTTAATTTTATTAAAAATCTCAAATAATATTAAACTTTATTTGTAAGGCTGTGAATTATTTTTCAAATATTGATGAGAATAAATAAATAAATTTGCAACTGTATAAATAAGAGTGCTAACTCAATCGGATTCCTCCAAAGAACCAAGAGATTGTCAAAAAAGAGTCATAACGTTTAGATTATTTAAATATAAAGAATTATAAAATAAATAAATAAAATTTGTCAAGCAAAAATACAATAAATCAACAATTTAAATTTGATAGATTTATGTGTGAATTTAAAGATTGTTTATTCAAATTCTTTTTAAAGGAATATTCTAAAATATTTTTTATTGTACATATTTTTGGGTTTACTTAGAAGAAAAATAAGAAGAAAGAATTGCTAAATGGTTTAATTAATTTAATATATAATTTAATATTCCTTTAAATAAAAAAATTTCCACGTTAAATTACTCTAAAAAATTATTTATTACGTTTAGTTTTTTGTCCAATAAATTTCTACAAATTAGAATTCTCCTAAAAAAATAACTGAGTACATAAAATGAGTTGTAACCGAAGATAATATAAATAAATAAATAACAAATGAAAATAAATTATTTTTCTAAAAATTATTCTATTTAATTTTAGGAGTCATTGTCAAAAAGTGGTCGAAGGACAAAAAGTGCAAAATTGGTCGAAGGACAAAAAGTGCAAAATTTGCTAATTTTTTGAGTAAATTCACTCATAACTTTTCTCAGACTCAACAAAATTGTACAATCTTGGTATCATACGATAGCCCTAAGAGTTCTATATAAAAAGTTTTTTTTAATTCAAACAATTGAAAAATACAGTTTTAAACCAATGAATCAATGGAGAAGAAACCCAAATAAAAAATACACCTGGAATAAATTTGGATTCAAAAATTGGAGAAAATAAATTAAATAAATGTCAGGACCTAAACCAAGATTGTGCAATATGGTTGCGTCTGAGAAAAGTTATGAGTGAATTTACTCAAAAAATTAGCAAATTTTGCACTTTTTGTCCTTCGACCCAACACGGCCAAGTACATACTTGGATTTAGCCTTTTGTGCTTGGAAAATTTTAATTGTACTTTTTTCCAAGATTGTACTTGGAAATCGGGATTTTTTAGTACGAATGTAAAAATGTACATTTTATTTAAAAAATTAAAAATTTATATTTTAATATATATTAATTGTTAAGGTAAAAGTTTATATTTAAAATATAATATTTATTGTTTTTCAATAAATACTGAGCTGATTACGTTATCCGTCTTTTTAATATTTTGAGTTTTGAAATGAAAAAAATATTTAGAAGCTTCTCAAGAATTTTTTTTTGTAATTATTTAAATATCAGGAGACTTAAAAAAATTAAATATAATTTTGTTCTTTGCATTTCTAATAAAACAAAGAATTGTTCCATATAAAATTTTACCAAATTTACAATTTATAAATTGGTGTTAGTAGGGACCGTTTCTTTTTATGGTTTTGATGTTCATTTTGTTTAAACATTATTAATGCATTTGTTTCCTTCTTCATAAAAAAATTATAAATTTTAATCCTTCAATTTATAATCCTTGTCCAAGTTACCGCTTAATTTTCCCCATTTATTTGCCCCAATTATGAATTGTTTTTTTTTACCAATAAAAATCTGATAAGTTTGGTTTATTTTATTTGTGGCATCACTGCTGAGTAAATTATAATATTTATGATTTTTTTATTCTTAAAATTATATTTTTGTTTTATTTTATAAATTATTTATTCCTTTTCAATTTGCTTTAACATATAAATAGCATTAGTGCCATTGTTATAATACTTTCTTAATTTAATACAAATTAAATAACAGATTTCTATTTAATTTTTTAAAGGAAAAAATATTTTCGTCATTTATACCGTTGAAAAAAATAATTAAGAATATTAATTTCTCATTTGCTTGCGTTTTTTTAGTTAATTTGAAGAGAGCAAAAAAAGACAGCCAATTTTTTTGTTGAGGGCTTATTAATTTTTGGGTGTCGGTCCCATCTGAAGCCCTTTTTTATAAAAATATTCATTTTCTTTAACTCAATAAATACATCTCTTTTTGTTCATTCTATTGGGTCAATTTCTGCTTCAACCGAATTATTATATTTTTTTGTTATTATTTTGAATATTATATTTGTTTTGTCGTGGGCATGTTTTTTTTTAAATTTTAATTTAAAGAATAATTATTGTTTATTACTAGCGGGGTCAGCGCCTTCGGCGCATCCCCCGCTAGGTAGTACGAATGTGTTATGAACAATTATTTTTGGAGAAAGGATAAAGTATGAAATTAAAAAGAATGACTTACTTTTAATTGTGTTCGTACTGTCTTGAGCAACCCAAAGAACAACAGATTTGTCTATACAAAATCAATTCTAATACTATACTAAATCTAAATCCAAGGTTAGTCTAACACATATCTAATCACTGTTATCTAATAACTCTCTGTACACGACATTCTTCACCTTTCTCTCTAAATTTCCATCATCTAATCTAATTCTCAACTTATTCCAAGCCCTTGCTCTCGAAAGAGCCACATACAATTGTCCATGGCTAAACACATCTTTCCTCAGATCAATTCCAACTTGCTCAAGGGTTTGACCTTGGGCTTTGTTAATTGTCATTGCAAAAGCTAACACCAACGGGAATTGGTGCCTATACAGGTCAAAAGGGTAATCTTCAGAACAGCAAAGCGTGATCCGAGGAATGTACACAGTCTGACCTGCCTTGTCTCCAGTCAAAATCTTACACACAATCAAATTCGGTTGCATTTGCTCAACTTTCATTCTCGCACCATTACAAAGGCCCATTTCGATATTCAAATTCCGCATTAACAAAACAATAGCATTCTTCTTAAGTCTCAACTTATGCCGTGGAAACCCCGAAGGGTTTAAAGCATTCAAATACTCATCCAAATATTCATCTGCTCTTTGTCTATTCTCGTCTTGAGCCAAGTCTATACTCGTGTACACAACTTCTTCTCCAGGCAACATTTCCAAAACTCTATTATTCATTTCACTAACATCCATTAAAAGTTAAATAAAATTAATTTTTCAATTTTTTCAGAAAAACTGCCTTGCCGATTGTTTACCAACGTGTCAGAAAAGCTAAATCACCAATGCTTATACAAATCTCTGGCAAAATTATCTCATCATTCTCATTATTCCATTTTCCACTTCCAATCTCTAACAAATCTTTCGCAAATTCTTGCTCTGTTGCAAGAGCTCTCATATTCTTTGTCAATCTGTATCTTTTAGCTAATCTCCAATACTCACTTCTCTTTATAGTTGCATTGACCATCTCAGCTCTCGTGGCATGTTTCTGAATTGGAAGGGTTTGACGAAAGTCTCCCGTCCAAAGCATGACTTTGCCACCAAATGCAATTCCATTATTCATTTTCCGCAGCAAATATGAAAAGAGTGATAAATTAATTTATTTTTCTTTCCATTTGTTTTTATTTGCAGGCTTTCGTCGAGAGGGATGAAAACGAAAATCGCATTTTGCCAATGCCGAACGGACCTTGCGCTGCTCATTTATTGAATTTGGCTGTACAGGAGGCGTTGAAGAGAGATGAATCAATCAGCAGTTTATTGGCCAAAACTCGTCATATTGTTGGCCGTTTCAAACACAGTAACACTGCCTTCAGCGAATTGAAAAAAATTCAAAAATTACTCGATGCCCCTTCTCATACTCTTTTGCAGGTTAAAGTTAAATACTAAAATACTTAATTTTATTTATTCCTAATGGCATTCAGATGGTATGTGTCCGGTGGAACAGTGCGCTTACAATGTGTGAGAGGCTGATAGAACAAAGGGCGGCAATCACACAATATGCAGTCGACAACAACGAATTCGAGCTTTTATTGAAGAATGATGAGTGGGAGCAAATTGAAGAACTAGTTGGGGTTTTGAAATGTGCTGAAGAGGCAACAAAAAGGTTCACGGAGGAGCCAATTTCGTTTGTCCTTCCTCAAGCAAGAGCATTACACGATGAGTTGTATGAAATGAAAATTGTCAACAGGACTGTGGAGACATGCAAAAAACTCTCTCAATTTCCATGGCATCTCAAAACTCTCTGCTTCTTCTAATGCTCTTTTCCACTCTTCATCATTTCTAATCAAACCTCTTTCTAAACATGCGGCTGAAAAAGTTTCACAAACTTTTGCATTGCCATTAGTATCAAAAACTGATTTCAAATCATCATAGAAGCATGCTCCCTTCACATTTAACAACAACAGCCTCAGGTGGTATCGTTCCGGCTCAGCCGGTGACACCTTCACCATTCGGCCAATTGTGTTAAAATATGTCTTTCTCTCTGTCCATTTTCCTTTCTTAAAACAAAACTTTTCAGGTATCTGGTGATAAAACAAATTTTTTGCCAAAACATTTGTCTTATTCAATTCAAAATATGCCATCAACTCAGAACCATTCGCAATTCTTTCACGAATCTCTTCTTCTTCCATATTCTCGTCAAAATAACAAATATGTTCACCTTGTAGGTGTACAGGCAAAGACATAATACAATGGCTTCTATCATACATAGGCAATTCAAAAATTCTCCAAACTGCTTCTTGTGGGCAAACATACCGCGCATCAATAAACTCTTTAACTTCAGTCCCAAGTGAACAAACATTCATTCCAATCTTGCTCTGTCTGGTGGCTTATGCACATACTTATGCAAATACTTTACTGAACTAACACTATTAACCTTTTCAAGATTAATGTGGCACTTGAACATTTTCAACAGGTACAGGTTGTGCGGGACAACCCATCTGTTGTCTAATTCATGTCTTCTTCCATTTGCAAATACTTGAACTGTTCTTCCATCATTTGGTCTTGCATACAAAGCCAATCCATTTTCAAGAACAACTGTCTCTTCTTGAAATGCTTTAGGGTATCCCTTAGAGCATTTCCTTCCTTTCATACCATTTTTGTCAACAAACTCTTCCATGCATGGGCAATTTGGGTTCAAATTACCACATGGGCCATGGATCATAAACCTTTTCACCAAATCAAACAGTTCTGCTTCTAATTCCTTGTCCGGTATTCTCGCACTAATTCCTTTCTTTTCAACATCTTCACCATTAATCAATTTGTCTTGCTCCGCCAATGTCAAAAGCAAATGGATGTGCGGTAGTCCCCGTCCTTGGTTCTCTACCGGATACATCCATGCAATCACTTCTCCAAAAACCTTTTTCTTGACTATCTCATTCATAATAGCTTTAACTTTTAAATTAAAAACTCTGACAACCAAATCTGGTCTATCACTTGACTTTTGTTCATGAAACAAATTCTCTGAAATCTCTTCCCATTGCGGGTTACATGTCATAGTCAAAAACATATCTGGTTTACCAAACCGTCTAACAACGGCCATCGCATCTTGAAAATGCTTCTCAACATATCTCGGACTGTTTGTCATACTCGGAGGAAGAATGACCTTCCTACCCAGTGGCAAACCTCTTTCTTCTGCTCTTCTCATTAACATATTATCAACATTCTTATATGCATCAGCCAAAATCTTTTTCTGATTACACTTTATCCAATTCATTCTGTCTCCTTCAATCTTAACATATTCATCAACACAATACTGTTGAAAGAGCTTTCCACCGTACAAAATTGGGTTAAACTCTCTTTCTCTAATTGCTAATGTGTAACACACATACTGCAACCTCGTTACTCTTCTGTTACTATTTCTATGCTTCATTTCAGGGTGCCAGCCAAGCGTACCACGCGGATAAAACAGCGGGTAAGTCATTGGAGTTACCATTGAATTAGTACAATTCAAAATCTTCAATTCCTTTCCACGTTCTCTCACAACAATCTTGGCATTAGGTACTTCACCGTCAGCTCCAGGTACATAAACTGCAGCAACTTCATTCGCTCGAGGTACATTGTACCCCAAACGTCTGTCCAATTGCCTTCCGGTCTCAAACAAAAGCTTGATCTCGGCTGGCTCTCTGTTCTCATTTCTTGCTCTATCAACTTCTTCATCTTCTTCTTCTTTCATCATCAATTTGCAGTTTTAGGCTGTTTAAAAAAAGAAAAAATAATAATTTTTAAATTGAAAATTTCAATTGAAAAATAATTTAAAGAAATTATTAAAAAAAATTCTGTGCCGTTGGGGAATTGAACCCAAGATAAAAATAATGAAAGGCAGAAGGTTTAGCCAGCAGGCCATTTTTAATTGGAGCTATCCAAAAATAGAGAAAACATTAAGGAAGGAAAGAAAGAGATTTAAGATTTTTTTTCGCGTAAATTTGTAAATTTTTCTGGCTGCTCAAAAGTTCAATCTTTAGGGGTGTATTTTCAACTCTCGCCTCTCGTCACAAAAAACGAGAGGCGAGAGACGAGAGGCGAGAGTACCAAAAATGGCGAGAGTTAGCGAGAGGCGAGAGACGAGAGGCGAGAGTTGTCCCACCCCTGGTCTGCAAGGACACCAAATCCGATAACGACAAGAGTACCGTATGCAAAAACTGTAAAAGTTGTACCTACAAAAACTGCGTAACAAAGTGTACAAGAGTCCGCGTGCCAAATGTCGGATTAAGACCCGTTTAAAAACTTGGACCCGGACCCGAGCCCGACTTTTCTGGACCAGGTAACCGGGCCAAGTTTTTGCTCAATAGCCGTGCCGTGCCTAGAAATGGGCTGTTGCGCCTCTATTTATAAGATGCTATTCTATAAATTGTTAAAAAAACGAAATTTCTTTAACTTTTGCCTAATTTTTTAAAACTTTTTTTCATCATTTACACATAATAAACACTTTAGTTAAAACTGATACAAAAAAATTTTCAGTGTTCGCCACCTATCGTTTAGAAAGTAATGAAATACTATTTTCCCAAAGTTAATGAATTTTTCTTTATTTGTACACCTTTTTATATATAAATAATTGTTTATTTTTGAATGCTTAATTAATTTTGTTCCCCAATTGGCTTCAAAAAGGTAAATGAATTTTATGAGCATAATTAGAATTTTGCGCCTCATTAATTAATGCATGAAATTGAGTAAATAAATGAAATTATTGGCACTGCAAAATGCGAACATTTGTTTGGGTATTTTAAGCATGTTTGTTTGCGATTTTCCAATATTTTCTGTATTAAAAAATTAATTAACAAAACAAAATAACACATAGGTAAATATTGCAAATCGAACAATTAGAAATAATAAAGTTAAGATTTATCAAATGGAAATTATTGATGAATAATGGAAATTAGTGATTAACAAATGACTCAACTGACCTGTTCAGCGTAATTTCAAAATTTAATTGTAAAACTTCTTTCAATCATAAAACACAATTTCATAAAAATTCTTCATTACAAATACTTGTTCTCATACAATATCAAAAATCTTTTCACGAATCTTTTACATGAAACATAGGTATACAAAACAAAAGCTATACTTTTCACAATTATCCATACTATTAAATTATCAAATTTAAATCTGTTATAATAACTAATAAACACCGAAAACCAAAAATTCATTTTCACAAAAAATTTTTGTGGAGCCTAGATTGTCAAGTATAAAACTACATTTTCTAACTTTTGCTAAGTAAAATAGGAAAAACAAAACATTAAACCTTTTTATAATAAAAATGAACATATAAACTGACCTTTATCGTTAATTGTAAATCCACTTCGTAAAAGTAATTCCTTTTGTCAATATAACAATAATCGCTATACTTCAATAAAACAACGAAATGTATCCATTGAAAAGGCATAGGTAATTGACATCCGCTTTAATTACAAAACAAAAAAACTCCATCAAAACAATTTCTCGAACCAAAACTTTTTCAATTCAATATCAAAACAAATCGTGATCTTTTCAATTTACTTTGCATATACAAAGAACAGTTTCTTTTTCTTTTTTTACAAAATAATTAAGACCATTCATTTCCAAATGCATACCTATTTGCTAATAACAAAAACTTTTTCTCTTAACAAATAATAAAAGGAAGCAGTCATTTCTATTACATTATTATTAATAAACATACAAAAAATAATTTTCATTAAAAAAGAAAAACAGAAAAAACAAAAAAAGGAGACATTTATTTATAATTGTGCTTTTTGCAAAAACTGGCAAAAAAAATGAAAAAAAGCAAAACCAAACATTTCATTTTTCAAATTCATTTTTAACGCAAAACTCAAACAAAACGCCACACAAATTCAAACACTGGACACACACATACACACACTCAACTTTATTATATAAGATTTAATTAATTATTTTATATTTTAATTTATATGCTGAAGATACATGCATTTTTCTTCGTGATCCTCGTGTCTATCTCATCGATACCGGTTAATATTGTTTCATATGATTATTTTGTTATATGAAATTTTTGAGCCTCCGAAGCAACCTTACGAAATAATATTTTTATTTTTATCGAAAGAATGGGTTTTAAAATCGGCAAACTTTTTCAGGATAATCCGATAAAATCTTGTAAATCCTTTTATCATGAAATAACAACTTTTTTGATACTTCTAATGGCATTATTTCTGTATTTATTGACTAAATTAATTTTTCCTAAAAATTTTATTTAAAATGGACATTTACTTAATCGTTATTTTAAAAATGATTTCATTTTTATAATTTCCCATCTTGAATTTTTATTGAAAAATAAAGGATTTTCTTTACAAATATTCAAAGTTTTTTATATTTTTATTATTTTTTGTATCAAAATGATTCAAATAAATTTTCTCTTTTTTCTTTAATTTTGGATATTGTTTTTTCATTTTATGTTTATTTATTTCACTTGCCCCTTAAAATCGTTATTCTCTTTAAAAAAAATTACATAAAATTGTTTAATTTGGTTATTTTTTTGGAAAAGTCTGTTAACAAATTTCACTCAAATTTTAAAATAATTTAAATTGTGACAAGAAAAAACATTCTGATGAAAATAACTGAATAAGAATTAAAAAATATATATTCATTTTTTAGAATATTCTCTAATTTCTTAAATATTTTAAAAAGAAAATTCTTATGTAAGTTCTTTGTTGAGTGTTGCCTTAATGTGTAATATATATTAATATTGTTGATGAAATATTTAATTAAATTATATCAGAAAATAATATATATGAAAGATTTATATGTTTAAACTTTCATTCTTTAAGCATTCTAACATTTAAAATTTAATTAACAACAAAATTTATTCTCTGTGAGATGAATTATCACATGATAATCTTTACATATTGTTTAATATTTTAATTTTAAATCAGACATGTATTTTATTCGATAATTAAACATTAATCAAAATCTTGAATTCGGTTTTTTGCTAATAAATTTACTATTTTATTCAAAAATCCTTCAAATATTTGGTTCTCATTTTTTCAATTACTCCAATTTTGCAATAAAATATGATGTTTTTCTGTTTATAATCACTTTTATAGAACAAGTTCTTAGCACTTAATTATTTTATTTATTCAAATATTCGTCAATTAATGTTTAATTAATTTTTATAATTTGATATATTTTTAGATTTATTCATCTTCTTTATTGGTTTTTAATGAATTTTATTTTATTTGTAGATCTCTCCGATACTCATCAGTTCCAAATGTTCTATTGAAAAAACTCTTATATGTTTATTTTTGAAATAATGCAAGTAAATAAATATGAAATTTAAAATAAACTAATGCTGAACATTTAATTAAGTTAACGATATTTATACAATTTAAATAATTTTAATTAATTTTTAGATTTTTATACAATATTATTTATGAAACTATTTTAACAAATTCTGCATTAAATACCCATTAAATCATAATTTCACACAAATGCTTTTATTGAATTATAATTATGATAAAGCATTGAATTGATTTGTAGTGATTTTCACTGCGATTATAAAATAATATTTAGCAAATAATCTCTTTTGATGATTAATGGTAGTTTCATATACAGATTGCCGCCTTTATAAATTTATGTCCTCGTACTTAATAATACATTTAAATTTAGAAAAAGATGGGTAAAAAAGAAATTTAAATTAAAATTATTAAACTAATATATTTAAGTAAAATATTTGAGTATCAAAGAATTTTTTGAATAAATAAATTTGTATTTAAAATTTTTTGGACTGTCTGTGGGGAGCATATCACCAGCATAATTATTTTTATTCTTAGATATTTTAAATTATATATATAATTTTTTTTAAATATTTTTTACATAATACTTGGTTTATTAATATTTTTTTAAACCTTTTGTATATATTAACATATTAAAAAAAAATTAATTTATTCAGCTTTTTTTTTATTTATTAATAGATAATTGCTGAAAGAAAAATATAAAATCTAATTTGTTCTTTTATGTAAATTTTAAATTACTCTAAAAGAATTAAATAAAGTTGTTTTTCTTTGCTTTTTTGTTTTTAAATTAAAAAAACGTAGATAAAAGAAAATTTATTATTAATTTTTTTGTCGAATTGTAAATTCATTGAAATAAAAGTAATGAATTTTATCGGTTCATAAATTCTACTAGAGCCTATTGGTTTAATCACATAATATTTAAGCCTCCAAAACCAACTTTAAGGAATTTGTTGAATTATTAAAAAAATAACTTACAAATGAATTCATTGAGGATGGAGTTTTTCCTTTCAAAACACAGAATATGTTACCAATTAATAATTATTTATTAATTTGAATTGGCCTGGACCAGGACAGGACCGCACTTTTCAAAATCCCGACCCAAATGGCCGGGACCGGTACCGAAACTTTTGAAATGGGAAAGGGACAAAATCCCGGGTCCGAAACTCCCTTTTGCCGGGAAAAGTGAAAGATTAACTGATTGGTTAAAATGCCAAAAAGGTGAAAGATGTGAAAGGTGAAAACGAAACCGAGCCTTATTAGGGTCATATTTTTACATTTTTTTAGTATTTATTTTAAAATTTTCAAAATCTTAATTAGGGTTCCTCCCCGACATGTTTCGGGGAATTACGAAAGTCGTAAATTGCACTTGAAATAAGATGGAAGAATCTTTAAATGAGTTTTTAAGACTTTTTTGTTCTGGACTTTTTCTTTTTGTGTTTTTTAGACTTTTTATAGTCACAGTGATGGAATGCCGAAGGATTGCTGAGTTTGATTCCCAGTAATTGGAATGCCAGAGAATTGAGTCCCGGCGATTGGGATGCAGAAGTGGTGAGTCCCGGTGATTGGAATGCACAAGAATTGGTGAGATAAGACCAGTGATGGAATGCCGAAGGATTGCTGAGTTTGAGAGTGACTGGAATGCCGGTGGGTTGAGTCCCAGTGATTGGAATGCCGAGGGTGTTTAAGAAATGACAATAAACAAGAAGAGACAAGGAAAATGCTAAAAATGTTGTGCCATAAGAAAATGCCAAGAGAATTGTGCGAGGCCGCGAAGTGGCCGAGCTATAGTCTATTTTATCATTCATAATTCTACATTACAACCGTACTGCCTAGCGGTTGCGATGCGCCGAAGGCGCATTCAACCGCTAGTTTTTTTAAATAAAAAAATAAAATCTTATATATTTTTTTGTGTTTAAAAGCGCATTCGATACGAAAACGAAACACGAAACAAAAAAATTTTTTGAAAACGAAAAAGAAACACGAAACGAAAAAATTTTGACGGACGAAAACGAAACACGAAAACAAAAAAATAACCGTTTTCGTACGAAACGAAACGAAAAAACCGAAAATTTTTTAAACTTATTTCAATCATAATTAAGAAACATATAACTTTAAAATTGTATCATCTAACTCAGGGAAAGGAGATCCTAGTAGGTGGAAAAGCGGATGTGGCTCTAGAACAGAGGGTGTGACCAAAAAATTTTCAAAATAAAGAACATTAATGACAAAAAATAAGATTTAGGGTCAAAAAGGAAATTTTGTAAAATTGGTTCGAATCAGTTAATATACAATTTTCTGGATAAAAAATGTATTAAATATTATGTTTTTCACATCCCATTATGGATTTTAACAATTTTTGGGGAAGAAATTAGCAAATCATACATTTCGGTGAAACCGTGCTGAAAAAAAACAGATTTTCAAACAATTTTTTGCGTTGTATTTTTTTTTAAATTGGTGAATGGGAGGTGGGTCCGGCGGCGCCTATCGGCGGCACCGGGAAAATTTTTTGAAAATTTGAGTGCTATTTCATAGCAGATTTTCTTATTAAAATCTGTAAAAACATGATTAAAAAATCGATAAAATTGGCCTTTTTGTGTGCAATTATTATTTTGTTAGTAAATTTTTTGAAACTTTTCATATCTGTAAATTAAAAAGTAATAATTAAATTTATATGCCAAAGTGCTAATGTTTTACCTTTTTTATTATTTGGATAATTTTATAACGTAATTCATATAAATTATTTAAAAAAACGTCATAATTAAACATTATGTTCACACTGATATATCCAGTGACTTTCTTACACAAAAATTTTCGCGTCTTTTTTCGTTTATCTTTTAATTATTTTTAAGGCATTTTAAAGATTATTTAAATTGAATATTCTAGTTTTATTTAAATTTTTTTCAAATAATAGCAAAATTGTTAACATCCAACGTAAATAATGCTGTTTTTCTTTAATTTACAAATGACGTCGAGTGAAATATGATTGCCTTCTACGTGAACGTGAATGAAATCTCTCCACACTTCAAATCTCCATTTTTGTTTATTTTTTCATAAGTTTTTTTTTATTCTATTTGAATATTGCAATTAGATTATATAATTAATTATTTTAAATCTTACTGTATTTTTGTAAAATATACAGTTATTTAAAAATTTATAAAATTTACTTTCATTACTTTCATTATTTTTTTTATTTATTTTTGTTCAAATATATTTTTTGTTATTTTTTTAATGTTATTTTAACCTCGAATAATTCCTTGTTCTTTTTTTCATTTCTACTATAAAATGTTTATCTTAGCTTATATCTTGTATTAAGACATTATATTTCGTGAGTATTTATGGATGGATATAAGTTTATTCACTGATTATGAAAATATTTTTAATTACGCAGGGAATGGAATGTATTGGAAAAATTAAATTTTTCTTTTTATAATCATCGCATCCTTACTCAAAATTGACTGTCATCTCTAAGGCTTGGTACCCATTTCGCATGAGGAGTAACAATTATTTTACGTATTAGTCTAATTTATATCTTTAAATTTTAGATTATTTTTTTGTAAATGTAATGGCAATTGTTTTATACGTCGTAAGTCATGCAAATTATTTATTTTATGTTTTTAAATGTTAATTTTTCTCACGGGCGTAGTCGATTATGATCGACTTTAAATGCTTTTTATTATTATTTGCATTTTTCGTTAAATAAATTTTTTGATTATTCTCATTAAATGTCTATATTATATGCTAGAAAATGTTTATTGATTATTTCCTTTCTAATGTATATTTGTTTCAGAAAAATTTTACAAATTCGATTTATATAACTTATAATATATGTTTGAAAGTTTTTTTTGATGTTATAATTTTACCTCCCATAGGCTCCATAGTCAAATTTATTTATCAAATTGTTTTTGATTCGCATATGTTAGCATATTATACAAAAGGTTTTACTTTTTGAAATTATGGTAAATTTGGTAATTTTTTATTTATTTTTTCTTTTTTACTTAAATATTCCATTTATATAGAAGGAATTAAAAAATTTTTTTTTGATTAAAGAATAAAAAAATAATTTTTAACTTTCATTAAGCAGTATGTGTTATGACTTATTTCAAAATATAATTTGAATTTTATTCATTAACTGACTTTTGTTTTTCATCTTTTAATTTTGTTTTATTAATGAGGTTCGTATTTAAATATATTTAACTTTATATATTATCCACGTATTGTTCTATATATTTTTACTATGTTCTACTATTTATTCATTTTTATTATAATCCATTCGAGATATCTGATTTTTTCTACCTATTACCTAGGTACCTACTTTTATACCTATTTCGGCATTTTTGTTACTATTTTAAGGATTTTCAAAAAATTCTTAACAAAAATGCATTAAAATCAAAAAATATACCCATAAGAATCGACCAAAAAAATTTTCAAAAATGCACCCTAAGAATTGGAAAAATTTCTCAAAAATTTCTCCCAAAATTTATTTATTTTTTTCTATTGACAAAATTTTTAATTTAAAATGTCAATATTATCTAAGAAAATATTAATATATTTAAATTTTCGTTTACAAAGAGATATGTAGAACCAAAATTTTCCCTCTTTGTTTGCTTTTTTCCACTAAAAAATCGTTAATAAAAATTTTTATTTACCTATTTGGTACCTATTTTGGAATTTTTATACCTATTTGATGCCTATTTTGATATATTTTTTAACCTTTTTAAGTACCTATTCTGCGATTTTTCTTACCTAAAATTAGCAGCTCTACTGATCTTATATTCTCTTACTTGCATAGGTAAGTCATGTTAATTTTTCAAAATCAGCAATATAATGGCATTTCTTTTTGGCTAAATTTACATAATTAATTTTTGACTATATTTTGTTTTGTTAATAAAAAGTTTTTTCAAATTCGTTTTATCCATTTTTTATCTTCTTTTTTAGTGAAAAAACAAAGAGTTTTTTTATTTAAAACCCAAAAATATTTAAAAAATTAAATCTTAAATAAGTATCAAACTTTTTATTTTTTGAAATTGATTGTCACCCTTTTTTGAATTATAATACATTTTTCCAATTTATTCAATTTAATTTAATGTCTCGCGCCAATTTCCCATTTACACGGTAATGTTGCTGAATTCAATTTTGATTTGAAAATTTTTGATTTTTTTTATTTTGTTTTATTTGTGGCACTGGTTATATATATAAATGTATAATAATAATTTATTTACTTAGTAATTATTCTTTCATTTTTTAAAATTTTGTTAATGGTCGTTTCATAAACTGAAATAATTTTTTTCATGTTTTGTTTACTCGTTTAACCATATAAAGTTATCAAGCATCAAATTTGAGCATTGAATTATTGTTATATTTAAATATTCTTATTTGATCATTTCTTTTACTCTTATTTTTGTTTAATAAATAAATAAATAAATATGATGCTTACTTTTTCATATTGGAATTTTTTACTTAATATATTTTTATATTTATTACACCAAAATTATGTAGCACAAACATTTTCTCTTTAAAAATAATTTGATATTTTAACTTTTTATTATTAAAATTTATTTCTGAAGAATAAAAGCAAAATTGTTTGTTGTCACAGATTAAAGTATTTTTTGTAATATATGAAAGAGTTTCAATTTATTCTTCGAATCAATTTGAAAATGATGAAAAATGAATTACGTTTATTATCGAAAAAATTTTGACAGATGAGATGAGTGAGCGACTTTTTTAATGATTTTAATAATTGCCAATTATGTTGGATTTTTTCAGATTTAAAGTTTTTAGTATAATAATTCTTTTTAAAAAATGAAATTTAAATCAAAAAAGATTTATGGTTTTTGCCAAAGAGCCACAAAACAAAATTCACCCAAAAAAGCATAACAAAAAAAATCCAATAGTTCAGTTTATTAATATTAAGTGATAATATTGATATTTAATTTGATTTTATTTATTAATAAAATTTAGACGTTTGCCTTAAGAATTTAAATGATTTATTTTTTAGATTTTACATTTTCTATTTCATATGCTCGGTGATTTATAGCATTAAAAATCTAAATAATTTTGTTTTGAGTTTTTTCATTAAAAACGACATTACTTTTTTCCATTTATTTATAGATTTTATGCATAAAATATTCGAATTTTATTTATTTTAAAAGTAAAAAGAAATTCAATATTTTTTCAGGTACAAAGCATTTACTTTTGTATTATTGTATGATTTTTGTTAATTAATAATTTTATTATAAGAAAATATTTCTATTTATTTATTTACAATGAAGCAAAAACCAAATTAAATAATAAAGAAATGAAAAAAAGCTTTAAATTAAAGAAATATTTAAGCTTTTATATGTATTAAAATGATATTCTAATAAAAAACATAAATTTATCAATCAATACTTTTAATAAAATTCATTTTTTACACTAGCATTTATTTCTATTTCACTCTTTACATCATATAATGTTAATTTCGTATTATTTATTAATTATAAATAATTTATATTTTTAATTTATTTAATTTCACATTAAATTACGAAATGAACGATATTCGTTTAACAAAGAGGATTAATTATACGATTAATTACACATGCATAAATTCTTTCTCTCTTCATCATTGGGGTGTTCATTCAATTGAATTTTTTAATGCACATTCAAAATTTGTATTTTTTTAGCATTCATTTCATTCTTTACCACTCAACAACATAATAAATTCGTTTTTTCCAGTTTTGTATAATTATTAATGTGATTTGCCTTTATTTATTCTTTTTAAATCTTTGAAACAAATATAAATATAATTGTAAATTTTTTAAAAATTCATTAAAGAAAAATAAAAAATAGTTCAATATAATAAATATTTATGTATAGTTTATTTAATTATTTTAAATTTTTAAAAATTCAATAATTTATTATTATATAATTAATGGGGAATTACTATAATTTTTTAAATTAATCAAAATTTTTTGTTTTTTACATTTCAACTAAGTTGATTGAAAAATATAGAATATATTTTAATTCTCTCCTTCAATGGATTACAATTTTATTTTCGATAAAAAATAAAATTTATGAATTTATTTTTTGTAATGAATCTATTTGAATTTTCATTTTCTCATTTTCATTTGGCGCTTATGCTTTTGAATTTATTTTAAAATTTTTCTCGTGGATTGTTTTTAATTATAAAATGTTTTGCACGAATAGTTATTGAAATCTTATAAAAATTTATTTGTCAATTTTTTGAGTTTTTGGTTTTTTGGGAATATTAGAAAATATGTGGATGTTGCCGAATTGGATTAATTATAAAGTTTTACTTTAATAATTTCTGTTAGCAGCGATCGGATTATATTTGCAAAAAATCGTCAAATATGCACTTATGTCAATGTAGTACGAAGATCATGGTTATTTGTTAAAATTTAAATGAAAGAAATTTGGCAATTTGGATCATTGCAATTATTTACTAAATATAATATAATAGTTCTAATAAGCTTACGATAATACATATTTTATACTACTAATAAATTGTTAAATGATGTATTTAAGCAAAAAAGATAATGTACTTTAATATAAATAGAAAACTTAACTTATTTATTTGTTTTTTCTTTACTTATCGTTTAAAATTAATTATTCCGATTAAAACTATTTGTGTACAAATAGTATATGATTAATTTATACTTACAAATTAGCGTGTAACATAAGTTTTGTCCACCGAAAATTTGTTCGAGATTTTATTTATTTTTTTAATTGAACAAACATAATGATTATTCAAAACATCCGATGTTATTATCGTTATTGAATTTGTTATTTATCAGTAAAAGATCAATCCAAAAAAGTATTTAAGGAGTTTAGAGTTGATAAGTAGGTCATTTTGGGGTATGTATTTTTGAAGGCTGATTTAAGGAAAATTAAAACAGATACAGAGACAAAGAAATAGTGATAAAATAGAGCAAAGTTAGGACTATAAGAATGTCGCATTTGACCAATATTGTGATCTGCATTTTGCCCCCCCCCCCACCCTCCCTCCCTCCCTCCGCTCCGACGGCCGCCGCTAGAAGGTCTTTAATCATCATCTGTCAGCTTAATGATGCAAATTTAAAAAACAATTATATCTCGTCTTATTTTTGGTAAATAAGCTATAAATAATTTTGTTTGTAAAATTTTTTTCAAAACTTCCAAATACTTATTTTATTAAAATTTATAATCATTTATTTTCTTCCTTTTTTATCTTTTAAATTTTTAAAATGATACAGCTTCTTTTTTATTTAATTTTACTGGTTAAAGTTTCATAGTTTATTTTATTAGATGATTTATGTTTTATTCTTGTCCAGGTTCTTCGGTTCATATACTGTCGCATTTCGTCGTTTAACTTTTATTTTATTGCTAGTATGTATTTAATAAATGAAAATATTTTTTTTTGTTGATTAGACCATAAATAATTTTAGAGAAATGTCATAATAATATTATTTTTTCAAATTTTCTTTTATAATTTTCAAATAAATTTGTTTTTTCATAATGGTTTATTTATGATGCTTAAATTTTTTTATATCCGGTGGAATTCGTTTTTAATTTTTTATAAATAATAATTATATTTATTTTTAAGATAATCCATTTTGAATTTCTTGTTTTGAATATTAGATTGATTAACCGGATTTCATACACATTAATATTTTTTTTATTGTTAAAAATTGATATTTAATTTAATTGATTTTTTCAAAATTTGATTTATTTTGTTTTTGCATTCTTAACATTGATTTGAATTGATTATATTTTTTATTTTTCTATTTCATATCATAGGCTCGTTAATTTCTCTCATGTTTTTCTATATTATTCTTGAATAAATAATTTATTGTTGATAATTTTAGGCATAAAATAATTTAGTTTAAATTTTACTTTTTGCTTTTTTAAAGATTAATTTATATATTTCTCGTTTTATTAGTGTAATAAGTTAATAAAAAATTTTAGTTTGTCTTTTTCATACTAATTTTTAAAAAATTAAATTTTTTCAGTGATTGTTTAGATTTTTGTTTTTATGATATTTAATGCTTTTTGCATTTTTTAAAATAAAAATCGTCGTTCATGAAGTTTATTCGCTATACGTTCCCTCGAACCTTTAAAACTAGCGAGCTTATAAAAACAAAATTAGAAGAAATCAGCTGAAAGCCTTTCCACACATTTCACAAAATATAATCTTAGTAATCGAAGCTCATTGCAAATGACAAGAAATTATAAAGATATGAATATAAATTAAATTAAAAAAAGCAATTTATATTTATTCAATGAAAATGAATATTTAATATTGTATTATTAAGCCAATTTATAAAATAAAATTTAAAATTTTAACAATCGTCCAAATACACGACGAACTTTCAACTAGAATAAAAAAACATTTATAGGCTAAAACTGACAATTCTAGGTCCGATCCCGCAATAAAATAAACCTTTAAAAATACGACAAATAATAATTCAAGCATGTTTTGTTTAATGTGATAAACCGCTAAAAGTTATATTTAACAAATTTTATAAGAAACGTATGAAATTGCACTAAAATTAAATAAATTTTCAAAAAAAATATAACAAATTTTCATTAAAAACCCGAAAATGAAAATTTAAAACGCCAATACAGATTCGATCTTCGGGATTGTCAACAAATAAATCTTCGATGATCGTTAAGAAGGTATAATTATCTTATATAATTAAATAAATAGAAAAAAATACAAACTACAAAAAATGAAAAATTATTATTAGCAGATTAATTTAATAATAATTTGTATTTATTCATTAAGATTTAAACTTTTAAATTATTGTAACCTAACTAAACAAAATCAATTTTACAAGTCTAATTTGAATACTCCGCAGATGAGTTTGAAAAATATATTATATAATTAAATTAAACTGAAAAAATAAATTTACTAAAAATGATAACTTTTTATTCACGATGAGCGTAACTTTTTTTTAATTAACGCATTTTTTAGTAATTTTGCAGGCTTGTAGAAAACATTTAGAGCTATCGAATGATATTAAGATTACTTAATTTTGTCATTATTATGAAAGTTTCGGTCAGAAATTTTTCATGATAAAAATTATTTTATGTTTAATGAAAAAATTTTCGTTATAAATTGTATTTTTTTTATTGAAATCATTCGATATCACTAAGGGTATCTACTAACCTGCAAAATTTCAAAAAATTTGCTAAGTTTCAAAAAAATTAGGGCCAAAAATATCTTAAAAGCTGGTTCCTTGAGTACTTTTGGCCAGACCGACAAAACGTTTTTTTTCTTTGAAAAAATGATTATATAGGCCTGCTGTATGAGTTATTTATTATTACATATAGATTAAATTATAATGAATATAAATTTGGGAATCGTATAAGAACTCGCATTTCTCAGGTACATATATTTTGATAATATTTATTGTGATTGGTTTTACCAGCATAATTTAATATCTCATTTTTTCATTATATAGGAAATATAATTTTTTTCATTTTTATATATTTAGAGATAATTTTTTAATATTTGTTAAAATTTTTAAGGATCTTTTTGTATAAAGCTTTTTTTAATTATTTCTCGTCTCCGTGAGTATGTAGTAGTTTCTGCTGTTTTTTACTCTTAGCTTATTTCCTATTAATTTTAAATAATTTGAATAAATTTTGTAATTTTTTATTGATTCTTTTTAATTGTTTAACTCTTTAAAGCAATCAATTTTCAAATAGTAATTTTCAAAAATATAATTTTAATAATATTTATCTTCACAATTTAATTTCGATTAATTTATTTTCATTTAATATTTAAAATTTAATGTATTCATAAGATTTATTTGTAATGTGCTGCTTATATCAGTGTTTATAAATAATTAAATTTATTTATAATGATTAGTTTCTATGAAAATTAAATCAAGCAAAAAATAATTATAATATTTGTCGTTATTTGCATTATTTGATGAACCAAAGCCGCTTTCATTTAATGATCATTTATAAATTTGTAGTAATTCTTTTAAATGGAAATATCAAAATTAATATTTACTTTTAATATTTGTAATTTTTAAAATATTATTGAATTATTTATAAATAATTATATTACTGTTAAAATGGCTAATTAATTTTCATAAAATTAGTTTAATTTCAAATTAAATTTTGGATTTTTGAGCTCTTATAATTTGATTTCACTGTTTACTTTGAATATGATTTTTTATTATATAAATTTTACTTTTTAGGTGAAAATGGTAAATATTATGTGTATTTTCAAGGAATGCTAATAGTCACTTTTAATTGGTTGTATTATTGCAAAATAAATTGTGAATTTTCTTAACAATTTTTATTAGAATAAGAAAAAAAATTCCTTACTATTGTAGGGTAATTTTTATTTAATTTTTTTACTATGTTTTCGATTTTTTAAAACAATTTATTTGTGTATTTCATCTATTTTTAATTTTTGAACAATTTTTTTTATTATTTATACTTTAATTTAGTTACTGATTTACGATATGAATTATCAATAAAAATTTTTTGATTGGATGCATTGTTGCGATTGGGAGGGATTATTTAATTAAATTTTTTGAATTATAGATTAATAAAAATTATTTTAATAATCGACCAAAAATGCATCATTCTTATGTTATCAATTAATTCGCTATTTCGGGAATCAAAATTATAAATTCTTTACATGAAATGCAAAGAAAATTAGCACCTTATCAATTGTCTTCAATTAATTTGTGAATTTTTCCTTTTTTTAGTTTTGTAATAAAATTATAAATTCTTTACATGAAATGCAAAGAAAATTAGCACCTTATCAATTGTCTTCAATTAATTTGTTTTTCCTTTTTTAGTTTTGTAATAAAAATTATAATTTAAAAGCATGCAATAAAATTAAATCAAAATTACATTTACAGTTCAAAATTATTATTTAACCTTATTATTTTATTTTATCAATCACTGAGCATTTTTTGTGGAACGCCCACACTGAGCTTTTTTGTGGAACGACTCACCACGTCCATTATACATAATAAAAAATAATCTGTTTTTGTATGTTCATAATTAAAATATCTTTTTACTTTTATTTATTTTTGCGGGAAAGCCTCTCGTTCCGCATAAATCCATAAAAATAATCTTCTATTAAATCATTGAATATTTTATCTAATTTTTGCTTTTATTTTTCATCGGTTAATTTACACCGCAAAATTTATATAATAAAAAATAAAATTGAATGAACTTATTAGGTAATCATTATTCTTAAAATATATTGACTAAATTAATAGTTTACTTTATTTTTTTGTTTACAGTTTAATTTATCATTAATATGATAAATTTATTTAGTAATTTTTTGCATAATTTCTATTTTTTTATTAGATAGTTTATTTACCAATCTTATCCGCTTTACTGGTTTAAGTAAACATTAATATTTTGATTATAAAGTATGTAATAAGTAATTTTAAAAATTTCTGTTTTTCAATATTCTCATTAATAAACGTTTCCAGGATGAAATTAATTTAACTAATTAATTTTTAAATTTACATACTTCGAAATTTGATTTGTTATGAAAATTAAAAAAGAGCTACAAAAGTCACAGCTCTGTTTTTTTTGTTTTATAATTGAAAGTTAAATTATAAATTATTCAAAAAATTTTACCATTATGTTTACAGAATAAACTGATTAAAACTGAAAAATTTCTAAATTTTTTCAAGACCAAATTTTTCATTTTTTTTTCTTATTTTAGGACCCAATGAAAATAAAATAGAAAATTATTTATTATAATGTTTATATAATTTAAAAAAGGTTTAGTAAAAAATGAAAATTCCAATTAAATGACATTATTTTTTTATTTTTAATACATTAAAATCTTGTCGAATTAACAGCACCTCATATTGGAAGCGCAGCTATTATCATTAATTTTTTCTCAAATTGAATTTATCCTTTGTATTTAAAATATTTCCTATTCGTAGTATATTTATTATTTCCTTTAATTGCATTATTAAGTGAAACAATTTTATTCGTTTGTTCTATTACTTCTTTTATTGTTTCTGGTGCGTATACAGTACAAGGTATTTTATTTAATGAGACCATTGCCCAAATTTTGAAAAAATATAATCTATCAGAGTTTAAACGCCATTTCTCAAGCTTATAAAATGATAATTAAATTTATTTCAATATAAATAAAATAACTTTTCTTTTTTATCTCGCTTTCCTCCTCTTCTTTTGTCAAAACTTCCATGAATATCTTTTTATATAGACAGAAATTTCCACAATATTATTTGTATTCTTTTTTGGCAATTAGAATAATTGATAAATCTCTTTAATTTAAAATTTTAATTATAATAAATTTATTATCGATGATAACGGGCCGTTGATTTTTTTTAGTTTCTTATTTTTCATTCGAGAGAAGCAAGAAAACATTTTCTCATTCCAAATTTTAAATCATAGCGAGTTATAAAACCGCTAAAATTATTATGTTTTTCTGTTTTTGCAAGCTTTAGAATCAAATTCTTCGAGGACATTATCATTTTTATTGTTCATTTAGCATAAATGCTAAAATAGAGAAAATATTTTATAAAATAAAGATAAAATATTTTATAAAAGAAGTCTCATCATCGTAGGAGCTCTATTTTTCAAAAACTCGCTTAAAATTATAACCAAATATGATTATATAGTTGTATTCTCTATAGATAATCAAAATATAATTCATTAAAAGATGAGAATAAAAGAAATAGCATAAGATATAATAAAAAACGAAATAACTGATAAGAGTTTTGCGGTGGCGTGCCTATCGGAACCAATGAACCCAGAAATTCCTTAATTTTCTTAAAAAGTTGCTTATTATTTTCTCACAATTTAAAATCTGTTTTACAAGCTATTTTTGTTTCGTCTTGATTAAATTAGCATGATTCTAACATTTACTTAATAATAAATGTGATATTTGTGGAATACATTTTATAATTGTAATGAAATGTATTATGTCAATTTTAACATTAATTAAGTCATGATTTAAAATTGGTAAAAGTTTCGTCTTAGGCACGTTATGTAGAGAATTTTAAATGATTTATTTATTTCATATTAAAGATTTATTTAAGAAGAATTTTTAATATTCAGCGCTAAAAATTCTAAATTTTGTTGCTAAGAGAACCAATATAATAATTCAAATTCTTTATTTTTAGCATAATCGTATTGTCTTTTTCTTTTCTTATAATCTGGTCATCTTTTAATTAATAATTAACAATTAATAATCAGCTATATAAATTTATTCACATTAATTTTTTATTCTCTAAATACTTTTTTGTTCACGTCACCATCACTCTCAGTCAGAACTTGAATTTATTATACGCTCAAAAGTTATTAATTACAAAAAAAAAGAAATAAATATTATTTTGGATTAATTTTATTTGTTTGTTTTTTAAAGAAATTCTTTATTTTTAACATATAATTTAAATTTTTAATAAAAAATTTGTCAAATAATATAATTATTTACCTTGCAATTTTTTATTTTTTTGGTTTTGAAATGAATTTTCTATTTTAGTTGACAAATTAAAAAGTTATTACAAAAGGCCTCCAAGACATTCAATAAAGAATTAAAATATTTTAAATTCTTTCTGCTAATCAATTTTAAATCAAAAATATTTCAGTTTTTTACGGAAAATTCAAGAATTAAATATTTCAAATCAAATTTTTTCTTTTTTTTGAAAGCTAACGATTTCACAAAATTTTTCATAAACTCGTAATAAACGAAATTTAATATTTCTGTTTTTTATTTATGCTAACAGATTTTAAAAATATTTATTCAGCTTTCTCATCATCAAAGGTCTTTTTGATAAATGACAGTTAAATTGAAAATGATTTATGTTTTTTTTAATTTGATGATTCTATCATCATACTTTTCCAAGCCAAAAAAATTATCAGCCCCCGAATATCTCTACTTAGCCTTTTTTCTGAGCGCCATTCGATCCTTCCCATATATTTTTTCTTTTTATTAAGTTGTGTTAAATATGTGTTAAACAGAGATCTGTAAATAAATAAATTTTGATTTTAAAAAAATACCTTACTATTAATTATAATTACTGCTATATATTAAAACAATATTAAAACAATTCAGTTTTATGATAATTTTTTATTGTCGGTATAAAAGAAAGGCAATTTTTTTTTAATTTGTTAATTCATAAATTATCTTGTTCATGGCATCCTGTAGTGGATTCATTTGTTGGGACTCTTTATTTTAAAATTAGAAAACATTTGAGCATTGTTTAAATTATTAGCATAATTTAAAAAAATATATATGCTTTTTATATGCCAATATTATTTGTAACGCTGAGTATTAATATAATAATTGAAGTTTTTTTAAATTTTTCATTGAAATAAATTTAAATTAAACAAAATGTAATATTTATTTTATTATTACTTATTTATTACCTATATATAATTTTTACAACTTTTTATTGTGTATATATAAGAGATTGTAAATTAGGATTAGAACGAATTTTTGTGCTTCTTTTGATTAAAAATTAAGATTTTTGACTAATTAATAATATTATTCTTCAACCTAAATTTTATTTTGTTAATTTTTTACTTTATTGAATACTCTTTATTGTTTTTTTATTATTTGCCATATCTCTGTGTTGTTGTCTTGCTCCTTTATATTTTTATTTTTTTAATTTTTTATTTTTAAATAAACGGTTTTTTGAGTCTTAAATAATTCTTTTATTATACATTAATTTTTTTCCAAATTCATAGAGCTATACTTTTTCTTTTACAATTAATTGCATTATGTTTTATCTTTGCTAAAATTATTTTAAAAGCTTTACTTTCACTTTTTGGGTGTTCAAAGTGGACTTGGTCGTTTTAGCGCCAGCCCATTCCCATTGGGTTATAACTTTTTTTATTTTCAACGAAATCAAAACGATCTTACGCCCTTCACATTTCAATTTGGCGCATGCTTTAAATAAAATTGTAATTTTTTTTATTAGCAAAAACTTTTTGATCAAAATTCCGATTTGTAAAATCTACAAATTTTCCGGTGGCCCCTAAAATATGTATGTAAATAAAATTTTAAAAAAATTCTTCGTAGAGGGAAGTTAGGCACAAAATGTAACCTAATTATGCTTAAAATCATCTTTTTGTAGTTAAAAATTTTTTTTGGTATTTTATGGATACATTTTCAAAAAAATATTTGTTATTTTTTCACAAAAAATTTCTATAAATTTTCAAAAATTCTCAAAATATTAAAAAAATATTAAAATATGTACGAAAAAAGTTTAAATATATTAATATTAGGTAAGCAATATTTATTATTTAATCGATAATAAATACTTTTAGGTATTTTTATGTTAATTTTTTAATAAAAATTTTTTTTTTATATAAAAAAATTAAAAAATACAGGTACAGGCCTGGATCCAGGCCTTGAGGCGCCTGTATTTTTCCTGTACCAGGTACAGGCCAATTGGGAAATACAGGTACAGGCTTTTTTCAAATACCGAGCTCTAATTTCTAGTTTTTATTACGCATTTATTAATATAATACTGACCTGGATAATAATAAAAATTATTATTTTAAGTTATAAAGTAAGATTCTCTTTAGGTATCACTTATTTTCATTATCTTTCGGCTTGTCTTAGCTCAAACTTAGTCAAATTAAATAATTTCAAAATTTTTTATGTCTTTAAAAAAAGTTAGGGGCAAAAAAATAGAGGCTAAATTTTTCGAAATTTATTGGTTAATTTTTTATTCAGCAAATAACACTTGAATAATAATGAAATTTAAATATTATTTTATCATTGATACTTTTTTTTAGGTTCGCCCAAATTGATACTTTTAGGTTCGACTTAGCATTTTTAATAATTAATATAATTAAGATAATAAATAAATATAATAATTATCAATGTAATTTTTTATTGTGTTTTTATTTACCGACGGACATTTTGGCGTGAAATGAATGCATTATTAATTATTATTCAAATAAATTAAATCTTTTACGTATTTGTTATTGTAAAAAATTATTAAATGCTAAAGATGTGACAAGATTAAGTAACGAAAAAGTGGGTCTTCTTCATTTGCGCCATTTGCTGTTGCTTTTTGTTTCCATACATCAACCCTGCAAATTTTGTGATTTTCTACCGAAATTTTAATTTCACAAGCATATCAAAACTTAAATCTAAATCCATTATAGTAAATAAAAAGGTAAAAATTTTAATATTCGAAAATATAAATATGCATTCTTTTAATAATAAATACTTCTAAAATCTATTAAAAGTCAACCGCACATTAATGATAAGCAAGAAATAACCAACATTCTTCGCGAATAAATCAAAACTTTATCTTTGCATTACAAAACATATATTATAGGGAACTATCGGAAATGAATTTTTAAAGATAAAACAAAACAATAATAATTTAATTTGATAAAATATTATGTTATTTTGATTTTAAAAAAATCATCAAAATAATTAAATTTAGTTAATAAAGAAAGTAAAACATATGGCACGGTTTTCAATAAAATGATATGATATATTATAACAAAAGAACATTACTAAACTAAATTTTAAACTTTTACTCGCTCTTCTCTTAAACTGAAAAATATTTGTTTAGCCTTTGTTAGTTGGCTGGCTAATCATCAACTATTTAATTGATTTTGTTTATATCAATTGAAAACATTATTTAATGATTATAAATTTATTTTTAATAAATTAAAAAAAGAAGCGGAAATAAGTTAAAAAATCCAAAAATGGGAAAATTCCGTAATAATTGAGCAATTATCGTGGAGTCAACTTTTTATAAAGTTTTACAGATGGAGATCGGTTCGGATGACCAAAGGCAGCAGACCCAAATGAATTGATATATTATAAATACAGATGGGATTTTTATGTGTAAAATTCTGAAATGTATAATAAAATATATGCTAAAAAGTGTAGAAAAGTATTGTTAGTTGTTTCAAATTGTCAGTTTATAAAAAGGACATGAAATTTAAAATAAGAGCATAGAAAAATATAAGAAAACATTGAGTTCAATTGTCAACAGATTTTATTAAAAAATGACCAAAAATGCTTATTTTGGGTGAAATTAACTTAACAAACTTAAAGCATTTCGTACCTTTGATATGATTAATAATAAAAAAACACAACCTAATTGTTAAATATAATATTTTTGTATGTATATTAAAGCAAGCTATTAAGAAATAAAAAAGTAATGTCAACATCAAAACGTCTCAAATCTAAAGCAAGAAGCAAGAAAGATTTATTAAAATAATAAAATAATTTTATTTTACTTAAATAAATAAAAATATTTAGAAAGAATGTGTTATATTTATTATTTTACAATAATTTAAAAAATACAAGAAAATCTTATGTATGTTGTGAGTTTTCTTAGTCGGTGACATTTTCTTCTAAAATTGACAAGTGCCTTTAATTTTCTCAATAAATAATATTCCTTTGATAGTCATTTTTAGATTAAAATTATTTACGCTTTTCGTCATTAATTTTTTAAATTTTTATTTATTTACTTAATCTTTTTAAAATAAAAAGTCTTTTCCAATCAATATTTAAATTATTTGTTATATTATTTTATTCATTTTTGTACTTTTCTGATTAATTTTTTGTACCGTGTTTGTTATTCAGCTGATAAATATTATTTATAATTTACTTTTGTTTTACCTTTTTCCTTTAAGAAATTTATAATTTTTGGTTTGATTTTTCCTCTTTAAAATTTATTTTTCATACTTTTGAATTTTTTACAATACATTAGATTATTTATTGTGTTTAATTACTTATATGCATCAGCTTTGAGACGGAGAAAGGTTTCATTTTTATAAATTATTAATTAGAAATAGAGCTCTTTTTAAAGCATCATATCTAGTTTAGTATATGTTCAATTATTTATATATTATTTTTAATTTATTATTTTTTCAAATTTTCTTATTGGTATCTTGCTTTGGCTTAAATTTATTCCTCCTTTTCTATATTAATAAATATTTTTCCCTGTGGGTTTTTGCTAGTTTTTGTAAATTACTTTTTTTGGAATAAATTTTTATTAATCACATTTAAAAAATATAATTACTAGACTGATTATTTTTTTTGTTACAAAAATACAATTGAAATTGTTCAATTAATATTATTCTCCCCACGTTTAGTTTGCGGTAGTGTGTGCAAAAGTAAAGTTTGTCTGAATTAAAATTAAGTATTAATTTATTTTTCTAAAATAAATTTTTATTTGAATTTGTTAGTAATATAAGTTCATATATTTTTTTCTATTTTGATTTTGTAAATATCTAGGAAAGCTTGCTCAAATCGCATAAACAAGAAAAAATATTAACTAGCAACAAACTAAAAATATGTACCAATATGTAAATAAAAAATTTTATACTGATTTATTCGGAAAAATTTATCTCTTTTATGATGGTTCATAAATGTTGTCATTATTTACTTAAAAGATTTGTTAGAAATTAAACTGTAATATTCAAAGAAAATTAGGAAGAAATTAAATTTTAATTCAATATTTAAATAAATAAAATAAATAAAAATTTATTAATTATATATATTATTAAATTCTTTTGAGACAAAAAATTTTAAGTGAAATTAAAAAGCAAAAGGTCGCCTCTGTGGTTTTACATTCCATGGAGAAAAAAAACTATGAGACAGCAGAAAATATGAAAATGTATTTAAATCAAGCTTATTTAGCAAAGCCAATTATTTTAAAACAAAAAATTATTATTATATTAAAGAAAAAACAAAAGATTAAAATAAATATTATATAATCAAACAAATTCAGCGACTGAAAACAACAGTTAAACGTGCAGGGCAGGGTTGTTCCGGGTCGAGAAAAATATCGGGTCGGGTTTCGGGTCGGGTCGGCCGAAAAATCATCGGGTCGGGTTTCGGGTTTCGGGTCGAGAAAAAAGCCTAGTTTCGGGTATCGGGTTTCGGGTCAATTGACAAATTTTTAATTTGTTTAAAAATCAAATGGCACTGCAATATTTGCAGCGAATTGCGCTATTATACATTTCAGAATTTTACACATAAAAATCCCATCTGTATTTATAATATATCAATTCATTTGGGTCTGCTGCCTTTGGTCATCCGAACCGATCTCCATCTAATAAACTTTATAAAAAGTTGACTCCACGATAATTGCTCAATTATTACGGAATTTTCCCATTTTTGGATTTTTTAACTTATTTCCAAGAAATATGTAAATTTATTAAAAATAAATTTATAATCATTAAATAATGTTTTTTTTAAATGGTTATTTTTTGGGAAAAAACCTTCGTAAAGTGTTAAATAGGCGTAAAATGGCATAAAAATGACCTAAATATGTTTAGAATCACCTTGTAACATTTAAAAAATTATTTTTGGAGGGGTACATTTAAAAAAAGTTTTTTTTTTAATTTTTTCACTAGAAATTTCTAAAAATTTTCAAAAATTCTCAAAATATGTATAAAAAAATTGCCAAAATTTTGGATTTTTTTTTGAGGATTTCCAAAAATTTTCCGTAAAAAACCCGCAAATTATGTAAAAAAAAAATCAAAATATGTAAGAAAAAGTCCAAAATATGTACCAAATATGTATAAAACCCCGAAATATGTAAAAATATGTAAATAAAAGTCCCGATTTTTGTTTGCAAACATAAAAAAGAAAGTTTTTCCTACTATTTAGAGCATGGAGAAGCCAGGAAAAAAATATGTACAATATTTACATAAAATTGACATCCCTAATAATGAACAAAAACAAATACAAAATTTTCGATTCCATTGAACACAATCGTTTCAAAAAAAATTCACAATTTCCTTATCCACCTAATTTTCACACCGACCCCTTTCTTACCAGTGCTTATTTCGACCCGAAACCCGTCCCAAAATCATCGGGTCGGGTTTCGGGTCGAGAAAAAGGCCGGGTTTCGGGTATCGGGTTTCGGGTAACCCGGAACAACCCTGGTGCAGGGCCATGAAAATTAAATATGTAAATTGAAAAAAAACAATTGTAATAAACTTAAATTGCTAAAAATAATAAATTATTGATAATCTTAATAATGAAATATAAACAATATTAATTATTAAAAATGCTAAGTCGAACCTAAAAGTATCAATTTGGGCGAACCTAAAAAAAAGTATCAATGATAAAATAATATTTAAATTTCATTATTATTCAAGTGTTATTTGCTGAATAAAAAATTAACCAATAAATTTCGAAAAATTTAGCCTCTATTTTTTTGCCCCTAACTTTTTTTAAAGACATAAAAAATTTTGAAATTATTTAATTTGACTAAGTTTGAGCTAAGACAAGCCGAAAGATAATGAAAATAAGTGATACCTAAAGAGAATCTTACTTTATAACTTAAAATAATAATTTTTATTATTATCCAGGTCAGTATTATATTAATAAATGCGTAATAAAAACTAGAAATTAGAGCTCGGTATTTGAAAAAAGCCTGTACCTGTATTTCCCAATTGGCCTGTACCTGGTACAGGAAAAATACAGGCGCCTCAAGGCCTGGATCCAGGCCTGTACCTGTATTTTTTAATTTTTTTATATAAAAAAAAAATTTTTATTAAAAAATTAACATAAAAATACCTAAAAGTATTTAGTTAAAAGTTATCATAAAAAATTTAACAATTTTATGGACGAGAAATTATTTTATGAGAAGGGATATTAATTAAAGCGACTGAAGCAGATGTATCGACTTATCTGATAATCGGCGAGTGAAATAAATTATAATCCATTAAGGTATCTCAATGCAAAGTAATTCACCAAATAACATTAGTTTTAAAATTTTCCGATAGCCTTTCGGTCACGACTCCGTTCAAATATTATCTTAATTATAATGTATAATTTTTTTTATGTCAGTATTGAATTATTGTATACAAAAAATAAACAAATAGAAATATCGAAAAATAACAAAACATAAATTAATCAAAAAAGTAAAATAAACAGAAGAGTGAATAATTAAATAATTCAATTCCTATATTTTATTATTTTAAATTAAATTTTTTTTTTAATAATTAGGCTCCTAAATAATGCTAATTCAGTTTTTAATATTTTTTACAATTTTATTTTTAAAATTACTTTCTCTTAAATCAAAAAATTTGGAATAAAACATTATGAGTTTATAAATTAATATTTTACAAATTTATTAAATAAAAATAGAAATTAAATTAAACATAGGAAAATGAAAAAAAATCATATATATTATTCTAATAAGCGCTATAAAATGATGCCAACGGATTTTTTACTTTATTATTGTTAATGTAAACGGTTTTAAAAATTTACTTACCGTTGAATATTTGCATTTCTATAAAAACATTAAAAGAAACGTTAGCACATAAAAGTCTAAATATATTTACCTTCTGACTTATATTAAATAAAACATTTAAATATAATTATTATCATTTTAATAATTCATATCATAAATAAACGTTTTATAATGTTAAATATTTTTATATGAATATTTTTATATCTTCATAAACAAATTATTTGAAATAATAAGTCGCTAAATGAAAAGAAAATTTTTAAAGTATATAAAAAATACTAATTAAATGGTTATATTTTAAAACAAAAATATTATAAAATTTAATTAGAAATAGAATTAGAAATTAAATCTATGTTTTATGAAAAAATCAAATTTACTCAATTAAAATTTAATAAATAATCCATTATTCAAAAATTTGTTTTACATTATTTTTAAAACTATACATTTAAAATAAAAGAGGAACCAATTTAAAAAAATGATTAATATTTTTTTAAAACCATTTAATTTAGAGCTTTCAAATAAAAATATTATTGGGAAAATATTAAAAATTTTCATCGTAAATCAAATAAATAAACATATTGAAACAAGAAGAAAACTATGGTTTTAGATATTAGCTGAATTGTTTGCTTTTATTTGCGAGTACTAGAAACCGGACAACTGGGGTCAGAGGGATCTCGACTGAATCGCGAACATTTTGGAAAAATGATCGGGACGGATCCCGAGTCGGGATCCCGATTGAATCCCGATCCCGATCAACCCGTCAGATTTTTTTTTCGGGATCCCGCTGGATTATCTGGATTTGCTAAAACTCAATTTTCTTTACGTTTTGTGCCAAGTTTTGTTCAAATGCTTATTTAATATTTATAATTGATCAATTCGATTGAGAAAAATAGAGATGGGAAATATATCAGGTTTTTATAGAAGTTTAAAATTAGAATGTCATGCCAAAAAAATAGATTTTAGGATCAAAAACTAGAACATTTAACAACATAGCTTTAAATAATTTTTTTTTTACAATTTAATCAATTAATATAATTTTTGATAATTCTTTTTTTGAAAGAAATAAAAGTCACCAAATGGGCAACTTTTGAGTCAAATTTTGAAAATTTTATTGCATTCTGGAGACCCGTAATTTTGGGATTTTTAAGGAATTTTTTGATAAAAATTAGCAAATGACTATATTTTTTAATTTAAAATTCAAGATCTTAATCAAAGAATGGAGATTTTTCGAAAAATTATTGTGACTTCAATCCCGCGGGATCCCGCGGGATTGGTAAAATGTTCGGGAGGGATCCCGAAGAAATCCCTGCTGATCCCGATTCCGTCCAGTCTCTAGCGGTACCAAATAGCATATCATTAATTACACGAAAAAATAGCTATAAAATTTGACATATCTTTATCTATTTTTCAATGTAATTACATGGCAATCGAAAACAACAAAGAATAGGCATAGTGGAAGCATTATGATTAATTTGAATAAAATAAAAAACAATGCCTAAAAGAAAAAACAGAAGTATAGATGAGCTGAAAAATAAAACTGATACAAAAAGAAATGCTGACTTAATGAATTTTTAATTTTAAATATAAATAATTTTTAATTCGATTATTAATCTTTTGCCAAATTTGATGAAAGTATTTATTCATCCTCATAATATAAAATAGTCAATCTTATTTAATTTAATTTAATTTAATTTGCATCAAACACATTGTTAATTTCTTAACTATATATAAATATTAAAAATTATTAAAAAATTTAAATTACACTTTACATAACAGATAGGAAAGCCATTCATTAAATGTCAAAAAATAATCTGAAAATTATATACGAAAAGTCTATATTTATAAATTTTTTTTATTCAATATTGGATAATACAAATGAACAAAATTTAAGTAAAAAAATAAAACTGAAGAAATTATAAAAATTTTGTACAAACAAAATTAAATTGTCAAAAATTGAAATTGTAAAATAAATAAAATAAATAATAATAAATAAAAGAGCAAAACTTTGAATATGAAGACAAAAAGAAAAAAATAATAATTAGATAATAAATTTATGTTAAAAATTTTATTTTTAACAAATTCTTTATATAATTTGTATAGGAAATTTTGTTAAAGTATTTATAAAACAAGATTAATATATAAATCAATTGTTGTATTAATAAATAAATATGAAAAAAGCGATATAATTGTATTCAAAAACTGATATGATATGACTACATTTAAAGATGAAAAATTTAAAAAATATTTAAGTAAGCAGTTCAATAAAAAAGTTCAAGTATTTAAAGTTGCCACAATTATTAATATACAAGATAAAAATTGAAAAAATATAAAAAGAAACATAGAACAATGTCAGGCATACCACACCATAAGACAACGAGAAAGAACACCAAGAAAGGAAAAATGAAAAATGTAATTTTGCATTTAAAAATGTTATTTTATACAAAAAAAAATAAAGTAATAAAAATCATCCAAAATAGAAATTAAAAAATATTCCATAAGATGAAAAAATACAGTGTTCAAACAAATGAAGAAAAAATAAATAAATACTAAACCTAATAATTAATGCTTTCAGAATTTAAATTAAATAATAACAAAAAACAATCAAACAAAAAATTCAAGTAACCGTCCGTCCACCACAGCGACTTCAATTACTGTATATGACAAACGACTAGAATAATAGAAATCTTCATAATAAAATAAAATCGGATTATTAATCAAAAAAATAAAACAGATGCTTTATTACTTTATAAAATTTTGATATCTCTTTCGAATCAATGAATAAAATTATTAATTATTCTAAGGTTAAAATTCTCAAATTAAATCAAAAAATAATATTAAAAAAAACATCATTTTTGATGAAAACCCTCAAAATAATTATTATTTATTTAACAAAAATATAGAACAATATTATGATATGAATAATTGCATTTAATTAAATTTACAATCAAATTTTTGCGAATTTGAGCAGCGAAAGCAGATTCGATATCTCATCAGAGCAAATTCATCGCAATCCCGAAAAGCTCTATAAATTAAAAAATGAAAATTTTTTGAAAAAGGGGTGCTACCAATGGTAGTATTACCCAAAATAAATTTTTAAAGGAATTTTAAACCATTTAGTTATATTTACAAATTAATTAAAATAGATTTTATTGAAATTTAGTCAATATATTTAAAAATTTCTCTCAGAGACGAATGGACAGTGACGAAACGATCAGTGAAGAAATGATATTGGAACCAACCTTCTAAGATTAAAATTAAGCGAAATTCTGAATTAATTCATGCTAGATTAACTTTTTATTTTAAAAAATTTTACAAATCAAAAACATAAATTAAATTAACATTGGCTAGAAAATAACATAAGAAAAAGAATAGAGAAATGGAAGAGCATATGAAATGGAAAAATATATGAAAATACAATCAATTAAAATCTTAAGGCAAAACGTTCAAATATTTTAATGAATTTATTAGTAAATTAAAGTAGATAAAAATCAGCTCTATAGGAATCAAAAAAATTGAGATCCACCAACGAGAGAAAAATAATAAATATTCAAATAAATAAATACAAAATAATAAATGGACATAATAAAATAAAATTATAAAATTTAATGTTTATAATTAAATATTTTAATAAATAAATATTGCATAAAAGAAGCATAAAAGAAATTTTAATTTTGTGCAAATTAAAACTTTAATTAAAAGTCATTGTAATTTTGATAAAATAGTTATACAATAATTAAAAATTTCAATAAATTTTTATTTAAATAAATCAAAATTAGAAAAAACATGTGCTGAGTCGATCCACAAAAAAACTCAGTGTGGGCGATCCACAAAAAATCTCAGTGAATAATAATAATTTTGTATTATATTATGCGCTTCAGAAAAGTTCGAATGTATTTCCTCCAATTTGATTCGTTTCCAATTATAAAAACAGTGCCTTTTAAGGTTTTCGAAAAACATTTTTCAACTTTGACTTCAAGTTTTGAAGCACCGGGATTTGAAGTGTTTGGAATTGAATCATCAAGCTTTGAAGCATCATTTTTTGATGCATCATCTTTTTTTGTATGCGCGGAAACAACAATTAGCTTATGCATGTAACGGTTTAATGTACAAAAACTTATCTTAATATCTTTTTGTTGCATTTGTTCATGAAGTTTTTTTAATGTTTTAATTTCTTTATTTTGATAGCTTTTGACGAGTTCTATAGCTTCATGATTTTTTATAAATTCTTCAAAACCAGAATTAGTAGTAACCGAATACTCAAATAGAGATAAGAAAAAAATAAAAATAAAAATTTTATTCATTTTTCTAGGTTAGAATAATATTATAAATATATATTTTTTAAATAAAATTCATATGTATATTAATTTTGCAGTTACAGGCAGCGAAAATTATTTAATATTGAGTGTTATTGATTTGACACATGAATTTTGTGAAGCGCATAATATAATACAAAATTATTATTATTCACTGAGTTTTTTTGTGGATCGACCTAGCACCGAAAAACAGACCTACGACGAAGGAAATTTAATATAAAATAATTTAAAAAATTAAAGTTGATTCAGAAAATTAATTTAAAAAAATAAAGAAAATAGTCAAAAAAAATTTTTTAATTCAAAAGTAAAAATATTTTTTTTATAATTGAAATCAAATAATTATCAACAAAAACATATGAAAGAAAAAATCGCGTTGGCATTAGACTCTATACCTTCTTCATTCAACAAGAATAACCGATAAATCAAATAATTAAATATGGATTAAATTCTAAAAATAATTACGAGTTTTTTTCATTTAAGACTGTTTCTATATCAAAAAATTTCGAAAAAGATAAGCATTCAAAATATATAATAAATTAACAATAATTAAAAAAATAATTAATATAAATCAGCTAAATTATCAAAATTGAATATTTAATTCGTTTTTGATTTTTTGGTCGAATTTTTGGCTTTTTGTAAAAATCTTTAATAAACAAATTTTTTATCACATAGAAAATTATAGAGAAATTAAATAATCTATTAAACTAAAAATATTCATTATATCAAAAATAAACTAGTCATTAAAAATAATGAATTTTTCAAAAGAATGGTTAAAATAAATTAAAGACATATAGAATAGAGCCATCAGTGATAAAGAACATATTTAATAAAGATAAATATACCACTTCATAATAGCTAAAAGTTTATTAATTTTCACTAAAAGTAAATAGCAATATTTTAGAAAAAAGAATACAAAATATAAACAAAATAAAACATTAAAAGAATGAAAACATACTTTAATAATCACAATATTTAAAATTTTAATTCTTTTTTAACATTATAATAAATAAAAAATAAATAAATAGTTAATCTCTTATAAACCTAATAAGTTTGTACATTTGCAACATATAAAAACGAATTTATAAGAAAATGAAAAAAAAATATTTTATAACTTAAAATTTATTTATTTGAATGAAAAAATATTATTAATGTTTATTTTAAATAAATTTACTTATTATATTAAAAACAAATAACGTTTATTCAAAAAATTTATTTTGGTCAAATTAAAAAAACCATTTAAGAAAGATAAATATAAAATAAAGCAATGTCATTCTATAGAAAATTTATTATAAATATGAAAAAATATAATTTTAATCATAGAAAGCAATTGTAATTTTAAAAATTTGAAACAAAATCATTACTTTTCAAATTATTATCTGAATAAAAGAAAAAAGAATTTTAACAATCATAAAAAATCAATAAAAGATTGAAAATAAAAAAAAAATTATTTTTTGAATTGATTTTCTTAACTTAACAAATTTATTATAAATATACAGAAAATGAAAAAAATACAGAGCTTTTGAAATTTTTTCTTAATAATACTTCTAAAGTTGCTAGACATTAAATGTTAAATAATCAAAAAAAAATTCAATGATATACAATCATATTAAGAGCTTATAATTATTATTTGATCTCTTCTGATAAAAAATTTAACATAAAAATCAATAGTAAATAGGGTATTTTAGAGTATTATAAAAACATTATAATAAGACGAAAATTACACATTAATAATATAGATTACATCATATATTTCATAATACAATAATTAAAAGGAAAATGAAAAATAAATAATGAGGTTAATATTTTAAGTAAAAATAGTATAATATTATATTTTTTATAAATAAGAACTAGAGTGCAACGGGACCGGGAAATTTGGGCTTAACCGGGACCGGGACTTTTTTGGTTGAAAAACCGGGACTTTTTGGCTGGGAAAACCGGAAAAAACCGGGACAAATCCCTGTCCCGGTCAAAACCGGAACCTTGGTACTCAGTTGTACTCAGTTGTCCGCTACCAGGTCCCGGTCCCGTGGCACTCTAAATTAAAACAAAATAACTAATTAGGGCTGCTAATTTTATGTAAATAAAATATGTATAAAAAATGCTAAAATATGTATGAAATATGTACAAAAATCCTCAAATATGTAGGAAAATATGTAAATAAAATTTTTTTAATGGTTATTTTTTGGAAAAAAAATTCTTCGTAAAAAGTGAAATAGGCACAAAATGCCATAAAAATGACCAAAATAGGCTTAGAATCACATTTGAATATTTTATAAATTAATTTTGATATATCATTTTTTGAAAAAAATCGATTTTTTAGGGATACATTTTCAAAAAAAATTTTTAAATTTTTTACAAAAAATTTCTATAAATTCTCAAAAATCCTCAAAATATGTAAAAAAATGAAAAATATTTACGAAAAATTGCGAAATATGTACGAAAAAGTCCAAAATATATACATATTTAATATGTAAGAAAATCCCGAAATATGTAAAAATATGTAAATAAAAGTCCCAACTTTTGTTGGCAAACAAAAAAATAAAGTGTTTTTCTTACTATTTATACCATGGAGAATCCAGGGGAAAATATGTATTTACATAAAATTAGCAGCCTTTTCTTTCATTTATTATTTGGCTATAGACTCTTTTTCTATTAATAAATATTTGTCCGAATTCGTACCCTTTAATTAATTTCTTTAAGCGACTATCGATGAGCTCCATCATTCCTTTCTGTCCTAATTGTCCTTCTTAAATCATCCAATTTCATCCCAATTTAGCATATCCGGCACCTAATTAACGCCTTTGACTTTTTGGCCTCGGTTGGGAAAACGCCCATTCTTATGCGCATCGCCTCCCCCTCCTCCACCATTCGGGCAATTTGTTACTTTTTGAAGAGAGCAGCAAATGCTTGAGTGCCAATCCCTAGGCGTCCAAACATTTCTGGGAATTATTAAGTAAAAAAAAGTGCCTTTCCCACAATTTGTCTACTTGTGCCACAGAGGAATGGATAAATAAATGGATGTGTGTGTGGCGTGCCGTTGTCGTGCAAAAATGAATGTGTGTCCCTGAGTATTTTTTGACAAATGAATGTCAACATCATAATGAATGAGGAATGATGGAGGATGTCTTTGTACTTTTAATGACATTGGCGCCGTAAGGCCATAATCAATTTTTTTTAAATAAAGAATTATAAACTCAATTTTAAAATATAAATATTTATTTACTTTTATCAGTTCAACTTCAAAATTGAAATTTTTTATCGTAATTGAATATTTATTAAATTGCTTATTTTATTTTTTAACGGAAAATTCGGGGTCAATAATCCTCTCCATTCTTTAAAAATAAAAACAATAGCATTAAATACCGAGAAATAATAATAAAAAACTTCCTGAATGGGGCGGCCAGCAACGCAAACGCGTAAAAATTATAATTATAAATGACACCGCGAGAAAAATAGCCCCAAGCAGATTGCCTGAGGGCATTTTGTAAAAATAAAATTAATTACATGTTTGTTTTCTTGCTTTCCAGGCAAATCTTAATGTTGCGCATAAACAGTGTGTGATATTTATTAACAGTTTTTTCATATTTTCCGGCACAATTAAATCGATTTCAAAAATTATTTTTCGAGGCAGGCGAAAGTGTCATTAAGACAGTCAAAGATAAACGATTTTTTTTTTGGTCTTGTAATGGTTAAGTAATGATTTCTGGCCTTTTAATCACAATCGAGAATTTTTTCGAGAAGAAAAATTCTGAACTCCGGCCGGGCCTAAGGCTGAATATTTGAATCTCTCGTGAATTTCTCGAATTTGATCTCCACCACTTTATTATAAGGATTAATTGATGAAATTTTTTTTCCCAAAACTTAAGTTTAAATGTCCATTTCCTTGCAGATCATTCTCACCTCCTGCTGCTGTTATTTCTGAACAACAGCGTCCAAACTCAGCAAGTCATTCTCATTCACTTCTTCAATACATCCAAAATTGGCTCAACACATTAGACAATTTTTCACAACTGCAAGAAATGGTAAAATATAATTCTTTTAATAATAAATATTTGTAAAAAGTATTTTATTTATACGGAAGAACATTTAAAAAGGTGAAACATTATAAGACTTACCGTATTTCTTCGATTATATCCCCCCCCCTCGATTAGAATCCCCCTCTCGAATAAAGCCCCCCTTTTGATGGGGGTTGAATAATAGAGCCCCTGGGGGCTATAATCGAAGAAGTACGGTAATTAGAATTTTAAATTTTCTCCTTTAAGTTGTCCTGGTTGCTTAATGGTCCGCTCAGTTTGCTGCTTGTGCTGTCTGGCATTGTGCTGAACGCACTTTGTAATTAAATTAATTAATAAAAAATGACTTTTTTAATTGCACAATTTTTGATTGTTTTAATAAAAGGTGTGGTTGTGTTCGTGCGATTTCGTCGAAATGTTAGCGGTGGCACAACTCCGATAATTCACTATTACTTGGTAAATAAGCAACCCAAAACTCATAATTTTCAATTTCTATTTTAAAAATATGTTGAATTTTTTTTTCAGATTTCTTTGGCGGGATGGCACTCGGCACTTTTGTTCAACGCCTTTTTGCTTTACTGTCTACCGACAATGGTGCGAAACTATAGATAAAGGCCATTTCATTTAAAAAAATGAAATTTAACTTTTTTATTAAATCTTATATGTCTTAATTATTCAACAATTAATTATTTTAAATTGTTTATATATTTTATTTTAAAATTTAAAATTCACATCTCTTAACTTTGTCTAAATATTATTTTCCTTTTCATAAATTTCTTTGTTTTTCTACAAATTTGCATTGCTTAAATGGTTAAAAGAATTTAGCTTTGGGGCTCCGTCGTCTCATCGGGTCCCTATGTGCATTTGTACCCGCCAACCTACGCTTTGGCAAATGCGACACACACCGGCACTGTTTGGATTGTACGGTTTTTTGACGAAGAAATTAGCTTTTGTCATAAAGGCTTTATTTTCATACTTTCTAAAAATAGGTCCCCGACGGCAGCAACGTCGCAAAATTTTGAACAATTTATTAACTGAAATTTCGCAATTGCAGATTTTGGCACTCACTTTGGACCGCTATTTGGCGTTGTGTATGCCATTCAAGCATCGAATTTTCAGCAAAAGAAGGTTAATAATACAATTTTTGATTATATGATTTTATTTAAAAAATAAATTGTTTTTAGCCGTGTGAAGCGTCTCGTTGTCGGCCTTTCAATTGGCGCGCTGTTCTTCTGTTTGCCACGCTTTTTCGAGGTGCAAACCGCAGTGGAGTGCTACGCGTTGGACGGTGGAGCAGCAGCGCTTTTGTCCAGCGCGCACGCTACCGTAGCCGAAACAGAGGTGCTCATAGTAGCAAATGCTACCGTAACCTATGAACAGCAGCAACAACAACAAATGGACACTATGTACGGTAGTGCAATTACAAAGTGCAACACGTTTGTACAGCGGACAGGGCTACCGGAGGTTGTGGGAAGGAAAATGGGACTTGTTTTTACTATCTATTATTTAAATTTTATTGTATTAAATCGCTTTTTAACTTTTAGAACCAACTCTACCGTACCATCTACCATATCCTTCTGGGCAGTGCCTTTGTGACAATTTTGCCAGGTAAAATTTTTTTATTAACATAAACAAAAAAATGATAAACAATTTAAAATGAATATGATTTATTTTTCATCAATTTTATTTCATAATATTGATTCAATCTTATAAACTTTTTTTTGGCATTTTTTGCTTAATTTTAGGCTTTTTGTATTATTATAATTAATTTTATTTTTTTAAATATTTAAAATATTTTATAATTTTGGTTCTAGGGGTTCTCACTTTTGTGCTTACCTTGCGTATTTCAATTGCTTTGGGCGAGAATAAAAAAAATAAAAATAAAAAATAATAATTAAAAAATATTAAATAAAAAAAATAAAAAAAAATAAAAAAAAAATAAATTAAATAATAATTAAAGTAAAGAAAAAAAAAATAATTATTTTAATTAAAAAAAAAAAAAAAAAAAAAAAAATTTTTTTTTAAAAAAAAATTAATAATGAAAAATTAAAAATAATTATAATAATAATTTTATTAAGGATTCTAATGGGATAAAATTTTGTTTTTTACGCACTCGGCCTTCGAAATTTTATGGAATTCATTTATTCGTTTTATGAAAATGTTGTGAGACAGAGGGGCATATGAACTTTTACGGAATTGTGAATTGATAAATGAATATTATGGAGTGAATTCTGTGGGCGAAAAGCAGCACTACCGTATAATGTTAATGTCCGGGGCGATGACCAACGGTGGCAAAAAGCCAAGCCTAAAACGGTGAATAAACATTAAAAAAGTTATTGTTAAGTAAAATAAATTTCTTACTTATTTTTGAGCCGTGTATTTATATTTTAAATCATTTTTCATTAATGAAAATTAAATTTTTATTTAAATTAAAAAAATCATTTTTTCAGGAAGGAACACCGTGCCAATGTTATGCTGGTGGTGATAATTGTCAAATTTTTGATCTCTGATATTCTTCCCACTGTATTGGACGTCTTTGAAACAGTAAATTTAAATATAAAATATGTTTATGTGAAAATTTTAAAATACTTTAATATTTTCGAAGAAATATTGAAAACATTTTAATATAATTTCATTCGAAAAATTAGCTATAAATTAATCAAAAATTATCTCTAATTTTGAAAGAATTAAAAATAAATAAGACTTAAGTTGAGTAAAAACCAAAAACAAACTTTTTTTTGTTTATTTAAAAAATCAGTTTTCCCTCTTTTTGTAAACAACAAAAATTTATAAATTTTTATTTTTAATATAATTTCATTCAAAAGATTAGAAATTAATTCAACAATTAGCTTTAAGTTTTCCTTCTTTGTAAACAATAAAATGTATAAATTTTATTTTTAATGTAATTTTTTTAGTTTATTGGCAACGAAATATTCATGGCCAGTCCGTTGGCCACCTTATGGGTCGATTTCTCCAATTTTTTACTTGTCATTGTAAATTTTAACATTTTAAATTATTTAGTATTAAAAATTGTTATATATTTTTACTTTTTTTGATAATTTTATGTTTTTAGAATTGTTCCACCAATTTTTGGGTGTTTCTCCTCTATGTACGCGGCTTTCGCCAGCGATGTGTTCGACTGATCACAAATTCTTTTCAATGTTCAACCCAATCATTGCTGCATGACGAAGTGGGAAATTCGAATTTAAAATTTTTATATTAAGTAATTAGTAATTTTCTAATCGTTTATTAATAAATATTTTCATGATTTCTTTTTATTTTTAAAATTGCGTCTTTTAAATAATTATAGAGATCTACGGGAGAAGACATGTCATTTTAAATTTTCTTGAAAACCTTAATACTTTTGCTCAGAAGCAACCAAATTTACATTTATTTTGTATCATTCGATAGTTCAAAGTGTTATTTAAATAGCTTACAAAAAGTTTCCTTAGGTTTGATTTCAGAAAAGCTCTGACTAATAAATTCAAAAATTTTTTATTTTCTTTTTTTCTAGTGCAATTTTTTTTTAATTTTAGAAGCTAAAACTCCAAAGTTTCATTTTTTAGGTTGGTGGAAGTTGTATCGCGTCGCTTCGGCCCAGCACGCCGCGCATCAGTGCCAATGGCATGCAATTTGCTGGCGGTGTGCACCAAAATCGTCAACACGGCAGTGGCAGCGAATACAGCGCCGAATGGTGGCTAAACTGATATTTTAAATTTATACATCAGAAAGTGAGAATGAAGTTGCCTCAAAAATTCTCGGGCAATCATTTAAAAAAAAAATCATGCAGCGCTAATTTGTTTACAAGTTTTATGCCATAAGATTTTTTAAAATATTTTATTCAGAATTTAATTATATATTAAAATTCTGAAATTCTACCTTTGTATGGGAAAAACAGAAGATAAACATAGTTATAATTTATATAAAAAGAAAATTATATAGATGTTGAAAAAATTGTTAAGTGCCGCGCAGCAAAATTATGCCAATTTTGTGATGCCAAATTTGAATGGAAAATATCGCAAAGAACAGACAATGGACGAAGCAGCAGTGATCCGCCCAAAAAGAGCCTCCTCTTTGGCAATCAGTGTACAGCAGAGGTGGAAGCAATTAATAAATTATTTATTTAAAATTATATAGAGTCAATAATTATAGAAATAATTTGACCGAAAATGGCACTTCCATTGGTGGTGCCGTGCAACGAAGGAGAATCGTTGGCCGATAATTCTGTGGGCGAAAAGCAGCACTACCGTATAATGTTAATGTCCGGGGCGATGACCAACGGTGGCAAAAAGCCAAGCCTAAAACGGTGAATAAACATTAAAAAAGTTATTGTTAAGTAAAATAAATTTCTTACTTATTTTTGAGCCGTGTATTTATATTTTAAATCATTTTTCATTAATGAAAATTAAATTTTTATTTAAATTAAAAAAATCATTTTTTCAGGAAGGAACACCGTGCCAATGTTATGCTGGTGGTGATAATTGTCAAATTTTTGATCTCTGATATTCTTCCCACTGTATTGGACGTCTTTGAAACAGTAAATTTAAATATAAAATATGTTTATGTGAAAATTTTAAAATACTTTAATATTTTCGAAGAAATATTGAAAACATTTTAATATAATTTCATTCGAAAAATTAGCTATAAATTAATCAAAAATTATCTCTAATTTTGAAAGAATTAAAAATAAATAAGACTTAAGTTGAGTAAAAACCAAAAACAAACTTTTTTTTGTTTATTTAAAAAATCAGTTTTCCCTCTTTTTGTAAACAACAAAAATTTATAAATTTTTATTTTTAATATAATTTCATTCAAAAGATTAGAAATTAATTCAACAATTAGCTTTAAGTTTTCCTTCTTTGTAAACAATAAAATGTATAAATTTTATTTTTAATGTAATTTTTTTAGTTTATTGGCAACGAAATATTCATGGCCAGTCCGTTGGCCACCTTATGGGTCGATTTCTCCAATTTTTTACTTGTCATTGTAAATTTTAACATTTTAAATTATTTAGTATTAAAAATTGTTATATATTTTTACTTTTTTTGATAATTTTATGTTTTTAGAATTGTTCCACCAATTTTTGGGTGTTTCTCCTCTATGTACGCGGCTTTCGCCAGCGATGTGTTCGACTGATCACAAATTCTTTTCAATGTTCAACCCAATCATTGCTGCATGACGAAGTGGGAAATTCGAATTTAAAATTTTTATATTAAGTAATTAGTAATTTTCTAATCGTTTATTAATAAATATTTTCATGATTTCTTTTTATTTTTAAAATTGCGTCTTTTAAATAATTATAGAGATCTACGGGAGAAGACATGTCATTTTAAATTTTCTTGAAAACCTTAATACTTTTGCTCAGAAGCAACCAAATTTACATTTATTTTGTATCATTCGATAGTTCAAAGTGTTATTTAAATAGCTTACAAAAAGTTTCCTTAGGTTTGATTTCAGAAAAGCTCTGACTAATAAATTCAAAAATTTTTTATTTTCTTTTTTTCTAGTGCAATTTTTTTTTAATTTTAGAAGCTAAAACTCCAAAGTTTCATTTTTTAGGTTGGTGGAAGTTGTATCGCGTCGCTTCGGCCCAGCACGCCGCGCATCAGTGCCAATGGCATGCAATTTGCTGGCGGTGTGCACCAAAATCGTCAACACGGCAGTGGCAGCGAATACAGCGCCGAATGGTGGCTAAACTGATATTTTAAATTTATACATCAGAAAGTGAGAATGAAGTTGCCTCAAAAATTCTCGGGCAATCATTTAAAAAAAAAATCATGCAGCGCTAATTTGTTTACAAGTTTTATGCCATAAGATTTTTTAAAATATTTTATTCAGAATTTAATTATATATTAAAATTCTGAAATTCTACCTTTGTATGGGAAAAACAGAAGATAAACATAGTTATAATTTATATAAAAAGAAAATTATATAGATGTTGAAAAAATTGTTAAGTGCCGCGCAGCAAAATTATGCCAATTTTGTGATGCCAAATTTGAATGGAAAATATCGCAAAGAACAGACAATGGACGAAGCAGCAGTGATCCGCCCAAAAAGAGCCTCCTCTTTGGCAATCAGTGTACAGCAGAGGTGGAAGCAATTAATAAATTATTTATTTAAAATTATATAGAGTCAATAATTATAGAAATAATTTGACCGAAAATGGCACTTCCATTGGTGGTGCCGTGCAACGACCATCGTCCATCACCGGTGTCGTGCGCACTGTGCCGTTGGTGGTCACCAGCATTTCGGCACCACTACCGCCGCCAAAGCACGGACCGAAGGCCGCTAATGAGGAAGAACAAAGGCACTACCGAAAGAAGAGCTCATTAGCAGCCTGGTGATGGGATGGAGAGCAAACAGAAAAATTACAGTTTGACCAATAGTAAGCAGAACTAAATATATTTGGTACCATTAAGCTCGTCTTGATGGGATTAAGCCAAAAACACCAAGAATTGTCATTTCTGGGCCCTATTCACCAAATGGTGAAAGTACCTGTTTTTGTGAACCAAAAAATCCTGAATATTCAACTGGTCGCCATTTGTCACGGCACAAATTGTCACATGGAGCGAGAAAAAAGCACTGCCAATCCCACGGAACCTTGGCCCAATGGAATAGTCGGGTTCCGAAACTTAACAATTTGGTGGGTGATCTTCTGTTTCTACTATATTTTGCAATGTTTTTTAAAGAAATCTTTTTCATAGTTTTGCTGGAGTTCGAAAGCAGAACTAAATATATTTGGTAGCATTAAGCTCGTCTTAATGAGATTAAGCCAAAAACACCAAGAATTGTCATTTCTGGGCCCTATTCACCAAATGGTGAAAGTACCTGTTTTTGTGAACCAAAAAATCCTGAATATTCAACTGGTCGCCATTTGTCGTAGAAGTAACGAAATTGAACGTTATCGGTCTTTTTGAGTTCATCGCAACAAGACTAAGCAAACATCACCAGAAATTCCCATTTCTGTGCCCCCTAAGCAAAATTGTGATGGTACCAATTTTGGTGAAAATTCGAAAAAATCCGAACTTTGACATGATCACAGTTTGACCAATAGTAAGCAGAACTAAATATATTTGGTAGCATTAAGCTCGTCTTAATGAGATTAAGCCAAAAACACCAAGAATTGTCATTTCTGGGCCCTATTCACCAAATGGTGAAAGTACCTGTTTTTGTGAACCAAAAAATCCTGAATATTCAACTGGTCGCCATTTGTCGTAGAAGTAACGAAATTGAACGTTATCGGTCTTTTTGAGTTCATCGCAACAAGACTAAGCAAACATCACCAGAAATTCCCATTTCTGTGCCCCCTAAGCAAAATTGTGATGGTACCAATTTTGGTGAAAATCCGAACTTTGACCAACAGTAAGCAGAACTAAATATATGTGGTACCATTAAGCTCGTCTTGATGAGATTAAGCCAAAAACACCAAGAATTGTCATTTCTGGGCCCTCCCTATTCACCAAAAGGTGAAATTACCTGTTTTTGTGAACCAAAAAATCCTGAATATTCAACTGGTCGCCATTTGTCGTAGAAGTAACTAAATTGAACGTTATCGGTCTTTTTGAGTTCATCGCAACAAGACTAAGCTAAAAACACAAGAAATTCCCATTTCTGTGCCCACTAAGCAAAATTGTATTGGTACCAATTTTGGTGAAAATCCGAAAAAATCCGAACTTTGACATGATCACAGTTTGACCAATAGTAAGCAGAACTAAATATATTTGGTAGCATTAAGCTCGTCTTAATGAGATTAATCCAAAAACACCAAGAATTGTCATTTCTGGGCCCTATTCACCAAATGGTGAAAGTACCTGTTTTTGTGAACCAAAAAATCCTGAATATTCAACTGGTCGCCATTTGTCGTAGAAGTAACGAAACTGAACGTTGTCGGTCTTTTTAAGTTCATAGCAACAAGACTAAGCTAAAAACACAAGAAATTCCCATTTCTGTGCCCACTAAGCAAAATTGTATTGGTACCAATTTTGGTGAAAATCCGAAAAAATCCGAACTTTGACATGATCACAGTTATACCAATAGTAAGCAGAACTAAATATATTTGGTAGCATTAAGCTCGTCTTGATGGGATTAAGCCAAAAACACCAAGAATTGTCATTTCTGGGCCCTATAAATTGAGGAATTATCAAAGACAGAAAAAATAAATATATTTTTTAAAATATAAATTACAAATATATTTTTAAAACCCCTTTTCAGCTCCGAATCCATCCTTTTGATGATGGAAATGGCAGGGCGAGCCGATTATTTCTAAATTTGCTTCTGGAAAGAAGGGGGTAATACCTAATGATCAACTTAAAATTTTGCTTAGATAATAATAACTATTTCCAAAAATGTATCTTTCATTTTAGCGCAAGGCTATTTTGCTTATCCCTGAAGATCAAATGAAATACGTCGATTATATTAATGCTTACACCATTTTGTCAGAGGAAAACGGTTTCGGTACTTAAAAATCCGATTATATTTAAACTCAAGAACTTATTTTGCATTTCAGCTAGAAATGAGAACCCAATGCAAAATTTTCTTCACAACATCATTGTGAATGAAGTATGGTAAGTTGATAAATCGAGCAATGTATTTTATTCTAGTTTTTTGAAGAATTGCCTTGCTCTTCAAAATGAGTGGGCACCATGCTGAAGGACAGCTCTTTGGTTAAAGGAATGGATTATATGTTTTAAATCATGATTTATTTATTGACGTTCTGGCGTTCCTTTTTACGGACCTGAAATATTGTTAATTTTTTGTTCATGTCTTTGTTATCTCTTCTATTCAATTGTTTTTGTATTTCTATTAATGGCGATTTCTTGTTATTTGATTGCCGTGGTCTAGAATTTTTAATTACTGTTGCCGATTCAAAATTATCGTCGTAATACCAGAATGTAATCAGCGATGCTGGAAACCGAAGACCAAGTGTTAACAATACAAATGTAAAATAAAAAGGATATTAAAAAATGTATCTGAACTCTTTCATTGTTATTCTGAAAATTGATTATATAAATTAATAAAGTTAAATATATAAATTTTAATCATTTAGAAAAATTATTAAATATTTGTTTATTTGTAAAAATCGAATTTAAATGAATAAATATTAATAATACAAAATTAAATTTAAAATCTTATTTAATTTCCTAAAAGTTAATAAAATTTTTTAAATTTATTTTATTAAAAATGAAAATGAAATTAAATTATTAACTTTTTAATTTGAAAAAACAAGCTTTAAATTATTATATTTAACCGATTATAAATAAACAAAAATATTTCAAGTAAATAACAGTCAAATGAATTTGAGAACAAAAATAAAATCAAAACATTTAAACTAATTACATTATAAAAATGTATTTTTCTTCATAAGACAAAGATAAATTAATTACGTCACAGAACCAAAATATAACTACTTTAATTTTGTAATTAAATTTAAAAAATTTTTATTTTTATTAAATTTTAAATAACTTTTATAATAAATATAATAATAAATAAATACTGTGTTAATGATTTGAAGAAGGAAGGGCCGTGCAACATGAGCTAGATTGAATGTAAATTTTGAGCAATAGAATTATTTTTTCCTAAATATAATACTGCGCATTTCTCATGCGCAATGGCTATGCCATTGTCTTTAGACCATTTGGCTAAGTTAGCCAACGCTAAAGAGAGTAAATCCCTTTTCGTGTCATTATCATGCGAAATGTAAATTTTAACATCATCGGCATACAATTTAATTCCGACTGCAGCTGGTATATAATTAGTAAGGTCATTTATAAAAACCAAGAAAAGAAGAGGCCCAAGAACACTGTCCGTGGAACCCCCGAATAAGTTCTAAAGCTTTCGGAAAAGTTTTCTCCAATTTTAACTTTTTATGACCTGCATATAAGAAAATTTTGGAGAAACTTCAAAATTTTTCCACAGATACCATTTCTAAATTGATACTAATTTGCAAGGACATTGGACCAACACTGAAACTGTCTGTACGGATCGGTGTTAATTTTGTGGAATTTCCGTTTCCCGAGCGTCCGCTACCCAACAAAATTCGTTTTCAACTTCTTCATATTTGGTAATTTTAAATTTTTATTTAAATTCAAGCATTCTAAATTCTTCAGTTACATTGATCATTCCGTCATTACATTTCTCCGTTCCAACAAGCAAATTTGGGACAGAAGTGGCACCAAATTGGATTTGAATGTGCCTTCATCCGAAAGCAATGTCCAGCCGATTTTGGATGTTTTGGCCCATGAAATTTGGCCAATTTTTGCGACAAGCATTTGACATTTGCGCCTTTCTGGTGGCGTTAATTTGGACAATTTGCGTCAACTCATTTAATCTTGATCAATTGACTTCAATCGATTGCTTTTATCTGTACCCCGATGGAATTGCTGATGTGGGCCAAATGCAGCTGCTGAGCAAATGCTGTTCAAATGGTTGCAAACTCCGACAAAAGATGGACAGTCGAAGCGATTGTGTTGTCGTGATTATTTGGGCCCAACAAATCTCGAATGGGTCAACAATTTCAAAGAGGTGGCCCACCATATTTTCATTATTTTTTTCCCATTTTGTTTCGGCATTTCTCCGTGCCACCACTTCTGTCAGTTACAATATTCGATTTAATTTATTTGTGACAACAATGCCAATTGAACCTAATGAATTGGTGAACGAACGGACGAATGAGAAGCTGATACTGAGAGTGAGCAAAGAAGAGGATTATCATTGGCAGTTGAAGCGATGCCCAATTGGGGAGACGGAGGCGGTTAAATGGGAAGACGAAAATTCGGATGCCAATTTGAACAATGTCCGATTTGAATTGAGGGGTGGCAATAATGGCATTGGGTGAGCAGAAACAGCATTTGATTTTGTTTTAAAAATCACCCAATTCAAATTGGACTTAATTTTAGACCATTGTCACCATCAGCGGAAGAAGAAAAAGCGGGTTAAAGCAACGAAAATTATATTTGAGAAATGGTCGATCTCACCAATTGGAAAGCGCTCATTTTTCTTAAAAATGCTTTTTGATTCTTACATTTACTAAGTATTTGCTTACTTTTTTTGTGGTGCAATTTCCAGGTACCAATTCAAAAGTATAAAATATAGATTTTTTCTATTAAATTCTGGTTAAGAAGTTCAACCGACGAAAATTGTTGTTTTTTTATTGAAAAAGCGCGGGCGCAAAAACGGACGGACTTGAAAAGCAACTTAAAACCACCAAATTATGGGTTGATCCAATTAACAAATTTGATAGCCGACCTCTCTCCAATCCTCGGACCCTAAAAAATTTCAAATTTTAGGTCATATTTCAGAAAAATAAAATAAATGGTAACTCGTACTTTTAAAAGTCGTCAAAACGCTTTTCCCGGGCTTTTCGGGGTCACTGATCACGAAAATTACATTTGTTTCGACCAATTTCGAACCCCGGACCCGAACTCGAACAATCGAAAACCCATTATTTTCGAATTTCATATTTTTGTTGAAATTTTGTTTAATACACGGAAATTAACTGAAAGTCATAAGTGCTTTAATAAAAACTCATTTTAACCAGTTTTAGACTGAAAATAGAAAATCGAAAAATTTGGATTTTCTATTTTTGTTCGAATTCGGGTCCGGGGTTCCGAAATTGTTCGAAATAAATGTCATTTTCGTGACCAGTGACCCCGAAAAGCCCTGGAAAGGCGTTTTTGGCGACTTTCTTAAAATTTTTATTTTACATAAACGCCTGACCTTAAGCTAATTAAAGCTAAATGAAAATGAATTTATACAGGCCAACAAAATTAAGACAACAATGTTTATAGAAATAGCGAAAAGGAGGATGAGATGGGACAAAAGCAATAAATAAATTACCGCATGGCTCGTATCCGTCCTTGAATGGCAAGGACGTCTTTGAAATTGGGCCCTCCCGCTTGAAAATTTAAAAGTATCCTTGAATTCAAGAAGTCCTTGAAAATGAGCATTTGGAAAAGTTTTAAAAAATACAAAGAAATTTGATAAATTTTTGTAACTTTCAATAATATTTTGATTAAATTATGGCACTATGCCAATAAAAATGTAATTTTTTTTCTCATGATTGAGAATTTTTTGAAATTTTATGGCATAAAGTCACTATCTTTCTTAAAAAATTAGCCCAAAATCGCAAATTTTGGTCATTTTTGGACAAAAACCTGTAAACAAATCGCATTAAAAATCACAAATTTTTCCCGGCGGCGGACCCCCCCCCCCCCGCCCCTTATGCCACAAAATTTTTGGAAAAAGCGCGCCGCAAAAAAAGCGTTTTTAAAGCAGAAAAAAAGGCGTCGAAAATTAGGAAAATGATCAGTGAAAATTAAAGTGGTACGGGACCGGGAATTTTGGGAAAAACCGTGACCGGGAATTCCCGCCCCGACCCGGTCCCGTCCCGACCCACCGTAGTGAAAACAAAAAAATGTTGGAAAAAATCCATTCCGGTGAAAAATACAAGCCATTTGAATAAATATTAACCATTTCATTCTAACAAAATAAAAATAGTCTTAAAAATTTTCCGCTTGCGGCGCCAATCGGCACCACCGGACCTCTCCCCTCGCACATTCACCAAGTTTTTTGGAAATGTGCCGCAAAAAATGTTAAAAATCTGATTTAGTGATCCCGAATGCATTTTTGGCCTTTATTCTTATCATGAAGGAGGGGGGGGGTATTATTAGATACGGAGGGATAATGGAGACGGGGGGATTATTTTTCAACTGATTGTAATGAATTTCTGAATTTTACATGAAAAATTCCATATGGTATTTAGATATTTACAAATGGAATATTTTTGCTGCATTTGTAAAGCAATTTATGGAGGAAGCCACAGTTGTTCTGTCTGCAAATTGCCGTGCCACACACTCTGTGGCGCTTGAAAGCGAAGGCTTCGGCGGAAAGGTCGTGTGCCACAACTAACTGCGTAAACGAGGAAGGAAATGCACCGATAGCAGAAGACTCAGAAAATGATGACTGCGAACAGCAAAACAATTAAGAGAATGAAGGCACGCCGGTAAAAGACAAGAAATGTATGTTTTTTTGGATAAAATGAAGCTATTCAAACAAATTAGGTGACAGTTGCGACCACATTACATGACAAAATGCGGGTGACGGTGTGCATTACGGCTCAAAACAACGGACAAAAACTCAAGCCGTATGTGTTGGTCAACAGAAAGCGATCGGTGCCTCAAATTGTCAACCAATTTGCTGGAAAATTGGTGATCAATTTCGCTGGTTCGGTGTGGATGAATGATGAAACAACGGAGGACTACTTGTACAAAATCATCGGCGCAAAGCTGTTCGTTGGCGAACACCTCTTGGTTTGGGATGCGTTTGACAGCCACAAGTGTAGAACTTAAACGGTATCTCGCCCGGTGGGACTCGAACCCACGACCCCAACAATCCGTGCCGTGCTCTATCCAATTGAGCTACGGGCCGGAGTAGGACAAAACGTCGTCAGCCGAAACGTCGTCGAACGAATTTTTCGACCATAACTTTTTTCTTTCTCAACCAAATTAAACATTCTTGGGCTCGGGGTCGGTTTAGTACGGGCCGTTTTAGTACGAGCGCAAGTTTTTGGCTATAACTTTTTTCTTTGCCAACCAAATTCAACAATCTTGATATCATTCGATAGCCCTAAGTGTCCTCTATTAGCCTGCAAAATTTCGAAAAATTTTATTAAGGTTCAAAAAAGTTATGGCCAGAAAAATTCAAAAAACCAAATTTTCCAACTTTTTTGGCTAGAACTTTTTTTAAACTTGACTAAATTTTTTGGAATTTTGCAGGCTAATAGAGCATCTGAAGGGCTCTCGAATGATATCAAGAAAGTTGGATTTGGATAACAAATAAAAAAGTTATAGTGGAAAAATTTGCGCTCGTACTAAAACGGCCCGTACTAAACTGACCCGGTCCGACATTCTTGGTATTATTCGAAAGCATTCGAAAAATGCTATTAGCCTGCAAATTTTCAAAAATTTTTATTTATGCACAAAAAAATCAGAGCAAAAAAAGTTCAAATTACTGGGTTTTTGAGTTCCTTCTGGCCATAACTTTTTTGAAACTTAACGAAAATTTTTGAGATTTTGCAAATTAATAATAAACACATAGAGCTATCGAACAACACCAACAATTCTTAATTTGATTTACAGTGAACAAAGTTATGGTTCAAAAAGTCTTCCGACGACGTTTCGGCCGACGACGTTTTGGGGTGCACCGCAATTTTTCGTCTCCCGTTTCCGTCCAATGGCGTTGTCAACCCACAGAATAAAAAGCGCGAGTTTAGGGCAACTGAAACTGTGAAAGATGGACGAAATGATCACGAAGAAGCCGGCCTATCTGATGATGATGATGATGTAGAGTTGGATCGAGTCGGAGATAAGGATGAAATTTTTATTTGTTAGCATTTTTTACTGTTGTTTTTTGAAAAAATGATACAATTTTTCAGATAAAAATTTTATTTATCCCCCCGGGGGGATAAATAGAGACGGGGGATTATTGTTCAACCTCCTCAGAAAGGGGGGATAAATGGAGACGGGCGATAATTAGAGAAAATACGGTATATTTATAAGAATTAACAAATCGTCCACATTTCGCAACGCTTACTCCCCAACAAATCATTCAGTGGTTGTACATACGTGAGCCATCTCTGCTTCTGGCATCGAATTAGTCGATTTCTTCTTTTACCTTTTTGAAAAATTATCATTTATTAATTTAATTCTACAAATTTTTAAGGAGAAAATAGGAAAAAACTTTAGAAAGTATTTTGTTCACGAGCTCTAATCCCTCCTAGCACATCCACTTCTTGTTTTGCCGCTTTTAGTGGCGGTGGAGGGGGAGGCGCGAGCACCGCCAACAAATCGGCCGAAGTCCCATGCGCCGAGGGCGCCACCGCGGACGAATTCGTCGCGGCTAAAGCATAAGCTTGTGCTGTTATTAGGGCTGCAATTTCAATTACATTTTTTATTTATTAAATAATATATTATCTTAAATAATTTTTCTCAAAATATTTAATAAATTTTTATCATTTTCGTCTTATTATTTCACAGAGAATTTTAATTCATGAAAGGCTTTTTGTTCCGAGGATTTGCTAATGATAAAAATGCTTCTTTACCATAAAAAGAATCGTTTTTTTTTGTCTTTTAATAAATATTTTAAAAGATTTTCAATTAAGATATTATCTAATTATTATTTTTTTGCTGATTAATAAATTTAATAATTAAAAACATCCATTGTCACTCACTCCGATCATAGACAATCCGCTCTTGAGTCTGTTGACTTGTCAAATCAACTCGCAAAATGACGGTAGGAGTGGGTACTGTAATTAGTTGGCTTTTTGTACTTCCAAATTGCCAACAATGTGTTCAATGTTCTATTCTTATTGTATAAGAGATAAGTTAAATTTTCAATTTTAAATCGCTTAAATTTATAAAATCGCTTTTTTTTTTGTTTGTCCTAGTTCCCGATTGCAAATCTAAGTCTCGTCCCTTGCTTTTCTGGTCCCTTTCCCAGTTTTTCTAAAAGAAAAAATCACAGTCACATGGCACTCTTCTCTTACCGCCATCGTTGGCATTGCTATTAGTACGGGCATTTTTCCTCCGCTGAATTTGCAGCTGCCATTCGGAAGGGGGCTGGAAATTTTGGCATTAATTTGTGAAGAAAGATAGTGTAAAATTTAAAAAAAAAACGAAATTTCTTTTATTTTTTGTAAGTGAGTCAATTGCGAAATATTGGTAGATCATTCATTTAAAAAACAAAACAAAAACTAAGAACCAGCTTAAACAAAAACAAATAAGTGCTAAAAACCATTAAAATTTCAGAAAATTTCTTGATTTCAAAAAATAAGGTAATTTTTGAAAATTTCGATGCTAGTGCGTTAGTTAACTTCCGCCACAATGTTTGTTAGTTGAATCCGGCAAGGGGTACGAAAATGAATTGGCTCATCAACTAAATTAATATTTCTATATCATTTTAATTTTTTTGAATCCCAATGAAATTTGCTGAAATTTTAAAATAATAAAGAAAAATTATAGTCAAAACATTCTGACTCATCAAACTTTTTTTTACTTTGGTGACCATAAACTTAGTTTTAAATTAATTTAAGATTATTTAATTTGGTTACGTTTAAGAAAAGTTAGTACGAGCTCTTCTCGAAAAATCTGTAAAATTTTTACAAAGCGCCCATTTTTTTCTCATATGTGCTCAAAAGCTTCAAAATTATTCTTCTTTCAAAAAACAAAAGTAAAATTTTTATGCAGTATTTTAAAGAAAATACCGTTGAAATTTTGGCATAATTAAAAACTTTCCGCCAAAAATTTGATTTTTAAAATTTGTAAGCTTTCAAGAAAATTTTGAAACACAATAAATTTTAAAATAATAGAGAAATTAGAACGAAAACATTCTGACTCATCAAGCTTTTTTGTACTTTCGTGACCATAAACTTTAGTTTAATTTTGTTAAACTTTTGAAAATTAATAATATTCTTATAGAGAACACAAAGAGTTATTTATTCATTCCAAGAAAACTTAATTTAGGATATTTAATTGTTTTGCTTAAAGTTGTACTAGTTCTTCTCGAAAAATCTGTAAAATTAACACTTTACCAAATACCCTTACAAACCACCCAGCACCGTTCAAAGAAATGCGCTTTTCTGTTAAATGCTCAAATCAAGCCTTAAAATTATTCAGATTTCTAAAATTTTTATGCATGATTTGAAGGACAATCCGAAGAAATTTTAGTCCAATAAGTCATTTATGGCGATGTAAATTTTTTTATATTTTCAAGAAAGTTTTGAATTTTATGAACAAATGTAAGACCATGCCATTAGTGCGCAGAATGTCAACGCCCGTGTCACGATAGACAAGTGCAAAGAATTGCTGGCGACCAAACTTACATAATTAACAAAATTAATGAAATTACATGAAACAAATTTAGTATAGGCAATTATTATTTGGCAAAAATTTAAATAATTCTGAAAGTACCGTAGCCAAGTCATGGAACCCCGTTTTTCTTGACAGAAAGGGAACACTGCCCTCGCTCATCATGACGGCAAAGCGTCTAACCGATTCCATTGAACAGAACTCGATGAGCACATTGTCCGACCTTTTGATCCATGCCTCAAATTTAATGTAATTGTCAATGCTTTCATCCAAAAGAAAATAATCCCGAAATATCTAAGACCTAAAAAATATTTAATAAAAAATTTATTATGATTTTTGGACAAAAAGTTTATAACAAAAAAAAAATTTAGAAAGAACACAATTCCATAAAAATACCTAATTAATTAAAAATTGATATTTGGTGCCTTTTTGAAAAATCGATTTTTAAGGGTAGATTTAATTTAAAAAAATCTACAAATTATCAAAAACTCAAAAAATGTAAAAAATTAAAAATGTACGAAAAAATTGCGAATATATTTTAAAATTCAAAATGTGAAGAAAAATGTGAACTATGTAATATACTATAGAAAAACCCAAAAATATGCAAAAAAAAAGGTAAATAAAATTTCAATTTTTGTTCGCAAACAGAAAAAATTGTTTTTAAATTATTCAGAGCATGGAGAATCCAGGAAAAAATTGTATTCACATAAAATCTCAGCCCAGTCAAATAAAATGACCCAATTTTGAATTTCCGAATGAATGAATTTCAAAATCCTCTTTACACATTTCATCATTAAATTCAAAACATTTTTTAAGTTATAAATTAATAAACTTGCTTCGAATGTTTCGATGAAGCGAACCTGTTGGATAACGTGCTATGAAATTAATTCCCAAAATATTTTTACCAGTCCAATAAGTTGGCTGAGCCTTTTTTTGAGCTCCCGGCCATTCAGACTAAGTGGAACATTCCACACGTATACCTGCCAATTATGATTAATTTATTATTTGTTTGATAGACATCATTAGATTTAAAATAGACAAAAACAGAACCTAAATGAAAACATAATTAGGGGGGTTAAATGATTTTCTTGAACTTTCTGAAATATATTGGTAACGAATGCTTTCTGTATGAATTTTGCATAGTTTTTGAATTAAAATAAAGGAATTTCAGTGAATTTTTTTTATTTATTAAAAAATATAAAAAATCTAATTGAAGAAATTTTCAGTATTTTTTTTTGTAAATTTTAAAGGAGCAATTAACTGATATTTTTCGCCTTTTTTACATTATTAACATAATATCATAAGAAAAATAAAATATGGCTCCGTTTAAAAATAAGTAATTAAATTAATTATGCTTTTTTCTTTAAATAATTGCATAAACTCACTAAGAAATCTGACTTTACATTTAACGATGGAATATTATGATTAAATTCAGCAGCCATTATGTGTATTTTGTATTAAAATATTGAAAAAATGAGATAAAAGCGAAGAATTTTTATGTCATCGAATCTAAACGTAAAATGAAATTGCATTATCAAATAAAAATGAATTTAAGCGGTTAAAAAAATATTTTTAATTCTTTTTCGCTTTTAGCTACCCCATTTTCTTTAAGCTAAATAAAATAATAATAACAATAATAATAATAATACCTTGGTTTAAAACCATCAAAATTCTTGGGCTTGCTAAAAGAAAACATAATAAATATTAATTTTTAAATGTAAAATTCTTATTGTAATTAGGACAAGGGTTAAAAAAAAAGTATAAAATTTTAGTATGTTTAAAAACAATTAATGCTATTTAAAAACAATTAATGCTACAAATTTGTGTGCTTTTTATTATTTAATGAGAATTCGACAAATCATTTTAAAATCATTGGTAATTTATGTAACAAAGGAAATAATTTATTAGAATGTGCTTTAGTTCTTTTCAAAATTATAATGTGTAGGTGAAATGGTTGCTAAATGTTTTTCCAAATTTGAGTGAAATTTGAATTCATTAAATAACCAAAGCACATAATTTTTTTGCATCAATTTGCTGAAGAAAAATAATTCAAAAATAAAATAAATTTATAAATTTAAATAAAAAGGAAAAAGGAAAGAAAAATTTAAATAAAAAGGAAAAAGGAAAGAAAAATTAATTAAAAAGGAACCATAAAAAAGCTAAATTAAAATTATTTTATTATAAAAAGCCAAAAAACTTTTTGTCTTCCCACATCCAATCCATTTTTGTGCTTTTTCCCGCATTTTGCTTTTCTCTCCGTTTTCGCTCTTTGGTCGAAAATGTTTTTCGGCCAATTCTTTCTTTGCCTACTACCAATCAATTTTCGTGCTATTTGCTGACATAATCCCCAACCCCAAATTGGTGCCAGCCAATGAGTGCCATCCATCCCTTGGCACACAAAGGAAAGCAAATTAATTTCATCCTAATTTTTCATTAAAAATAAAATATTTCAATTGTCTAATAAAAAAAATTATTAGAAAACTAATTTATAAAAAAATTAAAAAATTCTTAATAATGCTTTTTTCGTTTTTGTAGTATAACATAAATTGTGTGATACAATTTTACTAATGATGAATGATAATAAAATTTTCAATATTCAAAAGACATGCAATTAAATTTCACTATGTACACTTAAGGAAGAAAAGGCAATTGTTTGTCCAATTCCAAAAATAGTTAATCCAATAAATCCGATTGACTTTCGTCCTGTCATCTCACTCCTATGTACCAGGGATGGCACGGAATTCCGATTTCCGACTTCCGATTTCCGACATTTTTGGAGTCGGAATTCCGATTTCCGATTTCCGAAAAAATTTTGGACGTCGGAATTCCGACTTCCGAAATTTTTGATAAAAAGTCGGAAATTTTCGGAAATTTTTTTTGAATTTTTTTTCAAAAAATTAACAATTTTTTACAAATTTTGTTAATAAATTGCGCTGAAATTTTCAAAAATTTCCCGGCGGCGCCTATCGGCACCGCCGGACCCTAAAATCTCATTTTTCTTGAGAAATTTTTGCCTCAAATCGCTAAATTGGTCATTTTTTGGACAAAATTTGTAAGAATTTGCATTAAAATTATAAAAATTTTCCCCGGCGGCGCCTAACGGCACCGCCGGACCTCCCCCGCCATGTTTTAAAAAATTTTGAAAAAACGCGCCGCAAAAAAAGGTAAAATTTTTGATGAAAATCATTGAATATTTTTTTAAAGCAAATATGCTTTTAAATAGATCAAAAAATTTTTGAGTCACCTTTTACTTGGTTAAGAATTTAAAATTTAGCCTATTAAAATATTTAGAAAATTTTTATTATGTTTGATGTTTTTTGAAAAATTTCCGATTTCCGAATTCCGATTTCCGACGTTTTTGGGGTCGGAATTCCGATTTCCGACTTCTGAAAAATTTTTGGGCCTCGGAATTCCGATTTCCGAAAAATTTTGGACCCCCGGAATTCCGATTTCCGAAAATTTTTGGGGCTATAGAAAATTGATTGATAATTTATTTTTATATTTTTATATCATTTATATGTTTATTTAACGATAAGCAATATAAAGACATATCATTTTGGCTTTTTTTTTTTTATAAGAAATATATCAATTTCATTTAATGAATTTTACGAGGAATAGAACGCTATTTATTAATTGAATAATAGTTATTCAAAAATAATAGAAATTGAAATTTCATCTTCAAATAAATATAATTTCAGACAATTAAATACTAAGAGTTTTATCCTCGTTTGATTACTCAGTTTTGGCATTAGCTTGGGAAGAAAAATTTATCATAATTTATTTAATTATGTCATTTCTAAACAATTTAATTAAGTATTTATCTTAGTTTATTTTTGGTATTTGTTTCTATACATTCAACTAACTATTGTTATTGGTTGTATGCATTGAGATACTATGCCAACAATTTCATCTTATTTATTCCAATTTTAAAATTTAGATTTTTTTTATTTAATAGGGGCGGGAATGGGGGAGAGAGATAGCAGTGTGAAAAAACAGTTCCAATAGCAGCAAAATCGTACCAAATAACCTAAATTAATAGGAAAAATGTGGGTGCAAGGATGAGATGACATTCCACAAACTAACTGCTATTTATTGTTCAGAATCGCAAATTTTCGTTATCTGATTTGTGACATTACTTTGTATTGTTCAATTGCTTTGGCTTTTTCTATTAATTTAATAAATCGGTTGAAGTCGCAAAATAAAAAGCGCACTGCAAAAAAGAGTATTCACCAAATAAAACTGAACTTTTAATTTCTTCTCCAAGAATGTTGAAATTGATAATGGGAGGCTGAAAATATAATATATTTTTATACATTTTTAATTGAATAAATTGAATGGTAAAAAGGCAAAGTTTTGCAATATTATTTTTTTGGACCTGTTGATGTTCTGAGTTTGAAAATTTTTCGATCCGACCACTGTTCTTATGCAAAAATCGGCAATCCTAAAGAAATGTCCTTAATTTTAATTTTTAATTTTGGGCTCAAAACCAGTTTTAGGGTTAAGAATCTTAACTCGGATTTGCCCAATTCTGAACCCCGGACCCGAACTCGAACAAAATTGTTGTTTTTTTTCCAAGGATGCATTTTCTGGGGTAAAAGCTTCTAATTCATTTAACAACTATTTTTATTTTGATGCAAAACAGTGCTTCAATTGTTAATTGGATAAAAATGGAATTTGCGCCAAAATTTAACGGGGATCAATGTATATTTTGGAAATTTTTTTTCAACTTTTTGTCCGAATTCGGGTCCGGGGTTCGGAATTGGGCAAATCCGAGTGCAATCTGCACCATCGAAAACCCCCATAAACTAATTTTTAGCCTAAAACATTAGTTATTAGGGACCCACATTCTTTAGGATTGATCAAAATCAGTTTTCCATTTTTGAAAAAAAATCATTTCTATTTTATTATAAATTGATGGTTTTTGAGTAACGACCCGACACCATTTTTCTTTGCAATTGAAATTTTTTCAAAAGGTCAAAAATTGACAATTTTTGGTGTAAATCTTTTAAGAAATATGGGAATTTCCGTTCTTCCCAGCGCCGCCTATCGGAACCGCAGGAGCCAAATTCCCTTTATTATTTTAAATTGACTCTAATAGCACAGAATTGACAAATTTAGAATTTCAAAAAAAATTTTTGATCAAAAAGATCTAACTAATTATACCATTCACTAAAATTTTGTAGGTAAAATTGATTTTTGAAAAATTTGTCGTCGAGCTTAATCTTTGCATTTCTGGGCTTTAAACTTCGAGCTTAGGAAAATGGCACCGTGAGCTTTGGCTTCAAGCGCTAAGCTAAGCTTCGCCCAACCCAGTCCCGACCCTCCCCCCCCCACCCCTCCTTCAGCCCTTCCCTTTCCCCAGCCTCCTCAGTTACGGAGACTCACCCTGTTTTTCTTACAAATTTTATTAGGCATATAATAAAAAATGTTTTATTGATCACTTTTTCTGTTTGCTCTCCATCCCATCACCAGGCTGCTAATGAGCTCTTCTTTCGGTAGTGACTTTGTTCTTCCTCATTAGCGGCCATCGGTCGGTGCTTTGGCGGCGGTGGTGCCGAAATGCTGGTGACCACCAACGGCACAGTGCGCACGACACCGGTGATGGACGATGGTCGTTGCACGGCACCACCAATGGAAGTGCCATTTTCGGTCAAATTATTTCTATAATTATTGACTCTATATAATTTTAAATAAATAATTTATTAATTGCTTCCACCTCTGCTGTACACTGATTGCCAAAGAGGAGGCTCTTTTTGGGCGGATCACTGCTGCTTCGTCCATTGTCTGTTCTTTGCGATATTTTCCATTCAAATTTGGCATCACAAAATTGGCATAATTTTGCTGCGCGGCACTTAACAATTTTTTCAACATCTATATAATTTTCTTTTTATATAAATTATAACTATGTTTATCTTCTGTTTTTCCCATACAAAGGTAGAATTTCAGAATTTTAATATATAATTAAATTCTGAATAAAATATTTTAAAAAATCTTATGGCATAAAACTTGTAAACAAATTAGCGCTGCATGAATTTTTTTTAAATGATTGCCCGAGAATTTTTGAGGCAACTTCATTCTCACTTTCTGATGTATAAATTTTAAAATATCAGTTTAGCCACCATTCGGCGCTGTATTCGCTGCCACTGCCGTGTTGACGATTTTGGTGCACACCGCCAGCAAATTGCATGCCATTGGCACTGATGCGCGGCGTGCTGGGCCGAAGCGACGCGATACAACTTCCACCAACCTAAAAAATGAAACTTTGGAGTTTTAGCTTCTAAAATTAAAAAAAATTGCACTAGAAAAAAAGAAAATAAAAAAATTTTTGAATTTATTAGTCAGAGCTTTTCTGAAATAAAACCTAAGGAAACTTTTTGTAAGCTATTTAAATAACACTTTGAACTATCGAATGATACAAAATAAATGTAAATTTGGTTGCTTCTGAGCAAAAGTATTAAGGTTTTCAAGAAAATTTAAAATGACATGTCTTCATCTCCCGTAGATCTCTATAATTATTTAAAAGACGGAATTTTAAAAATAAAAAGAAATCATGAAAATATTTATTAATAAACGATTAGAAAATTACTAATTACTTAATATAAAAATTTTAAATTCGAATTTCCCACTTCGTCATGCAGCAATGATTGGGTTGAACATTGAAAAGAATTTGTGATCAGTCGAACACATCGCTGGCGAAAGCCGCGTACATAGAGGAGAAACACCCAAAAATTGGTGGAACAATTCTAAAAACATAAAATTATCAAAAAAAGTAAAAATATATAACAATTTTTAATACTAAATAATTTAAAATGTTAAAATTTACAATGACAAGTAAAAAATTGGAGAAATCGACCCATAAGGTGGCCAACGGACTGGCCATGAATATTTCGTTGCCAATAAACTAAAAAAATTACATTAAAAATAAAATTTATACATTTTATTGTTTACAAAGAAGGAAAACTTAAAGCTAATTGTTGAATTAATTTCTAATCTTTTGAATGAGATTATATTAAAAATAAAAATTTATAAATTTTTGTTGTTTACAAAAAGAGGGAAAACTGATTTTTTAAATAACAAAAAAAAGTTTATTTTTGGTTTTTACTCAACTTAAGTCTTATTTATTTTTAATTCTTTCAAAATTAGAGATAATTTTTGATTAATTTATAGCTAATTTTTCGAATGAAATTATATTAAAATGTTTTCAATATTTCTTCGAAAATATTAAAGTATTTTAAAATTTTCACATAAACATATTTTATATTTAAATTTACTGTTTCAAAGACGTCCAATACAGTGGGAAGAATATCAGAGATCAAAAATTTGACAATTATCACCACCAGCATAACATTGGCACGGTGTTCCTTCCTGAAAAAATGATTTTTTTAATTTAAATAAAAATTTAATTTTTATTATTGAAAAATGATTTAAAATATAAATAAATACACGGCTCAAAAATAGGTAAGAAATTTATTTTACTTAACAATAACTTTTTTTAATGTTTATTCACCGTTTTAGGCTTGGCTTTTTGCCACCGTTGGTCATCGCCCCGGACATTAACATTATACGGTAGTGCTGCTTTTCGCCCACAGAATTATCGGCCAACGATTCTCCTTGATTTTACTATTTTAAACAAAATATTTCAGCGATTTATTTATTGCGAAATATCGAAAAGTATCAGAAAAAAACAGAAAATGTTTCGAAAAGTTTTTTTTAAATTTTGCAAGCTTTAATTTTTTTGTTTTGTTTTGGTGGTTTTTTGAGTAATGTCATAGCACCATTTTGAATACAACTGTTACAGTACCTTACAGTTAAATTTAAAATTCTCATTATTCATTTTAGTCCCATTACTTTCTGTGTTGCAGCTGATCGTCGTCGTTGTTGTCCGTGCGGTGGTCGACCCGGCGCCGGTGCCATCGACGCTGTGCAAATGGGCGCAGCAGTGGCTTAGCCGTTTTCGCCGGTGGCGCGCCTCGCCCAAAGCAATTGAAATACGCAAGGTGAGCACAAAAGTGAGAACCCCTATAACCAAAATTATAAAATATTTTAAATATTTAAAAAATAAAATTAATTATAATAATACAAAAAGCCTAAAATTAAGCAAAAAATGCCAAAAAAAGTTTATAAGATTGAATCAATATTATGAAATAAAATTGCTGAAAAATAAACCATATTCATTTAAAATTGTTTATCATTTTTTTGTTTATGTTAATAAAAAAATTTTACCTGGCAAAATTGTCACAAAGGCACTGCCCAGAAGGATATGGTAGATGGTACGGTAGAGTTGGTTCTAAAAGTTAAAAAGCGATTTAATACAATAAAATTTAAATAATAGATAGTAAAAACAAGTCCCATTTTCCTTCCCACAACCTCCGGTAGCCCAGTCCGCTGTACAAACGTGTCGCACTTTGTAATTGCACTACCGTACATAGTGTCCATTTGTTGTTGTTGCTGCTGTTCATAGGTTACGGTAGCATTTGCTACCGTCAGCGCCTCTGTTTCCGCTGTTTCGGCTACGGTAGCGTGCGCGCTGGACAAAAGCGCTGCTGCTCCACCGTCCAACGCGTAGCACTCCATCGCGGTTTGCACCTCGAAAAAGCGTGGCAAACAGAAGAACAGCGCGCCAATTGAAAGGCCGACAACGAGACGCTTCACACGGCTAAAAACAATTTATTTTTTTAAATAAAATCATATAATCAAAAATTGTATTATTAACCTTCTTTTGCTGAAAATTCGATGCTTGAATGGCATACACAACGCCAAATAGCGGTCCAAAGTGAGTGCCAAAATCTGCAATTGCAAAATTTCAGTTAATAAATTGTTCAAAATTTTGCGACGTTGCTGCCGTCGGGGACCTATTTTTAGAAAGTATGAAAATAAAGCCTTTATGACAAAAGCTAATTTCTTCGTCAAAAAACCGTACAATCCAAACAGTGCCGGTGTGTGTCGCATTTGCCAAAGCGTAGGTTGGCGGGTACAAATGCACATAGGGACCCGATGAGACGACGGAGCCCCAAAGCTAAATTCTTTTAACCATTTAAGCAATGCAAATTTGTAGAAAAACAAAGAAATTTATGAAAAGGAAAATAATATTTATTGATAAAGTTAAGAGATGTGAATTTTAAATTTTAAAATAAAATATATAAACAATTTAAAATAATGAATTGTTGAATAATTAAAACATATAAGATTTAATAAAAAAGTTAAATTTCATTTTTTTAAATGAAATGGCCTTTATCTATAGTTTCGCACCATTGTCGGTAGACAGTAAAGCAAAAAGGCGTTGAACAAAAGTGCCGAGTGCCATCCCGCCAAAGAAATCTGAAAAAATTCAACATATTTTTAAAATAGAAATTGAAAATTATGAGTTTTGGGTTGCTCTTTACCAAGTAATAGTGAATTATCGGAGTTGTGCCACCGCTAACATTTCGACGAAATCGCACGAACACAATCACACCTTTTATTAAAACAAGCAAAAATTGCGCAATTAAAAAAGTGACTTTTTATTAATTAATTTAATTACAAAGTGCGTTCAGCACAATGCCAGACAGCACAAGCAGCAAACTGAGCGGACCATTAAGCAACCAGGACAACTTAAAGGAGAAAATTTAAAATTCTAATTACCGTACTTCTTCGATTATAGCCCCCAGGGGCTCTATTATTCAACCCCCATCAAAAGGGGGGCTTTATTCGAGAGGGGGATTCTAATCGAGGGGGGGGGATATAATCGAAGAAATACGGTAAGTCTTATAATGTTTCACCTTTTTAAATGTTCTTCCGTATAAATAAAATACTTTTTACAAATATTTATTATTAAAAGAATTATATTTTACCATTTCTTGCAGTTGTTAAAAATTGTCTAATGTGTTGAGCCAATTTTGGATGTATTGAATAAGTGAATGAGAATGACTTGCTGAGTTTGGACATAGTTAAAAATCACTATTTTGGCGTTTTGTCACTATTTTTTCACTATTTCGACATTTTTGGGCAAAATTCCTTAACAAAAATGCAATAAAACCAAAAAATACACCCCTAAGAATCGACAAAAAAAATTTCAAAAAGCACTCCTAAGAAATGAAAAAAATTTTCTCAAAAAGGTATTTTCGTGGCAAGAATTTTAATTTAAAAAATTATTTTTTTATGTACCTATTTTGTTTTTTTGCCCTTAAAAATCCCAGCCCTACTCATTTGCAATGCAATCAGTGAATAAAAATTATTTTTGCTTAATTTTTGTCTGAAAATTATGTCACTATTCGTCACTATTTCGGACTTTTTGTCACTATTTCTTCACTATTTTGGCATTTTTACTCACTATTTTAGTTAACTATTTTGGGATTTTTCGTCACTAAAATTCACAGCCCTAATGATCTGCAAGGAAATGGACATTTAAAACTTAAGTTTTGGGAAAAAAAATTTCATCAATTAATCCATATAAATAAAGTGGTGGAGATCAAATTCGAGAAATTCACGAGAGATTCAAATAGTTTCAGCCTTATACCCGGCCGGAGTTCAGAATTTTTCTTCTCGAAAAAATTCTCGATTGTGATTAAAAGGCCAGAAATCATTACAAGACCAAAAAAAAAAAAAAATCGTTTATCTTTGACTGTCTCAATGACACTTTCGCCTGCCTCGAAAAATAATTTTTGAAATCGATTTATTGTGCCGGAAAATATGAAAAAACTGTTAATAAATATCACACACTGTTTATGCGCAACATTAAGATTTGCCTGGAAAGCAAGAAAACAAACATGTAATTAATTTTATTTTTACAAAATGCCCTCAGGCAATCTGCTTGGGGCTATTTTTCTCGCGGTGTCATTTATAATTATAATTTTTACGCGTTTGCGTTGCTGGGCGCCATTCAGGAAGTTTTTTATTATTATTTCTCGGTATTTAATGCTATTGTTTTTATTTTTAAAGAATGGAGAGGATTATTGACCCCGAATTTTCCGTTAAAAAATAAAATAAGCAATTTAATAAAATATTCAATTACGATAAAAAATTTCAATTTTGAAGTTGAACTCATAAAAGTAAATAAATATTTATATTTTAAAATTGAGTTTATAATTCTTTATTTAGAAAATTGATTATGGCCTTACGGCGCCAATGTCATTAAAAGTACAAAGACATCCTCCATCATTCCTCATTCATTATGATGTTTTGACATTCATTTGCCAAAAAATACTCAGGGACACACATTCATTTTTGCACTACAACGGCACGTCACACACACATCCATTTATTTATCCATTCCTCTGTGGCACAAGTAGACAAATTGTGGGAAAGGCACTTTTTTTACTTAATAATTCACAGAAATGTTTGGACGCCTAGGGATTGGCACTCAAGCATTTGCTGCTCTCTTCAAAAAGTAACAAATTGCCCGAATGGTGGAGGAGGGGGAGGCGATGCGCATAAGAATGCGCGTTTTCCCAACCGAGGCCAAAAAGTCAAAGGCGTTAATTAGGTGCCGGATATGCTAAATTGGGATGAAATTGGATGATTTAAGAAGGACAATTAGGACAGAAAGGAATGATGGAGCTCATCGATAGTCGCTTAAAGAAATTAATTAAAGGGTACGAATTCGGACAAATATTTTATTAATAGAAAAAGAGTCTATAGCCAAATAATGAATGAAAGAAAAGGCTGCTAATTTTATGTAAATACATATTTTTTTCCTGGTTTCTCCATGCTCTAAATAGCAGGAAAAACACTTTCTTTTTTGTGTTTGCGAACAAAAACCGGGACTTTTATTTACATATTTTTACATATTTTGGGATTTTTCTACATATTAAATATGTACATATTTTTATACATATTTCGCAATTTTTCGTACATATTTTTCATTTTTTTACATATTTTGAGGATTTTTGAGAATTTATAGAAATTTTTTGTAAAAAATTTAAAAATTTTTTTTGAAAATGTATCCCTAAAAAATCGATTTTTTCAAAAAATGATATATCAAAATTAATTTGTAAAATATTCAAATGTGATTCTAAGCCTATTTTGGTCATTTTTATGGCATTTTGTGCCTATTTCACTTTTTACGAAGAATTTTTTTTCCAAAAAATAACCATTAAAAAAATTTTATTTACATATTTTCCTACATATTTGAGGATTTTTGTACATATTTCATACATATTTTAGCATTTTTTATACATATTTTATTTACATAAAATTAGCAGCCCTAATTAGTTATTTTGTTTTAATTTAGAGTGGTGCCACGGGACCGGGACCTGGTAGCGGACAACTGAGTACAACTGAGTACCAAGGTTCCGGTTTTGACCGGGACAGGGATTTGTCCCGGTTTTTTCCGGGTTTCCCAGCCAAAAATTCCTGGTTTTTCAACCCGAAAAGGTCCCGGTCCCGGATTTGCCCAAAATTCCCGGTCCCGTGGCACTCTAATTTAAACCACCTATTAATATTATTTGTCTCTAAATTTATTAATATTTTAAATGATAATTAGGAAAGAAAAGATAAGCTTCCTAGAAAATTGACTTTGGCCATTAGCACGAGTAGACACATTAAATATTGTTTTGAATGTGCCGGAATTTGCCGGATTGCGTGCCGCACCCTCCGGCGCAGAGTGGCAATGCCGGCACACGATATTTGTGTGGCTTTTCTGGAAGATTTTTGTCACAATGTTGTGAGTTCCATGGATATGACGTGAGAAAAGCCGAAACAGCCCCGGAGGGCGGAAGGAGGGAACTAAATTCTTTAACGAGAAAAAATTTGCTGATGACAAAATGTGTGAAATCATTTACAAATAAGATAATGGATATGGAGGGAGAGAAAGAGCTTAAAAACAAAAAATGAAAAAAAAGATAAAACTAAAAAATAAAAATAAGTGCAATCATTGGTTCATTAATTAAGGTGAAATATATTTTAACATTTCGCCTCATCAAATAATGTACGTTTGACATTTTGGCATCACCCCTCATGGCACATCATCACAAATACCAATTAATGTTAATCGAACACTGAGCACACAGATGGGCTCTCCAGCTTTTCATCTGCTTCTATTGTTTTGTTCACCATATGAATTAGGGTTATGAATTTTTTTTTTTCGTTTTGTGAAATGGCCCAAAAAATTGAGCATCATCATTTTGACAAGGGCAATCAATGAATTTTAGAACACCTAAAAATTATTTAAATTTAAGAAACTCTTGAATTAACTTGCGAGCAAAAAATATGTTAAAGCACACGTTTATAGAGGAACAGCAGGGGATTTAGAGGAATTGACACAGAAAAAGTGCTGGCGATTTTTTCTCTTCAAGTCAAAATCCGATCCCTAATGATGATAAATTATGCATTTATTTGCATGGTACAAAAGGAATTAACCAAATTGATCATTAATGATAGAATGAATAATTGTTTTTTGGGGATTTTGAGAATCGTTAAAAATGCTTGTCAATAATTGTGTACGTACTGTATCAGGAATTACATAGAACCAATTGGTGGGAAGTTCTTCTGTTTTCAATCGCCTAATTTTATTTTGATAATGCGATAAAATTAGCCAAAATCATAATGAATTTCCGTGTGTATAATAAATATAACAAATGAACGCTAATTGGCACCTTAAAAGGAACAAACAAATTGCTAATTTAAGCTAAAAATTGTAACATTTTTTTGATAGGTAACTCGAGTCGAGTTATAATGAATTAGACAAGTTCGGCATTTCAATTTCGACCAACACCCGACAGGAGACAATAAAAATGAATACTGTCATAGAAATTTAATTTTTGTGTTTTTTGTAATTTAAATTTATTTCTCGCCCAGGCCCATATGCATCTTTGGCATATCCCTATATCTGGGAGTCATGTTTTTAAATGTTTGGCACTCGAAATATGTACCCAATTAAATAAGGAACTTATTTTAATAGAGAGCAATTTGTCAAATCAAAAGTTAAAACAACCAATTACAAATACATCTTTTACAGAAAAACTGGCGTCATCATTTTGGTCGTGGACGTGGATTCTGCTTGTCAAGAATATTATAATAAATTTTAATAATGCTCTTTAAAATTAATAAATTATCTAAATAAAGTAACAAAAAGTAAAATCTCATACAATTAAAGAAAGAGCAAAAATTTATTTATAGAATTAAATGAAGCGGCGAGAAAAAGCTTGAAATATTTTTTTAAATTAATAACAAATCCTCTAAAATTGACATTTAAATTAATTCAAACAAGCTGGAAATAGTGTTCCCATATATTTTAATTAAAAAAATAAATTCGTTTAGATATGCTATAAAAACAACGGTAAGAATCAGGGATTTTGCTCATTTCGTATCTCGTATTTTGTAACGAGATACGAAATTTTGTTAAGATTGGGGGGGGGGGGGTTAAGAGAAATGGGAAAATTGAAAGAAAAATTAACTTTTATAGAAAAAAATAATAAATTTTTTTCTTTTAAACCAAAAAAAAAAATTAATGATTGAAAAAAAAGATAATAACGTCAACCTGTGTATACAAGATTTAGATTAAAACTAGGACTCCAATTTATAGTTGCAAAAACTGCCAAAATAATTAGTTTTTAGGTTCTAAATTAAAAAATCAATTAAATTTCATAATTCGAAAATTTGTTTTTACAAAAAATTATGGTGAAATATTGTAGTGCGGGCTCTCTCAAAGTGCCTGGGAGGCAGAGAGTTTCTCATTGCACTGATGAAAAAGGGCAATAGAAGGGTGTAAAGGGTCGGTGCACCCCAAAACGTCGTCGGCCGAAACGTCGTCGGAAGACTTTTTGAACCATAACTTTGTTCACTGTCAATCAAATTAAGAATTGTTGGTGTTGTTCGATAGCTCTATGTGTTTATTATTAATTTGCAAAATCTCAAAAATTTTCGTTAAGTTTCAAAAAAGTTATGGCCAGAAGGAACTCAAAAACCCAGTAATTCGAACTTTTTTTGCTCTGATTTTTTTGTGCATAAATAAAAATTTTTGAAAATTTGCAGGCTAATAGCATTTTTCGAATGCTTTCGAATAATACCAAGAATGTTTAATTTGGTTGAGAAAGAAAAAAGTTATGGTCGAAAAATTCGTTCGACGACGTTTCGGCTGACGACGTTTTGTCCTACTCCGGTAAAGGGTGCCCTGTGTAGCTCAGTGGTTAGAGCACAGCACGGAAAGCTGGGGTCGTGGGTTCAATTCCCACCACAGGCTGACCTTTTACACCTCCGCCATCCACCAAATTCCTACAATATTCCAATTATGAAGGCAGAAAAAACAAGTGAAAAAATAAAAATAAATTCAGAAGTCCAAAAAATCCTTAAACATAAAATCAGCTAAAAAAATGCTGAAAACAAAACCCGGAAGGAAACAAAAATTCCGCAAAATTTGGCACATAATGCCAATTCAATTTTTCACGGTCTTCAGCTCAATTAGGTTTTGTGCCCTTTTTAGCATCATGTCCTTCTCACCAACCCACCAGCACTCATCGTCGGCACGCGGGGTGACACGAAATGGGAATTCGGATTACGCCATGCATGAAAATGGAAGGAATTATTTTGGCATTCATTTCATATTTTTTGGCATTATGTCACAAATTTCTTGGGAATATTTTTGAACAAAAAATCCTTGTTCATGTTTTTGGCGAAGAAAAAGTGACGTTGAAGAAAAAGAAAATGGAAAAATTTGAAAAAAAATTATAAGTGATTCAGAAAGTTTTTTTTTAATATTTGTTAATAATTGGTAAACTTAAAATGCTGATTGAAATAGATTTTGATAATAAATTGAAATAAATAAACTTTTTAACACAGCACTCAGCACTAATTCACTCTCATGGTAATAAATTAATTAAGAAATCCAATAAATTCTGATTAATCAGCACTACATGAATTTATTAATTAATTGTATTTAAATATAAAATAAATTTTAATATTTTTAAACTGCATGCGGCAAAATCGTTTTTATCCTCCTTTTATATGTGCACTTAAAGGACATTGTCTTATAAATCCGTGCCATCCGCTGGGGCAAAATATTTTTTTAGTTAATGTGTGGAATATAAGTACAATTTCTGTCGGGAAGGGGGCGGTTAGATTTGTCTAAAGAAAATGGCGTAAATTTTAAGAATTCGTCTTCATTGACGAATTTCCGCCTTTTTATTACGTAACTCTATATTTGTTATTTTATATTTGTTACTCAATTTGACTTGATGGATTATTTGGCTTTTAGCTGGTGTTGTTGGGGTTTTTTTTGTTTTTGGCGGCAACCATTGGCACATGTGCCGCCATTCTATTTTAATCCGATTTGAAATGATTTATTTTTTTGATTTTTTCATGACATTCATTTTGCCAAGTAAACAAAAAATTGTAGTAGATAATAACCGGCACATTGACTAATTGAAAAAAGTAATTTTTTAAAATGCGTGTTACTAGTTTTTTTCTCAAAACTTTTTTCCTTTAATAAGCATAAGTAAAATAACATTCAAACGTAACGTAAGAAAAAAAAATTGAAATGATAAAAAATTAAAATGATTAATAATAAAAATGATTAAAGCTTTTACGATTGAATAAGTTTAATGTTTTTGCATTTTTGAGTTTATTTTATTTTTTGTTTCATTTACTCTTTTAGCCTCAATTTCATAAAATAATTAGCAGAAATAATTTTGCTAAATAAAAATAAAATGAATAATATAAAAAGCATTTACCAAATAGGATTACTTAGATTTAAATTATTAAAAAGACATTAATGAAATAATAAAAAAAATCATAATAAATTCGTGACGATATAAATAAATAAATTTAAAAATAAATAAAAAAGCAATAATTGTTTGTTTTCTTTTCAGTAACTCAAGCGCAACTGGTCATGAGTTATTTTCAAAAAATAATAGTATAATAGAACCAAAAGAAAATTAAACAAATAAAATAGAAAATTCTTGAAATTTTTTAAATTCTATTAATCAAATTTCACAGTCTGTCAATCCACCCATCCCTAAGCTGAACGGCGAAAGAATTTCGCCTCTGGCACCATTTCAAGCAGTACTTTCCCGACGCCCCACCCCCTCGCGCACCCCGAGACTCGCGCACCAAAACTCGCTCACCCCTTGTCCGATTGACTTCAAATTTCACAGTCTGTCAATCCACCCATCCCTAAGCGGAACGGCGAAAGAATTTCGCCTCAGGCACCATTTCAAGCAGTACTGTCCCGACGCCCCGCCCCCTCGCGCATACCGAGACTCGCGCACCAAAACTCGCTCACCCCTTGTACGATTGACTTCAAATTTAACAGGCAATCATTCCACCACTCCTTAAGCCGAACGGCGGGGTGAGGGGGTCCGCGCCGTCGGAGAGAGGGGGTCCGCGGCTATGGTGAGAGGGGGACCGCGCCGACGGACGGCGGAATGGTGGGGAGGGTCCGCGGCAGTAGAGAGAGGGGGTCCGTGGAAGAGGTACCGAAATCCCGGTTTTTTCCCGGTTTTCCCATCCAAAAAGTCCCGGTTTTTCAACCCGAAAAGGTTCCGGTCCAGGGCTGCACGAAATTTCGTGTCGTTTTCGTTTTCGTATCGAATGCCTTTTTTCGTTTCGTTTTCGTATACGAAAATTTTTTTTAGAGTTTTCATGCAGCCCTGTTTCGGTCTCGTTTTGCTCAAAATTCCCGGTCCCGCTCAACTCTACTTTAAACTGATCATTTTTTGGGTAGTAATATCCAACCAAATGAGCATAAAAAATTAAATTAGCTCATCAGTAAATATATTGCCATTTAATCGAAGACTGTGTGATAAAAGAAGCAAATTCAAAATCTCTTAATTAGAATAGTCTTCTTGGGGCGCCTACCAACCACCATCTCGGGTTCAATCCCGCGCGGCGAAACTCCCGCGCATTTAACCCCCACGGCCCAAAATCTCGTGCAACCCCCTTCCCACACCCCCAAATCCCGACCCCACACCATCCCGCGCACCTACCACCATCCCGAACCCACATCTCCCGACGCATCCCCCCACCCCATTCCCGTCAGAGACGCAGACACAACCACCTAATAGGCACGGACCCGCCCGCTCATCCTCTCTGCGCTCAGCGGAGAAAATCAATCGATAATTCAAGTGGTCTTACCATGTAGTAAAATTTTTGGGCCTCGGAATTCCGATTTCCGATTTCCGAAAAATTTTGGACCCCCGGAATTCCGATTTCCGAAAATTTTTGGGCCTCGGAATTCCGATTTCCGAAAATTTTTGGGGCCTCGGAATGCCATCCCTGCTACATATGTACCATCTCAAAAATAATAGAGGAAAAAATAGCCAAAAAATAAGAAATTTTGTAGAATCTATCAATATATTCATAGTTCAACAGGTGTTTAGGAAAAAAAACATTCTTTTACCAGTCAACTTTTAGAAAATAATGGACAATTTCAGCCTCGCTCTTGAAAACAGAAAAAGTGAGGATTCAAACAAATTGTAAATTTTTGCTTATGTCTTAATTATTTATTTGTCATTTTGACAGAGGAATAGTAAAGTAATGAGGGAGAGCGAGAATTCTGCTAAAAATAGCAGAAAGAAAGCATCAGAGAGGAGAAGCGGCAGTAAATGTGAACCGCCGCCACCCGGCGCCAGCCACACGCATTTTAGTGACAGCCGTAGATAAACTTATATATAAAAGTTAAAAATAAATAATAAATGAACTAACCAAATAAAAAGTTATTTGAATGGGAATAGGAGGGGGAAATAGGGGCGGGAATGGGGGAGAGAGATAGCAGTGTGAAAAAACAGTTCCAATAGCAGCAAAATCGTACCAAATAACCTAAATTAATAGGAAAAATGTGGGTGCAAGGATGAGATGACATTCCAAAAACTAACTGCTATTTATTGTTCAGAATCGCAAATTTTCGTTAAAATTTGTTCATAATTATTCTGATTTGTGAGTAGAAACAAACTGTAAACATTACTTTGTATTGTTCAATTGCTTTGGCTTTTTCTATTAATTTAATAAATCGGTTGAAGTCGCAAAATAAAAAGCGCACTGCAAAAAAGAGTATTCACCAAATAAAACTGAACTTTTAATTTCTTCTCCAAGAATGTTGAAATTGATAATGGGAGGCTGAAAATATAATATATTTTTATACATTTTTAATTGAATAAATTGAATGGTAAAAAGGCAAAGTTTTGCAATATTATTTTTTTGGACCTGTTGATGTTCTGAGTTTGAAAATTTTTCGATCCGACCACTGTTCTTATGCAAAAATCGGCAATCCTAAAGAGGGATGTCCTTAATTTTAATTTTTAATTTTGGGCTCAAAACCAGTTTTAGGGTTAAGAATCTTAACTCGGATTTGCCCAATTCTGAACCCCGGACCCGAACTCGAACAAAATTGTTGTTTTTTTTCCAAGGATGCATTTTCTGGGGTAAAAGCTTCTAATTCATTTAACAACTATTTTTATTTTGATGCAAAACAGTGCTTCAATTGTTAATTGGATAAAAATGGAATTTGCGCCAAAATTTAACGGGGATCAATGTATATTTTGGAAATTTTTTTTCAACTTTTTGTCCGAATTCGGGTCCGGGGTTTGGAATTGGGCAAATCCGAGTGCAATCTGCACCATCGAAAACCCCCATAAACTAATTTTTAGCCTAAAACATTAGTTATTAGGGACCCACATTCTTTAGGATTGCTCAAAATCAGTTTTCCATTTTTGAAAAAAAATCATTTCTATTTTATTATAAATTGATGGTTTTTGAGTAACGACCCGACACCATTTTTCTTTGCAATTGAAATTTTTTCAAAAGGTCAAAAATTGACAATTTTTGGTGTAAATCTTTTAAGAAATATGGGAGTTTCCGTTCTTCCCAGCGCCGCCTATCGGAACCGCAGGAGCCAAATTCCCTTTATTATTTTAAATTGACTCTAATAGCACAGAATTGACAAATTTAGAATTTCAAAAAAAATTTTTGATCAAAAAGATCTAACTAATTATACCATTCACTAAAATTTTGTAGGTAAAATTGATTTTTGAAAAATTTGTCGTCGAGCTTAATCTTTGCATTTCTGGGCTTTAAACTTCGAGCTTAGGAAAATGGCACCGTGAGCTTTGGCTTCAAGCGCTAAGCTAAGCTTCGCCCAACCCAGTCCCGACCCTCCCCCCCCCACCCCTCCTTCAGCCCTTCCCTTTCCCCAGCCTCCTCAGTTACGGAGACTCACCTTATTTTTCTTACAAATTTTATTAGGCATATAATAAAAAATGTTTTATTGATCACTTTTTCTGTTTGCTCTCTATCCCATCACCAGGCTGCTAGAGAGCTCTTCTTTCGGTAGTGCCTTTGTTCTTCCTCATTAGCGGCCATCGGTCGGTGCTTTGGCGGCGGTAGTGGTGCCGAAATGCTGGTGACCACCAACGGCACAGTGCGCACGACACCGGTGATGGACGATGGTCGTTGCACGGCACCACCAATGGAAGTGCCATTTTCGGTCAAATTATTTCTATAATTATTGACTCTATATAATTTTAAATAAATAATTTATTAATTGCTTCCACCTCTGCTGTACACTGATTGCCAAAGAGGAGGCTCTTTTTGGGCGGATCACTGCTGCTTCGTCCATTGTCTGTTCTTTGCGATATTTTCCATTCAAATTTGGCATCATAAAATTGGCATAATTTTGCTGCGCGGCACTTAACAATTTTTTCAACATCTATATAATTTTCTTTTTATATAAATTATAACTATGTTTATCTTCTGTTTTTCCCATAAAAAGGTAGAATTTCAGAATTTTAATATATAATTAAATTCTGAATAAAAATATTTAAAAAAATCTTATGGCATAAAACTTGTAAACAAATTAGCGCTGCATGAATTTTTTTTAAATGATTGCCCGAGAATTTTTGAGGCAACTTCATTCTCACTTTCTGATGTATAAATTTTAAAATATCAGTTTAGCCACCATTCGGCGCTGTATTCGCTGCCACTGCCGTGTTGACGATTTTGGTGCACACCGCCAGCAAATTGCATGCCATTGGCACTGATGCGCGGCGTGCTGGGCCGAAGCGACGCGATACAACTTCCACCAACCTAAAAAATGAAACTTTGGAGTTTTAGCTTCTAAAATTAAAAAAAAAATTGCACTAGAAAAAAAGAAAATAAAAAATTTTTGAATTTATTAGTCAGAGCTTTTCTGAAATCAAACCTAAGGAAACTTTTTGTAAGCTATTTAAATAACACTTTGAACTATCGAATGATACAAAATAAATGTAAATTTGGTTGCTTCTGAGCAAAAGTATTAAGGGTTTTCAAGAAAATTTAAAATGACATGTCTTCATCTCCCGTAGATCTCTATAATTATTTAAAAGACGGAATTTTAAAAATAAAAAGAAATCATGAAAATATTTATTAATAAACGATTAGAAAATTACTAATTACTTAATATAAAAATTTTAAATTCGAATTTCCCACTTCGTCATGCAGCAATGATTGGGTTGAACATTGAAAAGAATTTGTGATCAGTCGAACACATCGCTGGCGAAAGCCGCGTACATAGAGGAGAAACACCCAAAAATTGGTGGAACAATTCTAAAAACATAAAATTATCAAAAAAACTAAAAATATATAACAATTTTTAATACTAAATAATTTAAAATGTTAAAATTTACAATGACAAGTAAAAAATTGGAGAAATCGACCCATAAGGTGGCCAACGGACTGGCCATGAATATTTCGTTGCCAATTAACTAAAAAATTATATTAAAAATAAAATTTATACATTTTATTGTTTACAAAGAAGGAAAACTTAAAGCTAATTGTTGAATTAATTTCTAATCTTTTGAATGAGATTATATTAAAAATAAAAATTTATAAATTTTTGTTGTTTACAAAAAGAGGGAAAACTGATTTTTTAAATAACAAAAAAAAAGTTTATTTTTGGTTTTTACTCAACTTAAGTCTTATTTATTTTTAATTCTTTCAAAATTAGAGATAATTTTTGATTAATTTATAGCTAATTTTTCGAATGAAATTATATTAAAATGTTTTCAATATTTCTTCGAAAATATTAAAGTATTTTAAAATTTTCACATAAACATATTTTATATTTAAATTTACTGTTTCAAAGACGTCCAATACAGTGGGAAGAATATCAGAGATCAAAAATTTGACAATTATCACCACCAGCATAACATTGGCACGGTGTTCCTTCCTGAAAAAATGATTTTTTTAATTTAAATAAAAATTTAATTTTTATTATTGAAAAATGATTTAAAATATAAATACACGGCTCAAAAATAAGTAAGAAATTTATTTTACTTAACAATAACTTTTTTTAATGTTTATTCACCGTTTTAGGCTTGGCTTTTTGCCACCGTTGGTCATCGCCCCGGACATTAACATTATACGGTAGTGCTGCTTTTCGCCCACAGAATTATCGGCCAACGATTCTCCTTGATTTTACTATTTTAAACAAAATATTTCAGCGATTTATTTATTGCGAAATATCGAAAAGTATCAGAAAAAAATAGAAAACCTGCTTCGCCAAGTTTTTTAAAATTTTGCAAGCTTCAATTTTTTTTGTTTTGTTTTGGTGGTTTTTTGAGTAATGTCATAGCACCATTTTGAATACAACTGTTACAGTACGTTACAGTTAAATTTAAAATTCTCATTATTCATTTTAGTCCCATTACTTTCTGTGTTGCAGCTGATCGTCGTCGTTGTTGTCCGTGCGGTGGTCGACCCGGCGGCGGTGCCATCGACGCTGTGCAAATGGGCGCAGCAGTGGCTTAGCCGTTTTCGCCGGTGGCGCGCCTCGCCCAAAGCAATTGAAATACGCAAGGTAAGCACAAAAGTGAGAACCCCTAGAACCAAAATTATAAAATATTTTAAATATTTAAAAAAATAAAATTAATTATAATAATACAAAAAGCCTAAAATTAAGCAAAAAATGCCAAAAAAAGTTTATAAGATTGAATCAATATTATGAAATAAAATTGCTGAAAAATAAATCATATTCATTTAAAATTGTTTATCATTTTTTTGTTTATGTTAATAAAAAAAATTTACCTGGCAAAATTGTCACAAAGGCACTGCCCAGAAGGATATGGTAGATGGTACGGTAGAGTTGGTTCTAAAAGTTAAAAAGCGATTTAATACAATAAACAAATACAATAAAATTTAAATAATAGATAGTAAAAACTAGAGTGCCACGGGACCGGGAATTTTTGCCAAAACCGGGACCGGGACTTGCCGGGACCTGAGAAGCCGGGACCGGGACCTCGATTTTTTTTCGGGACCGGGACCGGGACCGCAAGAAAAACCGGGAACCAGGACCAACCGGGAAATTTTAAAAATTCAAAAAAATTTTAAAAATTTAAAAAAAAAATCAAATTTTAATTTATATCAAGTGAAAATAATACAAAATTATTTGGTTTTTTATTTAATAAATTAAATTAATGAAAATTTTCAAACAAATTTTCTTCAATTATTTCAAACAATTAATCATTTTTGGACTAAATCATCGAATATTAATAGAAATTCAGATTTGATTTTCACATCACTTTTTTTCGGAGCGCTTTTTCAAAAAACTTTTGGGAAAGAAGGGGTCCGGCGGTGCCGATAGGCGCCGCCGGGGGAAATTTTAAAAATTTGGGTGCAATTTGTTAACAGATTTTCAACAAAAAAGGTTGGTTTTTGCGATTATTAAGCTCAATTGGTAGGATTTTCATTTAAAAAATGATAGAATATGTATCAATTTAAAAAAAACTATGAGGAATCATATTTTCTTTATAGGAAACCCACGAGTATACAAAAAAAAAATTGAAAATAATCTCATTTCTGTAGAGGGATTGAACCAGGGGAAAGAAGAAGGGAAAGTCAAGGAGACTAGCCATTAGGCCATTTGCACACTTGGGCAGTGTTAATTATTTTTTATTTTTCCCTTTGACTCCAATTTTCTTCACTAATTTTTCACTCAGACCCCATTCTTACCAGTGCTTGTTTTTCCCGGTTCCCTGTTGCCCTACCGGGACCGGGACCGGGACCTGAGCTTTTCAAACCCGGGAACGGGAACCGGGACCGGGACCTCGGATGACCGGGAATTCCCGGCCCGGTCCCGGTCCCGTGGCACTCTAGTAAAAACAAGTCCCATTTTCCTTCCCACAACCTCCGGTAGCCCTGTCCGCTGTACAAACGTGTCGCACTTTGTAATTGCACTACCGTACATAGTGTCCATTTGTTGTTGTTGCTGCTGTTCATTGGTTACGGTAGCATTTGCTACTATGAGCACCTCTGTTTCGGCTACGGTAGCGTGCGCGCTGGACAAAAGCGCTGCTGCTCCACCGTCCAACGCGTAGCACTCCACTGCGGTTTGCACCTCGAAAAAGCGTGGCAAACAGAAGAACAGCGCGCCAATTGAAAGGCCGACAACGAGACGCTTCACACGGCTAAAAACAATTTATTTATTTTTAAATAAAATCAAATAATCAAAAATTGTATTATTAACCTTCTTTTGCTGAAAATTCGATGCTTGAATGGCATACACAACGCCAAATAGCGGTCCAAAGTGAGTGCCAAAATCTGCAATTGCAAAATTTCAGTTAATAAATTGCGTCGGGGACCTATTTTTAGAAAGTATGAAAATAAAGCCTTTATGACAAAAGCTAATTTCTTCGTCAAAAAACCGTACAATCCAAACAGTGCCGGTGTGTGTCGCATTTGCCAAAGCGTAGGATGGCGGGTACAAATGCACATAGGGACCCGATGAGACGACGGAGCCCCAAAGCTAAATTCTTTTAACCATTTAAGCAATGCAAATTTGTAGAAAAACAAAGAAATTTATGAAAAGGAAAATAATATTTATTGACAAAGTTAAGAGATGTGAATTTTAAATTTTAAAATAAAATATATAAACAATTTAAAATAATTAATTCTTGAATAATTAAAACATATAAGATTTAATAAAAAAGTTAAATTTCATTTTTTTAAATGAAATGGCCTTTATCTATAGTTTCGCACCATTGTCGGTAGACAGTAAAGCAAAAAGGCGTTGAACAAAAGTGCCGAGTGCCATCCCGCCAAAGAAATCTGAAAAAATTCAACATATTTTTAAAATAGAAATGAAAATTATGAGTTTTGGGTTGCTCATTTACCAAGTAATAGTGAATTATCGGAGTTGTGCCACCGCTAACATTTCGACGAAATCGCACGAACACAATCACACCTTTTTATTAAAACAAGCAAAAATTGCGCAATTAAAAAAGTGACTTTTTATTAATTAATTTAATTACAAAGTGCGTTCAGCACAATGCCAGACAGCACAAGCAGCAAACTGAGCGGACCATTAAGCAACCAGGACAACTTAAAGGAGAAAATTTAAAATTCTAATTACCGTACTTCTTCGATTATAGCCCCCAGGGGCTCTATTATTCAACCCCCATCAAAGGGGGGCTTTATTCGAGAGGGGGATTCTAATCGAGGGGGGGGGGATATAATCGAAGAAATACGGTAAGTCTTATAATATTTCACCTTTTTAAATGTTCTTCCGTATAAATAAAATACTTTTTACAAATATTTATTATTAAAAGAATTATATTTTACCATTTCTTGCAGTTGTGAAAAATTGTCTAATGTGTTGAGCCAATTTTGGATGTATTGAAGAAGTGAATGAGAATGACTTGCTGAGTTTGGACGCTGTTGTTCAAAAATAACAGCAGCAGGAGGTGAGAATGATCTGCAAGAAAATGAACATTTAAAACTTAAGTTTTGGGAAAAAAAATTCATCAATTAACCATTTAATAAAGTGGTGGAGATCAAATTCGAGAAATTCACGAGAGATTCAAATAGTTTCAGCCTTAGGCCCGGCCGGAGTTCAGAATTTTTCTTCCCGAAAAAATTCTCGATTGTGATTAAAAGGCCAGAAATCATTACTTAACCATTACAAGACCAAAAAAAAATCGTTTATCTTTGACTGTCTCAATGACACTTTCGCCTGCCTCGAAAAATAATTTTTGAAATCGATTTATTGTGCCGGAAAATATGAAAAAACTGTTAATAAATATCACACACTGTTTATGCGCAACATTAAGATTTGCCTGGAAAGCAAGAAAACAAGGTACTTTACGGTTATCTGTGTCCAGATTTCAAAAAATTTTTTTTTGATAAAAACTTGTTTTTAGGGGTTTTCAGAGTCGGAGAAATCGATTTTTAGGGTTTTCAGGGTCGGGGAAATCGATTCTGGCATCTGTTTTGACCCAATTCGAACCCCGAACCCGGATTCGAACAAAAAAGTCAAAATCCATTTTTCAAAAAAATTCACATTTTATTCACAAAATCGCTTCACTATGCCACGAAGACGACTCGTATAAGCAAAAAATGCCACGACGACGACTCGTATAACCAAAAAAGGCCACGACGACGACTCGTATAACCAAAAAATGCCACGACGACGACTCGTATAACCAAAAAATGCCACGACGACGACTCGTATAACCAAAAAAGGCCACGACGACGACTCGTATAACCAAAAAATGCCACGACGACGACTCGTATAACCAAAAAAGGCCACGACGACGACTCGTATAACCAAAAAATGCCACGACGACGACTCGTATAACCAAAAAATGCCACGACGACGACTCGTATAACCAAAAAATGCCACGACGACGGCTCGTATAACCAAAAAATGCCACGACGACGACTCGTATAACCAAAAAATGCCACGACGACGGCTCGTATAACCAAAAAATGCCACGACGACGACTCGTATAACCAAAAAAGGCCACGACGACGGCTCGTATAACCAAAAAAGGCCACGACGACGACTCGTATAACCAAAAAAAGGCCATGACTCAATTTAGTGTCTAAAATGTGAATTTTGGTAAAAAATGAATTTTAGACTTTTTTTCGAATTTTGTTCGAATTCGGGGTCTGGAGTCGGATTGGAACAAAACAGATGCCAAAATCGATTTCCCCGACTCTGAAAACCCCTAAAAACAAGTTTTTATCAAAAAAAATTTTTTTTGAAATCTGGACACAGATAACCGTAAAGTACCGAAAACAAACATGTAATTAATTTTATTTTTACAAAATGCCCTCAGGCAATCTGCTTGGGGCTATTTTTCTCGCGGTGTCATTTATAATTATAATTTTTACGCGTTTGCGTTGCTGGGCGCCATTCAGGAAGTTTTTTATTATTATTTCTCGGTATTTAATGTTATTGTTTTTATTTTTAAAGAATGGAGAGGATTATTGACCCCGAATTTTCCGTTAAAAAATAAAATAAGCAATTTAATAAAATATTCAATTACGATAAAAAATTTCAATTTTGAAGTTGAACTCATAAAAGTAAATAAATATTTATATTTTAAAATTGAGTTTATAATTCTTTATTTTAAAAAAAATTGATTATGGCCTTACGGCGCCAATGTCATTAAAAGTACAAAGACATCCTCCATCATTCCTCATTCATTATGATGTTGACATTCATTTGCCAAAAAATACTCAGGGACACACATTCATTTTTGCACTACAACGGCACGTCACACACACATCCATTTATTTATCCATTCCTCTGTGGCACAAGTAGACAAATTGTGGGAAAGGCACTTTTTTTACTTAATAATTCACAGAAATGTTTGGCATTTTTTCAACGCCTAGGGATTGGCACTCAAGCATTTGCTGCTCTCTTCAAAAAGTAACAAATTGCCCGAATGGTGGAGGAGGGGGAGGCGATGCGCATAAGAATGCGCGTTTTCCCAACCGAAGCCAAAAAGTCAAAGGCGTTAATTAGGTGCCGGATATGCTAAATTGGGATGAAATTGGATGATTTAAGAAGGACAATTAGGACAGAAAGGAATGATGGAGCTCATCGATAGTCGCTTAAAGAAATTAATTAAAGGGTACGAATTCGGACAAATATTTTATTAATAGAAAAAGAGTCTATAGCCAAATAATAAATGAAAGAAAAGGCTGCTAATTTTATGTAAATACATATTTTTTTCCTGGTTTCTCCATGCTCTAAATAGCAGGAAAAACACTTTCTTTTTTGTGTTTGCGAAAAACCCGGGACTTTTATTTACATATTTTTACATATTTCGGGATTTTCTTACATATTAAATATGTACATATTTTTATACATATTTTGGACTTTTTCGTACATATTTCGCAATTTTTCGTACATATTTTTCATTTTTTTACATATTTTGAGGATTTTTGAGAATTTATAGAAATTTTTTGTAAAAAATTTAAAAATTTTTTTTGATAATGTATCCCTAAAAAATCGATTTTTCAAAAAATGATATATCAAAATTAATTTGTAAAATATTCAAATGTGATTATAAGCCTATTTTGGTCATTTTTATGGCATTTTGTGCCTATTTCACTTTTTACGAAGAATTTTTTTCCAAAAAATAACCATTAAAAAAAATTTTATTTACATATTTTCCTACATATTTGAGGATTTTTGTACATATTTCATACATATTTTAGCATTTTTTATACATATTTTATTTACATAAAATTAGCAGCCCTAATTAGTTATTTTGTTTTAATTTAGAGTGCCACGGGACCGGGACCTGGTAGCGGACAACTGAGTACAACTGAGTACCAAGGTTCCGGTTTTGACCGGGACAGGGATTTGTCCCGGTTTTTTCCGGTTTTCCCAGCCAAAAATTCCCGGTTTTTCAACCCGAAAAGGTCCCGGTCCCGGATTTGCCCAAAATTCCCGGTCCCGTGGCACTCTAATTTAAACCACCTATTAATATTATTTGTCTCTAAATTTATTAATATTTTAAATGATAATTTGGAAAGAAAAGATAAGCTTCCTAGAAAATTGACTTTGGCCATTAGCACGAGTAGACACATTAAATATTGTTTTGAATGTGCCAGAATTTGCCGGATTGCGTGCCGCACCCTCCGGCGCAGAGTGGCAATGCCGGCACACGATATTTGTGTGGCTTTTCTGGAAGATTTTTGTCACAATGTTGTGAGTTCCATGGATATGACGTGAGAAAAGCCGAAACAGCCCCGGAGGGCGGAAGGAGGGAACTAAATTCTTTAACGAGAAAAAATTTGCTGATGACAAAATGTGTGAAATCATTTACAAATAAGATAATGGATATGGAGGGAGAGAAAGAGCTTAAAAACAAAAAATGAAAAAAAAGATAAAACTAAAAAATAAAAATAAGTGCAATCATTGGTTCATTAATTAAGGTGAAATATATTTTAACATTTCGCCTCATCAAATAATGTACGTTTGACATTTTGGCATCCCCCCTCATGGCACATCATCACAAATACCAATTAATGTTAATCGAACACTGAGCACACAGATGGGCTCTCCAGCTTTTCATCTGCTTCTATTGTTTTGTTCACCATATGAATTAGGGTTATGAATTTTTTTTTCGATTTGTGAAATTGCCCAAAAAATTCAGCATCATCATTTTGACAAGGGCAATCAATGAATTTTAGAACACCTAAAAATTATTTAAATTTAAGAAACTCTTGAATTAACTTGCGAGCAAAAAATATGTTAAAGCACACGTTTATAGAGGAACAGCAGGGGATTTAGAGGAATTGACACAGAAAAAGTGCTGGCGATTTTTTCGCTTCAAGTCAAAATCCGATCCCTAATGATGATAAATTATGCATTTATTTGCATGGTACAAAAGGAATTAACCAAATTGATCATTAATGATAGAATGAATAATTGTTTTTTGGGGATTTTGAGAATCGTTAAAAATGCTTGTCAATAATTGTGTACGTACCGTATCAGGAATTACTAAAATAGAACCAATTGGTGGGAAGTTCTTCTGTTTTCAATCGCCTAATTTTATTTTGATAATGCGATAAAATTAGCCAAAATCATAATGAATTTCCGTGTGTATAAATATAACAAATGAACGCTAATTGGCACCTTAAAAGGAACAAACAAATTGCTAATTAAAGCTAAAAATTGTAATATTTTTTTGATAGGTAACTCGAGTCGAGTTATAATGAATTAGACAAGTTCGGCATTTCAATTTCGACCAACACCCGACAGGAGACAATAAAAATGAATACTGTCATAGAAATTTAATTTTTGTGATTTTTGTAATTTAAATTTATTTCTCGCCCAGCGCCCATATGCATCGTTGGCATATCCCTATATCTGGGAGTCATGTTTTTAAATGTTTGGCACTCGAAATATGTACCTGCTGAATGATGTGGTTGGCGTAGTGCTGTGCATTGTGGTCTCCCATTCATCAAACATCAATGGCGGCTGATCTATGACAGCAGTGTGCTGAGCATTAATGATAAGAAAATGATGGGAATATGTTAAATTTTACAATAGAATATAATATCACTCGCAAAATGCTCTTTAAAATTAATAAATTATCTAATTTTCAAAAATATTTGAACCAAATAGTGGCACGTAATCAAATTAGCTAATTAATAATTTATTTCCTCGTGGCAGGTGGCCATCCATTCATTGGTTGATGTTGGTCAAGTCGGAAATGTGCAGGGACTTTCTCTGCGAACTACACAAAAGTCCATAGGACAGAATTATGCATTTCGCTTTTGGTCGTCCGCTTTTCCCCCTACAAATTGGCTTGATTAGTTTTTGCGCATGAATGCCCTCCGTCAATGGCACGGCGCCCACACAAAAAGCTCGTTTAATATTTCACACAAAACGTTAAACCGCATTTTTGGGCAAGTGTCCTTGAAAAAGAAAAGAGAATATTTGTCCAATTTTAGTTTAGCGCCTCGGGCCATAAAAAGCAAAAAATGAGAGAGAGAGAGAATACGTGGGCGTTAAGCATAATATAAATAAAGCAAAAATAGTTTATTTACGAATGATACAACAATGTTTGAAAGTTTGCACAAAACTTTTTTTTGGTGGTAAATTATTAAAAAATCAATTAAATTTCATAATTCGAAAATTTGTTTTTACAAAAAATTATGGTGAAATATTCCAATTATGAAGGCAGAAAAAACAAGTGAAAAAATAAAAATAAATTCAGAAGTCCAAAAAATCCTTAAACATAAAATCAGCTAAAAAAATGCTGAAAACAAAACCCGGAAGGAAACAAAAATTCCGCAAAATTTGGCACATAATGCCAACTCAATTTTTCACGGTCTTCAGCTCAATTAGGTTTTGTGCCCTTTTTAGCATCATGTCCTTCTCACCAACCCACCAGCACTCATCGTCGGCACGCGGGGTGACACGAAATGGGAATTCGGATTACGCCATGCATGAAAATGGAAGGAATTATTTTGGCATTCATTTCATATTTTTTTGGCATTATGTCACAAATTTCTTGGGAATATTTTTGAACAAAAAATCCTTGTTCATGTTTTTGGCAAAGAAAAAGTGACGTTGAAGAAAAAGAAAATGGAAAAATTTGAAAAAAAATTATAAGTGATTCAGAAAGTTTTTTTTTAATACTTGTTAATAATTGGTAAACTTAAAATGCTGATTGAAATAGATTTTGATAATAAATTGAAATAAATAAACTTTTTAACACAGCACTCAGCACTAATTCACTCTCATGGTAATAAATTAATTAAGAAATCCAATAAATTCTGATTAATCAGCACTACATGAATTTATTAATTAATTGTATTTAAATATAAAATAAATTTTAATATTTTTAAACTGCATGCGGCAAAATCGTTTTTATCTTCCTTTTATATGTGCACTTAAAGGACATTGTCTTATAAATCCGTGCCATCCGCTGGGGCAAAATATTTTTTTAGTTAATGTGTGGAATATAAGTACAATTTCTGTCGGGAACAGGGCGGTTAGATTTGTCTAAAGAAAATGGCGTAAATTTTAAGAATTCGTCTTCATTGACGAATTTCCGCCTTTTTATTACGTAACTCTATATTTGTTATTTATATTTGTTATTTATTTTTGTTTCGGTTAAAACTTTACGCTGGCTTGTGTGGTTGAGTGGCACGAATGCCTATAATGGCCAAAATGTCTCAATTTGACTTGATGGATTATTTGGCTTTTAGCTGGTGTTGTTGGGGTTTTTTTTTGTTTTTGGCGGCAACCATTGGCACATGTGCCGCCATCCTATTTTAATCCGATTTGAAATGATTTATTTTTTTGATTTTTTCATGACATTCATTTTGCCAAGTAAACAAAAAATTGTAGTAGATAATAACCGACACATTGACTAATTGAAAAAAGTAATTTTTTAAAATGCTTATTACTAGTTTTTTTCTCAAAACTTTTTTCCTTTAATAAGCATAATTAAAATGAAATAAAATGTATTAATTAAGAAGAAGTAATTTTCTAAATTCTTAAATCTAATATATATTATTTTATTTTTTGATTAAATTTGAATCAAAATATATCCTTATAAGGATTATCCTGAATGTAATAAATTTTTTGATAAAACTCAATCGAAAAATAAAGTTATTCTAAAAAATAAATGTAATTTTTAATGAAATTTAAAAAGAAACAATCAGCTTTATTTTTTACTAATTTTTACATTATCTGGTCGAAGGCGAAGGGCTGGGAGCATCAGGGGTGGAGCGCGACCGCAACGGATACTTGATTCGTGATGCGCGACCCGCGACCACGGGTTTTTTTACTGCGCTACAGCGACTCGCGGCTTTTTTGGTTCTAAATTTTTATAAAGAAAATTTATGAACTGATTGTTTTATTTAAATATTCATATTAGAAACAAAAAATTTCTGGAAACGGATTATTTTTCTCAAAAAATTCCTTTCAAAATTCCAATTTCCCATTCGACGCTAACAAAAAATTTTAAATTTTCTTTAAAAGATTGGCTCTTAATCACAAAAAAGTCTTTTTTAGACATAATCTTTTAAGGAGGACGAGAAGGAAAATGAGAAAGACGATAGGCATATGGAAAAAATCCCTGTCTAAGTAGGCACGAAAAACATGGATATTCGAATTTAGCATTTTTGATCCAAAAACGGCCTAAATGATCTTTTATTACATGGTTGATGACTTTCAGTTTGTTTCAGTAATATGCTAATTTCGAAAATTTTGACTTTCGACTTTTTCTTCGAGTTCGGGTCTAGGGTTCGGAATTCAGAATGATGTTCTTAAGAATTTTACTTTTATACGACAATTTGACATTTTATTTTTGCAGTTTTATTTGGCCTTCAAAGATGTTAATCCTAGCTGGTCACTAATTGGATGCGCACTGATTTATGGAATCACGCCACATTTAGAGTCATTTTCAATCATCTGTCATTGTTGTAACATAAGAACAAAGTGTGAAATTAATTTAAATAAACATGGAATTCTAAATTAAATTTTAGCATTTGTAATTGAACCCTGAATTTTGACCACTTTTTATACATATTTTTGACATCCCTAGTCATTAATTATTCTCCCGATGGCTTATTGATTTGGCTGGGTATCATTCAAAAATGCTTGACAAACTCTAAACTGTAAAATATGAAAAAAAATTTAAATTTTTTATATGAAAAAATTATGACATTTTAAATATGGACGGCAAAATGACCCCGTCCCTTCCCATCAGCAGGGCTGGACGTAACTGATTTTCAATTACGGAAATCCGTAATCCGTAATTACGGCAATTTTTTAAGTTACGGCCATCCGTAATCCGTCATTACGGAGGTCAAAAAAGGCCGTAATTTGGCGTAATCCGTAATACGTAATCCGTAATTTTCAAAAAAAAATTTTTTTTTTTTTTATTTAAAAAACCCAATCTAAAAATTGTTTAGATTAATTTATGATCAAAATAAAAGATCTGCATGTTTTTTGAGGTGAAAATCCCAAAATATGGGCCGAAACCGGGAGAAAAATAGCAAAAATTGGCTAAAAATGGCAGATTCAGAGCTGTGGTCGCAAATTTCAAAATTTTTTCATTAATTATCAGTAATCACACCCTTTTAGAAGCGAAGTCCTTTTAAAACAAAATTAAAAGATTGTCCGGGTTTGGCGGTGCCGAAGGCAAATAAATTATAATTTGTAACGTAAAAATTCATTCTTTTTGAATTTTTAGGGTTGATTTTGGGAAATTTGGCTGGACTGTTTCCATTTGTTGGCACATGCCAAAGTTGGCTTGGAATTGCTTTGGTGTCCGACCGATTCGATGTGCTGGTGGACACGCACTTTAAGAGCAGAAAATGGGCACTTGGAAGTGTGCGAGTTACTAGCGCAGAGAATGGCGATGGCACGGCACAAATTGTCACATGGAGCGAGAAAAAAGCACTGCCAATCCCACGGGAACCTTGGCCCAATGGAATAGTCGGGTTCCGAAACTTAACAATTTGGTGGGTGATCTTCTGTTTCTACTATATTTTGCAATGTTTTTTAAAGAAATCTTTTTCATAGTTTTGCTGGAGTTCGATACAATTTTTTCTTCTGAAATAGTTATACTGAATAATTTTTTTCATTGATCAGTTCTTTGGTGAATTCATTTGGGTATGCTAGCGGAACTGCGAATTTTTATGAAAATGTTAAATTACGCAAAAATACACTTATATTAAGGAAATTAATTGTACGCTGGCGAAGTTTTTTAATAGCATTTTAGGCCTTAAAATAAATCATACAGACAGAAGACTAATTCAACTTTTGGTTTAGTGGTTTATGCTGTTATTTCTGATTAACTAACCGATGGTTCGGTCCCCGGTGAAGTTTTTATAAAATTTAAAAAAATATTCCTTCTCCGAATGATGACCGTTTATTTGCTACTCCTTATTGTCCATGAAGAGGATAAAAACCACCAACTTTTCGTTGGCTGACGGAGAATTTCTTTCAAATTTTTTTTTCAAATAAAACAATCTTTTTTATGCCCCTTGTTCCAATGCTAACCGTGTCGAATATGTTTTGCCCAGGGCTCGGATTCGTACTTGGATGCCAAGTACGGTGCTAGGTCGAAGGACAAAAAGTGCAAAAGGTCGAAGGACAAAAAGTGCAAAAGTGGTCGAAGGACAAAAAGTGCAAAATTGGTCGAAGGACAAAAAGTGCAAAATTTGCTAATTTTTTGAGTAAATTCACTCATAACTTTTCTCAGACTCAACAAAATTGTACAATCTTGGTATCATACGATAGCCCTAAGAGTTCTCTATTAGCCTGCCAAATTTCAAAAAATTTTATTAAGATTTTCAAAAGTTCTAGCCAAAAAAATGAAAAAATTGTCATAACTTTTGAAAAACTTAATAAAATTTTTGAAATTTGGCAAGCTAATAGAAAACTCTTAGGGCTATCGTAAGATACCAAGATTGTGCAATATGGTTGCGTCTGAGAAAAGTTATGAGTGAATTTACTCAAAAAATTAGCAAATTTTGCACTTTTTGTCCTTCGACCCAACACGGCCAAGTACATACTTGGATTTAGCCTTTTGTGCTTGGAAAATTTTAATTGTACTTTTTTCCAAGATTGTACTTGGAAATCGGGATTTTTTAGTACGAATGTAAAAATGTACATTTTATTTAAAAAATTAAAAATTTTTTGTCATTTTGTCAACAATTATTATTTTTTTTTACTAAATTTAACCTAGAAATAGAAAATTTTCAGTGAAAATCTGTTTAAAAAAGGTCAAAAGTTCTAATTTTTCTCCCAGCAGCGCCAATGGCACCGTCGACCCTCCCCAATGGCAAAATGGTTTGCTTTTGCATTAAAAAATCATCAGAAATAAAATTCATAAATGTCAATGATGGCATTGAAAAAAAGACCAAAAGTGACCGGGGAAAATTGAAGAATAATGTGATCGGGCATTGCACAGAGCAGACTCGGCACACACAAATTGGTGGCACAGTAAGGAACTTTTTGGAAGATGGAGCGAGCTGAGAATTGAGAAAAGGGTAAATAGGCAAAAATGGGAAAAATTTAGAATGAGCAAAAAATAATATAATGACAATTTAAAAATTTGGCAAAAAGCAAAATAATAATTTTAATTTCAATAAATTTGGAGTTAAAAAATGCGCTGATCGTGAATCTCAGCTCTGATTTTGCAAAATAAATATTTTTGTTAATGATTTTTCATCAAATAAAAAAAATAATAAACTTTACATATCCAGAGCTATTTCCTAGTTATTTAGATGCCATAATTCTGAAAAAAAAAAGCATTTTGGTCGTAAAATTATCCAGTTGGTTCATAGTTGAAATAATTGGCTACAACAAATTCTTAGAAATCGTAAAAACATCAGATTCACACTGTGCGTTTCTATTTGTATCACATAACATGCGAAAATTGATTTCGGCGCCAATTTTACCCAATTTCATTTTATGGCATTTTGTTGAATTGTTCAATTTGTAATTTAAATAAATTAAAAACAATAACATAAAAATTCGCCATTTTTGTTTGAATTTTTTTTTTGCACCAATACCTTCTGTCATCTATGGGCGGAAAATGAAAAAAAAGGTAAACAAAAATTAACGGCATGAAATTTCATACTAAAATTGAAAAAAGAATTAAATAAAAATGGAATGCCTTGAAATTCTAGGAGCAAAAAATTGCATTCGATGAGACAGAACTTCAAATTTTTGATTTAAAAACAATAAAATAGTATAATAATTAGAGACCGGACCGGGCCGGGCCCGGTACCGGGTTTTCCCGGGCCCGGCAACCCGGCCCGGCGATTTTTGGGGAAATCCGGGTTGACCGGGTTGACCGGGTTTTGAGAGGCCGGGCCCGGAACCCGGTCGTTTTTAAAAATGCAACCCGGCCCGGAACCCGGCATTTTTGACCGGGTTTTACCGGGTTATGATATAAACAAAATTTGTTCTTTTTCCTACGAAAATCTCTGGCATAATGTTTATAAATGTTTGTTTGTCAATTTTCTGGTTAAAATTTCCATTCGGAGAATTCTACTTTATAGAAATGATAATTTAGGTCTTTTTCTTTTTAATTTTAGAGAATGAGTCTTATTTGGCAAATTGGCCTATTTAAAAAAACGTCAAAGACTACAGCAATTTGTCTTGAATGTCAAGCAAATGGAAAGCTAAAATATGAATACCAGCTTGCCAAAGGAACGGTTAAAACTTTGCATACTCATCTTCACGCCATTCACGAAAACTCCGAATTCACTGAAAAGCTGAATGCTCTTGAATCGAAAGCTGAAAAGGACAAACAAAAACAGAAGTCAATCTCTGACTTTCAGTCATCCAGCGGACCGACTCTTTCAGACTGTAATTATTTTTAATAAGCTTAATAGTTTGTATCTTTTTTTTCAGCACAACTCTCTTCGTTTGATAAGAAAATTCTTCATTTTTTGGTGCAAAAAACCATTCCCTTCGGCGCTGTGGATCACCAAACTTTTCATTCTTTGTTTCCCCATCAAAAAGTCAAGAGTGAAAGTTTTTATAGGTGATGAATTACATTAAAAGTTAAATAAAATTAATTTTTCAATTTTTTCAGAAAAACTGCCTTGCCGATTGTTTACCAACGTGTCAGAAAAAAAATTAAAGATGAATTAAAAGAATGCGCATTTATTACTCTGACGACTGATTGTTGGAGCGGAAGCACTTGCAACCTTTTGTGGTACAATTTATGTTTTTCTTTTTAATTATGATTGGTTTAATTACAGCTTAACCGCGCACTCAATTTCAAAATGGAAGTCGTTATCACGTGTTTTGGCAATTACGGAATTTTCAGAATCACATACAGGGAAAAATATCGCTCTCAAAATTGAGGATTTACTGCTCAAATGGGGCATTGCTAAAGAAAATGTGCATGCGATTATATCGGATTCCGCAGCAAATATGAAAAGAGTGATAAATTAATTTATTTTTCTTTCCATTTGTTTTTATTTGCAGGCTTTCGTCGAGAGGGATGAAAACGAAAATCGCATTTTGCCAATGCCGAACGGACCTTGCGCTGCTCATTTATTGATTTGGCTGTACAGGAGGCGTTGAAGAGAGATGAATCAATCAGCAGTTTATTGGCCAAAACTCGTCATATTGTTGGCCGTTTCAAACACAGTAACACTGCCTTCAGCGAATTGAAAAAAATTCAAAAATTACTCGATGCCCCTTCTCATACTCTTTTGCAGGTTAAAGTTAAATACTAAAACACTGTTAATTTTATTTATTCCTAATGGCATTCAGATGGTATGTGTCCGGTGGAACAGTGCGCTTACAATGTGTGAGAGGCTGATAGAACAAAGGGCGGCAATCACACAATATGCAGTCGACAACAACGAATTCGAGCTTTTATTGAAGAATGATGAGTGGGAGCAAATTGAAGAACTAGTTGGGGTTTTGAAATGTGCTGAAGAGGCAACAAAAAGGTTCACGGAGGAGCCAATTTCGTTTGTCCTTCCTCAAGCAAGAGCACTACACGATGAGTTGTACGAAATGAAAATTGTCAACAGGACTGTGGAGACAATCAGAACGACACTTTACTATGCGTTTGAACGGCGCTTTTTTGAGCTAGCGAACAAGAAGTAAAAAAATTATACTTGGTTTTCATTAATGTTTGGTCTTAGGGAATATGCTCTGGCTACTTTTTTGGATGTGCGATTCAAAGACAAAGTGCTGACTGAAAATTCCGCAACTTTTCGCGCCAGAGTCACTGTCTGGATCAAAAATGAATTGAAAGAATTGGACATTGATAATGACTTCGAGGAACTACAACAAAATGAATTTGTCCGTCCTGTAATTTCACCCCAGCCCGAAAATCTGCCAGCCAAACGACGAATGTCATTTTTTGAACGTCTTAAAAATATTACAGGCGCGAACACAAGTGAACAGGGTGATTTTTCGTCTCTTAAAATTAATTTTATAATGAATTTAAGGTCTCCAAACATCGCAAGACGATGACATTGAAAAAGAAATTAAAGAATTTCTCTCAGTGGAAATTGCGAACCCAGAAGCAAACCCGCTTGATGAATGGAAGAAAATAGCTCCCCGATTTTCAATCCTTGCCAAATTTGCAGAAAAATATCTTTCAGCACCCGCCACCAGTGTCCCAAGTGAACAAACATTCAAAGTCGCCCGTGATGTTTTTGATTATCGCCGTTCCAAATTATCACCCGAAACGGCAGAACAACTTATTTTTTTGAACAAGTCTCTTCCCCAGATGAATTACAATTATTGAAACTATTTTTTTGTGTATTTTTATTAAACTTGTTATATAATTTCTATATAGTTGATGAAATTTGTGGGTTTTTTTCCCAAATTAACATGTAAAAATTAAAATTTATACCAACCCGGAACCCGGTCCCGGGCCCGGCAATTTGAAAACCCGGGTTGACCGGGCTAACCGGGTTGACCGGGTTTTGAGAGGCCGGGCCCGGAACCCGGTTGATTCTGGAAAAATCAGCCCGGCCCGGCCCGGCATTTTTGGAAATTCCGGTCTCTAATAATAATTTACCAACACTTTTGTTCATTGTTGGGATAAAATTTTAAATACTTCCATCTGAGTTTTTTTGTGGATCGACTCAGACGGCTATCGAGTTACACCAAGACTATTTAATTTAGTTGTGTTTAAGCAAAGTTATGGCGCGTTTTTCTCGAAAAATCTGTAAAAAATTGGCATTTTTACGAAACGACCCAGCATGGTAAACAATTTTTGTAGGATTTTGCGGAGGCGGGCATCAAATGTGAACTTGACGGGGTCTGCAACAGGGGTGTGACTTGTCTCAGAAAAGACGAGAGCGAGAGTTTGGCGAGAGGCGAGAGTCCCCAAAAAGACGAGAGCGAGAGTTTGGCGAGAGGCGAGAGTCCCCAAAAACACGAGAGTTGGCGAGAGGCGAGAGGACGAGAGGCGAGAGTTTTTCAATTTTTTTCTGTAGCCTTATTTTTTAATTTAAAAAACTTCAAAATCGTATATTAATTAGGGGTACGGGCCTGGGTATTTGGGCAAATACCGGGTCAGGGTATTGCCGGGTACAGAAAGCCGGGTCAGAGTCCTAGTTTTTAAACCGAGTCCAAGTCATGAAAAATCCAAACAAAAATCTTTAAAATTTTTTCATGAAAATTAAAAAATATTTTCATGAAATATATTTATTTTAGAAACAAACTTTATTATTTGTCCATTTTTTCCACCTTTTTTTTGCGGTGCGTTTTTTAAAACTTCGGGGACAGTTGGGGTCGGGCGGTGCCGGTAGGCGCCGCCGAAAAAATTTTGAAAATTGTCTTCGGATTTGTTAACAGATTTTATTCAAAAAATGACCAAAACTTGTTTTTTTTATTTTTTGTTTTTAAGTCGCTTTTTTTGTGGCGCTGTTTTTTCAAAAAAACTTTTTTGGAACATTGGGTGCGGGGTCCGGCGGTGCCGATAGGCGCCGCCGGAAAAATTCTAAAATTTTGAGTGTAATATATTAACAGAACTTGTCAAAAAATGATCAAAGTTTTGGTTAAATTTGCAGTTTTAGGCTGTTTAAAAAAAGAAAAAATAATAATTTTTAAATTGAAAATTTCAATTGAAAAATAATTTAAAGAAATTATTAAAAAAAATTCTGTGCCGTTGGGGAATTGAACCCAAGATAAAAATAATGAAAGGCAGAAGGTTTAGCCAGCAGGCCATTTTTAATTGGAGCTATCCAAAAATAGAGAAAACATTAAGGAAGGAAAGAAAGAGATTTAAGATTTTTTTTCGCGTAAATTTGTAAATTTTTCTGGCTGCTCAAAAGTTCAATCTTTAGGGGTGTATTTTCAACTCTCGCCTCTCGTCACAAAAAACGAGAGGCGAGAGACGAGAGGCGAGAGTACCAAAAATGGCGAGAGTTAGCGAGAGGCGAGAGACGAGAGGCGAGAGTTGTCCCACCCCTGGTCTGCAAGGACACCAAATCCGATAACGACAAGAGTACCGTATGCAAAAACTGTAAAAGTTGTACCTACAAAAACTGCGTAACAAAGTGTACAAGAGTCCGCGTGCCAAATGTCGGATTAAGACCCGTTTAAAAACTTGGACCCGGACCCGAGCCCGACTTTTCTGGACCAGGTAACCGGGCCAAGTTTTTGCTCAATAGCCGTGCCGTGCCTAGAAATGGGCTGTTGCGCCTCTATTTATAAGATGCTATTCTATAAATTGTTAAAAAAACGAAATTTCTTTAACTTTTGCCTAATTTTTTAAAACTTTTTTTCATCATTTACACATAATAAACACTTTAGTTAAAACTGATACAAAAAAATTTTCAGTGTTCGCCACCTATCGTTTAGAAAGTAATGAAATACTATTTTCCCAAAGTTAATGAATTTTTCTTTATTTGTACACCTTTTTATATATAAATAATTGTTTATTTTTGAATGCTTAATTAATTTTGTTCCCCAATTGGCTTCAAAAATGGTAAATGAATTTTATGAGCATAATTAGAATTTTGCGCCTCATTAATTAATGCATGAAATTGAGTAAATAAATGAATTATTGGCACTGCAAAATGCGAACATTTGTTTGGGTATTTTAAGCATGTTTGTTTGCGATTTTCCAATATTTAAGGGGTCAGTGCTTTTTACAGTTGTCAATTCATTTCAAATAAATATTTTTAAATACAAAATATGTAATTTAAAATTGTTTTATAATAAATAATAAATTTAGCACAATGAAGGCATATTTGTTCTTCTTTAATTTTGCTGCATTTATATTTCTGCAATGTTTTTTGGTGAAAAATTTGAAAATCCTAAGAAAATGAAAATTTTACCATTTTTTAAAGGAACAAAAAGATGATAAATTATAATTAAATTAAATATAATTTATTAATGCTAATTGATCACCCTAACTTTTGTAGGATTTTGCGGAGGCGGGCATCAAATGTGAACTTGACGGGGTCTGCAAGGACACCAAATCCGATAACGACAAGAGTACCGTATGCAAAAACTGTAAAAGTTGTACCTACAAAAACTGCTGTAACAAAGTGTACAAGAGTCCGCGTGCCAAATGTCGGATTAAGGGATGGCGTGCCAATGACTACAAAGGCGATGTGCCGGTTGACATTGGAGCGCCAAAGAAACGTGCCGACGGTATGTTTTCAATCAAGAATTGCCAAAAGTCCATATTCGATTAGATTTTCAAAAATTTAGTGTTTTAATTTTTTTTTCAAATTATTAACTAATTGTTTCTGTAAATTTGATCATTTTTTCAATTCAAAATTCTGAATTATTCAATGTATCCGCCCGCGCCTATTGACACCAAATTGGTTTTTTTAATTATCATGTGAAATTTAAATAATTCAAACTATTAAAACTGCTTAAAAATAGCAGTAATAAAAATGTTTTTAACTGATTTTGGTAAATTTAAATGGTTTTTTTATATATAAAAATGTCAAATTTTCGACCAATTTCTCTTAAGGATCATCCCCTTGTACAAATGTCTGCTAATCAACTCTTAATTTATTATTTCACTTAGTGCTAATGATTTCCCTCTTTTTAGGCTGTTTCAGAGGCAATCCGTGCCAAGAGGGGTACAAATGTGTTGCTTATGATAAGAATGACAAGAAGGGATTCTGCTGGAAAGAGCCGCGCAAAAAGGAGGCATTAGCGGCGCTAATTGCGGTGGCCGGTCTCTTTATTATATTTTTGTGATCATTGAAAGCGAATCGGATAAATTTGATGTTTCATTTCGGGATTTTTGGGATTTCCACAAATTGTCCGATAAACGCACAAAAATTTTGTTTTTTTTTTGTGTGAAAGAAATTATAAAATGAGAAAGTTGTGAAACTGACACATCAATAATCAGAAGAGATGAGGAAGAGGGATCAATTGGCAGATTATCCGGTTGCAATTGAGGAAGGGGTGGGAAATATGAAAAATTTTATTTCTTATAAGAGTTGCAGATTCGTCCGGGCGACGACCAATCGTCGACAGTGGGTACAGTACAACACGCCGTCGCCAACTCGCCGATGTTTAATTCGCCGATAAATTATTGAAGAAAAACCAAGGAAAATATTTTCTTTATTAATTTAAAAAAAAATAACCGAAAAATGTTCATTGAGGAACTAATTGGGGTGGCCGGAATCTTTATAATACTTTTGTGATCATTAAGACCGGATGGGATATTGTGAGTTATGGGATTTTCACAAAAATGTTCGATGAAACAAAACCTGCAATAAACTCACTGAAGGCCAATGTTTTTCATTTATTCTCAGGAAATTTTTTGCAACCAAAAATTACATTTTTTTGTTGCAAAACATGTTAACAAATCGAGCCAAAATTTTATTTCTTCCCCGGAGACGCCAGCCGGCATAGCCAATCTCAAATCCTTAATTTTAAAATGAAAATTAGGCATAAAATATATAAAATTGTCATTTTTGTACTCTGTATAAAAGTGCCAAAAGCGGCTTTTTGGCACCGGCAAAAATTTACATATGTCAGTTTCATTTTCGATTGTTAATCCCAAATATCCATGATAATAATAAATATTCTATTAATGTAAAGAAAGTAAATTCTATAGTTTCAAAAAATATTTAGAAAAATTATTTAATATTAGAAAATTATTAAAATTTTAAAAGCACAAATCATTAAAACTAAATTAGCTTCTTTTTATTCTACAATGTTAATTCTTGCAGAACCGAAACATAAAACTCTCAATTTGATAAGGAGGTTAAAACAATCGAAAACTCACGAAAAAACTGTATAACTCGATATAAGTATATAATAAATTTTTTTTCTTTTTAAATGAATTTCAAATTCCACACAAAAATTCGTGAAAAATCGTGAAAATTTTTGATTTTGTTAATTTTATGCTCTGTAAGGGCTGAGAAGTTTTTCTAGATTTAAATAAAATAAAAAATTTGAAAATTCAAATTTTTTCTTGACTACAGAAAACGAAAGAAAGATAAATAGGGATATCAATTTTATGTAAATACATTTTTGTTTTTTCTGGCTTCTCCATGCTCTAATAAAAAAGGGAAATTTCTAAAAAACAAAGCTAATTTCTAACAAAATTCATATAGTCTTAAAAATTTTCCGCTTGCGGCGCCAATCGGCACCACCGGACCTCTCCCCTCGCACATTCACCAAGTTTTTTGGAAATGTGCCGCAAAAAATGTTAAAAATCTGATTTAGTGATCCCGAATGCATTTTTGGCCTTTATTCTTATTTTGAAAATTTTGAAATAAAAACCCTGGATTTAGACAAAAACACCCATAAAAATTGACTATTCTTGCATAATTTATAATCCTTAAATTTGGTCATTTTTAGACAATATCTGTGCAATTATACCAAAAAAGAATTGAATCGAGGCGATACATCGAATAAAGGAATGTGGAGCCAAACACATTATTAAAAAAATAATAATTTTTTGTGAGATTTTTTGGAGCTAATTAAAAACAAACCCCCGTCCCAGGGGACGAGAAATTTCTCACCCCCGCCCCCGCCCTGAGAAGAGGTACAACAATTAATTAAATATTTATTAATTGAAATGAAAAATTTTTTTAACAAATTCAAAAAAAAACGAAATTCTTTAATTAAAAAAAATAAATGAATTTAAATAATTTACAACAAATTTTCAGATTAATTAAAAGCACTGAAAATTAACCCAAAAATGCATACAAAAATAATTCATTTACACCGCCCGGATTCGAACTTCGTCCTCGCACCTCAAAATGATGCCTCAGAATCCCCAATCACACAGGGATTCTGAGGTCTTAACGATATCAAAAGTAAAATCTGATTACGTATTCGTGATCTGCACCCTAAAATAGCCCTAAAGACATGTTTTCGGAAAATTTTTGGTGAAAAAAATTTTCAACTCAAAAACCATGTGCTCCCTCCCCTTTGGTCCCGAATCCCAAAATCACTTTTATTTTTATAAAAAAATTTTTAAAAAAGAGATAAAAATGTAAAATAAAATTTATATTATAGAGCAAAAAATTATGGATTTTTATAGTATTTTACTTTTCCAGAATAACTATTCAGAACTGAGTTATAAAAATTTTTCTGAAAAATCGAAAATTTCCAGAATTTTTGGAATAACTTTTTTCAAATTAAAGATAAAAATATCAAATAAATCCCATAAAATGCTCCTGATTATTTGTGATTCTTTTACTTAAATCATAAAATTTCATTTTATTATTTGTTATTATTTTGAGGTTGTCATAATATTATATTATTTAATATTCTTTCTTTTTTCTTGCAAAAACAACAGTATTTTTTCATATGGAAAGGCATTTTTTTTATTTTTAATATTAAATGTAATAAAAGTTCATAATTGGTGAGGGGGCCGAAGGCCCCGGTACGAGGCCGCGAAGCGGCCGAGTGAGTACCTTAGGCGCAGAAAATTGATGTAAAGTGAGAGGGGTGAGGGAGGGGGGTTGGGGCCGCAGGTGGGATGCAGAATAATCGGTTCGATTAGTTCCGATGATTGTAATGCTAATTAATTAAGTCCCAGTGATTGGGATGCTGGGGAGTTGTGTCCAGGTGATAGAAATGCCGAAGAATTGTTGAGGTTAAGTCACAGTGATGGAATGCCGAAGGATTGCTGAGTTTGATTCCCAGTAATTGGAATGCCAGAGAATTGAGTCCCGGCGATTGGGATGCAGAAGTGGTGAGTCCCGGTGATTGGAATGCACAAGAATTGGTGAGATAAGACCAGTGATGGAATGCCGAAGGATTGCTGAGTTTGAGAGTGACTGGAATGCCGGTGGGTTGAGTCCCAGTGATTGGAATGCCGAGGGTGTTTAAGAAATGACAATAAACAAGAAGAGACAAGGAAAATGCTAAAAATGTTGTGCCATAAGAAAATGCCAAGAGAATTGTGCGAGGCCGCGAAGTGGCCGAGCTATAGTCTATTTTATCATTCATAATTCTACATTACAACCGTACTGCCTAGCGGTTGCGATGCGCCGAAGGCGCATTCAACCGCTAGTTTTTTTAAATAAAAAAATAAAATCTTATATATTTTTTTGTGTTTAAAAGCGCATTCGATACGAAAACGAAACACGAAACAAAAAAATTTTTTGAAAACGAAAAAGAAACACGAAACGAAAAAATTTTGACGGACGAAAACGAAACACGAAAACAAAAAAATAACCGTTTTCGTACGAAACGAAACGAAAAAACCGAAAATTTTTTAAACTTATTTCAATCATAATTAAGAAACATATAACTTTAAAATTGTATCATCTAACTCAGGGAAAGGAGATCCTAGTAGGTGGAAAAGCGGATGTGGCTCTAGAACAGAGGGTGTGACCAAAAAATTTTCAAAATAAAGAACATTAATGACAAAAAATAAGATTTAGGGTCAAAAAGGAAATTTTGTAAAATTGGTTCGAATCAGTTAATATACAATTTTCTGGATAAAAAATGTATTAAATATTATGTTTTTCACATCCCATTATGGATTTTAACAATTTTTGGGGAAGAAATTAGCAAATCATACATTTCGGTGAAACCGTGCTGAAAAAAAACAGATTTTCAAACAATTTTTTGCGTTGTATTTTTTTTTAAATTGGTGAATGGGAGGTGGGTCCGGCGGCGCCTATCGGCGGCACCGGGAAAATTTTTTGAAAATTTGAGTGCTATTTCATAGCAGATTTTCTTATTAAAATCTGTAAAAACATGATTAAAAAATCGATAAAATTGGCCTTTTTGTGTGCAATTATTATTTTGTTAGTAAATTTTTTGAAACTTTTCATATCTGTAAATTAAAAAGTAATAATTAAATTTATATGCCAAAGTGCTAATGTTTTACCTTTTTTATTATTTGGATAATTTTATAACGTAATTCATATAAATTATTTAAAAAAACGTCATAATTAAACATTATGTTCACACTGATATATCCAGTGACTTTCTTACACAAAAATTTTCGCGTCTTTTTTCGTTTATCTTTTAATTATTTTTAAGGCATTTTAAAGATTATTTAAATTGAATATTCTAGTTTTATTTAAATTTTTTTCAAATAATAGCAAAATTGTTAACATCCAACGTAAATAATGCTGTTTTTCTTTAATTTACAAATGACGTCGAGTGAAATATGATTGCCTTCTACGTGAACGTGAATGAAATCTCTCCACACTTCAAATCTCCATTTTTGTTTATTTTTTCATAAGTTTTTTTTATTCTATTTGAATATTGCAATTAGATTATATAATTAATTATTTTAAATCTTACTGTATTTTTGTAAAATATACAGTTATTTAAAAATTTATAAAATTTACTTTCATTACTTTCATTATTTTTTTTATTTATTTTTGTTCAAATATATTTATTTTTGTTATTTTTTTTAATGTTATTTTAACCTCGAATAATTCCTTGTTCTTTTTTTCATTTCTACTATAAAATGTTTATCTTAGCTTATATCTTGTATTAAGACATTATATTTCGTGAGTATTTATGGATGGATATAAGTTTATTCACTGATTATGAAAATATTTTTAATTACGCAGGGAATGGAATGTATTGGAAAAATTAAATTTTTCTTTTTATAATCATCGCATCCTTACTCAAAATTGACTGTCATCTCTAAGGCTTGGTACCCATTTCGCATGAGTGAGTAACAATTATTTTACGTATTAGTCTAATTTATATCTTTAAATTTTAGATTATTTATGTTTGTAATGTAATGGCAATTGTTTTATACGTCGTAAGTCATGCAAATTATTTATTTTATGTTTTTAAATGTTAATTTTTCTCACGGGCGTAGTCGATTATGATCGACTTTAAATGCTTTTTATTATTATTTGCATTTTTCGTTAAATAAATTTTTGATTATTCTCATTAAATGTCTATATTATATGCTAGAAAATGTTTATTGATTATTTCCTTTCTAATGTATATTTGTTTCAGAAAAATTTTACAAATTCGATTTACATATAACTTATAAATAATATGTTTGAAAGTTTTTTTGATGTTATAATTTTACCTCCCATAGGCTCCATAGTCAAATTTATTTATCAAATTGTTTTTGATTCGCATATGTTAGCATATTATACAAAAGGTTTTACTTTTTGAAATTATGGTAAATTTGGTAATTTTTTATTTATTTTTTCTTTTTTACTTAAATATTCCATTTATATAGAAGGAATTAAAAAATAATTTTTTTGATTAAAGAATAAAATAAAATTTTTAACTTTCATTAAGCAGTATGTGTTATGACTTATTTCAAAATATAATTTGAATTTTATTCATTAACTGACTTTTGTTTTTCATCTTTTAATTTTGTTTTATTAATGAGGTTCGTATTTAAATATATTTAACTTTATATATTATCCACGTATTGTTCTATATATTTTTACTATGTTCTACTATTTATTCATTTTTATTATAATCCATTCGAGATATCTGATTTTTTCTACCTATTACCTAGGTACCTACTTTTATACCTATTTCGGCATTTTTGTTACCTATTTTAAGGATTTTCAAAAAATTCTTAACAAAAATGCATTAAAATCAAAAAATATACCCATAAGAATCGACCAAAAAAATTTTCAAAAATGCACCCTAAGAATTGGAAAAATTTCTCAAAAATTTCTCCCAAAATTTATTTATTTTTTTCTATTGACAAAATTTTTAATTTAAAATGTCAATATTATCTAAGAAAATATTAATATATTTAAATTTTCGTTTACAAAGAGATATGTAGAACCAAAATTTTCCCTCTTTGTTTGCTTTTTTCCACTAAAAAATCGTTAATAAAAATTTTTATTTACCTATTTTGGTACCTATTTTGGAATTTTTATACCTATTTGATGCCTATTTTGATATATTTTTTAACCTTTTTAAGTACCTATTCTGCGATTTTTCTTACCTAAAATTAGCAGCTCTACTGATCTTATATTCTCTTACTTGCATAGGTAAGTCATGTTAATTTTTCAAAATCAGCAATATAATGGCATTTCTTTTTGGCTAAATTTACATAATTAATTTTTGACTATATTTTGTTTTGTTAATAAAAAGTTTTTTCAAATTCGTTTTATCCATTTTTTATCTTCTTTTTTAGTGAAAAACAAAGAGTTTTTTTATTTAAAAACCCAAAAATATTTAATAAAACACATATATATTAATTTATTTTGGTTAAATATTGAATATTTATTCATTTCAGTTTTTTAATTAATATTTACATTTTTCCAATTTATTCAATTTAATTTAATGTCTCGCGCCAATTTCCCATCTTTACACGGTAATGTTGCTGAATTCAATTTTTGATTTGAAAATTTTCTGATTTTTTTTATTTTGTTTTATTTGTGGCACTGGTTATACATATATAAATGTATAATAATAATTTATTTACTTAGTAATTATTCTTTCATTTTTTAAAATTTTGTTAATGGTCGTTTCATAAACAATTATAATTTTTCACAAATTTATTTTAAATTTCATTTTTTCTCATTTTTTATGCCTTTTGTTTTTTGTGATTTTTAAAAAATATCTTACAAAATTCATATCACGAACTCTAAGTTTTTCTATCTTTTTTATTATTTCAATAATTTTTAAATTCATATAAAATGTATATATTTTTGAGTATTTTTCGTTTTTTTTTGATTTTATGTTGAATATTATTGTAATCTAAAGGCATATTGCTTATTTTATTAATGGAGCTTGAAACTATCACAAATATCTTGCAAATTATATTTGAATGGTTTAGCTTTTAATATTTAAAAATTTCCCAATATAATTTAGAAGGAATTTTCAATTACAAAAATTGAAAAAAATTTTTGGGATAATTCTCCTTCTAATTTTTTACTCAATTATTGAATGTTGTCTCTCCTCTCAATCATAATTAAATTATTAATGCTACGATTACATCTTGGTTAAATTACTATCATGTACATTATATGTAGCTCCATTTCATTATGGTTACAAAAACAAAAATTGTTTCTTCTTTATTTATTTATTTTTTATTAACAGTATTAATTCTTTTAATAGTAGTCGTCTAAAAATTTTTTATTTTTCATATTATATTTAAATTCATCAATTGCTGATCAGGTTCATAGATCGAAATTATATTTCAATAGTTTATTTTATTTTTCTCGCTCTTGGGCTTAAAAATAGTAATTTTTTGGAGAAAATGGCGAAAATCACCTTTTTTATTTTTTTATTATTATTGTGCAGTTAAAATTTTTTGTATTTGAAAGATAAACAATCAATTAAATAATTATTTTTATCATAAATAAAATCAAAATTTTTTATTTTCTTATTGTAACATTATATAAATTATATCCGTTAAATTTTATGATAAATTATTGCAAAAAAATAATTATGAATATCAATACAATACAAAATAAAATTTAATTGATTTTATTTACATATCTTTTGCATATTTTTGTAATTACGGATCAGCTTTTTAATAATAATAGGATTATCTTGAAAGCTAGTCCAAAATTATTAGTTTGTTCTTCTAATCTTTATCAGATGTTAATAAAAATTTTATAAATTAAAAGTGTACCCTCTTTGGTTTTTAATAAAATTCATTTTTTACACTAGCATTTATTTCTATTTCACTCTTTACATCATATAATGTTAATTTCGTATTATTTATTAATTATAAATAATTTATATTTTTAATTTATTTAATTTCACATTAAATTACGAAATGAACGATATTCGTTTAACAAAGAGGATTAATTATACGATTAATTACACATGCATAAATTCTTTCTCTCTTCATCATTGGGGTGTTCATTCAATTGAATTTTTTAATGCACATTCAAAATTTGTATTTTTTTAGCATTCATTTCATTCTTTACCACTCAACAACATAATAAATTCGTTTTTTCCAGTTTTGTATAATTATTAATGTGATAAAAATTTTCAATGCAATTGTGAGGCTTCTGAATGTAAAGTTCAGAAATTCTAAATTTATCCCTGTTTTTTAACTTTTTGCCTTATATAAAATTATGATTTATGTAATGATTTTTTATTTATACATTAATTATCAATGTTATAAAAATTTCTCATTAAACTCAAATTTATTATACCAGATTTTTATGTTTATTTTGAAAAAATTTGTTGTTATAATCATTTAAATTTATTCTCGAACATGGAAACCCAACCTTTAGCATTGTTTTGAGCATACAATCTTATAAATTTATTTAAAAGTTTCGATTTATATTAAACGTAATACTAATTATTTTGTCATTAATTATATGAATTTTCATTTTCTCATTTTCATTTGGCGCTTATGCTTTTGAATTTATTTTAAAATTTTTCTCGTGGATTGTTTTTAATTAGATTACATTTTGGTTTTAACTATCTTATTTGAAATTTTCGGTTAAATGCGTTTCTCCGTTTAAGACACTTGAAAAGTAAGAAAAAATCTGAATGTGGATGTTGCCGAATTGGCTTTTATTGCCAGGCATTCAAATTCTTTAGCCTCCGATACGTCATGTCGAATTAATCATGCTTAGAAATTCTAATTAATATAAAAAATCAATATAGCATTTTTAATATTTAATTGAACTTATTAATACAAAAAAAAATCAAGTGCATAATAATAAAAATTTTTAAAAAATCTCGAAAATGAATTAGTATTACCATACACGCGAATGTAAAATTATGATTGAAAATTATTAATATTCCTACCAAAAATGAATAATATAATGGGGAAGCAAATTTATTTTATAGTTTTATGTTTAAAATATATTTAATTCCCTAATTTCCGAGAATTAATAGAGAAGCATAAACAATAAATTAAAAAATAAATATCATTAAAAAATCTATAAAAAGTATATTTATTAAGATTATTCTAATAAAAAAGGAAGTGTACTCAATTTATTACACAAAAGTTCTAAAGCAAAACTGTATAAAAATTTCGTTTATTGATTTATTTTTAAATCATTTATTTCTTTAATACCAAATATATTATAAAAAAGTTTTTATCCTGCGTTTTTACTGGAGAGGTAGTCAAGCTACTTTATTCGTCTCACAAGTTTATTGGAATTCTTCGACAAAATTGCTGATTGTAAGACTGACTGACCGGTTGGGGTCCACCACGTCCAAAATGCGCTGGAACTCGGGCTCCGGTTGACCCTCATCCACCATCGGAAGATCGTAGCCCAGTGCCCGGAGACAGCTCTTAACAATAAATTAAAATGGGCAAGATCGACCCGAAAATTTTTTCAAAAACACACCCCTGAGAAATGAAAAATTTCTCAAAAATTCACCTCCAAAATTTATATGTTTACTTTCTTGACGATAAATTTTAATTTTGAAAATTATGTATATCCTTAATGATTTTGCAAAATATTTTTACTTTTGAAGAAAATTTTCGATTTTACACCCCTAAATTCGTAACTTTTTAGCAACTATTTTGGGTTTTTTAGCAACTATTTTGGAGCTTTTTTAGAAACTAAAAATTAATTATTTTGGCAGTTTTTAGCAACTATAAATGTTATCCCTAGTCATGTTGAATCTCGTTGGGTCCTCAACATATTCGATAATCTTTCCTATAGAAAATTGATTGATAATTTATTTTTATATTTTTATATCATTTATATGTTTATTTAACGATAAGCAATATAAAGACATATCATTTTGGCTTTTTTCTTTTTTATAAGAAATATATCAATTTCATTTAATGAATTTTACGAGGAATAGAACGCTATTTATTAATTGAATAATAGTTATTCAAAAATAATAGAAATTGAAATTTCATCTTCAAATAAATATAATTTCAGACAATTAAATACTAAGAGTTTTATCCTCGTTTGATTACTCAGTTTTGGCATTAGCTTGGGAAGAAAAATTTATCATAATTTATTTAATTATGTCATTTCTAAACAATTTAATTAAGTATTTATCTTAGTTTATTTTTGGTATTTGTTTCTATACATTCAACTAACTATTGTTATTGGTTGTATGCATTGAGATACTATGCCAACAATTTCATCTTATTTATTCCAATTTTAAAATTTAGATTTTTTTTATTTATATAAAATTTATCAAAAATTCATCTGGGTTCTTAACCCTTTTTGACAAACATTGATATTCGGGATAATTTTAGTCGTTATCAACACGTTTTTATTATTGGAAGTTGTTTGTTTATCTCCTCCATACATTTTGTCCCTTTTTACAACAATTTTCAATGAATTAATTAAAGAGACTTTAATTATTCGCATTGGATTTTTATTACTAAATTAATTATTCTACCACTCATTAACTTAAAAATATTTTTATTTATACCAATTATTTTATTAATATATAGAAATTTGAATGTAACCCATTTGTAGAGAAGAAAAGATATTAGTTTGAGAATATGGAAATTATTACATTACAATGGTCATTATCACAAATTAAAGTATTGTGAATGACTCTTACTCGTAGACTAATTCGATTTTTCATTGACGAAGCTCAATTTCTTTTTGACCAAAATATGGAAAAACTGTGCAAAAATGCAAAAGAAAATGCCAAGGAAGAAAAGGCAAAATTGGAAAATTCTTAGGTAAACATTTTTTATTCATATCCATTATAGGTGCTAGGTCGATCCACAAAAAAGCTCAGTGTGGGCGTTCCACAAAAAAAGCTCAGTGTGGGCGTTCCACAAAAAGCTCAGTGTGGGCGTTCCACAAAAAGCGTATGGGTTGGGCCCAACATTGTACGACTTGATCTGACGGTCCAACTCCTGCAACTGGCGGAAGTCGTCCTCGGCGCCAACCAACGACTTTTGGAATTCGGTGTGCGCCTCGCGAAGGGCTTAAAATATATATATTTTTAAAATAAATAAAAATATATAATATTTTTTAAAATTACCCCGAATTTCCTCCAATGAATTGCATCGGACCGGGTCCGTCAGATCCTCTTCCGCATTCTCAAACCACGAGTTGAAGGCGGACGCTTTCTTGGCGAACGTCAGATACTGTAATTTACAAGAGGAGGTAATTATGCTATTCTCGGCATTTACAAGATTCAAAATATGCCATTCTCGAATTAAAATGCACACTGACCAGGTCCTCAATTTGTTTGAAGTGCGCCTGGGCCTCCGTCAATTTGCGACGTCGTTCCAGCGAATTTGCTAATAATTGCTGCCAGCGTTGGATGACCGCCCGGTGGCGTTGTTCAATTGCGGCGGATTGTTCATGCTCCGCCTCCAGCAATTGGTCCTTCAGCTCGGTCACCCGTTGGATGCCTTCGTGCTGAGAAATTAAAATTTTGAAAAATAATTTTAGAAATAATTTAATGAAATAGTAATGGATAAAACTATTTTCGAATAATCTTATATTTTTTCCTTTTTATTAATTTTCTTTTTTGATTTTTTGGACGATTTTTATGAATTTTTCAGTACCTTTTCCATTTTTTTGTGACTAAAATCCAGTCCTAATCAGGGCTGCACGAAAACTCTAAAAAAATTTTTCGTATACGAATACGAAAACGAAACAAGAAACGAAAAATAAAATTTAAAACGAAAACGAAACGAAAAAATTTTGGCGGACGAAAACGAAACACGAAAACGAAAAAATAACCGTTTCGTATGAAACGGAACGAAAAAACCGAAAATTTTTTTAACTTATTTCATTCATAATTAAGAAACGTAAATCTTTAAAATTATATCCTCAAACTGAGTGTATGCAGATCATAGTAGGTGGAAAAGCGGATATGGCTCTAGTACAGGGGTGTGTGATTGAAAATTTTTAGAAAAAATAACACCAAAAAAAAAATTAAAATTTTGAGTCAAAAATAAGGAATTTTTCAACAGTGTGGGCGTTCCACAAAAAGCTCAGTGTGGGCGTTCCACAAAAAATGCTCAGTGATTGATAAAATAAAATAATAAATTTAAAATAATAAATTTAATTATTGTATTGGTAACATCCACGTTGAAATCAATAACCATCAATACATATAATTTTGGGCTACCACTGAAAATGTAAAATTAATACAATAAATTTTTATATGTTTAATAAAATTATAATTTAGAAAATGAATAAGACTTTTATTTTTATTTTTTTGTTATTTCGATTTGAGTATTCGACCTCTACCAATTCCGGTTTTGAAGAATTTATAAAAAATCACAAAGCTATAGAACTTGTCAAAAGCTATCAAAATAAAGAAATTAAAACATTAAAAAAAACTCCATGAACAAATGCAACTAAAAGGTATTGACTTAAGTTTTTGTACCTTAAGACGCTACGTGTCAAGACTAACTATTGTTTCTGCGCATACAAATAAAAATGATGCTTCAAACTCGAATGCTTCAAGCCATGAAATGCCAAAACATGAACTTAGATTTGAAAAGTGCTTTTCAAAAACTTTAAGAAAAAATGTTTTTATAATTGGAAATGAATCTGCTTGGAGAAAATATGTTCAAACAAATGAGAGAATTTAAATTCTTATGATATAAGCCTTTTGAGTAGGTAGGTAAACTGACTAACATTTTCCATTAACGCCATGTATGCTATAGGATATCAAATATCCAACCACCGCCGATCCGACCACAATTGGTATCAAAACGAGAGCTGCAATACCTCCAATTGCTAAAACAGTGAGGATAGCACGACGATGTACTGGTTTTTGTTCGACTTTGACACTTTGGTAAAGTATAAGGTACAAAAATAAAAATTTTTTGATTGGATGCATTGTTGCGATTGGGAGGGATTATTTAATTAAATTTTTTGAATTATAGATTAATAAAATTAGCTTAAATACTCAGATTTTACTATGACATTCTTATGTTATCAATTAATTCGCTATTTCGGGAATCAAAATTATAAATTCTTTACATGAAATGCAAAGAAAATTAGCACCTTATCAATTGTCTTCAATTAATTTGTGAATTTTTCCTTTTTTTAGTTTTGTAATAAAATTATAAATTCTTTACATGAAATGCAAAGAAAATTAGCACCTTATCAATTGTCTTCAATTAATTTGTTTTTCCTTTTTTAGTTTTGTAATAAAAATTATAATTTAAAAGCATGCAATAAAATTAAATCAAAATTACATTTACAGTTCAAAATTATTATTTAACCTTATTATTTTATTTTATCAATCACTGAGCATTTTTTGTGGAACGCCCACACTGAGCTTTTTTGTGGAACGACTCACCACGTCCATTATACATAATAAAAAATAATCTGTTTTTGTATGTTCATAATTAAAATATCTTTTTACTTTTATTTATTTTTGCGGGAAAGCCTCTCGTTCCGCATAAATCCATAAAAATAATCTTCTATTAAATCATTGAATATTTTATCTAAAATTTGCTTTTAAATTATTTTTACAATCCGTGTATATTTTTTCACTAATATGTCAGGCTTTACTCCATAATTAATTTAATTAAATGTATTGTATTTATTTTGTTTCTAATTATTTGGTTATGTTCAATTTTTGTAGATCTTATTTTTTCAAATTATATTTTGTTTATTTTTCAATATATTTATTAACAAATTTTATAGAAAAATATTTCAGTTAAAATTTCACAATTGAATCTCAAAATAATTCAATATAAATAACTAAACTTTTCTTTTTTATTAGCTCGCTCTGTTTTTTGATTACTTAATCGTTTGATTTTTATCATATTTATAAATTAAATGTTTTGTATTCTTTTGTTGATTATTTTGGGCAAATAAATTCATTAATTATAGATTTATCACAATAATAAAAAATAAAATTTTCTACTTTATAAACTATCTAAATTATACTGTTTTTGAGATTTATTTGTTATTGTCGCGGTATCTCTTTTTTCTTTATTTTAATCATTTTTTATTTTTTGAGATATGTGATTTAATAATTATTCACTTTTAAAAGGTTTGATAATTTATTTGTTTTAAACTATTATTATTTGTTTTGTTTCATGGGAAAGTATTTTTTGGCTGCGCTTCAAGGCGTCACTTGGGAGATGTGGAAGAAACTTCGGTTTTCTGTTCACTTATTTTTAAAATGTTAATTTAAATTTTTGTTTTTTTTGAGAACCTATAAGACAAAATTTGCATTTAAATACTATTTTAATTTTTTCCAATATTTACTTTTTAGCACCTTATTTCGATTATTTTAAGATTTTTGTTTATTTTCCTTTAATTGCATTATTAAGTGAAACAATTTTATTCGTTTGTTCTATTACTTCTTTTATTGTTTCTGGTGCGTATACAGTACAAGGTATTTTATTTAATGAGACCATTGCCCAAATTTTGAAAAAATATAATCTATCAGAGTTTAAACGCCATTTCTCAAGCTTATAAAATGATAATTAAATTTATTTCAATATAAATAAAATAACTTTCTTTTTTTATCTCGCTTTCCTCCTCTTCTTTTGTCAAAACTTCCATGAATATCTTTTTATTAGAAATTAAATTTCCACAATATTATTTGTATTCTTTTTTGGCAATTAGAATAATTGATAAATCTCTTTAATTTAAAATTTTAATTATAATAAATTTATTATCGATGATAACGGGCCGTTGATTTTTTTTAGTTTCTTATTTTTCATTCGAGAGAAGCAAGAAAACATTTTCTCATTCCAAATTTTAAATCATAGCGAGTTATAAAACCGCTAAAATTATTATGTTTTTCTGTTTTTGCAAGCTTTAGAATCAATCTTTTTTGCACCTATCGTAATTTTTTACATTAATATTTATTTATTTCAACATATAACTAAGATTTATAATAGTAATGACTTCATCCTCATTTCATATTATTTACTCATTTTTTCTAATTTTGGAAAGAATACTTAATCAAAATTTGTTAAATTCTTTAAATTATATTTTTTGTGTTTATATATTTAAAAACCCGTCTACTGGACGATTACGTAATTCGATTGTTGAAAAATGAAAAAATATTTTAGGGTAACTTTCATGTCAAAAATTAAAAATAAATATGTAGGAGATCTTTTCAATTCAAATATGTTGATGTTCCAGAGTCTCAAAGAGTCTGTCTTTCCATTAGAGTCTTATTATTTAGTTGAAATACACTTGGACAAAGTTGATTATTTTATTCTTTTTTATAAATAAAAAAATATTTAATATTTTTTTAATTAATTTAATTTATATTCCAATATGGCCATTTAAAAAGAGGTTTTTAATAAGTTAATACAATAACAATTTTTTTTAATTTTCAAATCTATAATAACTAGGGCTGTGAATTTTAGGTTTTAACTAAATTTTTTGCTCGATTGATTTGAAGAAAGGAGCTCAAAAAACGCATTTCTGCATTAAAAATTTTCGATTCTGATGTCACTATCGGTCACTAGAAATCACTATTTTGGCGACTTCGTCACTAAAATAGTTAAAAATCACTATTTTGGCGTTTTGTCACTATTTTTTCACTATTTCGACATTTTTTGGAAAATTCCTTAACAAAAATGCAATAAAACCAAAAAATACACCCCTAAGAATCGATCTAAAAATTTTTTCAAAAAATACACCCCTAAGAATCGAGCTAAAATTTTTCAAAATATACTCCTATGAAATGAAAAAAAATTTTCTCAAAAATTTACTTTCTTGGCAAAAATTTTTAATTAAAAAAATTTTTTGAGGTAACTATTTTGGGTTTTTTGGTCTTAAAAATCCCAGTCCTACTCATTTGCAACTGCAATCAGTGAATAAAAATTATTTTGCTCAATTTTTGGCTGAAAATTTGTCACTATTCGTCACTATTTCGGACTTTTTGCCACTATTTTGTCACTATTTTAACATTTTTACCAACTATTTTAGTTAACTATTTCGGGATTTTTTGTCACTAAAATTCACAGCCCTAATAATAACCCATTTAATTGGCTCGGTTTTTATGGGTTTAATAAGTACGAATGATAAAATAAATTTATCTTTAATTTTTATGTTATTTAAACCAAAACAATTTAAAATCCTTTTATTCGCACTTTAAAATTGATTAAACATTTTAAAAGCAAATTACTGTATTTAACTTTAGTATTTTTGAATTAGCAATTTTGCACAATTCTGTTAACATTTCCCACTAAAATTTTCAAAATTTTTCTCCGTCGGACTTCATTGATTTGGATAGTGAATATAGGATTTAGCAATTTTCGCCATTACGGGATCAAATTCTGCAAAAAATGCAAATATTGGGTCTGCAAGTAGTGGGGCGAGACGGAGGGCGGGGAAGCAGTCTGACGAGCGCCACAGGCGGTTGACTGATTGGCGGGGGCCCGAAGGGCCCCCGCCAATCAGTCAACCGCCTGCGGATCACGCGCGGACTTCTTCCGTAGCCCGTAGTCTCGCCCCACCTACTGGCCGCCGTAGTCGAGTGTGCGGCGGTTTTTTAGCGCAATAAGCAAAATTCAATTTTTTTTTAAATTTGTAGTTGCCCAAATTTTCATTGATTTTGAACCGGTTCAAAAACCTATCATTATCAGATGTCGTCGGTTCGATTTATACCTTGTTTTTTTAGACTAAGCTCGTCATGAGCTTTCGAATGATACCAAATTTGTCCGAATTTGACCGTTTTAAAGGGTCAGGAGCCCCCCTTTTCACTCAAATTTTCGAGTTTTAAACCGGTTCAAAAACCGGTTTTTTGGCATTTCCGCACCTCGAGAATATTTTTTACGATGATTAGAGGTCATTAGAGATTGAGTGGAATGCGTTTTGTGTGGTTTTTTAGCGGGCCCAATTCTATAGTATAGCCCATTTCGTCATATTTCAAACCAAGGAGCCGGACTCGAACAAAAAGTCGAAATCAAATTTTAACAAAATTCGCATTTATGCAACAAAAGATGGTTCAAATTCACGGAATAATATTTAGCAACTACTATTCTCATGGATAAAATTTGGAAACATACAACCAAAACTGTAAAAAAAATTTTCATCGCTCCCAATCTTTGGATATGTATTGTATGTATGTATTTTAGGTACCGGTTTTGGGGCCTAGATTTGAATTTTTGAAAAGAATTTCTAAAATTTAAAATTTTTGTCAAAAAAGGTTGTTACCACTTAAACTATTACCCCGTCGGGGTCACTTGGCACAGACCAGACCCAATATTTGCATTTTTTGCAGAATTTGATTCCATAATGGCGAAAATTGCTAAATCCTATATTCACTATCCATTTATCATCATTTTTGTATTGTCAGAATTTTGTCTGGGGTTTTCAGGGTGCAGATTACGACATCCATTTCGACAAATTGAAATACCCGAATTGAATTGGAACAACAAGTCTAAAGGCCAAAATTCTGAAAATGAGCTAAAATTTATCAAACACAGTAATGAATGAGCAAAAATTTTTTAACTTTACGATTATTAAGATTCTTGATATCAATATGTTTAACACATATATCACAAATCAATGAAGTCCGACGGAGAAAAATTTTGAAAATTTTAGTGGGAAATGTTAACAGAATTGTGCAAAATTGCTAATTCAAAAATACTAAAGTTAAATACAGTAATTTGCTTTTAAAATGTTTAATCAATTTTAAAGTGCGAATAAAAGGATTTTAAATTGTTTTGGTTTAAATAACATAAAAATTAAAGATAAATTTATTTTATCATTCGTACTTATTAAACCCATAAAAACCGAGCCAATTAAATGGGTTATTATTAGGGCTGTGAATTTTAGTGACAAAAAATCCCGAAATAGTTAACTAAAATAGTTGGTAAAAATGTTAAAATAGTGACAAAATAGTGGCAAAAAGTCCGAAATAGTGACGAATAGTGACAAATTTTCAGCCAAAAATTGAGCAAAATAATTTTTATTCACTGATTGCAGTTGCAAATGAGTAGGACTGGGATTTTTAAGACCAAAAAACCCAAAATAGTTACCTCAAAAAATTTTTTTAATTAAAAATTTTTGCCAAGAAAGTAAATTTTTGAGAAAATTTTTTTTCATTTCATAGGAGTATATTTTGAAAAATTTTAGCTCGATTCTTAGGGGTGTATTTTTTGAAAAAATTTTTAGGTCGATTCTTAGGGGTGTATTTTTTGGTTTTATTGCATTTTTGTTAAGGAATTTTCCAAAAAATGTCGAAATAGTGAAAAAATAGTGACAAAACGCCAAAATAGTGATTTTTAACTATTTTAGTGACGAAGTCGCCAAAATAGTGATTTCTAGTGACCGATAGTGACATCAGAATCGAAAATTTTTAATGCAGAAATGCGTTTTTTGAGCTCCTTTCTTCAAATCAATCGAGCAAAAAATTTAGTTAAAACCTAAAATTCACAGCCCTAGTTATTATAGATTTGAAAATTAAAAAAAATTGTTATTGTATTAACTTATTAAAAACCTCTTTTTAAATGGCCATATTGGAATATAAATTAAATTAATTAAAAAAATATTAAATATTTTTTTATTTATAAAAAAGAATAAAATAATCAACTTTGTCCAAGTGTATTTCAACTAAATAATAAGACTCTAATGGAAAGACAGACTCTTTGAGACTCTGGAACATCAACATATTTGAATTGAAAAGATCTCCTACATATTTATTTTTAATTTTTGACATGAAAGTTACCCTAAAATATTTTTTCATTTTTCAACAATCGAATTACGTAATCGTCCAGTAGACGGGTTTTTAAATATATAAACACAAAAAATATAATTTAAAGAATTTAACAAATTTTGATTAAGTATTCTTTCCAAAATTAGAAAAAATGAGTAAATAATATGAAATGAGGATGAAGTCATTACTATTATAAATCTTAGTTATATGTTGAAATAAATAAATATTAATGTAAAAAATTACGATAGGTGCAAAAAAGATTGATTCTAAAGCTTGCAAAAACAGAAAAACATAATAATTTTAGCGGTTTTATAACTCGCTATGATTTAAAATTTGGAATGAGAAAATGTTTTCTTGCTTCTCTCGAATGAAAAATAAGAAACTAAAAAAAATCAACGGCCCGTTATCATCGATAATAAATTTATTATAATTAAAATTTTAAATTAAGGAGATTTATACAACTCGATGCTGGCCAGCCAACGTGTTGGACTGGCAATTGCTGAAAAAATTGGCCAAACGGCGGCGGAAGAAAGAGACGAACTAAGCAAAGTGGGGGATACAGAAGAAAAACGAATAAAAAATATTTAAAATTAATTAATTCAAATTAATTTGCCATTTTGTTCAGGTGGTTTTACGTGGTGAAGGACTGACGACGGCACGCGTCAAAGAGTCGGCCGAATTTATCATTGACGCATCCGAAATGCATGAACAAGTCGGCAAAATTAATGCTGCATTGTTGTGCGAAAGAGCGGACGTAATTTGAACAAATTAATCAATTCATCAATTAATCATGGATAATTAATTTCCAAACAATTAATTATTTTAATTATTATTTTTCCTCATTTTTTTTAGATTCCCGTCAAAGTGTCCGCCCTGAGGAATCAAGTCTACAAGGTGCAGCAGAACAAAAAGATATCACCGAAACGGGGTAATTAATTTATTTTAGGGCATTTACACGCCATTGATGGGCGGCACTTATCAATTGATTGTCCAAATTGACTCCAAAAATGTGCCGGGTTCACCGAGCACGGTGATTCTCACATTTTATCTTAAATTATTTCTATTATTCCAAGTCCATTCCCATCAATTGCCTGCTGAATTAATCTCTGTCGACGCGAAACCGCTCAAATTTGGCGTGATAAATGAGGATATTAGGTGAAATTGAGAAGAAATTAGTTAAATCATTTTTAAATATTTATTTTAATTCGTTTAATAGAACTATAATCGACGCACGAAAGGCCACTGCTGGACATTTGTCGGCACAATGTTCAGGACCGACACGGCCCGAATATTGCGAATTGATGGACAACAGAGACGGAACGGTAATCAACTCGGACATCTTTTATTTAATTGAAATTTTATATTTTATTAAATTTTTTTAGATTTTTTAATTTATTCAACTGAATGTTAAAAGTGGAATTAATTGATTTGAAATTCATTTATTAATTATTAAAAGTTTATAAATTTTCTATGTTTCACGTTTTATTTAAGAAATTTTTGACCATATTTTCCCAGTTTTTTTATTAGAATTAATTTTTAACGGTTTTTTTTTACAAAAGAATAAACTTTTTATAATTGGCAGTCTGAATTTCTATTAAGCTCAATATTTATTAATAGGGCTGCCAAAAGTATGCAAATGCATATTTTTTTCCTGGCTTCTCCATGCTCTAAATAGTACGAAAAACACTTTCTTTTTTGTGTTTGCGTATAAAAATCGGGACTTTTATTTGCATATTTTTGCATATTTTGGGCCTTTATGCATATTTTGCATATTTTGGCTTGTTTTACATTTTCATGCATATTTTGCCATTTTTTGTGCATATTTTCGATTTTTTGCATATTTTGCCACTTTTCTTCAAATATTTTCCGATTTTTTGCTTATTTTGCCATTTTTCGTAAAATATTTTCCGTTTTGAATTTTTTTAATTTTAATATCAAAGAAAATTTAGCATGATCAACTTACTTTAAACAATATTTTATTCTTTTCTAATAAAACAAAAAAGAAATTCTTAAAACTTTTTCATAAGCTGACGCTGCTCGAGCTACAATTGTGAGATGCCGAACAACAAGAAATTAAACTGTAATATTCAAAGAAAATTAGGAAGAAATTAAATTTTAATTCAATATTTAAATAAATAAAATAAATAAAAATTTATTAATTATATATATTATTAAATTCTTTTGAGACAAAAAATTTTAAGTGAAATTAAAAAGCAAAAGGTCGCCTCTGTGGTTTTACATTCCATGGAGAAAAAAAACTATGAGACAGCAGAAAATATGAAAATGTATTTAAATCAAGCTTATTTAGCAAAGCCAATTATTTTAAAACAAAAAATTATTATTATATTAAAGAAAAAACAAAAGATTAAAATAAATATTATATAATCAAACAAATTCAGCGACTGAAAACAACAGTTAAACGTGCAGGGCAGGGTTGTTCCGGGTCGAGAAAAATATCGGGTCGGGTTTCGGGTCGGGTCGGCCGAAAAATCATCGGGTCGGGTTTCGGGTTTCGGGTCGAGAAAAAAGCCGGGTTTCGGGTATCGGGTTTCGGGTCAATTGACAAATTTTTAATTTGTTTAAAAATCAAATGGCACTGCAATATTTGCAGCGAATTGCGCCATTTATAGGACGATGGAAATAAAACCAAATGGAATCAGGTTTTTCAGCCATTTGCTTTGCTTAAATTCAAGAAATTCATACAAAATATCTTTAGAAAAAGGATAATAATGAATAGGGATGTCAAAAATATGTACAAAAATTGGTCAAAATATGTACATAAATATGTAAAAAAAATCCCCAAATATGTAAGAAATATGTATAAAAACCCAAAATATGTACGAAAATATGTAAATAAAATTTTTTTAAATGGTTATTTTTTGGGAAAAAACCTTCGTAAAGTGTTAAATAGGCGTAAAATGGCATAAAAATGACCTAAATATGTTTAGAATCACCTTGTAACATTTAAAAAATTATTTTTGGAGGGGTACATTTAAAAAAAGTTTTTTTTTTTAATTTTTTCACTAGAAATTTCTAAAAATTTTCAAAAATTCTCAAAATATGTATAAAAAAATTGCCAAAATTTTGGATTTTTTTTTGAGGATTTCCAAAAATTTTCCGTAAAAAACCCGCAAATTATGTAAAAAAAAAATCAAAATATGTAAGAAAAAGTCCAAAATATGTACCAAATATGTATAAAACCCCGAAATATGTAAAAATATGTAAATAAAAGTCCCGATTTTTGTTTGCAAACATAAAAAAGAAAGTTTTTCCTACTATTTAGAGCATGGAGAAGCCAGGAAAAAAATATGTACAATATTTACATAAAATTGACATCCCTAATAATGAACAAAAACAAATACAAAATTTTCGATTCCATTGAACACAATCGTTTCAAAAAAAATTCACAATTTCCTTATCCACCTAATTTTCACACCGACCCCTTTCTTACCAGTGCTTATTTCGACCCGAAACCCGTCCCAAAATCATCGGGTCGGGTTTCGGGTCGAGAAAAAGGCCGGGTTTCGGGTATCGGGTTTCGGGTAACCCGGAACAACCCTGGTGCAGGGCCATGAAAATTAAATATGTAAATTGAAAAAAAACAATTGTAATAAACTTAAATTGCTAAAAATAATAAATTATTGATAATCTTAATAATGAAATATAAACAGAATTTAAGTGCCTAAAAATTAAATTGAGAAAAAGCCTTTAAGAATGATAAATTTTTAAAGCAATATTCCTGTAAATTTATGATATAATTAAAAAATAACGACGCATAGTTCGGATTCTTACCGATGGAAATTAAATACAAATTAATATAAGTCTTGAGCATTTTTTAAATTGGAAATTTTATTATATCATGTTGCTAGATATTTTCATTACTAAAATTTGAATTTTTCAATCTAAGAACAGATATTTTTGTAATTATAAAATTACAGCAATTAATTAAAATTTTTCTTTTGTTGAAAAAAATAAATTTTATAAAATATCAATATAAATACAAAACAAAAACCAAACAAAAATTGAAAAAAAAACTAATAAATAAACAAATATGTTTTAGAAAATGAATGATTAGAATTAATTTCTTAATAAGTTCAAAAATGATAATTATTTTTTTTGTTAAGGAAAATTTTGGAATAGCATTGCCAAGGAAATTTTTGATAAAACATAGAATAATTAAATTTGAATTCAAAAAAGATTATTATAAGTACCCAGTCCTACCGGGAATAGCGAAATTCGCGGCACGGTCTGGTCACAGTCTCGATTTCATATTCTATTTATTTAACTATAAATTTATTAAGTAAATTTACTATTAAAAATATATAATTCTTAATCAATAAATAAGCAATTGTTAAACCCCAACTATTAAAATTATTTAAATAACATTTTGGGTTCGCATTTCAAAAAGTGTTTTTTTAAATTAAATAATAATGAAAAAATAAAAAGAACATCATGATATATATAAAACAATAAATAATTAAAAAATATATTTATACAAATCAGTGAATGAAGAACATGAAAAAAAAGAAAAATGGAAAATATATATTTATATGAAAATTCTGAAATTACTTGCATGAATTGATAAGGCGAAGGACGAGATTGATTAAAAAATTCCAAAAAATTAAAAACGAAATTGATGATATTCTTAAAATATATAAATAAATTTTTTTTATTTGTATATCAAATTAATAAATGGCTATGATTTTTTTATTGTCAAAAACATTTAACGTATATTAACTTTTTAAATTTTATTTCGGTGGAGGAATGTTAAAAAAAGATATTTATTTAAAAGCATAATTACATTCATATTTTAAAATTTGAATGAATTATTAATAATCCCCAAATGTCAGATAATTTTCAATAAAGCATTTATTTATTTTTTTTTTTTAATTTATTTATAAAATAGGGATGGACTACCAATCAGGACTTACCGTTTTTATTCAAAATTTAGCAAATTTTGTGATTTAAGCCAATAAAATTTTCAAATTTTAAAGGAATCTAAGGCTAATGCTTGTAAAAAATTACAATTCTGAAATAAGCATTATTTAAAAAGATTTTTTAAATTTGAATATTAAAACCTTTAAATAAATCTTAAAAAATCATCTAAATAAGGCGACCAAATTCAAGAAGATTTAACAGATGTTGTTCGACATGATTAATGCAAAAAATTATCATGATATTTTGCATAACAATTATTAATAAAAAAATTAATATTCGAGAATATATAAATATTTTTAGATTTTTAAAAATAATTTGTTAAAATTTAAATATAAATTAATCATAAATAGCAAGTAGAGAATAACCAATTCTGAATGATAAACTAATTACGGTGCAAAATAATTACAAATAATTCGCCGCCTATACATTTTTCAAACGCCTCTCTTGCACGTGAAAAAAAAGCAAATAAAAAATAATATAAATAAACAATTCAAGATTCGGCAAATAAATTATTTGATGTTCAATTAAATAAAAGATCAATTTTTTAAAGTAGATATATACCAAATGAATTAAAATCTAACTATAAAACATTTAATGAAAAAAAGCGTAAAATATTATTAATAATAATTCCTCTAAAAAATTATTGATTATTTTTCAATTTCCAATGAAATATACTTAAAAAATAACAATGAATAAATTAAAAATTTAATATCCCAATGCATGCATAATTAAATAACTTTAAGAAACTAAAATAAAATACGAAACTCGACATTTCTTTTTACTAAAAATTCAAAAAAATTTTTGAATATTTCTCAAAATTTGATCAAAAAATTCTTGAAATCATTTTATTATCACTTTTCTTATCATAAATTCATAAAATATTGAAAATTTTTATTTTAAAATTTGAATTCTTTTAAAATTCCTAATTAAGGTGTGTTTTGTTAACAAATTTTCAATGTTTTTTTTGCCGCATTATTATAACCAATTTTTTGTGGAGGAGGGCCGGCGGTGCCTTTAGGCGCCGACGGGGAAAAAATGAAAATTGAGTGCAAATTATTAAAAAATTGTCCAAAATTCCATTTTAATGGATTTTTGGATTTTTGACACCGGGAAATTTTCAGAAATAAATTCTTTAGGGGACTGAAAATTTTTTTTGTTAAAGATAATTATGACATATAAAAAAAGCACAAAATTTAAATAAGAAAAATTAAACCATTGCTTTATGGATTGAATAATTTAATAGTTAGTGCAATTTTGGTTTTATTTTTATTGTTTAGTTTCATATTTAATTATTATTTTAACCTCAATTAGTTAAAAAATTTTCAAAAAAGCGTTCAAAATTATTAATTTACAAAATGATTTAACTAATAACCAGCAGAAATTTGTACAATTTTTCCAACAAAAAAAAACACCGAAAACAATAGCATAAATTTTTGCTCATAAAATATGAAAAAATCTTGATGTTAATGCATAAAATAATCACCATTAATTTAAACAACATAAAACGTTAATTTATATAAAAATTATTTTGATAAATCATTTAAAATGATACCTTAAAAAAGCATTCATTGTTTATATTTCCATATTCTATTATATTTATTTGTTGTTTTATTGCATAAAAAGTTTAAAAATTATGAGTTTTAAATTTTTAAGCAAATAAAAATAACTTTTAAAAATTTCGCCTGCAAAAACTATTGTAAAAAAAATTCAAATAATCATTGAATTTAAGCTCTTAAAAAATATTAAATAATTATTCTTTAACTTTTTGGTAAATGAAAAGTAAAACAAATTTACAATTGTATAAAGCGCAAATTGCTTAAATCGATTTTGACACGGCCAAATTAAAAAAAAGTAATTATTTAAATCATAGAACCATAAAAACCAATTTTAACTAACTACAAATAATCAGTAGCCAATATGTAGTAATTACTTAAACCTCTTTTTTAAAATCAATTAAATAAATTTTTTTGAAAAAATTGGTTTTTAATCGAATTAAATTAATGTAATTGTAGAAGAATAATTTAATTTAGTTTTACGGAATTTATGAACACAAAAAACATAATTAAGCAAAATTTTACATCATTCATTAATAAAACAAAATCATGTGAATTAAGCAAAAAATATTAATAAATTAATAAAATGAATCAATCATTATTCAAAAAGTTTTATAACATTAATCAAAGAAAATATCAAAATTTAGAAACTATTTTTAAAATACATAATTAAAGATTAGAAAAATTCAATTAAACTGGAATCATATATGAATAAAAAAAATAAACACTAAATAATATACAATATATATGCTATAAAATAGACCGTATATGCAACTCATCACTGAGGAACCGCCATGACATGTAAAAAAAAAATGAAAAAGTATAAATGATGTTTTTGTCATTATAATATAATTAATTAAAAATTATTTTATAAAATAAAAAACCTTTTAAAAAATATATTTTAAACAATAATAATAACTACATTTTAAACAATAATAATAATCAAAAAATAATCTATTTGAAAATTTAAATAAAAATAATAAATAGAGCCCGGATTTTTATGTTTTTACATATTTTTTTTGCGGCTTAGTTATGGCGAGAGAAGCCCAATATTTATTTTCTCCGAACAATTTTCGATTTAGAGCGACTTATAAGAACATAAAAACACATATTTTGGCCTTTTGGCACATAAAAACATATTGCACATATTTCGGGGGTTGTCACATATTTTGCACATACTTTGGCATTTTTGAGAAAAATTGAAAGAAAAACTCAAAAAAAATTGAAAAATGCACCCCTAATAATGCAAAATACCGTTGGTTTTTCCAATTTTTAACACATATTTTAGCACATTTTTTGGCATTTTTTAGAACATATTTTATTACATATTTCAGGATTATTAGCACATAAAAATCCTAGCTCTAATAATAAACAAACAAACAAAAAAAACAAAATCGAAAATTTGAATATTAACCAAAAATTTTATTCATTATTTGATTTGAAAATATAAATTAAGTCATCAAAATTCACCGACACTAAAAAAATTATTTATTAAAAAAATACAACCAATTAAATAAGGAACTTATTTTAATAGAGAGCAATTTGTCAAATCAAAAGTTAAAACAACCAATTACAAATACATCTTTTACAGAAAAACTGGCGTCATCATTTTGGTCGTGGATTCTGCTTGTCAAGAATATTATAATAAATTTTAATACTTTAAATATTTTTAAATATTAAAAAAAAATAAAGTAACAAAAAGTAAAATCTCATACAATTAAAGAAAGAGCAAAAATTTATTTATAGAATTAAATGAAGCGGCGAGAAAAAGTTTTTTAGAAAAAATTTAGCTTTTTGTACTAGGCGACGCTGAGGAAAATTTTGACTTTTAATGAAATTTATTAAGAAAATTTGTTGAAATTTTAATAAATTTGGAAATCTTTTTTGGGAATGAAAGTTATGAAAATGTTACTCAATTTCGTATGGATTTTGAGGTCTTTTAACAATTGAACTTTTATAAATTTTCAAAAATCCGTTAAGATGTATCTTAAAACTTTGTAATAAAACAAAAAACCGGGGCTGCGCGGTCTCGGCAAAATCCGGCCCTGTCCGGTCTCTAGTTATTTTAGCATGAATTATTTCACATAAAAAAAGATAATAACGTCAACCTGTGTATACAAGATTTAGATTAAAACTAGGACTCCAATTTATAGTTGCTAAAAACTGCCAAAATAATTAGTTTTTAGGTTCTAAAATATGGAAAATAGGAACTAAAAAGCATTAAATTAGGGGGTGTAAAATGACAAAAATTTAAAAAAAAACTAAAAAATCTGGCTAAATCAGTATTAAGGTAATAATTTAAAAATCAAAAATTCATGTTAAGAAAATAAATAAATATTTTGGCAAAACAAAAATAGGTTAAAATAGGCAAAATTTTTTAGTTTTTAGGTGCTAAAAATAATTAACTAGAAATAGTTGCTAACTCAAAAAGTAGCTTAACAACCACCAATTTTTTATTAAAACGAATAAACTAGTAATTTATAAAACCAATCAATTTATTGGATTAGTATACTAATAAATAATAATTAAATTGAAATTTCTAGGGCTTTTTCTATTTTTTATAAATTTTAATTCGAAGAAAAAATCAAAAAGAGATTTAAAGACACCCGAAGAAATAAAAAATTTGTAATAAGGAATTTAAATTCAATTCGAAGCTTGTGATAATAGCATCGACCGCACGTGAATAAAATTAAAAGGTGATAAATCTAGTTTTACTTAAAAAACTTTAATTTAACTGTCGCCGAGAAGCCGTAAATCCTTGCTGAAACAGAATGAAAAAAAAGAATAAAAATTTATAAATAAGAATAATCTTCGATGAAAAATTAAATTAATTAAAACTAACACAAAACATACAAATTTTATTAAGTAATACAAATTATGAAAAAAACTGGTCCCACTTTTTCAATAAAAAGAGAAAATATTAAAAAATATCATATAAAAATTTTAGTTTTTCTATACCAAAAAAATATCATTCGATGATATAATATGACAAAAAGAAGAAAATTTAACATAAAAATCTTAGTTTAACATTAATCTAATAAATTTCATCTGAAACAACTATTTAATGGCACAAAAAAAAATCGAATAATAATTGAACAATTTTAAAAATATTAATATTTATTTTTAAATTTTTGGTAAATCCAAAAAAATAAAAATATTACGCTTTTCTAATAAATTGAAACATTTCATGCGTGAGAAGAATAAATTCTGTATGATATGCTAATTATGGTGAAAATGGTTACAAAGAATTTAATTCAGCACAGAATTTCTACAAAAACGCTCCCTTACAACGAGAATAAAAGTAAAATAAAAACCTAATTCAATATCGACAAAAAATTAATTTAAAATCGCAAAAAAAAAAAAATAATAATTTAATATAATTCAAAGTAAAAATTTAACATAAAATTTAAAAATAATTCAAAGTAAAAATTAAACATATCCTAAATATGGAAATCCGTCAATTATAAATTATTCTGAAAAATATACAGATTTATTTTAAATATTTGCATGACTTAAAGAAATATAATTTTAACTACCAAATAAATCAAAAACAACTATATAAATTCGTAAAAAACATTATAGATGAAAAAATATATGTATATAAATATTTATTCTGAAATTTAAAAAAAAAAAATTCATCATGATTACTTTTATCAACATATAAAAATAAATACTCCTTAATAGCAAATCAAAAATTAAAATCGCCATTTAAATTTATTAACTAATCAAAACATTCTAAATTTCCCGTTGGTGCTTTCGGCACCAATAATGTCTCTACAGATCTTGTGAGTCATGATTTCATTAAATTAATTAAAACTTTGCACAATAAAAACCTAAAATAGTAAAGAAAAAAAGTTCAAAGCGTATTGAAAATATTTATGTAAAAAAAAATAAGATATAATTTTAAAAAATAAATAAAATTTTAGCTCAAAAAGAATATTCGAACAAGACAAAAAAATTTTACAAAATTTTTTTGAAAAATCGGGTGTTCCATAATATGGCTTGAAATCGGGAAATTTTCAGATTAAAATTCCTAGGGGGTTGGAAAAAAATTTTCGTGGAAGACGAATACAGCGGACAGAAAGAGCGCAAATGGACATTAAATTTAAAAGTTAATAATTAGGTACTTAAATTACGAGAATAAAATACTTTATTAATGAAAATGAAATAGTAACCTTATATAAATAACGGTGATCCTTGGAAACACAAGAAGAGAAATAAACAAAAAAGAGTGACTAATGAATAAGCAAAGGAAAATTTTATTACTATTAATTAAATAAATAATCGAAAAAAATCCCTAATTAGGAAATGAAAACAGAAAAATACTTATAAAAATACATTATAAATAAAGAAAAGAAAATGTAATTCAAAAGTTTTTTATTTTGAATTTTTATTTTCTAATGAAATTCCATAATTTCACTTGTATTCGTAACGTTTTTTATTTGAAGGTAGTCTACGAGATATCAGTTATAAAAATATAAATTTATTAATAAAATAATATTATTAAAAATATGAAGAAAAAAAGGAATTAAGCGAAAAAAAATAAATTTTTTAAAAAAGAGTGTTCTCATATTAATAGTAATTTAATGGATTATTTTTCAAAATCTATTTCAATAAATAGAAATAATTTATATTATATCCATCAACAGATTAAATTTCAAAAATGTAAATGTTTTTTTTCAAAATTAAAATAATAAATTACGAAATTTGAAAAAGCCAAAAAAATTCAAAAAGAAAATAGCACTTAAAATAATATAATAATATTAATTAAATTATTAAAATAGGAAAATAAAAAAGGCATTAAAATTTATTTTCAAAAGTTTTTATATTGACCTTTCTTAATTACAATGTTTACTTTATTTATTAAACATTCAAACGTAACGTAAGAAAAAAAAATTGAAATGATAAAAAATTAAAATGATTAATAATATAAATGAAGAAAGCTTTTACGATTGAATAAGTTTAATGTTTTTGCATTTTTGAGTTTATTTTATTTTTTGTTTCATTTACTCTTTTAGCCTCAATTTCATAAAATAATTAGCAGAAATAATTTTGCTAAATAAAAATAAAATGAATAATATAAAAAGCATTTACCAAATAGAATTACTTAGATTTAAATTATTAAAAAGACATTAATGAAATAATAAAAAAAATCATAATAAATTCGTGACGATATAAATAAATAAATTTAAAAATAAATAAATAAATAAAAAAGCAATAATTGTTTGTTTTCTTTTCAGTAATTCAAGCGCAACTGGTCATGAGTTATTTTCAAAAAATAATAGTATAATAGAACCAAAAGAAAATTAAACAAATAAAATAGAAAATTCTTTGAAATTTTTTAAATTCTATTAAAAATACTAAATATTTATATAAAATAAAAGAAACTCAAATATTTTAAATAGAAAATATTCTACAAAATAAAGATTTTAAAGCAGTAATAATTATTAATTAGTCTCATCATACAGTGTAACAAAATGACAGGTTCACTTTCAAAAAAATCATAATATCGGAAAAAGTCGACCTAAAATCTGAAATAATTCATGTAAGCCTAACTTTTGAAGCTTAACAAAAAAGCAATTACATACAAATACATCTTTTACAGAAAAACTGGCGTCATCATTTTGGTCGTGGATTCTGCTTAGTCAAGAATATTATAATAAATTTTAATACTTTAAATATTTTTAAATATTAAAAAAAATAAAGTAACAAAAAGTAAAATCTCATACAATTAAAGAAAGAGCAAAAATTTATTTATAGAATTAAATGAAGCGGCGAGAAAAAGCTTGAAATATTTTTTTAAATTAATAACAAATCCTCTAAAATTGACATTTAAATTAATTCAAACAAGCTGGAAATAGTGTTCCCATATATTTTAATTAAAAAAATAAATTCGTTTAGATATGCTATAAAAACAACGGTAAGAATCAGGGATTTTGCTCATTTCGTATCTCGTATTTTGTAACGAGATACGAAATTTTGTTAAGATTGGGGGGGGGGGGTTAAGAGAAATGGGAAAATTGAAAGAAAAATTAACTTTTATAGAAAAAAATAATAATTTATTTTTTTCTTTTAAACCAAAAAAAAAAAAATTAATGATTGAAAAAAAGATAATAACGTCAACCTGTGTATACAAGATTTAGATTAAAACTAGGACTCCAATTTATAGTTGCTAAAAACTGCCAAAATAATTAGTTTTTAGGTTCTAAAATATGGAAAATAGGAACTAAAAAGCATTAAATTAGGGGGTGTAAAATGACAAAAATTTAAAAAAAAACTAAAAAATCTGGCTAAATCAGTATTAAGGTAATAATTTAAAAATCAAAAATTCATGTTAAGAAAATAAATAAATATTTTGGCAAAACAAAAATAGGTTAAAATAGGCAAAATTTTTTAGTTTTTAGGTGCTAAAAATAATTAACTAGAAATAGTTGCTAACTCAAAAAGTAGCTTAACAACCACCAATTTTTTATTAAAACGAATAAACTAGTAATTTATAAAACCAATCAATTTATTGGATTAGTATACTAATAAATAATAATTAAATTGAAATTTCTAGGGCTTTTTAGTAGTATAAAGTACCAAAACCTCGCGGGTATCTCGCGGGTGTTTCCCGCACGAGCCCGTGCCTATGTGAGGGGTGAACCTTTTGAAGATGCCGCCAAGAGCCAAAACCTATGGGAGGGGTGCAGCCCTTTGAAGTTGCCGCCCGCACACATCCTGAGCCTATGGGATATTCTTTGAACTCTGCCTTTTTTCAACTGACCCTCAAATGATTTGATGATCACTTCTTTTGAATTGCAGCCATCCAACTGATGCCTTAACCAAATTTTAATTTAATAGCATAATACAAGTTTTCTCACCTTAATGTCAGTGTCCATGAACGTGCTGAGACGATCCTAAAAAAGGTATCAATGTGGGCGATCCTAAAAAAGTATCAATGTGGGCGATCCTAAAAAAGTATCAATGTGGGCGATCCTAAAATAGTATCAATGTGGGCGATCCTAAAAAAGTATCAATGTGGGCGATCCTAAAATAGTATCAATGATAATAATTAATTAAAATAATTATTATTCAATGAAACAAATATTTTGCAAGTAATAAAAATTGTTTTCTACATAAAATATTATTACGTCGGAAACGATAATCAATGTATGTCAATATTTTTTTTGCCATATAATAACAAATTTTTAATTTAAAAATATATTTCCCTTCAGTGTTAAATTCATTCTTTAGATTGACTAAAAAATGAAAATATTTTTTATTAGTTTTATTTTTCCCTTAATTTTACTTGATTTTTTAAAAATTTAATGTTTTGAGACCAATATTTTTGAAAACCTGTCACCAAAAAAATGATTGATGGTTTTCTTATTTAAATTTAACCATTATTTTTAGTTTTTTGGTCCAAGTATTTCGCAATATGGACCAAAAAATTTTGCACTTGTCACCAAAAAATGATTGATTGGTCACTTATTTCACAATTTCCCCGTTCATTTCGTCATATGCACGTGACTTTTTTGTTTTTTTTTGTTCCCAATATTTCGCAATCTGGACCAAAATTAGGTAACCTGTCAATCAAAATATTGACAGGTCCAATTTTGCACATCACTCGTCTCGTATAAAAGCCGCCCAAATTCACTCCCAATCAGTTCAACCAAAAGTTGGATTTTTGCTAAAATAAAATTGTGCGTAAATATTTAGAAATTATTAAATATTATTAAAAATGGCTGCAAAACGCAATGGAACCTCTCAACAAAGCGGACCGTCGACTAAAAAATGGGATTTCCGATCAATCGGGTAAGTCATTTAAATAAATTATTAAATAATATATTAGAGATAAGCAATTCGATTTTTAATCATATAATTTTTCAGAAACAATTTTATTGAAGAAATGGAAACTTTTAAATTAGTGGATTATCGTTCGACGATTTGCGAAAAATTTGGATTTACGAAGAATATTGCGGAATTTACGATCAACCCGGACGTGGGACGCCCCGATGAAGCGATGCAGGATGCGGTCGACACAATGATACAGGTGGCTTTTAAAAATACGGAAGAAAGGATGATGAGGAAAGTACGAATGTTTGGTGTGGCCATTACGGGCGCCGGGCTTGCTTTCCCGGTGTGGGTGCCGTACAGGGCGTACCCGCAGAACAATGCGGAAGTTATTATGCAGGAAATCAACAAGCTGGGACAGAGCGGGGATGGAGAGGAGAATAAGAAAATGCTGTTGCTGTCTGAGCCAATCACGATGAAAATAACGTGTGTGACAATGCCCAGTGGAGAGGGGCCGAGGAATGTTCATAAATTTGACTTTGGGTTTAAATATAAATATTAAAAATGGCTCAATTAACACAGAAAAACCATAGAAAAACCAAAAAAAAAAAGAAATATTATCAACTAAACAGAATATATTATATAATAGTTGAAAGATAATATTTTAATGAAAAATAATAATAAAATTATTAATTTAACAAAAAGATTATAATAAAATTTAAAAAAAAACAATTAAATTTATTATAATCAAAATGGAAAAAACTAATGTATAATAAAATTTAACAGCTAATAATTGTAAATATGCCAAAAAATATCATTTAATAACGAGAAAAAAATGTTAAATTTTAATTTACATAAAGTTCGGCACATATAAATTAGTTAAATAATCTTTTAATTGTTCTTATTTTAATTAAATATTTATTTTATTTGTTTTTTATGGATTATAAACTGATTATAGTGTATTAATTAATAATTCAAATTTCTCAAAACCCACAAGACCAGAAAAGGCCTAAATTTTTTAAATTACCTTTTCAAATTTAAAAAGCAACACAAAAAACTTTTTACATTTTAAAAGTCAGAAGATCACAAAAACAGAACAAATATGATGATAATATAGAATTAATTTTTTAAATATGCCAAAAATTTATTATAAAAAATTAATGAAAATTTGGGTTATTATTTTTAGTAAATAATTGATCATTTAAAAATGTAAACCCAAAACAATGAAAGAGTCAGTGTTAATGCGAATTGATAGACAGAAAGACAAATAAATAAAAACAATAATTAAAGGAAAAAGGAAAGCATCCGATTTTACAAAAAAAAAAAAAAGAAAATTGTTGTGATATGCGTCGGCAGGAATATGTTAAAACCCAAAATATTGAAATTACATTATTAACAATCGAAAAAGCGAAAATAATAATTCAAAACATTAAATAAATGTATAATAATTTATCTGATAAAATTTCAATACCGTTAGTTGTTTTGGACCAAAAAAGGACACTTTTTGGTGGCTCTTTTGTTGTTCAAATTTCAAAAACCAAGGTATACTGGGGGTCCGGCGGTGCCGATAGGCGCCGCTGGGAATATTTTTTGAAATTGTAAGAAATATCCTAATATATATTATTTTATTTTTTGATTAAAATTGAATCAAAATATATCCTTATAAGGATTATCCTGAATATGATAAATTTTTTTGATAAAACTCAATCGAAAAATAAAGTTATTCTAAAAAATAAATGTAATTTTTAATGAAATTTAAAAAGAAACAATCAGCTTTATTTTTTACCAATTTTTACATTATCTGGTCGAAGGCGAAGGGCTGGGAGCATCAGGGGTGGAGCGCGACCGCAACGGATACTTGATTCGTGATGCGCGACCCGCGACCACGGGTTTTTTTACTGCGCGACAGCGACTCGCGGCTTTTTTGGTTCTAAATTTTTATAAAGAAAATTTATGAACTGATTGTTTTATTTAAATATTCATATTAGAAACAAAAAATTTCTGGAAACGGATTATTTTTCTCAAAAAATTCCTTTCAAAATTCCAATTTCCCATTCGACGCTAACAAAAAATTTTAAATTTTCTTTAAAATATTGGCTCTTAATCACAAAAAACAATAATTAGAGCAAATAGAAAAGGAGTCCAATAAACACCGGCCAACACATATACAAAACCGAGGCCAACCAACAAGCGCCATTGTTTGAATTTAAATATTAAAGAATTAAAGTGCAAGCGTTTTTGTTAATGTTACAAAAAGTTCTTGGATATATTTCAAAAGTTCGTGTGACTTCTACTTACAATTTTTGGTCTCATTCACAGGAAGTATTTGTCCACGTCACAAAAGATTTTCCATTGGTTAATTGGGTAAATTTTTCATTTGTTTTGAATTTTTTGAGGCAAGTAGTTTTTTATCATATGATGTACTTTCTATGTTTAATCCCAGGATTAAATCATTTATTTAAATAAAAGCTTTCTCAAAAAAGAAAATTTAGCTGAAATATTGCATTACAAAATTCACAACAGATAACACTGTAAGCACTGATAAAATAATAACAATAAATTTTCGAACTATTTTTATGAATGAAAATATTAATTACAGCCATAATTTTGACATTTTATTTTTGCAGTTTTATTTGGCCTTCAAAGATGTTAATCCTAGCTGGTCACTAATTGGATGCGCACTGATTTATGGAATCACGCCACATTTAGAGTCATTTTCAATTCATCTGTCATTGTTGTAACATAAGAACAAAGTGTGAAATTAATTTAAATAAACATGGAATTCTAAATTAAATTTTAGCATTTGTAATTGAACCCTGAATTTTGACCACTTTTTATACATATTTTTGACATCCCTAGTCATTAATTATTCTCCCGATGGCTTATTGATTTGGCTGGGTATCATTCAAAAATGCTTGACAAACTCTAAACTGTAAAATTTGAAAAAAAATTTAAATTTTTTATATGAAAAAATTATGACATTTTAAATATGGACGGCAAAATGACCCCGTCCCTTCCCATCAGCAGGGCTGGACGTAACTGATTTTCAATTACGGAAATCCGTAATCCGTAATTACGGCAATTTTTTCAGTTACGGCCATCCGTAATCCGTCTTATCCGGGTTTGGCGGTGCCGAAGGCAAATAAATTATAATTTGTAACGTGAAAATTCATTCTTTTTGAATTTTTAGGGTTGATTTTGGGAATGATTTGTGAATGGATTCCGGCTATGTAAATAGATGGCCTTTTTTGATTTTAAAAAAGCTTTTTTCACGGCGTGCTTTTTCCAAAAAACACATTTGGCTGAACTGTTTCCATTTGTTGGCACATGCCAAAGTTGGCTTAGAATTGCTTTGGTGTCCGACCGATTCGATGTGCTGGGGTGGACACGCACTTTAAGAGCAGAAAATGGGCACTTGGAAGTGTGCGAGTTACTAGCGCAGAGAATGGCGATGGCACGGCACAAATTGTCACATGGAGCGAGAAAAAAGCACTGCCAATCCCACGGGAACCTTGGCCCAATGGAATAGTCGGGTTCCGAAACTTAACAATTTGGTGGGTGATCTTCTGTTTCTACTATATTTTGCAATGTTTTTTAAAGAAATCTTTTTCATAGTTTTGCTGGAGTTCGATACAATTTTTTCTTCTGAAATAGTTATACTGAATAATTTTTTTCATTGATCAGTTCTTTGGTGAATTCATTTGGGTATGCTAGCGGAACTGCGAATTTTTGAAAATGTTAAATTACGCAAAAATACACTTTTATATTAAGGAAATTAATTGTATGCTGGCGAAGTTTTTTAATAGCATTTTAGGCCTTAAAATAAATCATACAGACAGAAGACTAATTCAACTTTTGGTTTAGTGGTTTATGCTGTTATTTCTGATTAACTAACCGATGGTTCGGTCCCCGGTGAAGTTTTTATAAAATTTAAAAAAATATTCCTTCTCCGAATGATGACCGTTTATTTGCTACTCCTTATTGTCCATGAAGAGGATAAAAACCACCAACTTTTCGTTGGCTGACGGAGAATTTCTTTCAAATTTTTTTTTCAAATAAAACAATCTTTTTTATGCCCCTTGTTCCAATGCTAACCGTGTCGAATATGTTTTGCCCAGGGCTCGGATTCGTACTTGGATGCCAAGTACGGTGCTAGGTCGCAGGACAAAAAGTGCAAAAGTGGTCGAGGACAAAAAGTGCAAAAGTGGTCGAAGGACAAAAAGTGCAAAAGTGGTCGAAGGACAAAAAGTGCAAAAGTGGTCGAAGGACAAAAAGTGCAAAAGTGGTCGAAGGACAAAAAGTGCAACTTGAAGGGCGTCAATTTGTAATCACCATTAAAAGCCGAGTTACTGACCAACGCTATTGTTACACGACGAGGTATTGTCGAGCTGAACACGTTGTATTCAAATTCGTAGCGCCCACTGCTAATGTATGTGCGTGGTCGAAGGACAAAAAGTGCAAAAGTGGTCGAAGGACAAAAAGTGCAAAAGTGGTCGAAGGACAAAAAGTGCAAAATTGGTCGAAGGACAAAAAGTGCAAAATTTGCTAATTTTTTGAGTAAATTCACTCATAACTTTTCTCAGACTCAACAAAATTGTACAATCTTGGTATCATACGATAGCCCTAAGAGTTCTCTATTAGCCTGCCAAATTTCAAAAAATTTTATTAAGATTTTCAAAAGTTCTAGCCAAAAAAATGAAAAAATTGTCATAACTTTTGACCTTTAAAAACTTTACAACGTTCTTTAAATCCATCATCCGTTGGATCATCGTGACGTTCCGTGTGATAATATCCCGTTGAGCCGAGAAAGTTCTTTTTTGCATTTACTGGAAAGCTCAATTCATTGGTAAATTTTGCACTTTTTGTCCTTCGACCCAACACGGCCAAGTACATACTTGGATTTAGCCTTTTGTGCTTGGAAAATTTTAATTGTACTCTTTTCCAAGATTGTACTTGGAAATCGGGATTTTTTAGTACGAATGTAAAAATGTACATTTTATTTAAAAAATTAAAAATTTTTTGTCATTTTGTCAACAATTATTATTTTTTTTTACTAATCCACAAATTATCACTGTATAACCTAAAGAGATATGGTGATTCCTGAGTGATTGTCGCCAAGGGAAGAACTTGACGAAAGAATGAACGAACGACCGCCACATTTGTTGGAGGTATTGAGAAAATGTTTAAACCACTGTTTATTGCCAAAGGACTGTTTTCACTAATCTTTTGAGGGCAAGTCATTTTTTAGTAAGGGAAAATTGAAGAATAATGTGATCGGGCATTGCACAGAGCAGACTCGCCACACACAAATTGGTGGCACAGTAAGGAACTTTTTGGAAGATGGAGCGAGCTGAGAATTGAGAAAAGGGTTAATATGCAAAAAAGGGAAAAATTTAGAATGAGCAAAAAATAATATAATGACAATTTAAAAATTTGGCAAAAAGCAAAATAATAATTTTAATTTCAATAAATTTGGAGTTAAAAAATGCGCTGATCGTGAATCTCAGCTCTGATTTTGCAAAATAAATATTTTTGTTAATGCCTGACGTGCAATTGACGATCCAATTTGTTTCCCTATCGGTAAAAGAAATCTCATTAAGCTTCTAAATACTGAACCGATACCAGCACCGCGCTGATATGGTACACCACGAAAAATATTGTAACCTCCATATTGAATAAATTCGTGCGAGAATGTAGACCAATCCACTTGGTGGGGATCAAAATCGACATGCATTTTTGTGAAAAAACTATATTTTTTCAACTATTTATATTTATTATTCTTGTAACAAAAGAACTGACAAGTGTGTCAGTGTGTTGTTTTTCCAAAATGCACCTTCTGTCATCATCTATGGGCGGAAAATGAAAAAAAAGGTAAACAAAAATTAACGGCATGAAATTTCATACTAAAATTGAAAAAAGAATTAAATAAAAATGGAATGCCTTGAAATTCTAGGAGCAAAAAATTGCATTCGATGAGACAGAACTTCAAATTTTTGATTTAAAAACAATAAAATAGTATAATAATTTACCAACACTTTTGTTCATTGTTGGGATAAAATTTTAAATACTTCCATCTGAGTTTTTTTGTGGATCGACTCAGCACGGCTATCGAGTTACACCAAGACTATTTAATTTAGTTGTGTTTAAGCAAAGTTATGGCGCGTTTTTCTCGAAAAATCTGTAAAAAATTGGCATTTTTACGAAACGACCCAGCATGGTAAACAATTTTTGTAGGATTTTGCGGAGGCGGGCATCAAATGTGAACTTGACGGGGTCTGCAAGGACACCAAATCCGATAACGACAAGAGTACCGTATGCAAAAACTGTAAAAGTTGTACCTACAAAAACTGCGTAACAAAGTGTACAAGAGTCCGCGTGCCAAATGTCGGATTAAGACCCGTTTAAAAACTTGGACCCGGACCCGAGCCCGACTTTTCTGGACCAGGTAACCGGGCCAAGTTTTTGCTCAATAGCCGTGCCGTGCCTAGAAATGGGCTGTTGCGCCTCTATTTATAAGATGCTATTCTATAAATTGTTAAAAAAACGAAATTTCTTTAACTTTTGCCTAATTTTTTAAAACTGTTTTTCATCATTTACACATAATAAACACTTTAGTTAAAACTGATACAAAAAAATTTTCAGTGTTCGCCACCTATCGTTTAGAAAGTAATGAAATACTATTTTCCCAAAGTTAATGAATTTTTCTTTATTTGTACACCTTTTTATATATAAATAATTGTTTATTTTTGAATGCTTAATTAATTTTGTTCCCCAATTGGCTTCAAAAAGGTAAATGAATTTTATGAGCATAATTAGAATTTTGCGCCTCATTAATTAATGCATGAAATTGAGTAAATAAATGAAATTATTGGCACTGCAAAATGCGAACATTTGTTTGGGTATTTTAAGCATGTTTGTTTGCGATTTTCCAATATTTAAGGGGTCAGTGCTTTTTACAGTTGTCAATTCATTTCAAATAAATATTTTTAAATACAAAATATGTAATTTAAAATTGTTTTATAATAAATAATAAATTTAGCACAATGAAGGCATATTTGCCCCACGACGAGCAGAGTTTGTAGCATGCGAAAAAGAATTCTGTGCGGTTCGTACCAAAATCCTAAGAAAATGAAAATTTTACCATTTTTTAAAGGAACAAAAAGATGATAAATTATAATTAAATTAAATATAATTTATTAATGCTAATTGATCACCCTAACTTTTGTAGGATTTTGCGGAGGCGGGCATCAAATGTGAACTTGACGGGGTCTGCAAGGACACCAAATCCGATAACGACAAGAGTACCGTATGCAAAAACTGTAAAAGTTGTACCTACAAAAACTGCTGTAACAAAGTGTACAAGAGTCCGCGTGCCAAATGTCGGATTAAGGGATGGCGTGCCAATGACTACAAAGGCGATGTGCCGGTTGACATTGGAGCGCCAAAGAAACGTGCCGACGGTATGTTTTCAATCAAGAATTGCCAAAAGTCCATATTCGATTAGATTTTCAAAAATTTAGTGTTTTAATTTTTTTTTCAAATTATTAACTAATTGTTTCTGTAAATTTGATCATTTTTTCAATTCAAAATTCTGAATTATTCAATGTATCCGCCCGCGCCTATTGACACCAAATTGGTTTTTTTAATTATCATGTGAAATTTAAATAATTCAAACTATTAAAACTGCTTAAAAATAGCAGTAATAAAAATGTTTTTAACTGATTTTGGTAAATTTAAATGGTTTTTTTATATATAAAAATGTCAAATTTTCGACCAATTTCTCTCTAAGGATCATCCCCTTGTACAAATGTCTGCTAATCAACTCTTAATTTATTATTTCACTTAGTGCTAATGATTTCCCTCTTTTTAGGCTGTTTCAGAGGCATCAGCAGGCAGCATTCCAATGGAGGAGTTTCTTATGATAAGAATGACAAGAAGGGATTCTGCTGGAAAGCGCCGCGCAAAAAGGAGGCATTAGCGGCGCTAATTGCGGTGGCCGGTCTCTTTATTATATTTTTGTGATCATTGAAAGCGGATCGGATAAATTTGATGTTTCATTTCGGGATTTTTGGGATTTCCACAAATTGTTCGATAAACGCACAAAAATTTTGTTTTTTTTGTGTGAAAGAAATATGAAAATGAGAAAGTTGTCAGGACAGGACATCAATAATCAGAAGAGATGAGGAAGAGGGATCAATTGGCAGATTATCCGGTTGCAATTGAGGGAGGGGTGGGAAATATGAAAAATTTTATTTCTTATAAGAGTTGCAGATTCGTCCGGGCGACGACCAATCGTCGACAGTGGGTACAGTACAACACGCCGTCGCCAACTCGCCGATGTTTAATTCGCCGATAAATTATTGAAGAAAAACCAAGGAAAATATTTTCTTTATTAATTAAAAAAAAACCGAAAAATGTTCATTGAGGAACTAATTGGGGTGGCCGGAATCTTTATAATACTTTTGTGATCATTAAGACCGGATGGGATATTGTGAGTTATATTTCACAATTTGTTAAGATTTTTGGGATTTTCACAAAAATGTTCGATGAAACAAAACCTGCAATAAACTCACTGAAGGCCAATGTTTTTCATTTATTCTCAGGAAATTTTTTGCAACCAAAAATTACATTTTTTTGTTGCAAAACATGTTAACAAATCGAGCCAAAATTTTATTTCTTCCCCGGAGACGCCAGCCGGCATAGCCAATCTCAAATCCTTAATTTTAAAATGAAAATTAGGCATAAAATATATAAAATTGTCATTTTTGTACTCTGTATAAAAGTGCCAAAAGCGGCTTTTTGGCACCGGCAAAAATTTACATATGTCAGTTTCATTTTCGATTGTTAATCCCAAATATCCATGATAATAATAAATATTCTATTAATGTAAAGAAAGTAAATTCTATAGTTTCAAAAAATATTTAGAAAAATTATTTAATATTAGAAAATTATTAAAATTTTAAAAGCACAAATCATTAAAACTAAATTAGCTTCTTTTTATTCTACAATGTTAATTCTTGCAGAACCGAAACATAAAACTCTCAATTTGATAAGGAGGTTAAAACAATCGAAAACTCACGAAAAAACTGTATAACTCGATATAAGTATATAATAAATTTTTTTTCTTTTTAAATGAATTTCAAATTCCACACAAAAATTCGTGAAAAATCGTGAAAATTTTTGATTTTGTTAATTTTATGCTCTGTAAGGGCTGAGAAGTTTTTCTAGATTTAAATAAAATAAAAAATTTGAAAATTCAAATTTTTTCTTGACTACAGAAAACGAAAGAAAGATAAATAGGGATATCAATTTTATGTAAATACATTTTTGTTTTTTCTGGCTTCTCCATGCTCTAATAAAAAAGGGAAATTTCTAAAAAACAAAGCTAATTTCTAACAAAATTCATATAGTCTTAAAAATTTTCCGCTTGCGGCGCCAATCGGCACCACCGGACCTCTCCCCTCGCACATTCACCAAGTTTTTTGGAAATGTGCCGCAAAAAATGTTAAAAATCTGATTTAGTGATCCCGAATGCATTTTTGGCCTTTATTCTTATTTTGAAAATTTTGAAATAGAAACCCTGGATTTAGACAAAAACACCCATAAAAATTGACTATTCTTGCATAATTTATAATCCTTAAATTTGGTCATTTTTAGACAATATCTGTGCAATTATACCAAAAAAGAATTGAATCGAGGCGATACATCGAATAAAGGAATGTGGAGCCAAACACATTATTAAAAATAATAATTTTTTGTGAGATTTTTTGGAGCTAATTAAAAACAAACCCCCGTCCCAGGGGACGAGAAATTTCTCACCCCCGCCCCCGCCCTGAGAAGAGGTACAACAATTAATTAAATATTTATTAATTGAAATGAAAAATTTTTTTAACAAATTCAAAAAAAAACGAAATTCTTTAATTAAAAAAAATAAATGAATTTAAATAATTTACAACAAATTTTCAGATTAATTAAAAGCACTGAAAATTAACCCAAAAATGCATACAAAAATAATTCATTTACACCGCCCGGATTCGAACTTCGTCCTCGCCCCTCAAAATGATGCCTCAGAATCCCCAATCACACAGGGATTCTGAGGTCTTAACGATATCAAAAGTAAAATCTGATTACGTATTCGTGATCTGCACCCTAAAATAGCCCTAAAGACATGTTTTCGGAAAATTTTTGGTGAAAAAAATTTTCAACTCAAAAACCATGTGCTCCCTCCCCTTTGGTCCCGAATCCCAAAATCACTTTTATTTTTATAAAAAAATTTTTAAAAAAGAGATAAAAATGTAAAATAAAATTTATATTATAGAGCAAAAAATTATGGATTTTTATAGTATTTTACTTTTCCAGAATAACTATTCAGAACTGAGTTATAAAAATTTTTCTGAAAAATCGAAAATTTCCAGAATTTTTGGAATAACTTTTTTCAAATTAAAGATAAAAATATCAAATAAATCCCATAAAATGCTCCTGATTATTTGTGATTCTTTTACTTAAATCATAAAATTTCATTTTATTATTTGTTATTATTTTGAGGTTGTCATAATATTATATTATTTAATATTCTTTCTTTTTTCTTGCAAAAACAACAGTATTTTTTCATATGGAAAGGCATTTTTTTTATTTTTAATATTAAATGTAATAAAAGTTCATAATTGGTGAGGGGGCCGAAGGCCCCGGTACGAGGCCGCGAAGCGGCCGAGTGAGTACCTTAGGCGCAGAAAATTGATGTAAGGTGAGAGGGGTGAGGGAGGGGGGTTGGGGCCGCAGGTGAGATGCAGAATAATCGGTTCGATTAGTTCCGATGATTGTAATGCTAATTAATTAAGTCCCAGTGATTGGGATGCTGGGGAGTTGTGTCCAGGTGATAGAAATGCCGAAGAATTGTTGAGGTTAAGTCACAGTGATGGAATGCCGAAGGATTGCTGAGTTTGATTCCCAGTAATTGGAATGCCAGAGAATTGAATCCCGGCGATTGGGATGCAGAAGTGGTGAGTCCCGGTGATTGGAATGCACAAGAATTGGTGAGATAAGACCAGTGATGGAATGCCGAAGGATTGCTGAGTTTGAGAGTGACTGGAATGCCGGTGGGTTGAGTCCCAGTGATTGGAATGCCGAGGGTGTTTAAGAAATGACAATAAACAAGAAGAGACAAGGAAAATGCTAAGAATGTTGTGCCATAAGAAAATGCCAAGAGAATTGTGCGAGGCCGCGAAGTGGCCGAGCTATAGTCTATTTTATCATTCATAATTCTACATTACAACCGTACTGCCTAGCGGTTGCGATGCGCCGAAGGCGCATTCAACCGCTAGTTTTTTTAAATAAAAAAATAAAATCTTATATGTTTTTTTGTGTTTAAAAGCGCATTCGATACGAAAACGAAACACGAAACAAAAAAATTTTTTGAAAAACGAAAAAGAAACACGAAACGAAAAAATTTTGACGGACGAAAACGAAACACGAAAACAAAAAAATAACCGTTTCGTACGAAACGAAACGAAAAAACCGAAAATTTTTTGAACTTATTTCAATCATAATTAAGAAACATATAACTTTAAAATTGTATCATCTAACTCAGGGAAAGGAGATCCTAGTAGGTGGAAAAGCGGATGTGGCTCTAGAACAGAGGGTGTGACCAAAAAATTTTCAAAATAAAGAACATTAATGACAAAAAATAAGATTTAGGGTCAAAAAGGAAATTTTGTAAAATTGGTTCGAATCAGTTAATATACAATTTTCTGGATAAAAAATGTATTAAATATTATGTTTTTCACATCCCATTATGGATTTTAACAATTTTTGGGGAAGAAATTAGCAAATCGTACATTTCGGTGAAACCGTGCTGAAAAAAACAGATTTTCAAACAATTTTTTGCGTTGTATTTTTTTTTAAATTGGTGAATGGGAGGTGGGTCCGGCGGCGCCTATCGGCGGCACCGGGAAAATTTTTTGAAAATTTGAGTGCTATTTCATAGCAGATTTTCTTATTAAAATCTGTAAAAACATGATTAAAAAATCGATAAAATTGGCCTTTTTCTGTGCAATTATTATTTTGTTAGTAAAAAAATAATTTTTTGAAACTTTTCATATCTGTAAATTAAAAAGTAATAATTAAATTTATATGCCAAAGTGCTAATGTTTTACCTTTTTTATTATTTGGATAATTTTATAACGTAATTCATATAAATTATTTAAAAAAACGTCATAATTAAACATTATGTTCACACTGATGATATATCCAGTGACTTTCTTACACAAAAATTTTCGCGTCTTTTTTCGTTTATCTTTTAATTATTTTTAAGGCATTTTAAAGATTATTTAAATTGAATATGAAATATGATTGCCTTCTACGTGAACGTGAATGAAATCTCTCCACACTTCAAATCTCCATTTTTGTTTATTTTTTCATAAGTTTTTTTTATTCTATTTGAATATTGCAATTAGATTATATAATTAATTATTTTAAATCTTACTGTATTTTTGTAAAATATACAGTTATTTAAAAATTTATAAAATTTACTTTCATTACTTTCATTATTTTTTTAATTTATTTTTGTTCAAATATATTTATTTTTGTTATTTTTTTAATGTTATTTTAACCTCGAATAATTCCTTGTTCTTTTTTTCATTTCTACTATAAAATGTTTATCTTAGCTTATATCTTGTATTAAGACATTATATTTCGTGAGTATTTATGGATGGATATAAGTTTATTCACTGATTATGAAAATATTTTTAATTACGCAGGGAATGGAATGTATTGGAAAAATTAAATTTTTCTTTTTATAATCATCGCATCCTTACTCAAAATTGACTGTCATCTCTAAGGCTTGGTACCCATTTCGCATGAGTGAGTAAAAATTATTTTACGTATTAGTCTAATGTATATCTTTAAATTTTAGATTATTTATGTTTGTAATGTAATGGCAATTGTTTTATACGTCGTAAGTCATGCAAATTATTTATATTCTCACGGGCGTAGTCGATTATGACCGACTTTAAATGCTTTTTATTATTATTTGCATTTTTCGTTAAATAAATTTTTGATTATTCTCATTAAATGTCTATATTATATGCTAGAAAATGTTTATTGATTATTTCCTTTCTAATGTATATTTGTTTCAGAAAAATTTTACAAATTCGATTTACATATAACTTATAAATAATATGTTTGAAAATTTTTTTGATGTTATAATTTTACCTCCCATAGGCTCCATAGTCAAATTTATTTATCAAATTGTTTTTGATTCGCATATGTTAGCATATTATACAAAAGGTTTTACTTTTTGAAATTATGGTAAATTTGGTAATTATTTATTTATTTTTTCTTAAATATTCCATTTATATAGAAGGAATTAAAAAATAATTTTTTTGATTAAAGAATAAAATAAAATTTTTAACTTTCATTAAGCAGTATGTGTTATGACTTATTTCAAAATATAATTTGAATTTTATTCATTAACTGACTTTTGTTTTTCATCTTTTAATTTTGTTTTATTAATGAGGTCGTATTTAAATATAATTAACTTTATATATTATCCACGTATTGTTCTATATATTTTTACTATTTGTTCTACTATTTATTCATTTTTATTATAATCCATTCGAGATATCTGATCTTATATTCTCTTACTTGCATAGGTAGTCATGTTAATTTTTCAAAATCAGCAATATAATGGCATTTCTTTTTGGCTAAATTTACATAATTAATTTTTGACTATATTTTGTTTTGTTAATAAAAAAAGTTTTTTCAAATTCGTTTTATCCATTTTTTATCTTCTTTTTTAGTGAAAAAACAAAGAGTTTTTTTATTTAAAGACCCAAAAATATTTAATAAAACACATATATATATTAATTTATTTTGGTTAAATATTGAATATTTATTCATTTCAGTTTTAATTAATATTTACATTTTTCCAATTTATTCAATTTAATTTAATGTCTCGCGCCAATTTCCCATTTACACGGTAATGTTGCTGAATTCAAATTTTGATTTGAAAATTTTGTGATTTTTTTTTATTTTGTTTTATTTGTGGCACTGGATATATAAATAAATGTATAATAATAATTTATTTACTTAGTAATTATTCTTTCATTTTTTAAAATTTTGTTAATGGTCGTTTCATAAACAATTATAATTTTTCACAAATTTATTTTAAATTTCATTTTTTCTCATTTTTTATGCCTTTTGTTTTTTGTGATTTTTAAAAAATATCTTACAAAATTCATATCACGAACTCTAAGTTTTTCTATCCTTTTTATTATTTCAATAATTTTTAAATTCATATAAAATGTATATATTTTTGAGTATTTTTCGTTTTTTTTTGATTTTATGTTGAATATTATTGTAATCTAAAGGCATATTGCTTATTTTATTAATGGAGCTTGAAACTATCACAAATATCTTGCAAATTATATTTGAATGGTTTAGCTTTTAATATTTAAAAATTTCCCAATATAATTTAGAAGGAATTTTCAATTACAAAAATTGAAAAAAATTTTTGGGATAATTCTCCTTCTAATTTTTTACTCAATTATTGAATGTTGTCTCTCAATCATAATTAAATTATTAATGCTACGATTACATCTTGGTTAAATTACTATCATGTACATTATATGTAGATCCATTTCATTATGGTTACAAAAACAAAAATTGTTTCTTCTTTATTTATTTATTTTTTATTAACAGTATTAATTCTTTTAATAGTAGTCGTCTAAAAATTTTTTATTTTTCATATTATATTTAAATTCATCAATTGCTGATCAGGTTCATAGATCGAAATTATATTTCAATAGTTTATTTTATTTTTCTCGCTCTTGGGCTTAAAAATAGTAATTTTTTGGAGAAAATGGCGAAAATCACCTTTTTTATTTTTTTATTATTATTGTGCAGTTAAAATTTTTTGTATTTGAAAGATAAACAATCAATTAAATAATTATTTTTATCATAAATAAAATCAAAATTTTTTATTTTCTTATTGTAACATTATATAAATTATATCCGTTAAATTTTATGATAAATTATTGCAAAAAAATAATTATGAATATCAATACAATACAAAATAAAATTTAATTGATTTTATTTACATATCTTTTGCATATTTTTGTAATTACGGATCAGCTTTTTAATAATAATAGGATTATCTTGAAAGCTAGTCCAAAATTATTAGTTTGTTCTTCTAATCTTTATCAGATGTTAATAAAAATTTTATAAATTAAAAGTGTACCCTCTTTGGTTTTTAATAAAATTCATTTTTTACACTAGCATTTATTTCTATTTCACTCTTTACATCATATAATGTTAATTTCGTATTATTTATTAATTATAAATAATTTATATTTTTAATTTATTTAATTTCACATTAAATTACGAAATGAACGATATTCGTTTAACAAAGAGGATTAATTATACGATTAATTACACATGCATAAATTCTTTCTCTCTTCATCATTGGGGTGTTCATTCAATTGAATTTTTTAATACACATTCAAAATTTGTATTTTTTTAGCATTCATTTCACTATTTACCACTCAACAACATAATAAATTCGTTTTTTCCAGTTTTGTATAATTATTAATGTGATAAAAAATTCAATGCAATTGTGAGGCTTCTGAATGTAAAGTTCAGAAATTCTAAATTTATCCCTGTTTTTTAACTTTTTGCCTTATATAAAATTATGATTTATGTAATGATTTTTTATTTATACATTAATTATCAATGTTATAAAAATTTCTCATTAAACTCAAATTTATTATACCAGATTTTTATGTTTATTTTGAAAAAATTTGTTGTTATAATCATTTAAATTTATTCTCGAACATGGAAACCCAACCTTTAGCATTGTTTTGAGCATACAATCTTATAAATTTATTTAAAAGTTTCGATTTATATTAAACGTAATACTAATTATTTTGTCATTAATTATATGAATTTTCATTTTCTCATTTTCATTCGGCGCTTATGCTTTTGAATTTATTTTAAAATTTTTCTCGTGGATTGTTTTTAATTAGATTACATTTTGGTTTTAACTATCTTATTTGAAATTTTCGGTTAAATGCGTTTCTCCGTTTAAGACACTTGAAAAGTAAGAAAAAATCTGAATGTGGATGTTGCCGAATTGGCTTTTATTGCCAGGCATTCAAATTCTTTAGCCTCCGATACGTCATGTCGAATTAATCATGCTTAGAAATTTTAATTAATATAAAAAATCAATATAGCATTTTTAATATTTAATTGAACTTATTAATACAAAAAAAAATTAAGTGCATAATAATAAAAATTTTTAAAAAATCTCGAAAATGAATTAGTATTACCATACACGCGAATGTAAAATTATGATTGAAAAATTATTAATATTCCTACCAAAAATGAATAATATAATGGGGAAGCAAATTTATTTTATAGTTTTATGTTTAAAATATATTTAATTCCCTAATTTCCGAGAATTAATAGAGAAGCATAAACAATAAATTAAAAAATAAATATCATTAAAAAATCTATAAAAAGTATATTTATTAAGATTATTCTAATAAAAAAGGAAGTGTACTCAATTTATTACACAAAAGTTCTAAAGCAAAACTGTATAAAAATTTCGTTTATTGATTTATTTTTAAATCATTTATTTTTTTAATACCAAATATATTATAAAAAAGTTTTTATCCTGCGTTTTTACTGGAGAGGTAGTCAAGCTACTTTTCGAGTTATTAGCAACTATTTCTAGTTTTTTATTTTGAGCAACTAAGAAACTATAAATTTTTTGAAAAAAACTATTTTCAACTATTTTGGCGTTTTGCCAGAAATTTGTTAACAAAAATGCAATAAAAACGAAAAATACACCCCTATTAATCGACCCAAAAAATTTTTCAAAAAATACACCCCAATGATCGACCCGAAAATTTTTTCAAAAACACACCCCTGAGAAATGAAAAATTTCTCAAAAATTCACCTCCAAAATTTATATGTTTACTTTCTTGACGATAAATTTTAATTTTGAAAATTATGTATATCCTTAATGATTTTGCAAAATATTTTTACTTTTGAAGAAAATTTTCGATTTTACACCCCTAAATTCGTAACTTTTTAGCAACTATTTTGGGTTTTTTAGCAACTATTTTGGAGCTTTTTTAGAAACTAAAAATTAATTATTTTGGCAGTTTTTAGCAACTATAAATGTTATCCCTAGTCATGTTGAATCTCGTTGGGTCCTCAACATATTCGATAATCTTTCCTATAGAAAATTGATTGATAATTTATTTTTATATTTTTAAGAAATAGTTTATGATTATAATTGTTAAAAGCATAAAATGAACCTGCGAAAAAAAACACGTAATTATTGATTGATAGTGAGAGGGGTGTTAGCGCGCAGCGACCTCCAGACGGGCTGTCCCTTCTTATGAATAATAGTTATTCAAAAATAATAGAAATTGAAATTTCATCTTCAAATAAATATAATTTCAGACAATTAAATACTAAGAGTTTTATCCTCGTTTGATTACTCAGTTTTGGCATTAGCTTGGGAAGAAAAATTTATCATAATTTATTTAATTATGTCATTTCTAAACAATTTAATTAAGTATTTATCTTAGTTTATTTTTGGTATTTGTTTCTATACATTCAACTAACTATTGTTATTGGTTGTATGCATTGAGATACTATGCCAACAATTTCATCTTATTTATTCCAATTTTAAAATTTAGATTTTTTTTATTTATATAAAATTTATCAAAAATTCTTCTGGGTTCTTAACCCTTTTTGACAAACATTGATATTCGGGATAATTTTAGTCGTTATCAACACGTTTTTATTATTGGAAGTTGTTTGTTTATCTCCTCCATACATTTTGTCCCTTTTTACAACAATTTTCAATGAATTAATTAAAGAGACTTTAATTATTCGCATTGGATTTTTATTACTAAATTAATTATTCTACCACTCATTAACTTAAAAATATTTTTATTTATACCAATTATTTTATTAATATATAGAAATTTGAATGTAACCCATTTGTAGAGAAGAAAAGATATTAGTTTGAGAATATGGAAATTATTACATTACAATGGTCATTATCACAAATTAAAGTATTGTGAATGACTCTTACTCGTAGACTAATTCGATTTTTCATTGACGAAGCTCAATTTCTTGAATTCTTAGGTAAACATTTTTTATTCATATCCATTATACATAATAAAAAATAATCTGTTTTTGTATGTTCATAATTAAAATATCTTTTTTACTTTTATTTATTTTTGCGGGAAAGCCTCTCGTTCCGCATAAATCCATAAAAATAATCTTCTATTAAATCATTGAATATTTATATCTAAAATTTGCTTTTAAATTATTTTTACAATCCGTGTATATTTTTTCACTAATATGTCAGGCTTTACTCCATAATTAATTTAATTAAATGTATTGTATTTATTTTGTTTCTAATTATTTGGTTATGTCCAATTTTTGTAGCCGCCGGCCCAAGCTTGGAAGAAGGCGTAAAAGAACAAAAGGAAATGACTCAGATGGCATAAACACTTGTCCATTTTTCTATTGTTGATATTCTGATGGACTACCCAAGAATAAACGAAAGTGAACTCGCTTTTCCCATCCCTTCGGGGATATTGTCAGTGGGCCGTCCTCTTCGGGCAAGACCCAGCTGGTCCTTCGCCTGTTACGGCATGCCAACGTGATGTTTGACCCGCCGCCCAAGGCAATAGGTATGTGCAAAGGGGGTTTCTGTGCAGTGGGCTGTTGCTATTTAGTATGGGCATACGGTGAGTACTCGACGCAGATTCCCGATCTGGAGCGGCAGGGAGTTGTCCCCCACGCAGGTGCCCCGTCTGACGAGATGCTGAAAAAGCTGCCAAAGCCTTGTCTGAAGGTTTGATAATTTATTTGTTTTAAACTATTATTATTTGTTTTGTTTCATGGGAAAGTATTTTTTGGCTGCGCTTCAAGGCGTCACTTGGGAGATGTGGAAGAAACTTCGGTTTTCTGTTCACTTATTTTTAAAATGTTAATTTAAATTTTTGTTTTTTTTGAGAACCTATAAGACAAAATTTGCATTTAAATACTATTTTAATTTTTTCCAATATTTAGTTTTTAGCACCTTATTTCGATTATTTTAAGATTTTTGTTTATTTTCCTTTAATTGCATTATTAAGTGAAACAATTTTATTCGTTTGTTCTATTACTTCTTTTATTGTTTCTGGTGCGTATACAGTACAAGGTATTTTATTTAATGAGACCATTGCCCAAATTTTGAAAAAATATAATCTATCAGAGTTTAAACGCCATTTCTCAAGCTTATAAAATGATAATTAAATTTATTTCAATATAAATAAAATAACCTTTCTTTTTTTATCTCGCTTTCCTCCTCTTCTTTTGTCAAAACTTCCATGAATATCTTTTTATTTTAGCAATTTTCGCCATTATGGGATCAAATTCTGCAAAAAATGCAAATATTGGGTCTGGTCTGTGCCAAGTGACCCCGACGGGGTAATAGTTTAAGTGGTAACAACCTTTTTTGACAAAAATTTTAAATTTTAGAAATTTTGTCTGGGGTTTTCAGGGTGCAGATTACGACATCCATTTCGACAAATTGAAATACCCGAATTGAATTGGAACAACAAGTCCAAAGGCCAAAATTCTGAAAATGAGCTAAAATTTATCAAACACAGTAATGAATGAGCAAAAATTTTTTAACTTTACGATTATTAAGATTCTTGATATCAATATATTTAACACATATATCACAAATCAATGAAGTCCGACGGAGAAAAATTTTGAAAATTTTAGTGGGAAATGTTAACAGAATTGTGCAAAATTGCTAATACAAAAATACTAAAGTTAAATACAGTAATTTGCTTTTAAAATGTTTAATCAATTTTAAAGTGCGAATAAAAGGATTTTAAATTGTTTTGGTTTAAATAACATAAAAATTAAAGATAAATTTATTTTATCATTCGTACTTATTAAACCCATAAAAACCGAGCCAATTAAATGGGTTATTATAGATTTGAAAATTAAAAAAAATTGTTATTGTATTAACTTATTAAAAACCTCTTTTTAAATGGCCATATTGGAATATAAATTAAATTATTAAAAAAATATTAAATATTTTTTTATTTATAAAAAAGAATAAAATAATCAACTTTGTCCAAGTGTATTTCAACTAAATAATAAGACTCTAATGGAAAGACAGACTCTTTGAGACTCTGGAACATCAACATATTTGAATTGAAAAGATCTCCTACATATTTATTTTTAATTTTTGACATGAAAGTTACCCTAAAATATTTTTTCATTTTTCAACAATCGAATTACGTAATCGTCCAGTAGACGGGTTTTTAAATGTATAAACACAAAAAATATAATTTAAAGAATTTAACAAATTTTGATTAAGTATTCTTTCCAAAATTAGAAAAAATGAGTAAATAATATGAAATGAGGATGAAGTCATTACTATTATAAATCTTAGCTATATGTTGAAATAAATAATTATTAATGTAAAAAATTACGATAGGTGCAAAAAAGATTGATTCTAAAGCTTGCAAAAACAGAAAAACATAATAATTTTAGCGGTTTTATAACTCGCTATGATTTAAAATTTGGAATGAGAAAATGTTTTCTTGCTTCTCTCGAATGAAAAATAAGAAACTAAAAAAATCAACGGCCCGTTATCATCGATAATAAATTTATTATAATTAAAATTTTAAATTAAAGAGATTTATACAACTCGATGCTGGCCAGCCAACGTGTTGGACGCGGACGCCACCGGGGCAGGGCATTATTTTTTTATTTTTAGTTAAAAGCTGAAATTGCAATTCTAAAAAATATTATGCTTTTTTAAATTTATTAATCATTCACTTTTTTAGTGAAATTGCGTGCCGAGGTGCGCGACGGGGACGGCGAACTGTTGGGAGGCGCCGAGAGGGGTGCGGCACCAATCGTTGAGCTGAATTCGTTGGGCAACAGCAAACATCAGCTGCTGTTCACACCGCCCAGGGCCGGCAAGTACAAGCTGTACTTGTACTGTTCAGGTGGGAAATTGGGTGTTTTTATTTGAATATTTATAATTATTTTTACTCCCGTTAGAATTGGTCGTGCCAAGTGCCTACCCTTTGTTGGCAATTGCTGAAAAAATTGGCCAAACGGCGGCGGAAGAAAGAGACGAACTAAGCAAAGTGGGGGATACAGAAGAAAAACGAATAAAAAATATTTAAAATTAATTAATTCAAATTAATTTGCCATTTTGTTCAGGTGGTTTTACGTGGTGAAGGACTGACGACGGCACGCGTCAAAGAGTTATCATTGACGCATCCGAAATGCATGAACAAGTCGGCAAAATTAATGCTGCATTGTTGTGCGAAAGAGCGGACGTAATTTGAACAAATTAATCAATTCATCAATTAATCATGGATAATTAATTTCCAAACAATTAATTATTTTAATTATTATTTTTCCTCATTTTTTTTAAGATTCCCGTCAAAGTGTCCGCCCTGAGGAATCAAGTCTACAAGGTGCAGCAGAACAAAAAGATATCACCGAAACGGGGTAATTAATTTATTTTAGGGCATTTACACGCCATTGATGGGCGGCACTTATCAATTGATTGTCCAAATTGACTCCAAAAATGTGCCGGGTTCACCGAGCACGGTGATTCTCACATTTTATCTTAAATTATTTCTATTATTCCAAGTCCATTCCCATCAATTGCCTGCTGAATTAATCTCTGTCGACGCGAAACCGCTCAAATTTGGCGTGATAAATGAGGATATTAGGTGAAATTGAGAAGAAATTAGTTAAATCATTTTTAAATATTTATTTTAATTCGTTTAATAGAACGATAATCGACGCACGAAAGGCCACTGCTGGACATTTGTCGGCACAATGTTCAGGGCCGACACGGCCCGAATATTGCGAATTGATGGACAACAGAGACGGAACGGTAATCAACTCGGACATCTTTTATTTAATTGAAATTTTATATTTTATTAAATTTTTTTAGATTTTTTAATTTATTCAACTGAATGTTAAAAGTGGAATTAATTGATTTGAAATTCATTTATTAATTATTAAAAGTTTATAAATTTTCTATGTTTCACATTTTATTTAAGAAATTTTTGACCATATTTTCCCAGTTTTTTTTATTAGAATTAATTTTTAACGGTTTTTTTTTACAAAAGAATAAACTTTTTATAATTGGCATTCTGAATTTCTATTAAGCTCAATATTTATTAATAGGGCTGCCAAAAGTATGCAAATGCATATTTTTTTCCTGGCTTCTCCATGCTCTAAATAGTACGAAAAACACTTTCTTTTTTGTGTTTGCGTATAAAAATCGGGACTTTTATTTGCATATTTTTGCATATTTTGGGCCTTTATGCATATTTTGGCTTGTTTTACATTTTCATGCATATTTTGCCATTTTTTGTGCATATTTTCGATTTTTTGCATATTTTGCCACTTTTCTTCAAATATTTTCCGATTTTTTGCATATTTTGCCATTTTTCGTAAAATATTTTCCGTTTTGAATTTTTTTAAATTTTAATATCAAAGAAAATTTAGCATGATCAACTTACTTTAAACAATATTTTATTCTTTTCTAATAAAACAAAAAAGAAATTCTTAAAACTTTTTCATAAGCTGACGCTGCTCGAGCTACAATTGTGAGATGCCGAACAACAAGAAATTAAACTGTAATATTCAAAGAAAATTAGGAAGAAATTAAATTTTAATTCAATATTTAAACAAATAAAATAAATAAAAATTTATTAATTATATATATTATTAAATTCTTTTGAGACAAAAAATTTTAAGTGAAATTAAAAAGCAAAAGGTCGCCTCTGTGGTTTTACATTCCATGGAGAAAAAAAACTATGAGACAGCAGAAAATATGAAAATGTATTTAAATCAAGCTTATTTAGCAAAGCCAATTATTTTAAAACAAAAAATTATTATTATATTAAAGAAAAAACAAAAGATTAAAATAAATATTATATAATCAAACAAATTCATCGACTGAAAACAACAGTTAAACGTGCAGGGCCATGAAAATTAAATATGTAAATTGAAAAAAAAACAATTGTAATAAACTTAAATTGCTAAAAATAATAAATTATTGATAATCTTAATAATGAAATATAAACAGAATTTAAGTGCCTAAAAATTAAATTGAGAAAAAGCCTTTAAGAATGATAAATTTTTAAAGCAATATTCCTGTAAATTTATGATATAATTAAAAAATAACGACGCATAGTTCGGATTCTTACCGATGGAAATTAAATACAAATTAATATAAGTCTTGAGCATTTTTTAAATTGGAAATTTTATTATATCATGTTGCTAGATATTTTCATTACTAAAATTTGAATTTTTCAATCTAAGAACAGATATTTTTGTAATTATAAAATTACAGCAATTAATTAAAATTTTTCTTTTGTTGAAAAAAATAAATTTTATAAAATATCATTATAAATACAAAACAAAAACCAAACAAAAATTGAAAAAAAAACTAATAAATAAACAAATATGTTTTAGAAAATGAATGATTAGAATTAATTTCTTAATAAGTTCAAGAATGATAATTATTTTTTTTGTTAAGGAAAATTTTGGAATAGCATTGCCAAGGAAATTTTTGATAAAACATAGAATAATTAAATTTGAATTCAAAAAAGATTATTATAAGTACCCAGTCCTACCGGGAATAGCGAAATTCGCGGCACGGTCTGGTCACAGTCTCGATTTCATATTCTATTTATTTAACTATAAATTTATTAAGTAAATTTACTATTAAAAATATATAATTCTTAATCGATAGATAAGCAATTGTTAAACCCCAACTATTAAAATTATTTAAATAACATTTTGGGTTCGCATTTCAAAAAGTGTTTTTTTAAATTAAATAATAATGAAAAAATAAAAAGAACATCATGATATATATAAAACAATAAATAATTAAAAAATATATTTATACAAATCAGTGAATGAAGAACATGAAAAAAAAGAAAAATGGAAAATATATATTTATATGAAAATTCTGAAATTACTTGCATGAATTGATAAGGCGAAGGACGAGATTGATTAAAAAATTCCAAAAAATTAACAACGAAATTGATGATATTCTTAAAATATATAAATAATTTTTTTTTATTTGTATATCAAATTAATAAATGGCTATGATTTTTTTATTGTCAAAAACATTTAACGTATATTAACTTTTTAAATTTTATTTCGGTGGAGGAATGTTAAAAAAAGATATTTATTTAAAAGCATAATTACATTCAGACTACCAATCAGGACTTACCGTTTTTATTCAAAATTTAGCAAATTTTGTGATTTAAAGCCAATAAAATTTTCAAATTTTAAAGGAATCTAAGGCTAATGCTTGTAAAAAATTACAATTCTGAAATAAGCATTATTTAAAAAGATTTTTTAAATTTGAATATTAAAACCTTTAAATAAATCTTAAAAAATCATCTAAATAAGGCGACCAAATTCAAGAAGATTTAACAGATGTTGTTCGACATGATTAATGCAAAAATTATCATGATATTTTGCATAACAATTATTAATAAAAAAATTAATATTCGAGAATATATAAATATTTTTAGATTTTTAAAAATAATTTGTTAAAATTTACTAATAAATTAATCATAAATAGCAAGTAGAGAATAACCAATTCTGAATGATAAACTAATTACGGTGCAAAATAATTACAAATAATTCGCCGCCTATACATTTTTCAAACGGGGCTCTCTTGCACGTGAAAAAAAAGCAAATAAAAAATAATATAAATAAACAATTCAAGATTCGGCAAATAAATTATTTGATGTTCAATTAAATAAAAGATCAATTTTTTAAAGTAGATATATACCAAATGAATTAAAATCTAACTATAAAACATTTAATGAAAAAAAGCGTAAAATATTATTAATAATAATTCCTCTAAAAAATTATTGATTATTTTTCAATTTCCAATGAAATATACTTAAAAAATAACAATGAATAAATTAAAAATTTAATATCCCAATGCATGCATAATTAAATAACTTTAAGAAACTAAAATAAAATACGAAACTCGACATTTCTTTTTACTAAAAATTCAAAAAAATTTTTGAATATTTCTCAAAATTTGATCAAAAAATTCTTGAAATCATTTTATTATCACTTTTCTTATCATAAATTCATAATATTGAAAATTTTTATTTTAAAATTTGAATTCTTTTAAAATTCCTAATTAAGGTGTGTTTTGTTAACAAATTTTCAATGTTTTTTTTGCCGCATTATTATAACCAATTTTTTGTGGAGGAGGGCCGGCGGTGCCTTTAGGCGCCGACGGGGAAAAAATGAAAATTGAGTGCAAATTATTAAAAAATTGTCCAAAATTCCATTTTAATGGATTTTTGGATTGTTGACACCGGGAAATTTTCAGAAATAAATTCTTTAGGGGACTGAAAATTTTTTTCGTTAAAGATAATTATGACATATAAAAAAAGCACAAAATTTAAATAAGAAAAATTAAACCATTGCTTTATGGATTGAATAATTTAATAGTTAGTGCAATTTTGGTTTTATTTTTATTGTTTAGTTTCATATTTAATTATTATTTTAACCTCAATTAGTTAAAAAATTTTCAAAAAAGCGTTCAAAATTATTAATTTACAAAATGATTTAACTAATAACCAGCAGAAATTTGTACAATTTTTCCAACAAAAAAAACACCGAAAACAATAGCATAAATTTTTGCTCATAAAATTTGAAAAAATCTTGATGTTAATGCATAAAATAATCACCATTAATTTAAACAACATAAAACGTTAATTTATATAAAAATTATTTTGATAAATCATTTAAAATGATACCTTAAAAAAGCATTCATTGTTTATATTTCCATATTCTATTATATTTATTTGTTGTTTTATTGCATAAAAAGTTTAAAAATTATGAGTTTTAAATTTTTAAGCAAATAAAAATAACTTTTAAAAATTTCGCCTGCAAAAACTATTGTAAAAAAAATTCAAATAATCATTGAATTTAAGCTCTTAAAAAATATTAAATAATTATTCTTTAACTTTTTGGTAAATGAAAAGTAAAACAAATTTACAATTGTATAAAGCGCAAATTGCTTAAATCGATTTTGACACGGCCAAATTAAAAAAAAATAATTATTTAAATCATAGAACCATAAAAACCAATTTTAACTAACTACAAATAATCAGTAGCCAATATGTAGTAATTACTTAAACCTCTTTTTTAAAATCAATTAAATAAATTTTTTTGAAAAAATTGGTTTTTAATCGAATTAAATTAATGTAATTGTAGAAGAATAATTTAATTTAGTTTTACGGAATTTATGAACACAAAAAACATAATTAAGCTAAATTTTACATCATTCATTAATAAAACAAAATCATGTGAATTAAGCAAAAAATATTAATAAATTAATAAAATGAATCAATCATTATTCAAAAAGTTTTATAACATTAATCAAAGAAAATATCAAAATTTAGAAACTATTTTTAAAATACATAATTAAAGATTAGAAAAATTCAATTAAACTGGAATCATATATGAATAAAAAAAATAAACACTAAATAATATACAATATATATGCTATAAAATAGACCGTATATGCAACTCATCACTGAGGAACCGCCATGACATGTAGAAAAAAAATGAAAAAGTATAAATGATTTCTATGATTTTTAACAAAAAAAATCATTTGTTTTTTTTCATTCTTTAGACCCTGAAATAGTGCATGAAAAGGGGCGGGTTAGACGACGAGGGAATTCCTTACAAAGGGACGCACCCCATCGAATTTTTGCAATTTTCAGTTCCATTAGAGCCCAAAATCCCCCACCTAAATTGACTAGTGATAGTCCAATTAAGGTACTAATGGCGAGAGAAGCCCAATATTTATTTTCTCCGAACAATTTTCGATTTAGAGCGACTTATAAGAACATAAAAACACATATTTTGGCCTTTTGGCACATAAAAACATATTGCACATATTTCGGGGGTTGTCACATATTTTGCACATACTTTGGCATTTTTGAGAAAAATTGAAAGAAAAACTCAAAAAAAATTGAAAAATGCACCCCTAATAATCAACTTTTACCAATTCTCATAGAATTTTCAAAATTTTTTATTTATTTCGTGTACCGAAAGTTAACAAAAAAAATCTAAATTTTTCATTGGACTTCGAAGTTCTCTGATGGAGCTTTTAATTTATAAAAATAATTGAATTTATCAGAAAAAGACCAATTTAACCCCAAACACTTCGAAATGCCTTTAATTTGTGATTCTGCGGGGGAAAATGATAAGAATGAGATTTTTTGGAATTTCTATGCAAAATACCGTTGGTTTTTCCAATTTTTAACACATATTTTAGCACATTTTTTGGCATTTTTTAGAACATATTTTATTACATATTTCAGGATTATTAGCACATAAAAATCCTAGCTCTAATAATAAACAAACAAACAAAAAAAACAAAATCGAAAATTTGAATATTAACCAAAAATTTTATTCATTATTTGATTTGAAAATATAAATTAAGTCATCAAAATTCACCGACACTAAAAAAATTATTTATTAAAAAAATACAACCAATTAAATAAGGAACTTATTTTAATAGAGAGCAATTTGTCAAATCAAAAGTTAAAACAACCAATTACAAATACATCTTTTACAGAAAAACTGGCGTCATCATTTTGGTCGTGGACGTGGATTCTGCTTGTCAAGAATATTATAATAAATTTTAATACTTTAAATATTTTTAAATATTAAAAAAAAATAAAGTAACAAAAAGTAAAATCTCATACAATTAAAGAAAGAGCAAAAATTTATTTATAGAATTAAATGAAGCGGCGAGAAAAAGCTTGAAATATTTTTTTAAATTAATAACAAATCCTCTAAAATTGACATTTAAATTAATTCAAACAAGCTGGAAATAGTGTTCCCATATATTTTAATTAAAAAAATAAATTCGTTTAGATATGCTATAAAAACAACGGTAAGAATCAGGGATTTTGCTCATTTCGTATCTCGTATTTTGTAACGAGATACGAAATTTTGTTAAGATTGGGGGGGGGGGTTAAGAGAAATGGGAAAATTGAAAGAAAAATTAACTTTTATAGAAAAAAATAATAATTTATTTTTTTCTTTTAAACCAAAAAAAAAAAATTAATGATTGAAAAAAAAGATAATAACGTCAACCTGTGTATACAAGATTTAGATTAAAACTAGGACTCCAATTTATAGTTGCAAAAACTGCCAAAATAATTAGTTTTTAGGTTCTAAAATATGAAAAATAGGAACTAAAAAGCATTAAATTAGGGGGTGTAAAATGACAAAAATTTAAAAAAAAAACTAAAAAATCTGGCTAAATCAGTATTAAGGTAATAATTTAAAAATCAAAAATTCATGTTAAGAAAATAAATAAATATTTTGGCAAAACAAAAATAGGTTAAAATAGGCAAAATTTTTTAGTTTTTAGGTGCTAAAAATAATTAACTAGAAATAGTTGCTAACTCAAAAAGTAGCTTAACAACCACCAATTTTTTATTAAAACGAATAAACTAGTAATTTATAAAACCAATCAATTTATTGGATTAGTATACTAATAAATAATAATTAAATTGAAATTTCTAGGGCTTTTTCTATTTTTTATAAATTTTAATTCGAAGAAAAAATCAAAAAGAGATTTAAAGACACCCGAACGAAATAAAAAATTTGTAATAAGGAATTTAAATTCAATTCGAAGCTTGTGATAATAGCATCGACCGCACGTGAATAAAATTAAAAGGTGATAAATCTAGTTTTACTTAAAAAACTTTAATTTAACTGTCGCCGAGAAGCCGTAAATCCTTGCTGAAACAGAATGAAAAAAAAGAATAAAAATTTTATAATAAAGAATAATCTTCGATGAAAAATTAAATTAAATTCAAAGTAAAAATTAAACATATCCTAAATATGGAAATCCGTCAATTATAAATTATTCTGAAAAATATACAGATTTATTTTAAATATTTGCATGACTTAAAGAAATATAATTTTAACTACCAAATAAATCAAAAACAACTATATAAATTCGTAAAAAACATTATAGATGAAAAAATATATGTATATAAATATTTGTTCTGAAATTAAAAAAAAAAAAATTCATCATGATTACTTTTATCAACATAGAAAAATAAATACTCCTTAATAGCAAATCAAAAATTAAAATCGCCATTTAAATTTATTAACTAATCAAAACATTCTAAATTTCCCGTTGGTGCTTTCGGCACCAATAATGTCTCTACAGATCTTGTGAGTCATGATTTCATTAAATTAATTAAAACTTTGCACAATAAAAACCTAAAATAAAATTTTCGTGGAAGACGAATACAGCGGACAGAAAGAGCGCACAAAATTTGCGGTACTTTTTTTCTTCTCGAAATTAATCATCCGGTAATAAAAATCTGAATTTATTTATTATAATTTTACGTATTATTAAAACTAGGGATACGATTTTTAGGTTTAAAAAAACACCAAAAATAGGTGCTAAAAAACTTTCAAATTGGTGCAAAATAAAAAATTATTCGAAAAGGAAACAAAATTGAGTTCTAAAAAATTAAACTAGAAATATTTAGTAAAAACTCGAAAAGATGCTTAACAACCACCGAAAAAATCTTGTTTTTCTCGTGCTTTTCAGGTCAATGGGAGCTCAGAAACAATAGGTAAAAACCTAAAAATAATCCTAATTATAACAAACAAAATCATTGCGAAAATATTTAAATAACTAAATTTTATAAAAAGCTAATTTACTTATTTCCAAAAGATAATACAAACAGAAAAAGTCTCAAAAGAAAGAAGCTTTTCATTTTTAATTTTTAAAAAAGAGTGTTCTCATATTAATAGTAATTTAATGGATTATTTTTCAACATCTATTTTAATAAATAGAAATAATTTATATTATATCCATCAACAGATTAAATTTCAAAAATGTAAATGTTTTTTTTTAAAATTAAAATAATAAATTACGAAATTTGAAAAAGCCAAAAAAATCAAAAAGAAAATAGCACTTAAAATAATATAATAATATTAATTAAATTATTAAAATAGGAAAATAAAAAAAGCATTAAAATTTATTTTCAAAAGTTTTTATATGACCTTTCTTAATTACAATGTTTACTTTATTTATTGAACATTCAAACGTAACGTAAGAAAAAAAAATTGAAATGATAAAAAATTAAAATGATTAATAATAAAAATGATTAAAGCTTTTACGATTGAATAAGTTTAATGTTTTTGCATTTTTGAGTTTATTTTATTTTTTGTTTCATTTACTCTTTTAGCCTCAATTTCATAAAATAATTAGCAGAAATAATTTTGCTAAATAAAAATAAAATGAATAATATAAAAAGCATTTACCAAATAGGATTACTTAGATTTAAATTATTAAAAAGACATTAATGAAATAATAAAAAAAATCATAATAAATTCGTGACGATATAAATAAATAAATTTAAAAATAAATAAAAAAGCAATAATTGTTTGTTTTCTTTTCAGTAACTCAAGCGCAACTGGTCATGAGTTATTTTCAAAAAATAATAGTATAATAGAACCAAAAGAAAATTAAACAAATAAAATAGAAAATTCTTTGAAATTTTTTAAATTCTATTAAAAATACTAAATATTTATAAAAAAAAAAGAAACTCAAATATTTTAAATAGAAAATGTTCTACAAAATAAAGATTTTAAAGCAGTAATAATTATTAATTACTCGCATCATACAGTGTAACAAAATGACAGGTTCACTTTCAAAAAAATCATAATATCGGAAAAAGTCGACCTAAAATCTGAAATAATTCATGTAAGCCTAACTTTTGAAGCTTAACAAAAAAGCAATTACATTATGCTCACCAGATCACTCCTTCTTAGTGATCTGAAAACGCGAAAATGGCTTGAAATCGGGAAAATTTTTGAAAAAAAAAAATTCCTAGGGGATCAGAAAGAGGACAAAATTCTCTACAAAATGACCTTTGAATGATGGATCTACGACACGTCTTCGCTGATGCCCAATTGGTTAAAAATGGATGATGCAAAAATGAACGAAAAATGTCTTAAAACAAGAGTTGAGCGGGACCGGGACCAAAACACGGACGGACAACTGAGTACCGAAATCCCGGTTTTTTCCCGGTTTTCCCATCCAAAAAGTCCCGGTTTTTCAACCCGAAAAGGTTCCGGTCCAGGGCTGCACGAAATTTCGTGTCGTTTTCGTTTTCGTATCGAATGCCTTTTTTCGTTTCGTTTTCGTATACGAAAATTTTTTTTTAGAGTTTTCATGCAGCCCTGTTTCGGTCTCGTTTTGCTCAAAATTCCCGGTCCCGCTCAACTCTACTTTAAACTGATCATTTTTTGGGTAGTAATATCCAACCAAATGAGCATAAAAAATTAAATTAGCTCATCAGTAAATATATTGCCATTTAATCGAAGACTGTGTGATAAAAGAAGCAAATTCAAAATCTCTTAATTAGAATAGTCTTCTTGGGGAATTAATTCAAAATTGAAATTTAAGGATTGAAATAATTAATGTATCTTCGAACAAAAAATATATAATTCTCAAATGAATAATAAAAATCTTCAAACATATAAAAATGAACTAAATTATTTTTTCTTCTTATTTTGATGAAAATTTTCCAAAATTTAAACTTAATTAGACGAATGAAATTTAAAAGCAACAAATTTCTTTATAAATAAACATTAGAATGCCATTAGATACTGCCGATATTACTTAATGTTCGAATGTGCAAATTATATTAAAAATTTTATTACCAATGAGATATATGAAATGAAAAAAATAAAATGATGGAAGTACAATAAACAAAATTACAGTTCGACATTGAAAAAATATTAATACTATAAATTAAAGTAACAGAAAACCAGAAAATTAAAAAATAAATACAAAATAAGAAATAAATTATTACAAAATGAGTGTAAATTAAACAATTTTTTCAAATATATGTGGTAAAAACTTTAATTGCTTTATATGTTAGTAAAATCATTTTTAAAAAAGGTAAATTAATCTGATCACATATCGAAAAAAAGATTTTATTTAAAAGTAAAAAAACTAGAAAAAAATAACATTTAAAAAACCTGAAATGAGCGACAATAAATATTTCAAAATTCGTATTCAAACATAAATAAAACAAAAAATAAAGAAAAAGCTAAAAATAATAGTTGAAAAATGATAAAATCTAAAAAAATTTATTAAATCTGATAAACTGAATGATTACAATAAAGAATTATTAAACAATTGGCATATTATTGAAAAAACTTATGAGTAATAAATTATGTACATAGATAAACTTATATATAAAAGTTAAAAATAAATAATAAATGAACTAACCAAATAAAAAGTTATTTGAATAAATATTTATATGTTAAAAGATTGAAAACAAATTCAATAAAATTAGGGATAAGCATGCAAAATTTAGTACGGTCACAAGGGTTGCCACGGACCGAGAAAAATCAGGCTGGATTTCGGGCGAGGTCGGGAAAAAAGTCAGATCGGGTTTTGGTTTAAAAAAGTCAGATCGGGTTTTGGTTTAAAAAAGTCAGTTCGGGTTTTGGTTTAAAAAAGTCAGTTCGGGTTTTGGTTTAAAAAAGTCAGTTCTGGTTATGGGTCGGGTTTGAAAAAAAGTTCGTGTTATGTTTTCGGCAGAGTAAAAACTCTTTTTAGGGTCTCGGGTCAGAAAAAAAAACAATTTTATAAAAGAAAAATTTTCAAAGAACATTTATTAATAAAACAGATTTGTGCAATGGTTAAAAAATGAAAATAAACATAATAAATAAGACAAAATAAAAAGATAAATAATTTTAACAAAATTTACGACTTTTAATACGGTTTTAATATAAAACAAAAAATTCTATGTTCTACAATCATTTTACATATTAAAAATAATTAGTATATAAAGATGGGAAAAAAGCAGCTGCCGAGAAAAATTTAAAATTATATTAGAAATTATTGAATAATTAAAATATTTTTTTACAAGAAAATGTTTAGTATTATTTAGAAAATTAGAGAGTTATATCAGAAAATAACAAAGAATTTGTTAAAGTATTCATAAATAACAAAAAAGAAATTTTAAAAAGAAATAAATATTTTCAAAAGTATGGCAAAAAAATGAATTTGAAAAATGAAAGTAAAATTAAATAGAATTTAAAAATGGAAATTTAAAGAAATGATTAATAAATTTACAATGAGTAAATCAAAAAAATAAAACCAAAACAATTAAACAGTGCTAAAGCTTAATAAAGTGTCAAAAATTTAACAAAAAAAATTGCATACCTTATAATCATTCAAAAAACTACACAAATTATTAAAATATATTAAAAAATGACAAAAAAAGATAAATATAAATAAATATTTACTAAACTAATTTTACTAAAATTAAATAAATTATTAATTTAAATGCGATGCGATAGAACAACATGGAAAAATGCGATAGAACAACATGGAAAACGAAGTTTCTATGATTTTTAACAAAAAAATCATTTGTTTTTTTCAAAAGAAACTTTATTATTTTTAATAAACAAATGAAATTTAAAATTTCAATTGGCAATAAATTTTTGAAGTAAATAAATAATTTTAAAGAATAAATTTTCATTATATAATTAATAAATTCCAAAAATTCTAAAAATAAAAATAAACAAATGCGAAATATTAAGGTAATTCACTCTAAACAGAACGAAATAATACAGAAAATCATATTATATTATGGAATATTGTAAAGCTAATGATTTATTAAAACAACTCATAAAATGACAAAAAAGGAGATTATAAAAAATAATTTATATCTATTAATATGGGAATTATAAAGCTTTGGTTTGGAAGAGAATTTGAAAAAAAAGGAAAAGTACATGAGAATTTAGAAAGAATAAACATAATTTAATAAAAAAATAAAAATAAAAACAGATAAAAGAAAAATTCAAACTTATCAATGAAATCATAAATTAATGGATTAAATTGAATAACGAAAAGAGATTTTAGAAATATTGTTTAAATAAAAAGCAAAATTCAATTATAATAATGGAATATTGTAAAGCTTGTGTTTGTAAGAACAACAAATTAAATGAGAAAATTATAAAAAATAATATTTAAATAAAATTTAAAAAAATCGTAACAATTAATTAAATTTAATAGACAAAATGGAAAAATCACTTTATCGATTAATAACAGGGTTGTCGATCGGAAATTTTTCAAAATAAGAACATGAAGGCTAAAAAATAAGATTTAAGGGTCGAAATAAGAACATTTTGCAAAATTGCTTTAAATCGCTTGTATAACATTTTATTCAATTAATATAGAATCAACTTTCGTATTTTTTGCCTCACATGATCATTTTGAACAATCTGGGGAGGAAATACGCAAATCGTAAATTAATTTTATTTTTTATTATTTTTTATTTTTTAATATATTTTTTGGTGTAAAAAAAATTATGCAATTGGGCTCAAAAAAAAAATCAGAGTTTTACAAATTTTTTTTGCGGCACATTTTTTCAAAGACTTTTTGGGGAACAAGCGGGGCGGAAGGCCGGCGGTGACAGGCGACGCCGGGAAAATTTTTGAAAATTTGAGTATAATTTGTTAACAGATTTTTCCAAAAATTCAAAAATTCCTCTGAGTAAAATTGTAGAGCTATTGAAACTCTATTGAATGGTGTACTATAGGTTGGGAAAATGATAGAAAAGGCAGTCAAAAAACATGTGTTTGCTCCTTGATTCTAAAAAACCACAAAGATTAGTTTTAGCGATTTGGTGCCTTTTTGGCTTTTTTCCCGAAAATTCCATTAAAAATTCAAAAAAATCGAAAAAATACACCCCTAAGAAATAATCTAAAAAAATTCAGAGAATATACCTATTACATCCACATTTATGTGGCACCCAAATTTTGGAACTGTCTCGCCCTCGGTGGGACTTAAAAGAAGGTGGAGGAAAATTTTGAAATTTTCAAGTCAAATTTTCGTTCTTAAATTTAATGCAATAGTTTTCGCGCTTTTTTCACGGTTTTCGAATCGCGGAATCGTGCGGGTTTAAAATTTAAAAGCCGAGAAGTTTCTATGATTTTTAACAAAAAAAATCATTTGTTTTTTTTCGTCGGTTTTTTTCGGTTAAAAACCGAAACCGAAATCGAAAAAAACCGAAAAAAACGAAAAAAAAACGGACCGGTCCGATCTCTAGTTAAAAGGCAAAATGATATCAAAATGATGAAAAAAAGCTAGTGAAATTATTAGAGTTAGCCCCTGCCGGGATTTTTCCAGTTTTTCCCTGCCTTTCATTCCACTACACCCCGACGGGACCGGGACTTTTTTCAAAATTTTTGGGATTTGATTAAAAAATTTGAAAATCAAGTCAAAATTTTCGTTTTAGCTTAGAATTATATCAAGCCTGCAAATCGACTTTTTTTGCTTTTCAAAACCCTTCTTTACGGCACATTTTTTCAAAATTTTGGGGTACAAGTGGGTCCACCGCCCGGCAGATTTTGAAAATTTGTTTGATTTGTTAAAGATTTACACCAAAAAATGACCTAATTTTGCTATTTTGAGCTAATTTTTTAGAATAAATTTAACCCCATCGAATTTTTGCAATTTTCAGTTCCATTAGAGCCCAAAATCCCCCACCTAAATTGACTAGTGATAGTCCAATTAAGGTACTATTACATCCACATTTATGTGGCACCCGAAAAATGTTACTCAATTTCGTATGGATTTTGAGGTCTTTTTAAATCCGGCCCTGTCCGGTCTCTAGTTATTTTAGCATTAATTATTTCACATTTTAAAGTGAACTATGAAAGAGTTTTTCATTTTTGTGACAAGATTTTTTCAAAATATTTCGCAATTTATTTGCATTTGTTTTGGTAATTGTCGCACCCCTCTTAAAATTGGATGACCCCGACAAAGGAAAGCATATTTTGATTGTACTTTTAGGCATAAGCAAAATCTGGCGTCAAAACTGCGAAAACCTATGCTTTTATTTATGATTTTCAGTATATAATTTATCGAAGCTTTTTATAAAAACAAAAAAAAATTTTTAGGGGTAACGAAAAATAGTAAATCGGAAAATCAGTGAAAAATTATTGATAGAAATTAGGATAAATGAAAACTTATAGAAGCAATTTCCTCTTAAATTTTAAATTCGCACAATAATCAACGGCGCCCGGAAAATGCGTCAGTGGAAAATGCGTCAGTGAATGTTTTATTGTCATAAAAACAAGTTCCTTGCGTTTTCGGGGGCACAGACCATGAATCCGGTATCCATTTCGGCTAAATCCGAAGCCCAGACCCGAATTCGAACAAAAACTCGAAAGTCCAAATTTTCGAATTTAGCATTTTTGGTTCAAAACGGCATACATGATCTATTATTGAAAGACTGATGGCTTTTAGTTTGTTTCCGTGTATTTAAACCAATTTTGAAGAAAAACTCTAATTTCGAAATTTTGACTTTTCGATTTTTTGTTCGAGTTCGGGTCCGGCGTTCGGAATGCAAAACGATGTTCTTATAGAAGTTTATTTCTATATTACAATACAAATGCCATACAACTTTATTTTAAAGTATTTTTATCACTGACGCATTTTCCACTGACCGATTTTCCGGTCACGTAATCAACAAATTAGCCCCGCCACCTATATTTGGTCGAAACATTTAGATTTATTTTCCTTAATTACGTAATTATGCCTTAATTGTTCCGCATTCTTTCGTCTCTAATTATGCCATCATTTGCCCCTCGCCTTCCCATGCCCTCATTGTTAGCCGTGCCATTCCACGACACTGCCCTCCTTAATTATGATTTATTGTCTTTCTCTTCTTTGTTAGTTATGCCATCGTTATCTACATCCACATTTATGTGGCACCCAAATTTTGGAACTGTCTCGCCCTCGGGTGGGACTTAAAAGAAGGTGGGGAGGAAAATGTTTGAAATTTTCAAGTCAAAATTTTCGTTCTTAAATTTAATGCAATAGTTTTCGCGCTTTTTTCACGGTTTTCGAATCGCGGAATCGTGCGGGTTTAATTTTATTTCAGAATTTTATTAAAAAATACAAAAATGCAAAAATACTACATTTCTAATAAAAGTTATAGGCGAGATCGGCTGGCCTCAATACGAACAAAGATTTTCCACCCTAATAAAAAAAACATTTAAAAACAAATTTAAGTGATCAAAAAGAAAAATTATTGCAAAAGAAATTACAAATTAAATTAAAATTCATATTTGATGAACAAAATAAGCAAAACAAATATATAACAAACATTTTAAAAATGAAGAAGAAAGCGATTTTCCATTTTTATTATTTTGGAAATTTGAAATTGGAAAATGAGAGCCATCCGAAAATAATCACATCAATTTGGAGTCATCAGAGACAGGCATTTAAACTCAGACAAAAATAATTAATTAACTAAAAATCAAAAAGAGTATTGAAATAAAATAAAAACAATTATTGAGAAAATTATTTATATTCAAAACACTGAAAGAGAATTATTCGTCAATTTTTAGCAAAATTTTTAACTGAAAAAATGGCAATTTTTGATCTTAGTGGTCAGAATATAAAAACTAAAAATAAACCTAAAATAAATTGATAAATGTTAAATATAATTATAAAATATATAAATACTTTAGAAATTATAATTTTTTTGAAAAATTATGTTAAAACCGTTCTTAAACTTAAACAATCTAATTAAAAGCAATGAAAACCCAAAAAAATATATATATATTATCAAATATGAGATATATTATAATACATCCCTAAGAAGACGAAAATGGTCGCACCGGTAGCTTGTCGTGAATTTTGAAAAAAAGAAAAGAAAATAAGAATTTGAAAGATAATAATTTAACGAAAAAATAATAAAATAAATAATTTAACTAAACGATTGTAATAAATTTCAAAAAAAAAAACAATTTAAATTTATTATAATCAAAATGGAAAAAAATAATGTTCAATAAAATTTAACAGCTAATAAATGACCAATCAAAAGATAAATTTAAATTGAAAAAATTAATTTGAAAAGCAAATAAAATTAGAAAAAAAAATAAATTTTTATTCACAAAAACATAGTGAATTTTCTGTAATTAAAAACAAATATAAGCTTATAATTTTGCTCCAAATTAATCAAATTTTTAATTTTTGGTATTTGATTAAACAAATAAATAATAATAGCCAAAAATTATTTCCCAAAGAGAGTAAAATTATCATTTAACTGTAAAACTCAATAATTATTGCAATATTATTTATAATTTCGATTTATTAACATGCAGAATAACCCTGAAAAATACACCACTAAGGATCGACCTTTTTGGGAATTTAAAAAATAATTTAAAAATATACCCTTGAAAATCGAAAAATTTAAATTTTTGTAATTTGTTGATTTGAGAAATTTGTTAAAAAAGCTGGATATTTATATTAGTAAGAAGGAGAAAATAAACATTAAAAATAAAACAAAAATACGAGCTAAATTAATGAGTTCAAAAAAAAATTAAAAACAAAAATAAAATATTACAAATAATAACCAATTTAAATGACAATAAAATCCAACGAAAAATGAATTATCGAATTTCCTTTTTTCACCCCCACCCTAAGGGTCGAAAATAAAATTCAGTAATTATAAAAAAAAACTAGAAAAGATAAAAACATCTTTTTCTACATCTTTTCCGAACAGAAAAAAAGACGTATCTACGAGAATTTGAAAAAAGAAAAAGAAATTAAAAAAACTAAATAACATGATGATATCAATTATAATTATTAAAATATTTTAAAATTAACAACAAAAACAATCTCATTAAGCTAAGTTAATTTAATATTACAAATAATTTTTTAAATACTAAGGTATTAATCATTTAATTAAATAAAAAATTTTCGGAAAAATGAAGCTAAAAAATAAAAAATTGTTAATTATTTTATAGTTTAGTGAGAAAAAAAATTTTTTATCAAGCATATTTATTTATAAAAATTCTCAAATGAAACATAAATTTAAAAACAAAAAGAAAAACTAATAAAAAATTAATCCATCGTAACATTTGCTATTCAAAAATAGAAAAAAGGCAAAATAACGAGAAAGTTAATTAAAAGAATGATAAAATTAATATATTTGAAAATAAAAGATGAAATGAAAAAGCAAAATATTATTTTTAAAAAGCAATGAATTGTTAAAAAACTAAAAAAGACCAAAATAATCAAAAATGGTTTTTTATTTATATAAAAGTTCAATATATGTTCATAATTTAACAAAAAAATGTATAACGATTAGTTTAATTGAAAACTATCCAACCAAATTAGAATAATTTAAAATGATGAAAAATTAAAATCAAAATACTATATCTAAAAATAAAGATTTAAATTGAAAAATTGAGAAAGGATTATTAAAATTGAATACAAAAGGTAAACAGATCCTAGAATTATATTTGCTACATTTAGCATGGGTATTTTCTAAATATATTAAAATCCAAAAATCCCTTAAATAAAGAAGCAAGAAGATTCTATAACAGTTGGATAAAATATAAACAAAAAAATAATTAATATAAAAAATAATCTGAACATTTTCCACTACAACTTAAACAGCTTAAAAAGGCATAATTTTAAAAGAATTAAAATATTTTTATTCATTTTTAAAACTCGAATATAAAATTCAAAACATTAATCATAGAAAATACAAAAAATGATTAATTGAGAAAAAGAAAAATTAATTGCAAAAATAATTATAAAAAGACCTGAGTCCAAAAATATTCTAAAATTCATAACGAAGTAATCCTTAAGATAATGGGAAAAATAAAAACAAATAATTGAAAATTTGTATAGGATAATACAAAACGAATTTTGAGATTTAAATTAGTAATTAAATGTATTCAAAGAAATGGAATTAATATTATTATTAAATATTCGAATACAATAATTAAATATAGTAAGATCATTCATTTATCCTACTTAATAGAAAATCACTATAAACGCAACTAATTAAATTTAGCTTTACAAAAAAATGGAATAGAAAAAATGACCATTCAAAAAATAGACCAATTAATAGAAAAATTAAATAGTCTTTTAAAATAGCAAAAAATAATAAATAAATTACAAAAATGAAGAAATATATATGTAAACATCACAAAAGCATTGTGAGGTGAAATGTACATATGCGAAGCACAGACACTGAACGAGAAAATTTATATAAAATTCAAAACAGACATAATAAATTGGCAAATAATAGAAAATAATTAATACAACAAATAATGATAGATTGATTAGTACAATTTTTATTAAGACATCGAAAAAATTAATTATGTTAATTAAGAAAAGTAATCGCTTTGCAAATGATAATAAAAATAAATTAAAAAAATAAATGAAAAACTATGAAACTAAAGCAAACGATGAAATGAAAATATATATATATAATCAATAGAGACCGGATTTTTCAGCATTTGATGACACTTTCTTCAAGCAATAAAATATACCGTATATGCTCTAATTATCCCCCTGTCTCCTTTAATCTCACTGTCTCCTATTATCCCCCCCCCTTTCTGAGGAGGTTGAACAATAATCCCCCGTCTCCTTTTATCCCCCCGGGGGGATAAAAGGAATTTTTTTTTTGGAAAATTGTATCAAATTTTTTCAAAAAAAAAACAGTAAAACACGCTAACAAATAAGTATTTCATCCTCATCTCCGACTTGATCCAACTCTACATCACCATCACATCAGAGAGGCCGGCTTCTTTATGATCATTTCGCCCATCTTTCTCCGTTTCAGTTGCCCTAAACTCGCGCAAAAGTTTGATCCCAATCGGTCCAATTGCCCCTTTCGGCTTAAGCAAGCTATTTTTTCGTCTCCCGTTCCGTCCAATGGCGTTGTCAACCCACAGACTAAAAATTCTGTTATTTTTCTTTTTGCAACTGACCCTCAAATGATTTGATGATCACTTCTTTTGAATTGCAGCCATCCAACTGATGCCTTAACCAAATGTTAATTTAATAGCATAATACAAGTTTTCTCACCTTAATGTCAGTGTCCATGAATAGTGTAGCCGCCATTCTTCGAATGATGTTCCTTGACACAGGTTGTTTTAATTAGAGCATATACGGTAATAAGAAATGAAAAATTTTCTCAAAATTTGTCCCCAAAAAAATTTAAGATTGAAAATTGTTAATTTTTGATAAGAAAATAATCAGACCCAAAATGTATAATCGATAAGAAATTTAAAAATAATATTTTTTTATTTAATGAATCAAATCAAATTTAGTAATTATAATCTATTAAGAAAGGATAAAAAATATCAGCAAAAACAGATGAGTGGACGAGAATTAAACGATACAATTAAATAAATGCTATATAAGTTAAAATAAATATAATTTAAAAAATATATAAAGATAAATTTACTTATATATTTATAATCTACTAAGAAAAGAGAAAACCCCATAATTACACTAACTGTAAAAATCATTTTACTGGTAGTATCAATACATCCATTCCCGAACGCAAATGGGAGAACGGGCGAGAATTTTGAAAAAAATGAAGGAAAAAAGTTAATGAGGAAAAATATATATTATTAAAACCCAAAAAAAAGAAAAAGAAATATTATCAACTAAACAGAATATATTATATAATAGTTGAAAGATAATATTTTAATGAAAAATAATAATAAAATTATTAATTTAACAAAAAGATTATAATAAAATTCAAAAAAACAATTAAATTTATTATAATCAAAATAAAAAAACTAATGTATAATAAAATTTAACAGCTAATAATTGTAAATATGCCAAAAAATATCATTTAATAACGAGAAAAAAATGAAATTAAATTTTAATTTACATAAAGTTCGGCACATATAAATTAGTTAAATAATCTTTTAATTGTTCTTATTTTAATTAAATATTTATTTTATTTGTTTTTTATGGATTATAAACTGATTATAGTGTATTAATTAATAATTCAAATTTCTCAAAACCCACAAGACCAGAAAAGGCCTAAATTTTTAAAATTACCTTTTCAAATTTAAAAAGCAACATAAAAAACTTTTTACATTTTAAAAGTCAGAAGATCACAAAAACAGAACAAATATGATGATAATATAGAATTAATTTTTTAAATATGCCAAAAATTTATTATAAAAAATTAATGAAAATTTGGGTTATTATTTTTAGTAAATAATTGATCATTTAAAAATGTAAACCCAAAACAATGAAAGAGTCAGTGTTAATGCGAATTGATAGACAGAAAGACAAATAATACAATAATAACGGAAAAAGGAAAGCATCCGATTTTACAAAAAAAAAAGAAAAATTGTTGTGATATGCGTCGGCAGGAATATGTTAAAACCCAAAATATTGAAATTACATTATTAACAACCGAAAAAGCGAAAAATAATAATTCAAAAACATTAAATAAATGTATAATAATTTATCTGATTAAAAATTTTTATTTGAAAAAATGTCATAGAAATAAATATAAAATATATACATAATTTAATATTCAAATACGATAAATTAAAAATATAGTATCTTAATAATTTGATAAGATTATTACATAAAACGCATTATAAATTTACAAATTATTCAATCACCCCTACGAAGATGCGAATGGTAGAGTGCTAGCCTATCGTGAATTTGAAAAAAAAGAGAAAAGTAAATGAAAAATTTAAAATATAATAATTAACGAAATAATTATTAATAAAGAAAAACAAATCATATTTATAACGCAAAACTGAACAAAAACAATGTAAAATAAAACAATTAGCATAATAAGAACTAATGACCAATCTCTCAGATCGTTGGATAAATTTAAATGGAAAAATTAATTTGTATATCTAATAAATTGTGAAACTAAAATAAATTTTTATTAACAATCATATAACGGATTTGCAGAAAAAAGCATTATTTAATAATAAAATTACAGAAAATGCAAAATTCAAAGTCAAACAAATTGAAAATAATAAAATAATTTATCCTAATAAACAAAAGGAAACATTGCAGAAAAGCAAGTTTAATTAAGTTATGAACGAATAATTCCAAATTTTATAACACATCCAAAAATAAGACTAGTCAAATTACTAAATACCGGGGATATATTTGGTATTAAAACTTGTTTAAACTATCTTCTCTATTTGATGCTTAAGGCACTAAAAAAAGAATTATTTCATATAAATTACCGCCTTTTGTATTTGGGGGGACTATTATCAATATTTGGCGCTAATTTGAATAGTAATTGTCCGAACTAAATTCTGAATATGAGAATGGTAATTTTTATATTTATTCTTAAAATATGCAACACTTTTGTTAAATGAATGCAAAAGGCAAAAAATGAAGTCGGAATAATTCTGTCCGAAATTCCATTTGATGCGAAACGTGCTGGTGCATTTCCTAATGTGCCATTTTAATAGAATACCTTTAAATAAATGTGAATAGAATTTAATTAATTATTTATTTATTATTTAAAAATTTAAAATTTTCAAGTTATCATCAGGGAACGGATTTATATGTTTTCACATATTTTTTTGCGCATATGCTATCGCATGAAAAGCTCAAAAATAGCATTTTCACCTGTTTTCCTTTCAATCAGAGCGAGTTTTTAGCACTTATAAAAACATATTTTGGACTGTTTGGGAATAAAAACATATTTTGGGGTTTCGGCAGTTTTTTCACATATTTTGGCGATTTTTTGAAAAATTTGTGTTTTTTACAAAAATATCTTTTATGGCATTCAAATTCTTGGCCAAATGCCCAAAAAAATTTTTTTGCATTTTTTGAGCTTTTTCATGACTTTTTTCGCTTTTAAGCAGGGCTCGGATCTGTTCTTATTTATAAGAAATGTTCTGATTTCGGGCTATTGTTCTTACTTTGTTATTATTTCTTAAAATTCTTCATAAATTTAGAAATTTATGGCATAAGTGTTCTTATTTTACCTATAAATTTTAAAAAATTAATCATTTCGTCACTGCTCGTTTCATCTCTTATGAGAAAAATTATTAAAAATTATTTATTTAAAAAAAAAGTTCTCAGTCACGAAATACAGAAAACACATTAATTAAAAATGAGAATTTGAAAAATTGAAAATAAATGAAAATTTGGAAGGAATTAAGATAATTTAATTAACAAGACTTCTTACTCCTCTTCTACTATTCATTTTTTAATAAAATGATTAAATATTTGCATATAATTTAGTCATTTAAAACAAAAAACAACTCGTTGTTCTATCATTGAAACAAGTGCAACAAGAAATTTATATTCAGAAGCACAGATTTGGCTTGGAAAATTAAAATAAATGTCTTATAAATGAATGAAAATAATTTGAACATTTTTAAATTAAAAAAAATATATAAATCAATTAAGAATATAACGATTAAAATTTAAATGAAAAAATGAAAGTCGCAAAAAAATTATTGGACAAACATTAGCAATGGAAAAGAATAACAAAAGAAAAGAATGGTTGAATTAAACAATTACACAAAATATGAAAAAATAATATTAATAATATTTAAAATAAAAATAATATTTTATAGTAAAAATGCAAAAGATTTCAAAACGGCATTAAATACAGCAGCTAAAGAACAGCCAAAAAGCAGCAGCAGGGTTTTGGAGCCATTTTAAAAAGATTTTGACGAAAAAGAGAAATGCAATACCAAATATTCAAATGCTGAAAATAAATTAAATTAGATATTAAAACTTTCTTTTTTTGGCAAAATGCTTTTTTATTACCCTTTTTGAAAACAAAAAAATTTAATTAAATATTAGAAAATTCACTTTCATTTTGAAAATTTTTGTGCATATTTTCAGTTTTTATATGTGCGTCTTTTGCAATTTCATATAACTTTACGCATAAATAATAAATTAAAAACAGCAAGTACATATAAATATGAAAATTAAAAAATTTCTGTAATAAATTAAATAAATTTTAATTAACAATTTAGATTATAATTTTAATAATAAAATTATAGAAAATGCAAAAAAAAACATTCATCAAAGAAGAGAAAACCAATTAATGTACAATAATTTAAAAGGAACTTTCTTAAATATTCACAATTAAATAGAAGTGATACTGAAAATAAAAAAATATATTTGTTTTGGCAAAATTTAAATAATTGAAAAGACCTTTTAAGGCTCAGCACAATTTTAAAATAATAATATCAAAAAATTAAAAACAAAACAAAAAAGAAAATAATAATGTTATTTTAAAGTAAAAAACTGAGCAAACCCCATTAAAAAATAATGCTATAACTATAACTATTTAAAAGCATGTATTTAATTATTCATAATTTGACGAGACACCAATTAACCGACGCACCCAATTTTTATACGCGCTTAAAATAGAATAATGATTATATAAATTAAAAACTTTCACTAAAAAATATTAGAACAACAAAAAAATTCAAATTTATAGATTAAAATTAATTAAAACAATTAAATTCGAAGTTGGGATCAAAATTTATTTTAATTTACCTTTCCATTTGATGCCTAAAGCATTAAAAATAAAAAAAACCAATGATTTAATTTAAATTTATCGGCTATTGTCGGAAAAAGCCTTAAACGTAAATAAAAAAGAATAATAATTACTACAATTTAAGTTAAATCACAAATTAACACAATTTAAGTTAAAAAACCCATTTTACATCGACAACCATTAATTTTAGAATGGTCAAAAAATTATTTCCAAAGAGAATAAAAATTAAAAATTCGTTATAATTTATTTTTAAAACCCCACAGAACTCACAATTATCGACTGGTATAATTTTTGACGAGACACCAAGGAAAAAATTATAAATATAAAAAATACATTTTTAATGAAAAAAAATTAGTTGGCGCCAACACCGCATGTTTAATAACTATTTGCTCCGATTGGCCACGCACGACGCCATGCGATTAAAGCTGAAGTGTTTGACGTGCAACAAGAAATTTTTCGAGACGTTCGAGTTCGGCCAGAATGGGCGACTTCAAAGGTGGATTAAAATTTTAAAATATTTACTGCAATGCTTAAACCGTAAACTGAAACAAAACTAATTTCTGCACGATTTTTCAGGTTCGGCAGGTTGGCAATAAATTTTTGAAGTAAATAAAATAATTTTAAAGAATAAATTTTCATTATATAATTAATAAATTCCAAAAATAATGAATTTTACAATTAATATTTGACCATTTATTGGAATCTAAAAAACGAAAAATAATCTACAAATAATTTAAAAAAAAATTAATGACAAAAAAAAGTAAATAAAAAAAGTAAAAAGGCAAATGATTTTGAAACAAATTTAAATTAATTATGCAAAAAATACGTTAAAAGGCAAAATGATATCAAAAACTGTTAAATTAGTAATAAAGGCAAAAAAAAAGCCTATCAAGCATAAAAAATTTATGATTTTTCATGCCGTCAAATTTGAAGACACAAAAAAGTTTAACCAAATATATACCGGATAAACACAAATGAAAAATATAATAATTTCCGGAAAATATTCTAATTAAATGACAAATTTAAACAGAAAATAAAAAGGAAAAAACATTTTCACATTGCCAAGCTAACAATAAGAAAGTAACAAATAGAAGAAAATGATAATTATATATAATTAATTTTTTAAATTTACCTAAGATTTATTACAAAAAAATGAATGAGTGAGCGAATTAATGGACAGAAAGACACTAAATAATTAACGAAAAAAAAATCAAAATTTGCAAAAAACATAAATAAATTATCAAATTGTGCCGTCAAATTCTTACAAAATCAAAATAAGTTCGAACAAAAGGACATTTAATTTAAAATGTTTAATAAAAAAAGATCTGAAGATTACATAAAAGACATATATCAGGGATGTTGCTCGTCTCGTGTCTCGTAATCTCGTATTCTCGTGTTTTAGACCGTCTCGTATTCGTGTCTCGTATCTCGTATTTTGGCACGAGACACGAGATTTTATGCACTGGTGAGAATGGGGGGGGTAAGAAAAAATATTTTTTGGAAAAATTAAGAAAAAAAATTTTTAGAGAGGAAACAAATAATTTGATCTATCTTTTAAATCAAAATAATATTGAACATTTAGTCTATAGGCTAAACCTCCAGCCTTCCATTGATTTCTGCCTGGTTCTAGTCCCACACACAGTAAAATTATTTTCTTATTTTTATTGTTAAAATTATTTTAATTTATTACGAAAATTTTTCCAACCACAAAAAATAAAAACAATAAAAATATTTATTTCATTTTTTTAAACATAGCCAAAAAAATCAATTATTTTTTATTTCGGCCCGACCAATTTTTCGTAAAAATAACAAAAATTTTGAATTTTATTAAAAAAAAAATTCGTCTCGTCTCGTGGCTCGTATTCTCGTATTTTTAGGGGTGTCTCGTCTCGTATCTCGTATTTTATTTTTGTCTCGTTTTTCTCGTATCTCGTGTCTCGTATTTTATTTTCCCTTAAAATAAATTCGAAGAAAGGGAAATTTCATTTGAAATTTTTAACAAAAAGATCTGAAGATTACATAAGAGACACATATGTAAAAATCCAAAAATGGAACACAATTTGCTGACAAGTGAAAAAAGACTGCAAAAATCTATTTTTTAAAAATAATAAATATCCGCAAAGGAACTGCCAAGCCCAAAATTAGAAATGGTATAAAATGTATTTAATAACATTTAAAAATTGGTAATTTAACTGAAACATTCCTTTCGCAAATTCAAACGGTTGAACGGATGTGAATTCGAAAAAAAGCAAAGATAATGAGAACTTGGAAGGAGTTAAGCATAATTTAAGAAAGAAAGAAAAATAATTGAGAAAAATTAAAAATCAAAATTATCAAAGAAAAAAAAATTTTTTTTTACTAGCAATATTTAGATTTGAATGATATTAATTAATTTGTTCTTTACTAAAATAAATTCCAAATGTTAAATAATTACAAATTTATTAATTGAAACTCAATAGACATTCATGGAAAAAACACCGTAATAGATTGTTATAATTTCCTTCGGGATATCAAGGAAATAATGAAAAAAAAATATTCAATTATTTTTATTAAACAAAACAAAATTAAAACATAAAATGATAAATATTATTTGCAATATTTATCATCAACAGAATATATTGTATAATAAATAGTCTCATTCATCCTAATTAACCAAAATCAATAAAAAACGCTATAATTAAATTTATAAATATTTTTCCTAATTGGTTTAATACACCCACATTGTAACGGAAACGGGCGTCGTGCCGAGAATTTTAAAAAGAAAGAGAAGTTAATGAAAATCAAAAACAATATGCATTGAAGAAGACAAAAAATTACGTAATAAATGAAAAAGCAAAAAAGAAACAATTTTAAATCATTAAATCAAAAACAAAACTTGTGATAAATATAATAGTTATTATAATAATAATTATTGTTATTGTTTTTATTATTGCATTTTTATCAATATAACAACAAAATAAATAATAAATTAATAAATAAATAAAAAGTCAAAAATACATAAATAAACAAAACTAATTTGAAGGAAATCTTTTAGTTTTTATTTAAATAGTTATCCTTATTTTTCTATTCTTTACCCATTATGAATCGGACTTATTCTTGCTAATTTGTGCTATTATTAAGGCTACACCCTAATTTGGACTTTTCACTCAGAAAATAGGGGCGCCCCTTTTTCTCGCTTCGTTGAATACGGCACAAGGGTTGCCATGGCTTGAGAAATCGGATTGGGTTTCAGGGCGGAAACAAAGTCAAATATAAATGGAATAAACCTGGATCCAGACCAGGAATGGGCGAAACTTCGGCTTCGAAAACTTCGGGTTTTTTGAGCTTCGAACTTCGTGCTTCGGCTATTTTACCCGAAGTTTCGGTAAAAATACACCCCTAATAATTGAGTTTTCAATGTGAAAATGCACCCCTAGTTATTGGTTTTTGATAAACTTAAAATTAATATATATTTGTTAACTTTTTGTTTTTATTTTTTATTAACATGCACGGTCGAGTGGTAGTGCTCTTGGCGTTTAAAATATGTATGACAAAAAAGGGCGAACTTCTAAAATATGCATTTTTAAGGGCAAATACCCAAAATAAGGATCTCTAAGGGCGATAAAACGCAAAATTTTTCTATTATGGTTTGTTGCCCATAAATTATTTTTAAAAAATTTCAGTTTTAGAGTCGGGTAGAACACCTTTCCTTAAGTTTTCGTTGTCCTTGATCACGAATCCGGCATCCATTTCGGACCCGAATTCGAACAAAAAATCAAAAACTAAATTTTCAACAAAATTCACATTTATTGCACAAAATGCAGACCAACGGACAAAAGCGAACAGATTTGGAATTGGAGAGGCGGACGACATCCAACAAACCGTACATAGATGGCGAATGAAAAATTCGGTGCATACATTCCGGAAAAAATTGCGCCAGTCTACAATTGTTTGAGGCCCTAATGATATTTATTATGGAGCAACTTCACAAAAGCTTCTAATTATGGAAACCTCCTATGTCTATTTCGCGCATCATTTGTCGCTAGTTCCCATTTCCTGTGCCTAGAAATATGACAAATCAAACACTTGCTTAGTAGTAAGGTGTGAGCCGGCAAAAAAGGTGCCTATGAGGAAGCCCATTTCCGGGCGACGGCATTGTGCGTTTGTGAACTTCCACAATCCATAGTTCCTGTTTTGCGAGGTTGGCGGCGTCCCATTTCATTTCCACACTGGGGACACGTACGCCTGGCATGTAACAAGCCTCTCTTTAAGCCACTCGTCAAACTGATCATTTCCTAATGCCAATTTTTCATAAAGCATTTTGGTCGTAAAATTATCCAGTTGGTTCATAGTTGAAATAATTGGCTACAACAAATTCTTAGAAATCGTAAAAACATCAGATTCACACTGTGCGTTTCTATTTGTATCACATAACATGCGAAAATTGATTTCGGCGCCAATTTTACCCAATTTCATTTTATGGCATTTTGTTGAATTGTTCAATTTGTGAAGTATTTGTTCAAATACAATTGATGATATCGCTGTATCATATTTGTGATCAGCGGCCCCGAATACCCCCGGAAACACTTTTTTATCATTAAAATTTTTTTTAAAATGTGTTCAGAATTCGAATTCGGGTCCGGGATTCGAAATTGGTCGAAATAAATGTCATATTCGTGATCAGCGACCACGAAAACCCCTGAAAACATACTGTACAAGTACCAAAAATAGGCAAAAAAAAATGAAAATTTTTTTTCAAAATAGTACTCTTTTAGACTAGCGCCCCTAAGTCTGTCCGATTGGCAGGGCTGAGGGTTCCCTGGCGCCTCATCTGAGAGCCCAGGTTTAATTATATTTTCACAATTTCAGTTGGGTGTCCAAGGACGTTTTCGACGTTTTGATGGATATTCTGACCTTTTTTGACCATGCTCAACTCGGCCTCAAAATGGCATTGCTTTCCGACCGTTTCGATGTTTTGGTGGACGCGCATTTTGATGGCAAATCAGAAGGAAAATGTTGTCGAAATGGTTGCACATTCCGAGAACAGATGGCCAACCGAAGAAATTGCGCTGCGCTTCTTTGCATCGACCACCACCAAAGCTCGAATGGATCAACAGTTTCAAAGAGGTGTGACCAAACTTTCGTTAAACGACTGACTAATTGATTTGCGTTTCCCATTGTTTAGACATTTCTCCGTGCCACCGCTTCAGTCAGTTACCAAGTGCATTTGGGCTTGTTAAGTTCAACACCAAGCGCCATTTGAATTGGAGAATGAACGGACTAATGAGAATCTGACAATGGAGAAAGTGTCACACCAGGGATGGCAATTGGCTGTTGAAGCGATGTCCAATGGGCAATATAAATGATAATTCATATTCAGCGACCCCGAAAACCCTTAAATAGACTAAGTATAATTATTTTTGAGAAATGATCGATCTCACCAATAGGAAACTGATTTGATGTTCTCGTTTTTCCTCCGAAATTTTTTGTTGATTCTTTCGTTCGAATAAAACGTTGGTTGTCCAATTGCTTGAATTTACCAAATGATTTGCAAAAAATTTTTTGTTCAAAAAAAGCATTCGGGCGCAAAAAAGCAATGATGAAATAAAGCAGTTCCCAAGGAGCAAACAAAATATCGGTAACATTAAAGAATATGTGTACTAAGATATTATAAAAATTAAATAAAACCTTTTTTTTACAAAAATAATAATTATTCAAATTAAAATGAGATCTAATTAATCTTTTTTTACTTTTTTTTCTAAAGAGCCAACTTTGATGGGACAACTCTCGCCATTTTTGGGATTCTCGCCTCTCGTTTTTTGGGACGAGATGTGAAAATGCACCACTAAAGATGAACTTTTGAGCAGTGAAGAGCTTTCGAATGATGTTGGATTTAGATGACAAAGAAAAAAGCTATAGTGGAAAAGCATGGTGGGGCTGAAGAGAATGAAAGTCAAGAGATCAAAAATAATAAAAAAAATAGGCAATTCGGCAGAGTCAAAAGGCTTTGGGTGGCGGATGAGCAGAGATCACTATTGTCCATGTAAACGAAACTGATCAGAACCTCAACGTCGCCAAGACGCCGAAGCCCATTCTGAGCGGTCGCGTCCACGCCATTTCTGCTGGTGTCTTTCACGATTAGACGTAGTTTGGCCGGCTACCCGACTTTTGGGGATTTTAATAAAACAAAAAAAATATTAAAAAATTTATTTTTTGTCCAAAATTAGACAAATTTAGTCTGCTTTAGCCAGAGTTAATTCCATTGCATGCAAGAAAAACAAAATAATATTTTTTTAAATAACTCTGTTTTCGGGCTCACCGCAAGGAAGTAGAAATTTTGAGCCATACTAACCACAACACAATAGACAAATCACAATATATTTTTTATGTACAGTACACCCCTTTCCAATATCTATTTAAATAAACATTAATAAAGACAGAAAAAATTGTAAATTTTTTAAAATTTTCTTCGGTTTTGGATATAGGCGCAAATCTCTGTGCCGCAAATGTCGAGACATGCATAAAAACAACAATATTCTCCGGTTCTCGTGTCTCGGAAAATTTCAGCTCTTGAGCAGTGCTAATTTGCTCATGTCCAAGGGATATGTCAAAAATGAAAGAAATAAATATATTTCACTGGAAAGAATTGAACAAAATTTATGAGAAAAATGAGAGTCCGTATCGTTTCGGCGACGTCATTTCTTTGTCCATTCATAATCTCCAAAATAGCAGCCAATCATTTCTCAATTATAATTCACTTCCGCACAGTTCGACGTCGGCGCCCTTTTCATCTTTTGACGGAGTGTGCAACCATTCAAACAACATTTGCCAGCAGTTGGAGTTGCATTTGGCGCATCAAAATCACCACCAATCCCATCCGGGCACAGCCAACCTGAATCGATTGCATTCAATTGGTTGAGATCAGTGAGAATTGTGGGCAAAGTGCGGCGACGCTTGATCAGATGAAACCACACAAAAAGAACAGACAGTGAATGTTTGTCGCAAAAATTGGCCAAATTTCACGGGCAAAAACATTGAAAATTCGCTGGGCATCCTTGGCTTTCCATTTGTCTTTGGCCTAATCCCAAATCGAAATGGCATTGGAATTTTTCCCCGCATTTCAGTTGGATTTGTACTGGTGTTTGGATGGACATGTTCCCATTTTTTGATCGTGCCCATCTCGGCCTAAAAATGGCACTGATTTCGCCAGTTTTGATGTTTTAGTGGACAAACATTTACATGACAAAAACGAATTGCCAATTTGGAGAGAAATCGGAATTGGCTTAAACTTTTAAAATTTAACCCATAAATTCTCACATTTTCCTCAAAATTCGATTATTCATTTCCTTGAATGATGAGTGGAAAAAAATTAATGAATCCTTTTTTTCGGGAATACGCATATTGGCTAAAAATGAACCAGTTTAGGAACTCGAACAATTCATTCCCAATGCCATTTCGATTTGGGATTAGGCCAAAGACAAATGGAAAGCCAAGGATGCCCAGCGAATTTTCAATGTTTTTGCTCGTGAAAATTGGCCAATTTTTGCGACAAACATTCACTGTCTGTTCTTTTTGTTTGGTTTTCATCTGAAAAATTTGCGTCGCCGCACTTCGCCCACAATTCTCACTAAATACGGTTTCAAGACTCTCGAATGTATGAATTTTTGGGTGAACGAAGGTATTGGTAGAATAATTAAACAAAAGTTTTAAATTATTCCGCTGGGGCCATGCCGTGGAAGAAAATATGAAAAATGGCACTTTGAGCAGACGCCCGTGGGGTGCGCATAATGGCCAATTTGTGCCGGAGACGATGGCACGGCACGCGGTCGGCGGCAGTGCACAAACGAGCGGTGATTTGTGCCACATTTTGGCGGCGGGTGGTATAAATGACAGAGAAATGAACCATTTTTTTAAATTTTCAAAATGTTTAAAATTAAATTATTATTTTTTAATACAATTATTTTTTAAATCATTAATAAAAAAAAGAAAGATAAAAAAAATAAAAGAATAAAATTCTGCATAATTGTTGCCTGATTTCAAATTGAATTTGTAATCGATCTGCTGAGAAATGTTAAATTCGCATGATTGTGCTCTGATTTTAAAATATAGAGGAAGCAGCGGAACCCATCAGTTCGGCCCCACCATGCTTTTCCACTATAGCTATTTTCTTTGTCATCTAAATCCAACATTGTTGGTATCATTCGAAAGCTCTTCACTGCTCAAAAGGGCGGTACGACAATTGCGGATCGGCAATTGCGGACGAGAATTGCTGAAAAGGGAACTCCAAGATTTATGCTCAAAAACAAGAGCTCTCAGTCACAAACGATAACCAAAATACGCCTCACTCACTACTGGAGGTATTGGCTCGACTTTTCAGTGCCAAACACTTCCGCATCTACTTCCTCCCCTTTACACACACACTACCGGTGCTTTATCGGCGGGAACCGGGACCTCTCCAACGACGTAAGTGATGCATGAAAGGAGGCGGGGAGGGGCTGGGCCAAAATATTGCGAAGGATTTATGGGCAGGACTGGGCAAAAAAAGCACAAAATTGACATTTTTGGTGTAAATCAGGCTCAAAAAATTTCGGAAATCGGAATTCCGACGGCTGAAAAATTTCGGAAATCGGAATTCCGACGGCTTAAAAATTTCGGAAATCGGAATTCACGAAAAAAGGCCCAAAAAAAGCCGGAAATCGGCCATTTTTTCCACCAAAATTGCAAGTTTTTGAGTAGGATTATTCTGGGGAAACCCGGGAGCCGGCAGTGACAAAAGGCGCTCGGATTTCGTAAAAAATCCCTTAAGCCTCTCACACGTTACTACCAAAAATTATGGAATATTTTAATAAAGATTTTGGCATTTTTAACTTTTTTTTGGTTATTTTTGATGCAAAACACCAAATTTCCCCGGCAGCGGCTGTCGGCACCGCCGAAATAATTTTTTTTTAGTTTAAACACCTAAAAAATGGTCATTTTTAAACTAAATCTGTAAATAGTTTCCAACAGGGAATGTATTTTAACTTCAAATTGAACAGTTAATCTTTTTTTGGAAAATATCGGTTTGAGGTCCCAAACTCAAAACTTCTCAAAAACGATTGTCTCCGAAATCCTTTTGTATTTTTATCATATGATTTTACACAAGATAAACACTTTGTTGTTGGCACTTGGCATTTAATTTTAATATATTCTTTAAGTCTGAAATTTCCAAAAAAAAGTAAATATTTATTAAAATTTTAAAAATATGGGAAATATAAAAGATTATAATCGATCGTCCGTTTGTCATTCGTCCGCTTTGCTTGGGTCCAACAGTGCCAAGGCATCGCCGACCTAACAAATAAGCAAAGATTAGTAATTTTAATAAGGGATCAACTTTTGGCAAATGCCTCTTCTTAAAAAGTGGGGCCCATAAAAGATTAAATTTTAATTAATTTTGGAACCTCTTGATGCATTTTTACTAGTGATGCTCGAGACCAAAAATTTCCCGAGAGTCGAGACTCGAGACCGAGATCGACCCCAAGACTCGAGACCGAGACCCAAAACCCCGAGACCGAGACCAAAAAAACCCGAGACCCGAGACTTTTTTCAAAAATTTTTTCTTACACACTTAAAAATCGAAAAAAATCAATCTTTTGAGTTTTTTTCTCAAAAATTTTTGTTTTTTTCCTTATTTAAGCTACCATACATTTTTCCTTTTCATATGATTGACTTTTTTACACCATTTTTTGTGGTGCTCTTTTTCAAAAAAATGTTTCGGGAACAGGGGTCCGGCGGTGCCGATAGGCGCCGCCGGGAAAATTTTTTAAAATTTTACTGCAATTTGTTAACGGATTTTGTCCAAAAAATGACCAAATTTTGCGTCTTTGAGCTACTTTTTTAAAATAAAAGTAAGAGTTTTGGGTGCCGGCGGTGCCGTTAGGCGCCGCCGGAGAAAATTTTGAAATTTTTAGTGCACTTTGTTAATAGATTTAGTCCAAAAATGACATTTTTACGATTTTAATTGTTAAAATTGTGTTTGAACTCCCATCGAAAAAAACATTAATTTTGAAAAATATGTTAATTAAAAAGAAATTTAGTAAAACTGACAAACAATAACTTGTTTTTATGATTACTGTCGAAAAGTCTATTATTTTTTATTTTTCTGTCGAAAAATCCTTCACTGTCGAAATGTCCTTTGCTGTCGAAAAGTCCGGGAGCCCACAATTCTACTTGTACAATACATAATCATCATCATCATTTTTGGATTTTTCTTTTTTTTTTTTTGCAAATATATTTTTGTTCATCTTTCTCCGTTTATTTTATTGCTAATGCCAAATTTGTTCATCCTTTTTATAATTGTGCTCAATTGACTAACTCCAATTTTCTTAGAAATTTCGGCATAATTTTAGTTCCCAATCGTTTCTTGAATATTTATTTTTACTTAAATGAATTTTTAATACCAATTTTAAATAAAAATTGCAGCCCTACTGATTTCCTGAAAATAAAAAAAGCCTAGCCTAAATTTCTTAAACCGACATTCCGACACATCCCTGACATATATATGTATATGTAAAAAAATATTTTATCCGACTTATTTTTCTTCATTAATAAATTTATGATGAAAACAGAAAATAATTATTTTGAGCATTTTAATGAGGGTTTAAGTAAAAATTCATTAATAAAGATAAAAAATAACAAATTTTTAATTAATATTCTGTGCACAATTATTTCTTTTGTTTCGCATAATAGTTAAAATTTAAGTAATTTAACTTTTTCTTAATTAATTTGAAATTAAAATTGAAAAGAATATAAATAAATATAAATAGTTTAAAAATAATTGTAAGAATATATTATAACATTATACAGAAATGAAACTGACAAAAATTGAGAAAGCCAAAAAAAAGCATTTTTCAATCTGATAAAAAAACAGATTACTCAAATTACTCAAGGAAACATTTTAGAATGTCCTATTTTCCATACCCATCTGACCCCCCGCCCGGAGCAGGACAAAACGTCGTCGGCCAAATTTTTAGACCATAAATTTTTTCTATCTCAACCAAATTAAACATTCTTGGTATTATTCGAAAGCATTTGAAAAACGCTATTAAACAGCAACTTTCCAAAAATTTTTATTCATGCACAAAAAAAAACCAGGGCAAAAAAAACTTCGAAATACTAGGCTTTTGAGTTCCTTCTGGCCATAACTTTTTTGTAACTTAACGAAAATTTTTGAAATTTTGCAGATTAATAATAAACACACAGAGCTATCGAACAACACTAACAATGCTTAATTTGATTGACAATGAACAAAGTGATGGTTCAAAAAGTCTTCCGACGACGTTTCGGCCGAAGACGTTTTGTGGTGCACCGCCCCCGCCCACCCCGAAAAATCCACCGCCCAACCAATCACTGACCAACAGAAGACTGCCGGTCACCAACACGTGCAGCTCAGTGCCGGCACTGCTTTTGCTGTTCTCCACCGCCACGGCACGCACTTTGTCCAACGCATCCGAAACACAACTGAACACAGCGGAGGGATGGCCAGGAGCCTATGGGAAAATGAATGAGGAATTTTTTAAAATAATTTTAGAAAAAAAAACTGATCACCCCTCAAATATTCGACCATTTTTGGAAAATAATATATATTTAATCGCTTTAATAGAGAAACGTTCGAATAATACCGCAGAGAGGAATATATATTTACAAATAGATTAAAAATATAATTTTTTTAAGCCTTCCGCAGGTCCGTACAGAAAATTTGATGGGGAATCAAAAATGTTTTTTTTCAGTGTAATTTTTCAAAATAATAAGACAATGGGGAAAAATTCATTTGAAATTAAAAAGAACATTTTTTTTTAATTTACAATTTGCTGCCAAATTTGTTGATCATTCTCGCATCGTCGAAGCTCTGCGCTCAGGTCCAAATTGACGTTGGTCGAGTCTTGGCCAAGTGAGCGTCCGGCAGGCCGACGATCGGGCGGACAGATCAGCGCCGGACAGAACAGTGCCATGTCAAAACGACAATGCTTGAAGAAATAAATTGGAAAAACCAAAAAAATTTGTGCAAAATTGTTGGCTTTGTCGAATGCCAACATTATTTTGATAAAAAGTAATACCCTGAGAACTTCTGTGGATGCATTTGTTACGATGAGGCCGGGTTTTTGAGCCTCGGTCTCAAGTTTTGTATTCATTGAAATCGAGAATCAAAAGGATTCGGATTTTAGCCGATGGATCACTTTGGGTTTGGTTTTTAAATGTGTTTTTTTACTTTTAAATTTGGCAACAGTTGGGCCGAACTTCGGTCGCCGGTGCAATGGAACAACAAAATGCGAATGACTGAAACGGACGGCGCTGTGACGGTGGCACCGACACTTTGGAGAAACCATTGGGCACAGAACTGAAGAGTTTTTTTTTGATTTTTTAAAAAGATTTTTTTTTATTATTTAAAATTTTTTAAAAATACAAACTGTGGGAAGAAAGGAAGCGAGAGATAAGGGAAACGAAAGAGGAATGCAAGAAATAGCATTGAAAAGCATTTAGGAAAATTAAATTAATAGAATTTGTAAAATAAACTGAAAATGTATGCCTTTATGCTTTGGGGGGTGTGCGCGCCGTCCAAGTGGAACACTGTGTTTGGCCCTTGTCGCAACAGCTGACTCCGCCCGTCCCACCGGCACTTGGCCAACGCTTGCGCAACGCCTGGGGCAATTTATTTTTAAATTTTAATTCATAAAAAGCCATTTTTCAACGGGAAGAATAGACTATCCACTTTACCATTTTTAACTGGCTGACTAACCATGAGTCAATGCAAATGCGTTCAAACGATTTGTCGGGAAATTCGGCTCTTTTTTGTCGACGGTGTTGTTCCCATCAAGTTGGAGCAGTTGCTGGAGATCATTTGAATTAGTGTCGCTGCTTTTGTTGGCTATTTCTGTGCCATTTTGATCAGCTTCTTAAACCAGAATTAGTTTTTAATTTAAATATAATTAGTCTGTTAGGAAATCATAATTATTCGAATTTTAGTCTAAATAAATTCCCATCCCTTTTTTTCGCAATAATTTCAGAAAAGGCAAGAAAAGTTAAGATATGTTCTTGGAAATTGTGAAACAAAATAATGGAATAAAAAACATAATTTTAAAATTCTGAATGAATTTAAAAAATTTAATCAGTTTCATAAAAATGAATTTCAATTTTTTGGAAGAATTGCCGACCAATGTGCCGTCCGTGTCGTTTGAGCAGCCAAATGCGTGCCAGTTGGAGTGCCAACGAAGCATTGATGTGCTGATGCGGGCCGGCAATGCCAAGTTCAAACGGCCGTTGACCACCGGTGGAAGAAGGCCAACGATAATCGGTGAGTGGGGGGACAATGAAAAGGGGGCACTGAAAAAAGAAGGGAAAAGTAATCAAATTAAATAATTAATTTAATAAATGATCTGAGAATAAAACGACGAAGAATTACTGAGTAAGATTTGAAAATAATTAACAAACCCAAAAAATTGTGAGAATTAGCAGAGGATGATCAGAAGGAGAATTAAAATGATCATAAAATTAATCAGTGAATCAATAAGGAATGAAATAATTGCAGGGGTTCAAACTCATTAATTATATTTGGTAAAATGATTGAATAATCAACGGCTGTTTGAAAGCGATCAAATTAAATACCGTATTTCCTATAATACAGCCCCCCCCCCCACTGAAACAAAGCCTCCCTTTTGAAGGGAATTGAAACACAGACCGATCAGCCATGGATTCTATTTCAAGAAATACAGTAAGTAAAGTAATCAAAGAAAATGAAATGTCCGAATTTAATCAATCCCAATAGATAGAATCAACGACCCACCGCCGATCAGTAAATGTTTTTTATAATTATATAAAATTGACCGTCCGCTCCGCGCACCGTTCCTCAATGACGCGCATCGCATCGCGCGGTTGTTCCACGCTAAGCATGACGGCGCCCGGTTTCGCAATGCCGGCCTTATTCCACGCAATTTGGGGCAAAGTGGTGCCGAGAACCCTTAAATTAAAAATTAAAATAAAAAAGCCCAATTAAGGGGGAAAAAGTGCAAAAATAATAATAGATAAGTTAACAAAAGTGTGACAATTATAATAATTGGTAAAACCAGTGTAATTAAATATAAGTACTTTTAATTTAAAAAACTGGCAATTTGGTCCAAAATTGCGCCTATTGGCATTGCCGCCTACTTTTTTTTGTGCCTAATGTGCCTATTATAGGATTTTCGAAAAATTCCTTAACAAAAATGCAATAAAAACGAAAAACATACCCCTAAGAAATGACCGAAAAAAATTTGAGAAAATACAACCCTAAGAATTGAAAATTTTTTTCCAAAAATTGGTCCCAAAATTTAATATTTTTTTCTTAAATAAAAATTTTTGGTTTAAAAATTTGTTCTTATTCGAAAAAAAACTTTAAACAATTAATAATTTCATTTAAAATTGAAATATTTAAGTTTTAACGTATTTTGTTACCTAAAAAACATTAATAAAAAATTTTGTTTGCCTATTTTAGTGCCTATTTGAGGATTTTAGTGCCTATTTAATGCCTTTTTTGCTATTTTTTATGCCTTTTTAGGTGCCTATTTCGCGATTTTTTGTGCCTAAAAAAGGAAGCCCTATTAATGGCATTCCATCGCAAAATAATATTTGGCATTATTATTTGGCGTTTTATCCTTACTTTGTGTGGTCCAAGTCCAAAGTGTTGATGGCACACACAATTGGACGTCGAATTACGTTGGTGCAGTCGTACTCACCTGAAAATCAAATAAATATTAATAATTTTTTAAATTTAAATATTTTTGTCATACCGCCAATTCCCACCTCCACAATTGCAACGTCCACGCGCTCGTCGCAAAAAATGCGAAAGGCGAGCAGTGTCAAAAATTTGAAATAGGCTGGCATTAGTTTGACCTTCAAAAAATTTAAAAAATTTTTTTAGTTTCTTAAAAATTTTTGGGACAAAAATTGCTATTTTTTCCAAAAAAAAAAAATTCATTTTTTGAGTATTGGGGTTGAATTATTATTTTTTTCTTGAGGGACTGTCCCCAAAGGCCAACACCAAAATGAATTTCGAGATTTATTCTCGGCCTGAAAGTCCGCAGTCTCGAGAAATAAGTTTAAATTCCGGAACAAAAACTGGTCGATCTTGGAGCCTCGAGAATTTCTCAGTTTCCAGCGGCATAAAAAAATGGTCAAATTTTGTTTATTTTTAAATGCACATAAAAATGGAAAACTCCGCTAATTTTGCAAAAATCATTGGTACTTTTCCGCTTGGGGGCCCCACATTTATTTAAATTAAAAAACGTCAAACAAAGAGCGCGCGCCATGCGGATCCATTTGATTATATTTTGGCCCAAATTGTTGCTTTTATGACTCCCAAATAGATGAAGCGCTGTTTTTGACTATTCAGCGCGCTTTTTGTTAACGTTGCTTAATTTAAATAAAGATGGGGCCCAAAAGTACCAAATCCTTTTTTTAACAGCAGCACCATTATTAATTTGCCACCTCTTTTTTGTGCTCAAAAAGTGTGTTGTAAATGTGAAAAAATTGCTGGGTGAAAATTTGCTTTGAAATTGGTCGTCCATTGATGCGAATGCGTTCACGGACATGGACCAAATGGGGAGAACTGTAAAAAATTAAATTTAAAATTGACCAAAATTTCCTTAAAATAAAAAATTTTCATGTCTTAGATTTTGTAATTGGGTGCCTGCCACCCACCCACACCTGTAAAAGCCAGTTTTGTAGCCAAGGGAACGCAAAATGGACTCCAGAAAAGCGGCGGTTGAACCTGTAAAAAGAAAATAAATTTGGATTTTAATTTATTTTTTAAACAAAAAAAACACCTTTTCCTTTTGTACCGGTGATGTGTACAACATTCAGACGGTCAATGTCGTCCAGCTGAAAAAACAAATATTTCAAAAAAAAAAAAATTCAAAAATTGGGTTTAGATTTTTCGAAAAATCTTATTTTTTTACAAAAATAAAAATAATTTTTGCGAAAAATAAAATTTTATGATTCAATATTTAACTTCAACAGTCCATATAAATCCGCATTCTATTAATTAAAAAATATTAGAAACAGTTAGGCAGAAAAAAAATTTCCATTATCAAGTGGCAGATTGGGGGAGCGGAGATGGGGATTATTAAAATAAATAGCCTCCCTCCTTAAAATGTCAATTATTGAAACCAAATTAAATAATAAAATGGGACCGAAATTCCGAGAATGTCCATGAATTCCTTGGTCTCCTCCAGTCTCCATTCTGGCCGCGTTTCCTGTTGAGTTCGTGCCAATACTAACGTTTGTGCGTTGCTTTGCAAGGCGTTCAGCTGGATGACGGCTTTCTGGAAAATTAAAAAAGATTTTTATTTTTTTTTAAATTTCGGCAATGTGTGCCTCGTAAAGTTGCTGCTCCTCGTCGCTCTCCCGCCGTTGGCTCATTTCCGAAGAAGATTTTTGTTGGTGATTTGTACTATCAAATGTGGAAGCACTTCGAAGAAAAAGCGCTAGAAAAAATATATTTTTTAATTTGAAAAATTTAAAATTTGAAAATAAAAATGGTATTAATTGGTTGACTTAAAAAATAATAATTAATAAAATCAAAAATGTTTCCATTTATTAAAAAACAATTTCAACGACAAAAATTAAGAATTTTCATATAAAAATTGTTGCTCAATGCGAAAAAATAGAAACATCAAAAAAGACCAATGAAAACATCATTTGTCCTATGAATATTTAAAAGTTTAATTTTAACAAATTTACAGCCAAAAAGTTACACAAAAATTGTAAAGAATTTAGAAACAAAGATTTTTTTAATGAAAATACTGACTTTTTAATAGTTTTTTATTTAAAAATTGTACAAATTGTAATTAAATGATTAATGGAAAAAAAGCAATTAATTTGTGACGGTCAAATCGATTCACCACCAACAAAAGTGAAAATGTGTACACAATTTTATTGCTAAACACAACAAATAACGGCAAAAAACTATCAGCAGATTTCGTTTTGGTGTAAAAATGGAATAAAAATGGAAGAGCCATCGAAGGAACACTTTGCCCCCCCCCCATTAATTGTTAATTGTCCCACAATTCTCCGATAAAAATATTACAGCATAATATTTTATCTAAATAAAAATAAACATTATTTCTCATTTACTTTTCATTTTATATTGTATTTTGGCACCGTAAAACTCGAGACTGAAACCCGGAAACATAATCCCGAGTATGATCCACTAAGTAATTGCATTGTGACTCTGTCCCAATTTAAGTTTAAAAAAACAACTTATTACCAGGGTTAGCTGAAATTTTTACCAGACACAGCCTCTCGAAAAATATTAATGACAAATAATAATTCAGAGAAAAAGGAAAAATATATGAAAAATAAATTGGCCAAATTTCTGCCCTAAAATACATATGTAAATTCAAAAATTCAAGCACGATAAGTTTTTGGAGAAAAAAATCATAAATAATTATTGAATTAAAGGAAGTTTTTCAGAAAAAAAATACTAAATTTCCCTGATAGGACTCCCTGTAGACTCTGTACAGTACCCTGTTGTACTACCGTACCGTTTTTCGCTCGTCGAAGTCGGCAAAAGCGGAAGGAACAATGCTGATAATAATGATGAGAGGAATGAATGCAGCAACAGCAGGCGATGGTTGTTGATGAAAATGCGCGGCGGAATGCTGCGCCGAGCACAGCGGCGGGCGCCGGCGCCACGGGGAAAACGGAGGCAAAACGACGCCATGGGAAAATGACCTTCAAAGTTGTTGTCGTCATATTTTAATTATTGTAATCAATCAACAATCGGCTGTTTTGGCATTGGGGAATTATTATCGTGATGATGACAATAAATTATGGCATTATTTTTGGAAGATTTGGCACTTAAAAGGCTATAGGGATTAGTGTTCGGCACCGAATTGGTCTCTGGCCGGATTTCCCGGACTCGAGCCGGAAATCCGGGTTTTGAGGTCCACTGATTTCCCAGGATTATGAATTGAGGGGTCGGGAGAGAGTAACCCAAATAAAACAGAAAATTGGAAATCCTTTTTTTGGGGATTAGGGCAAAGTAAAGCTAAATCCCAAATTAATTCGCTTTACAACGGATAAGTTCAACCCGTTTAAAAAAAATGCCAAAATATAAAAAATAATTTGTCTAATTATCAAAATCAAAAAGATATAGGTATATGCTTATGTAAAAACAGAACGTTCCACCGCACATTCCCATCAAAAATTTATTCCCTCATTTATTGATAAGAAAAGAGACAATTGTGAAGCAATATTATGTGTATGTATGTGTCGAAACATTAAAATTGCACAAAATTTAGCAAAAAATAATGTTTTAAAAAATTAATTGCGAAAAGCTGAAAATTAAAATGGACGGACTAAAAAATAAAAGAGCAATATGGTAAATATATGTATTGGTAAGCTGTGTGTGTGTGTGTGCGCTAAATAATATGTTGTTTTTGTTGTTGCTGCTTTAATGACATATATATTGAGATTAATTAAAGGAAAAAGTCAAAATTATCGATTGATCGCTGCTATGGTTAATAAATAAAGTATCGATCGATTGATTGGCGCTCATCTGTCAGTTCATGAACATTGAGTGCACAAACTGTTCAAAATCGAGCGCATTTTCAATGGTACGGCCGGACGCCGCGTCCACGTAGGGCTTCATGCGCTGTTTGCAGTATTGCGCTTGTTCCTGGGTCAAATTCTGCAAAAAAAGGGAGGGGGCAATATAATATTAAAGATAAAATTAGAAATCTATCAAAAATTTTTAGACAAATAAAAACGGTGCCAGGAGGGGCAGCAACCCCTAAAGACCCCCCGCAACCGAAAATTTTATGTAAAAATATTATTTTTAGTGAAAATCTTTAATTTTCCTTATTGGTACCATTCCAACTTTTCAAAATTTTTTAAAAATCACTAAGAATCAAAATCTTGAAAAAAACCAAATAAAAATTCATTTAAAAATAAAATTCCATCAATTAATTTAAATATTCTTCCTGCAGAATTTACAATTTTAACATTCATGTCCACAAAAGACCGATTTCTGCGTTTTTTTTAAAAAAAGTACGCTTCAATTCAAGGCAAAAAATGCTGTCAGTATGTACTTCTGAGCCCAGGATATTAAGGGTTATTAACCCATGTTTAGTAAACAAGGAGTTCATGAATATGTAAAATTTTTAAACAGGTCGGGTTAAATTAGCACGATGTCCCAAAAATATTTGAAAATGATCAAACAAAAACATGCCAAAATTACATTTTTAATTGGTTAATTTTAAAAACGCACCGCGAACAGTTCTTCCGCGAACACATAGGGGCGGTACTCTTTGCTGAGTGCGCGGAATGCCATCTCAATTTCGTCACTGGACCGCACATTCTCCGTCTCCTTGTTGATCATGAACGCCATGAACTCCTGCAGGGTGACGTAACCATCGCTGAAAATGAAAAAATTTACAGAAATTTTTTTAAAGATTTTATTATATTTATGAAAATATCTTCAAAAATCTGACATAACCCTTACATTGGACTTATGAAATTTTTTTAATAAAAAGGAAGGGAAAAATGCACCCAAAGGAATGTATTTCAAATTTTCAAAAAATACACCTAAAAATTGCTTTTATTCATTTTCTTTTCTTTTAAAAATGAATATAACAATTTTTTCTAGAAAATTTTTTTTTTGAACATGAACGTCATGAACCCCTGAAGGGTGATGTAAGTATGCTGAAATTTTCAAAAAAAATATTTGTTGATCACCAATCAGACCTTGACAACGAGATTCTGTAAATCTTAATTAAAATTCTCGAAGCATTGATTTATGCTTTTTCGTAATCAACATGTATCCGTTCGATTTGTTCTATTGTTTCGTTTCCCCAACGATCAGAAAGTTCTTTAAAATCCTTTATTCTTTATTGGGTTGTTCGAACATGAACAAACTTATGGTATAAAACCCGAGTATTTTCAATTGATTGGACGCATAAAGTACAATAGCCATACATTCGTCTCACAAGTTTATTGGAATTCTTCGACAAAATTGCTGATTGTAAGACTGACTGACCGGTTGGGGTCCACCACGTCCAAAATGCGCTGGAACTCGGGCTCCGGTTGACCCTCATCCACCATCGGAAGATCGTAGCCCAGTGCCCGGAGACAGCTCTTAACAATAAATTAAAATGGGCAAAAATTAAATTTTAAAATTAAAATGCCACCTTAAATTGTTGGTGGTCAAGCCGTCCCAACTTTTCGCGGTCAAAGTGCCGGAACATCATGGAGAATTCGCGCAACGCCTCCTCGGAGACGCCCGACTGATTGCGCGCCTATAAAAGCAAAAGCAATCACGTATTAAAAAAAAAGATTTAAACGGTAATAAAAATTAAAACTGTGCCTGTATTTGCTGCTCCAGGTTGTGCTGCATGCGCATCGCCAACTGATCAAGCTGATCCCACGCTTGTGCAAGTCCGACCGTGGAATGTTCTGAGAGTTGTTAAAAAAATATTTTTTTTTAATAAAAAATTCATTTGTATAGGGAATATTATTGGCTCCAACGCAAACTTGGTTTTTTTTGGATGGCATTTATTTTAAATAATACTGGTTTTTTAAATAAGAAATTCCAAAATGTCAAATCTCCAAATGTCCCACAAAAATCAAATCCCCAAATTTCGTGTACTCCTCAAAAAGACCCCCCGGCGCGGCTTTTACCCCCGCCAAATAGGGGTTTAACACTTTCATATGCTTCATCACACACAACCACCCACCGGTGTATCTGTTGTCCAGGATCAGATGTTCCTCCAGCAGTGCGCCCAAATCCTCCACTTTCTTCAGCTTGGCCCGCTGTGCTTTGATGTCATGCGCATTGCGACGGATTGTGTCCAATTGTTGCTCTTAAACATTCTATTTTCCCAGCGGAAGGCATTCATCAGAATTGAAAAATTTATGTGCTTTAAATTTTGGGTGGAATAAAAAAAACGATTGATTACCCCTCCAAATCTTTTATCGTTACGACGGCCCTACAAAATTAGGCATCCACTCGGGATAATTGGTTTGCCATACTCACCCAATGATCCGCTTGCTTCCATCATTTCGCCACGTGTGTCCGCCAACCATTGGTGGAATTCATTGGCCTGTCGTGCAAATTCTCGTCTCAGTTTGTCGTTGTCCTCCTGGCGCCTGTGCTCCTTTTGCAGCTCCAACTCGCGCTCTTTGATTATCTGTTGACATGGAAAATTAATTTTAAAAAATATTTTTTAACAAGTCTATAAAAATTATTTGATCAATTTTGATGATGAAATATTAATCAATTACAAAACACTGATGATGAATTTTGCTGGTAAGCATTATCAATGACAACTTTTTTGAAATATTTAATCAGCGTTAGCTATAAGCAAAATTGATTCCGAGTGATCAGTGGCCAATAATACCGGTATAGATAACCAGATACAGATTTAAAAAAAATTGATGGATTTATTGATAAAAAAATAAAATAAAAATCAGGTTTGACGATGTCCATTGAAACTTAGCAATGAAAAGATTTCTGATCAATTTATCAGAAGAGATCAAATTTCAGCTGTCAGTGGTCATAATCAGTTAAAATATCCAGATGTCTCACCTTTTGCAAATTTTGCCAAGTCTCTGACAGTGCCTCGATGGTGAACCACGTGTATGGGTTGGGCCCAACATTGTACGACTTGATCTGACGGTCCAACTCCTGCAACTGGCGGAAGTCGTCCTCGGCGCCAACCAACGACTTTTGGAATTCGGTGTGCGCCTCGCGAAGGGCTTAAAATATATATATTTTTAAAATAAATAAAAATATATAATATTTTTTAAAATTACCCCGAATTTCCTCCAATGAATTGCATCGGACCGGGTCCGTCAGATCCTCTTCCGCATTCTCAAACCACGAGTTGAAGGCGGACGCTTTCTTGGCGAACGTCAGATACTGTAATTTACAAGAGGAGGTAATTATGCTATTCTCGGCATTTACAAGATTCAAAATATGCCATTCTCGAATTAAAATGCACACTGACCAGGTCCTCAATTTGTTTGAAGTGCGCCTGGGCCTCCGTCAATTTGCGACGTCGTTCCAGCGAATTTGCTAATAATTGCTGCCAGCGTTGGATGACCGCCCGGTGGCGTTGTTCAATTGCGGCGGATTGTTCATGCTCCGCCTCCAGCAATTGGTCCTTCAGCTCGGTCACCCGTTGGATGCCTTCGTGCTGAGAAATTAAAATTTTGAAAAATAATTTTAGAAATAATTTAATGAAATAGTAATATAGAAAACTATTTTCGAATAATCTTATATTTTTTCCTTTTTATTAATTTTCTTTTTTGATTTTTTGGACGATTTTTATGAATTTTTCAGTACCTTTTCCATTTTTTTGTAACTAAAATCCAGTCCTAATCAGGGCTGCACGAAAACTCTAAAAAAATTTTTCGTATACGAAATGTTAGAAGGGTCAGGGAACCCCACATTGGTAAAACGAAAACGAAACGAAAAAATTTTGGCGGACGAAAACGAAACACGAAAACGAAAAAATAACCGTTTCGTATGAAACGGAACGAAAAAACCGAAAATTTTTTTAACTTATTTCATTCATAATTAAGAAACGTAAATCTTTAAAATTATATCCTCAAACTGAGTGTATGCAGATCATAGTAGGTGGAAAAGCGGATATGGCTCTAGTACAGGGGTGTGTGATTGAAAATTTTTCGAAAAAATAACACCAAAAAAAAAATTAAAATTTTGAGTCAAAAATAAGGAATTTTTCAAAATTGCTTCAACTCAGTTATTTTTATAATTGATCCATCAAAATGCACATAATATTAAGTGTAATTTGTTAACAGATTTAGTAATTAAAATAGTAAATTAAATGAAAAAAAACGGTAAAATAAAGTGCGGGCATATGGGATCGAACCCATATTAAAAAAACAACAAAAGTCTGAAGTGTGCTCGACTAAACTACAACAGTTCAATGAAATTTTTTTTTTTTTTACTAAAAAAGTCATTCTTAAGGGTGTAAATATTTTCGTCTTTTTCGTCAAAATTCCATCTGACGAAAACGAAACGAAAATTTTAAATTTTAAACTCGAAAACGAAACACGAAACGAAAAATGAAATTTTTAAAATCGAAAACGAAACGAAAAATTTTAACGAACGAAAACGAAACACGAAACTCAAAAAGTGCCGAAAATGTAGGACGAAACGAAAACGACACGAAATTTCGTGCAGCCCTGGTCCTAATGATACACAATGCTCTCTCCCACCTCAAAATTGTTCAGCCCATTGTCGAAAGTGTCCTGTTTGTTCAGCAACAGTTGCACCGACGACAAATCGCGGCCATAATCAGCGGAACGAACGTGCGGTTCTTTGTCACCGATCCAACTCTCCACCACATCGCATTTCCACATGAACTGAAAAATTGGACCATTGGGTTACGGCATTTCGAAATCCGGTTTGGTGCCATAAGAAATGCGAATTATTGAAGGTGGACAAAAATTATTCGAATCCCGCTTCATTTAAGGGGAGTCTCAAAATTAAGAAGTCTCGAATAAATAGAAGTTGTCATTCAAACAATTAGATGCCATGTCTCTGAATCCAATAATGCCGGATTATATTAATGACTGATCAGTCTTCATGCAAAAATTTAAAATAATCAGAAAAATTTCCACCATTTCGAGAGTATTGAAAAAGTCAATATTATTAGACAGACTTTCAGTCTTCTTGAGAAACCAGTTAACAACGAGTCAATTATCTACCTGCATGTACGCGTTGTTGTCGCGCAACTTTTGCAATCGTTGGACGGCCAATTCTTTGATCAGGATCAAATGCTTGAGTAATTGTTCCGTGCGCGTGCCGATGTTCTTTGCGTGGTGATTGCCAGAATTGATGAGCTGTAATTATCAATTAATAATTATAATTAACAAAATTAAAGGAATTTAATGTTAGTAAAATACAGTAGCTGATCTTTTTTCTGAGATTTTCGTTTTGAGAAATTTTTTCGACAGTGTTTATAAAGTCACCCAAGGAAACAAATATGTTAGCTTCTTTAAAATTATTAATTTTGAATAAAAATATTTTAATCTGTCCCTTTTTAAGACAAATTTTGGCTTTATTATGCGTCAATTTCGCCCTCCCCCGCGTGTGCCATGCCATTCTGTCTCCCACCTGTTCGCCTTGGCGCTGCAGTTCGTCAATGCGCTGCTGGTGCATCTGCAGGTCCACCTCGAACGTGTCGTGCTTCTTCAACAGTCCCTGCACTGCAGCCATGTTCTCACCGACGTTGGGCGAGCTGAGTATCTGTTGCTTCTCGTTCAGCCAGGCTTCCTCCTCCTCAACACGGCCGATGAAATTTTGGAACTCCTCACTGATGGGGGAAGGGGAGGAAAAAATAGGGAATAGAAATTTAAAAAAATAAATTTTTAATTATTATTGGGTAATTCAATCAATGTTCATTTCGCAAAATAATTGACTGAATTTTAGGTATTTATAAAATTAAGCAATAAATAAAAAGCAAAATCCAAAAATTTGAGATTTATTACAGAAATTTAAATAAATTTATTTGGACCGAGAATTTCAAATAAAATTTGAAAATATCGCTTTGTGTAGATTTTGAAGAGCTATTTCAATAACTTTTTCAAAAAATATTAGAAAAATTGGGGAAAATAAATTCACTCATATAGTTTTGAAATTTTCAATGCTTTTTCTCCCTTTTCCCACCTCTCCTGCAGCTTTTTTTGCCGGTCGTCTGCCAATTCGACCATTTGTGTCCAACTTTGGTCCAATGCTTTGATACGGCGCTCAATCTCCGGCCCGCCAATTTCGCTGGACTTGGCCAATTCCTTGCCCTTGGAGCGCACCACTTCCACTTGGGGCTGATGGGTGTCCAACTCACTGTTTTTGAAAAAAAAAGTGTAAGAAAATGACGCAATTTTTGGGGGTACATTTTTTGTACCCGGTCTTGAGTCAACGCCAAGAAAAAATTCGGTTTTTCCTGTTCTCAGTCCTAACATTGGACACCTTTTTAAATTCTTACTTTTTTGCATTTTTCTAAATTTTCGTGAATTCTAACATAAAAAAAATAATTGGACAATAATTGGAAAAGTTAGGCGGCCTAAATTGGCTTAAATGTGGGTTGGCGCACGGAATTTTTGCTTCTCATCAGTAAAGGACAAAATATGGCATTTATTTCTGGCAAATAAATATTTTTGGAATTTTATTAATGAGCTCACCTGCCAAAACGGCGGTGTTTACGGCGCAAATTTTGAACGCCGGCCAAATCACGGCCATAGTCGTCGCTGCTCACCAACAGCTAAAAAACAAAAATTAATTAAAAATAATTAAAAATTTATGTATTTGTAAAATGAAGGTCGGCAGGCGTCGCCATGAGAAATTTTAAAATTTCAGCGCCATTTTTAAAAAAATTTACACTAGAAAGTTAGTTTATTATTTTGTGGTAAATTTGAAAAAAAAACAACGAATTTAAATAATTTTTTAAGAAAAAAAATTTACGTTTTTAAATTGCGTTTTTCATGAAAATTTCAAATAATAAGTTGAAATATATTTAAAAAATAAATCCATCCGATTAAAACAAATTCACTCACTTTCTTCTCCTTTATCCACGACTCCTCCTCGTCAATGTCGCGCAGAAATTGGTGAACAGTGATGGCTTTGTTCAGTTTTTCGCGACGCACATCAGTCGAGTCCTGAAAGAAGCAACAACTAAAGAGGGTTAAGAAGCACAAAAATAATTTTTCGAAATTGCAAAATATTTCTGAAATATTAAGTTTTAAAACCAAGTAAATTGGCGAGATGTTTTTAATCAACAATATGATAAAATAATAAATATTTTATAAAAAATCCATTTTTTATTTGAATTAAAACAAAAATAAAATTAAATTATCGAAATGCATTTCATTTAAAATGGGTTTTTTCCATTAATTAATAAAATATGCTTACAAAATAAATTAAAAGATAAATCCACTTATAATTTAAACAGAAAGGATTGCGTCGGTTTTTCCAAAATTAATTTTTAAATTTCGGATTTCCTTTTCACGAATGTTAAATAGATAAATTTAACATTAAAATACAATTGATTCTTTTCACCCACTTTCACTTGCTCATATCTCTCGTTGATGTTGCGCCGGCGTCCGTCAATTTGCGCCTGGTCGAACTGCTCCGACTCGAGCAGGGCATCCGCCTGACGGTTCATTTCCTCCACTCGGTCGGCATGTGCGACGATGTCGGCCTTAAAAATAAATAATTTTAAAAATATAACATTTTTTGAGATTTAAGAAATGCATTTTACCTCCAATAGTTGATGCTTTTTCAACAAATTCTCAATGCTGGCCAAGTCCCGACCGTAGTCTTCAGAGGCGAGCAGTGTTTCGACCTGAAAAAATGAAAATTGTATAAAAAATGTTTAATACATTGGTAATATCAAAAAACAATTTAAGAGATAAAAAAATTAGTAATAAAAAAGTAAAAAAAATTAATTAATTAAAAAATAAAATAAAAAAGTTTTTATCATTTTTATCAAAAATGATTTAAAAAAAAATCGCATCATTCAAATTAATGTTTTTAAATAGTCAAAAAATATCACTAAATCTCGGAATTCAGTTTAAAAAAATATTCAAAATCCTTAAATTCTTAAATGATTAAATTTAATTGATTTATTTGCGGCAAAAACTAATTTTATATTGCTGTCAGTAAAAATCATTTATTTAAAAATATTTTAATTGTTTTAGCATTTTTTTTGATGAAATTCACCTCTCCCAGCCAAAACTCGAGGTCCTTCACCGCTGCCATGAACGTCTTCTGCTTGTTGGCCTCCTTCAACCGATGGCTTTTCTCCGTCGTCGTCTTTACCAGCTGTTCCCATTGGTCATTGAGGGCGCGCAGACGAGCGGACACCTTAAAAATGAACAATTTAAATTTTTAAATCCAAAAACTAGGCTCGAAAAATTTCAAATTTGAGAGAAAAAAACCTCTTACTAATTGCTTTATTAAAAATAAATTTCAAAATCTTTTAAAGATGGCGGACTGAAGTGTCAATTGTTGAAAATTTAGTCCCCCACCATCAAAATTCGTTTTTTGAACACACCGCAGTTTCGCCTCCACCACATTTTGCTGCGGTGATCAGATTTTGTCCTGCTGAGATCAGTGTGGCAATTCGATCAGCATTGGCGGACAGTTCAGCTTCAAATGCCTGCAGAAAGCAATTAAAATTAATGGCAATATTAAGACAAATAAGCTGTGGAAACGTGAAATGATGGAAATTAATAATGGGGTAAATTGCTGTCCTAAAAAGCATGAGAAATGCACAAAAAATACTAAAAATTGTTTTTTTTATTTCGACAAACGATCAAAATTACGAAAAACTTTGCCCAAAATTGAGAAAATTCCACTCAGAAATCGAGAGTCTAGGCGCCACAACCTTTGTCCCCAACTCCCGAATCCACCTGTTGCTTTTGGTGTTTCTGTTGAATGTTGGTCGGGTCCCGGTAGGTCTCCTCCTGCGCGACTTGGAACTTCTCCGCTATCCAATTCTCCACTTCGTCCGCGTCGCGTGAGAACTGTTGCAGGGTTTGCGACTCGCCCAATTTTGACCGTTTTTCGATCAGTGCCGCCTTAAGCTGATCCCAGCGCTCGAAAATTTGGTCACGTTTGGCAGTGATTTGCTGGAAAAATGGGGAAAATGCCATTAACTTCATGGTGCTTGAAATTTTAAGAAATTTAAAAAAATTAACTTAATTCTCATTTTATGAAAAAATCGGGAAAATTCGCAAAAAAATCGTTTTAAAATAATCTTTTAGATCAAATTTGTAATTTTTGGGAGAAAGGGGGGGGGGGGGAATGTGCGAGGGTCTGCTCCGGACTCAGCAGGGAGGTCCATTGGCATTGCCATTATTGGCACTGTTAAAAGCAACTTGCCGGTGCCGCGTAGTGCCCTGCTTGGACCAGCTGTCGTGCCAACGTGTCCAAGTTGTTCAGCTTTTCTTGCTGCGACGCGATCGCCTTGTCAAAGTCCTCGTGCTTCTTGATCAGCGACTCGACGTTGTCCCCGGTGGTGTCCTCTTGGGACAGAAAAGCCTGAAGCAATAGGCAAAAAATAAGACAGAACAATTTGGAGCATGACCAAAAACTGGTTTTTACTGTTTTAATTGGTTTTTTAAGATTTTTTAAAGATGCTAAAATTTTGCATTTAATAAATAAAATTGCTAAAAAACTAAAATGCTTTCCGTAGGTAGCAGGGATAGGAGCTGACGCCCTCAAAAAGTTTCGGAAACCGAATTAAGACTGCTGAAAAAATTGCGTTAACCGGCAGTCGGAATTCGATGGCCCAAAAAAGTTCGGCGATCGAGATTACGACAGCCCAAATCTCGGCAACTGAAAATCGGAATTCCGGGCCCAAAAATATCGGAAATCGGCCGACACATCCCTAATAGGCAGTATTAATGGCGAAAGAATTTCAAATTTAAAAACTGATGCTATTGTGTTATAAATTATGGCGCCGTGCCATTTTGCCATTTAAATTAATTAAAAATCATAAAGTCATTTAGTGTGCAACCAATTGCTCACCTCCCGTGCGCTCATCCAAGTGTCGCACTGCTCGCAGTCGCGATGGAACAGCTGCAACTCCAAGCACTGGTCCAATACCTTGCGCCGCTCCACCCACGCCTCCTCCAGCCGACGTCGAGCATCATTCACCTTAAGTGAAAATGATTTTTGTATACGATAACTGTAAATAATACTGTAGAAGAAAATAATAGAAAATAGAGAGGAGAACAGAGAAACAGAGACAGAGAGAAAAAGAAGTAGATAATACGAGACAGGGTAAAAAAGAGGAGTGAAAAAAGCGGAAAATTAATGCAAATTTTTAAAATAAAGGATTAAAAAAAGAACGGAAGAAAAAATTAAATAAGCGAAAAATTGAGCCGGACAAATAGAAAATTTTATTTATCCATGCCATACCGTGTTTCCTAAAATAGACCCCCCCCCCCTATTTTATACAGTTTTCACCTCGTCCATTCGTTGGCGCACGTCCTCGGCCGCGTAGTGTTCGCTGCGGATCAGTTGGTTGCCGAACTGCTCAAACGCGTGGAAGGTGGACGCGCGCGCGTCAATCTCGGTACGGTAGTCTTGGTGACGCTCAAGCAGTGCCTGCAACACAACAACGATGAAACAAACGAATTAGCGTTTTCGGTTTTTTATTGCGAGTTCGATAGGCTACCCACCTCAGCGCCAGTCACATCGTTGGCCAACTCATCGCTGGACACCAATTGGACCATTCCGTCCACCCATTGCATCAGATCACGGTAGTCGGACAAGAAGCGCTGATAATCTAAAAAATAGTAAATAAATTAAAATTTTATAATGAAATTTTTAAATAAAAGTGTGCAAATTATAAATCAGCCCCCAGTTCCATACTTAATTCAAAGCAAAAAAATGGCAAACATAAAACCCGATCAGTAACAAGTGCAAAAAAAAAATAATTTTTTTTTACAATTTTGATCACTTATTCGGAGAAGCCTAAGGCTTGAAATTTTTGCAAAAAACTCTCAATCAGTTCAGTGGATGCAGAAAAATGAGGCGCGATCATGAAAATTTCCGGCCGAGTCAAACAAATTAAAGTTCGATGATCGGACTGAGTCCCTTCCGATCAGTGTTGATCGAAGAAAAAACTCACCGTAGCTGTCCAGCAGTTTGTCCTTGCGACGATTGGCCTTCTGCGTCAGTCCTGACCACTGCTCGTTGAGTTGGCGTTGCAGGTCATAAATTTGTTCAGCCGCCTCAGGGTGCGTTTGCCGAAGACGGTTCGCCTAAAATTTACAGTATTCTTTTATTGTACCAAACTGATGGAATCGTATGTCAAGCAATTTGGCAGAAATTCTTAGATGCTCAAGGGGAAAGGAATCTCGGAGACAAGGCAATTTGGTAAACTTTTGGGGACATCTGCCCCCACCTTTTCGTCCAATGCCCGGATTTTGTCCCCAAGCGCGGCCAAGTCGCGCTCCACGCCCTCGTGCTTGCGCTGCAATGCCTGCACCGAGCGAAGGTCGCGTCCAAAGTCCTCCGAGTCGAGAGTCTCGTTTTTCTCCTTAATTTAATTAATTAGTTATCTAATGGCAATTGCGGTTGTCGTACACACTATAAACTTTGAAGGAAATTGGTGGGAAAAGAGAGATTTTTTGTAAAAAAAATAAATATAAATTCATTTTAATTCATTACTGTACATATGTATGTAGCCTAGTGGTTAATACTTCTGGTCTTCATTATTTCTTTTTCTATTTTTTATAAATTTTAATTCGAAGAAAAAATCAAAAAGAGATTTAAAGACACCCGAACGAAATAATAAATTTGTAATAAGGAATTTAAATTCAATTCGAAGCTTGTGATAATAGCATCGACCGCACGTGAATAAAATTAAAAGGTGATAAATCTAGTTTTACTTAAAAAACTTTAATTTAACTGTCGCCGAGAAGCCGTAAATCCTTGCTGAAACAGAATGAAAAAAAAGAATAAAAATTTTATAATAAAGAATAATCTTCGATGAAAAATTAAATTAATTAAAACTAACACAAAACATACAAATTTTATTAAGTAATACAAATTATGAAAAAAACTGGTCCCACTTTTTCAATAAAAAGAGAAAATATTAAAAAATATCATATAAAAATTTTAGTTTTTCTATACCAAAAAAATATCATTCGATGATATAATATGACAAAAAGAAGAAAATATTTATTTTTAAATTTTTGGTAAATCCAAAAAAATAAAAATATTACGCTTTTCTAATAAATTGAAACATTTCATGCGTGAGAAGAATAAATTCTGTATGATATGCTAATTATGGTGAAAATGGTTACAAAGAATTTAATTCAGCACAGAATTTCTACAAAAACGCTCCCTTACAACGAGAATAAAAGTAAAATAAAAACCTAATTCAATATCGACAAAAAATTAATTTAAAATCGCAAAAAAAAAAAAATTAATTTAATATAATTCAAAGTAAAAATTTAACATAAAATTTAAAAATAATTCAAAGTAAAAATTAAACATATCCTAAATATGGAAATCCGTCAATTATAAATTATTCTGAAAAATATACAGATTTATTTTAAATATTTGCATGACTTAAAGAAATATAATTTTAACTACCAAATAAATCAAAAACAACTATATAAATTCGTAAAAAACATTATAGATGAAAAAATATATGTATATAAATATTTGTTCTGAAATTTAAAAAAAAAAAATTCATCATGATTACTTTTATCAACATAGAAAAATAAATACTCCTTAATAGCAAATCAAAAATTAAAATCGCCATTTAAATTTATTAACTAATCAAAACATTCTAAATTTCCCGTTGGTGCTTTCGGCACCAATAATGTCTCTACAGATCTTGTGAGTCATGATTTCATTAAATTAATTAAAACTTTGCACAATAAAAACCTAAAATAGTAAAGAAAAAAAGTTCAAAGCGTATTGAAAATATTTATGTAAAAAAAAATAAGATATAATTTTAAAAAATAAATAAAATTTTAGCTCAAAAAGAATATTCGAACAAGACAAAAAAATTTTACAAAATTTTTTTGAAAAATCGGGTGTTCCATAATATGGCTTGAAATCGGGAAATTTTCAGATTAAAATTCCTAGGGGGTTGGAAAAAAATTTTCGTGGAAGTTGTAATTATATAAATCAAAACATTCTGATTTTGACATCGTAATTATATTATACAAGATTAGAACATTCTGATTTTTCGTAATACTTTATTAATGAAAATGAAATAGTAACCTTATATAAATAACGGTGATCCTTGGAAACACAAGAAGAGAAATAAACAAAAAAGAGTGACTAATGAATAAGCAAAGGAAAATTTTATTACTATTAATTAAATAAATAATCGAAAAAAATCCCTAATTAGGAAATGAAAACAGAAAAATACTTATAAAAATACATTATAAATAAAGAAAAGAAAATCTAATTCAAAAGTTTTTTATTTTGAATTTTTATTTTCTAATGAAATTCAATAATTTCACTTGTATTCGTAACGTTTTTTATTTGAAGGTAGTCTACGAGATATGAGTTATAAAAATATAAATTTATTAATAAAATAATATTATTAAAAATATGAAGAAAAAAAGGAATTAAGCGAAAATTCTGATTTGTTATTGTAATTATATAAATCAAAACATTCTGATTTTGACATTGTAATTATATTATACAAGATTAGAACATTCTGATTTTTCGTTGTAATTATACAAGACCAGAATATTCTGATTTTGTCTTTGTAATTGTACAAGAAAATTAAAATAATAAATTACGAAATTTGAAAAAGCCAAAAAAATTATTCTATAAGACCAGAACTAAAATAATATAATAATATTAATTAAATTATTAAAATAGGAAAATAAAAAAGCATTAAAATTTATTTTCAAAAGTTTTTATATTGACCTTTCTTAATTACAATGTTTACTTTATTTATTAAACATTCAAACGTAACGTAAGAAAAAAAAATTGAAATGATAAAAAATTAAAATGATTAATAATATAAATGAAGAAAGCTTTTACGATTGAATAAGTTTAATGTTTTTGCATTTTGAGTTTATTTTATTTTTTGTTTCATTTACTCTTTTAGCCTCAATTTCATAAAATAATTAGCAGAAATAATTTTGCTAAATAAAAATAAAATGAATAATATAAAAAGCATTTACCAAATAGAATTACTTAGATTTAAATTATTAAAAAGACATTAATGAAATAATAAAAAAAATCATAATAAATTCGTGACGATATAAATAAATAAATTTAAAAATAAATAAATAAATAAAAAAGCAATAATTGTTTGTTTTCTTTTCAGTAACTCAAGCGCAGACCAGAACATTCTGATTTTTATCTTTGCAATTAAAGCTAAATCGAAAACTCCGATTTTCTATCATTGTAATTAAGGCAAAATCAGAACTATTAAGATTTCCATTCTTTTTGTTCTATTTTTTTTCTGCTCCGATTTCAATTTTGAAAATTAAAAATACAAATAAATCCGTTAACAATAGAATCAAAAAGACTAAAAATCGGTTGAAAATTGTATGAAACGTGCTTTTATTATAAATTTATTTATTGGAATATAAGGTTATGGAAATTGAAAATTAGGGATATATTTTTTTGAAAAAATCCAAGAATCAGTGATCATATGTATACTTTCTTGAAAATTATGCTCACCAGATCACTCCTTCTTAGTGATCTGAAAACGCGAAAATGGCTTGAAATCGGGAAAATTTTTGAAAAAAAAAAATTCCTAGGGGATCAGAAAGAGGACAAAATTTTCTACAAAATGACCTTTGAATGATGGATCTACGACACGTCTTCGCTGATGCCCAATTGGTTAAAAATGGATGATGCAAAAATGAACGAAAAATGTCTTAAAACAAGAGTTGAGCGGGACCGGGACCAAAACACGGACGGACAACTGAGACTTATTTTCGTTTACTAAATGAGATTTTGTTAAAAAATTGTTGGCAAAATCTGACAACGACCAAAAATTTCTGGGCAGGCATTTAGACCATAAAACCCTGAAACGTTTTCGTATCGAATGCCTTTTTTCGTTTCGTTTTCGTATACGATTAATTTTTTTTAGAGTTTTCATGCAGCCCTGTTTCGGTCTCGGTTTGCTCAAAATTCCCGGTCCCGCTCAACTCTACTTTAAACTGATCATTTTTTGGGTAGTAATATCCAACCAAATGAGCATAAAAAATTAAATTAGCTCATCAGTAAATATATTGCCATTTAATCGAAGACTGTGTGATAAAAGAAGCAAATTCAAAATCTCTTAATTAGAATAGTCTTCTTGGGGAATTAATTCAAAATTGAAATTTAAGGATTGAAATAATTAAATAGCAAAAATATAATTGATTATTATGTCATGTTTTGTTGAAAAAATATTTAAAATAGCGAATTTTACGAAACGGCCCAGCACCTTTGTATATATATATATATATATTCCAAAATTTAAACTTAATTAGACGAATGAAATTTTAAAAGCAACAAATTTCTTTATAAATAAACATTAGAATGCCATTAGATACTGCCGATATTACTTAATGTTCGAATGTGAAAATTATATTAAAAATTTTATTACCAATGAGATATCTGAAATGAAAAAAATTAAATGATGGAAGTACAATAAACAAAATTACAGTTCGACATTGAAAAAATATTAATACGATAAATTAAAGTAACAGAAAACCAGAAAATTAAAAAATAAATACAAAATAAGAAATAAATTATTACAAAATGAGTGTAAATTAAACAATTTTTTCAAATATATGTGGTAAAAACTTTAATTGCTTTATATGTTATTAAAATCATTTTTAAAAAAGGTAAATTAATCTGATCACATATCGAAAAAAAGATTTTATTTAAAAGTAAAAAAACTAGAAAAAAATAACATTTAATTTATCTTTTAATTTTTTAAATAAAATATTACCTGGTATATTGAGAAGGCTGAGTTCACCGAAAACAGCTCCTTCAACTAATGTGTGAAAAATTTTAACTCCATCATCAGCAACCACTTGAAGACGACCTTTTTTGACGATTACAATAAAGAATTATTAAACAATTGGCATATTAGTGAAAAAACTTATGAGTAATAAATTATGTACATAGATAAACTTATATATAAAAGTTAAAAATAAATAATAAATGAACTAACCAAATAAAAAGTTATTTGAATAAATATTTATATGTTTAAAGATTGAAAACAAATTCAATAAAATTAGGGATAAGCATGCAAAATTTAGTACGGTCACAAGGGTTGCCACGGACCGAGAAAAATCAGGCTGGATTTCGGGCGAGGTCGGGAAAAAAGTCAGATCGGGTTTTGGTTATATAGTATTTTAAAATTATTTTGGTTTAAAAAAGTCAGATCGGGTTTTGGTTTAAAAAAGTCAGATCGGGTTTTGGTTTAAAAAAGTCAGATCGGGTTATGGGTTATAAGAGTAAAAAAAGTTCGTGTTATGTTTTCGGCAGAGTAAAAACTCTTTTTAGGGTCCCGGGTCAGAAAAAAAAACAATTTTATAAAAGAAAAATTTTCAAAGAACATTTATTAATAAAACAGATTTGTGCAATGGTTAAAAAATGAAAATAAACATAATAAATAAGACAAAATAAAAAGATAAATAATTTTAACAAAATTTACGACTTTTAATACGGTTTTAATATAAAACAAAAAATTCTATGTTCTACAATCATTTTACATATTAAAAATAATTAGTATATAAAGATGGGAAAAAAGCAGCTGCCGAGAAAAATTTAAAATTATATTAGAAATTATTGAATAATTAAAATATTTTTTTACAAGAAAATGTTTAGTATTATTTAGAAAATTAGAGAGTTATATCAGAAAATAACAAAGAATTTGTTAAAGTATTCATAAATAACAAAAAAGAAATTTTAAAAAGAAATAAATATTTTCAAAAGTATGGCAAAAAAATGAATTTGAAAAATGAAAGTAAAAACTCACGTGCCAACATTGCCGACTGTTGTTGCAAAAACCAAAACGCCAAACAACAAATCGGCACAAACAATGACAAATTCGACACTTTTTATTGGCCATGGCACTTAGTGTCAAAAATTTAACAAAAAAAATTGCATACCTTATAATCATTCAAAAAACTACACAAATTATTAAAATATATTAAAAAATGACAAAAAAAGATAAATATAAATAAATATTTACTAAACTAATTTTACTAAAATTAAATAAATTATTAATTTAAATGCGATGCGATAGAACAACATGGAAAAATCCTACGTTGATTGGTTTAATTTCATAAGGGATGTTAAGGAAATAAAAAGAAACTTTATTATTTTTAATAAACAAATGAAATTTAAAATTTCAATTGGCAATAAATTTTTGAAGTAAATAAATAATTTTAAAGAATAAATTTTCATTATATAATTAATAAATTCCAAAAATTCTAAAAATAAAAATAAACAAATGCGAAATATTAAGGTAATTCACTCTAAACAGAACGAAATAATACAGAAAATCATATTATATTATGGAATATTGTAAAGCTAATGATTTATTAAAACAACTCATAAAATGACAAAAAAGGAGATTATAAAAAATAATTTATATCTATTAATATGGGAATTATAAAGCTTTGGTTTGGAAGAGAATTTGAAAAAAAAGGAAAAGTACATGAGAATTTAGAAAGAATAAACATAATTTAATAAAAAAATAAAAATAAAAACAGATAAAAGAAAAATTCAAACTTATCAATGAAATCATAAATTAATGGATTAAATTGAATAACGAAAAGAGATTTTAGAAATATTGTTTAAATAAAAAGCAAAATTCAATTATAATAATGGAATATTGTAAAGCTTGTGTTTGTAAGAACAACAAATTAAATGAACACATTTTTTGTAATTTGTTAACCATAACGTCAATACGAAAAAATTATTTCAAAATCATTTTAACAACAATATGATTTCAGTTAAAGCTTTTTATTTTCCACTATATTATTTCTATATTGTTAAAGGGATAATTTTTATAACAGAAAGCATTTGAAAAAATATAATTATTTTAAAATAGAATGAATTTATGCATTTTTTCTTTTAGAATGTTTATTTTTATTTTAAATCCACAAACAACTTTCGTATTTTTTGCCTCACATGATCATTTTGAACAATCTGTGGAGGAAATACGCAAATCGTAAATTAATTTTATTTTTTATTATTTTTTATTTTTTAATATATTTTTTGGTGTAAAAAAAATTATGCAATTGGGCTCAAAAAAAAAAATCAGAGTTTTACAAATTTTTTTTGCGGCACATTTTTTCAAAGACTTTTTGGGGAACAAGCGGGGCGGAAGGCCGGCGGTGACAGGCGACGCCGGGAAAATTTTTGAAAATTTCACAAAGATTAGTTTTAGCGATTTGGTGCCTTTTTGGCTTTTTTCCCGAAAATTCCATTAAAAATTCAAAAAATCGAAAAAATACACCCCTAAGAAATGATCTAAAAAAATTCAGAGAATATACCTTTACGAATTGAACGCCAAATTTCTTTTTTTTCTTGATAAAAAATTTTAGGTTTAAAAATTTCCTTATTGAAAAACATTATAAAAAAGAATTTTTAATGAATTTTGCTAAAAAAATGGCCAACTGATTTGTCAAAAAAGTCGGTCGATTGTTTCGGTTTTTTAATTATTTCGGTCGAACGGTTTGGGTTAAAAAACCGAAAAACCGAAACCGAAAAAAACCGAAAAACTCAAATAAAAAAATATATATTTACCTAATATTTCTAAACTGAAAATTCTCTTTTTAAATTTTATATAATTACGAATGATTTAATTTAATAAAAATCTATAATATGCAAAATGATATCAAAATGATGAAAAAAAGCTAGTGAAATTATTAGAGTTAGCCCCTGCCGGGATTTTTCCAGTTTTTCCCTGCCTTTCATTCCACTACACCCCGACATTTATCCTTCATTCACAACAATTTTTTAAAAAAATATAATTTGAAAAAATTTTATAATCTTTATTTTAGCTTAGAATTATATCAAGCCTGCAAATCGACTTTTTTTGCTTTTCAAACCCCTTCTTTACGGCACATTTTTTCAAAATTTTGGGGTACACGGGGGTCCACCGCCCGGCAGATTTTGAAAATTTGTTTGATTTGTTAAAGATTTACACCAAAAAATGACTATTTTGAGCTAATTTTTTAGAAAAAATTTAGCTTTTTGTACTAGGCGACGCTGAGGAAAATTTTGACTTTTAATGAAATTTATTAAGAAAATTTGCTGAAATTTTAATAAATTTGGAAATCTTTTTTGGGAATGAAAGTTATGAAAATGTTACTCAATTCCTTATGGATTTTGAGGTCTTTTTAACAATTGAACTTTTATAAATTTTCAAAAATCCGTTAAGATGTATCTTAAAACTTTGTAATAAAACAAAAAACCGGGGCTGCGGGTCTCGGCAAAATCCGGCCCTGTCCGGTCTCTAGTTATTTTAGCATGAATTATTTCACATTTTAAAGTGAACTATGAAAGAGTTTTTCATTTTTGTGACAAGATTTTTTCAAAATATTTCGCAATTTATTTGCATTTATTTTGGTAATTGTCGCACCCCTCTTAAAATTGGATGACCCCGACAAAGGAAAGCATATTTTGATTGTACTTTTAGGCATAAGCAAAATCTGGCGTCAAAACTGCGAAAACCTATGCTTTTATTTATGATTTTCAGTATATAATTTATCGAAGCTTTTTATAAAAAAACAAAAAAAAATTTTTTAGGGGTAACGAAAAATAGTAAATGGGAAAATCAGTGAAAAATTATTGATAGAAATTAGGAGAAATGAAAACTTATAGAAGCAATTAAATATTATATATTTCTCCTCTTAAATTTTAAATTCGCACAATAATCAACAAATTAGCCCCGCCACCTATATTTGGTCGAAACATTTAGATTTATTTTCCTTAATTACGTAATTATGCCTTAATTGTTCCGCATTCGTTCGTCTCTAATTATGCCATCATTTGCCCCTCGCCTTCCCATGCCCTCATTGTTAGCCGTGCCATTCCACGACACTGCCATCCTTAATTATGATTTATTGTCTTTCCCTCCTTTGTTAGTTATGCCATCGTTATCGTTTGCCCCTCTGATTCTCCCCCCCCCCTCCATCTTTCCATGCCCTTCTTTTTGCCGTGCCATTCATCAATTTGTTTGATTGCGATTGACCCAACCAATGCGACCCCTCCCCACCCACAATAAAAACGACAATTCACTAATTATTCATTTTTCAAACACTGACCTTTCACTTATTTTATCTTTTTATTTCAGAATTTTATTAAAAAATATTAATGGTGGAAAATTGACACGATAATAAAAATGCAAAAATACTACATTTCTAATAAAAGTTATAGGCGAGATCGGCTGGCCTCAATACGAACAAAGATTTTCCACCCTAATAAAAAAAACATTTAAAAACAAATTTAAGTGATCAAAAAGAAAAATTATTGCAAAAGAAATTACAAAATAAATTAATTGAAAAATATTCTCAAAATTCATATTTGATGAACAAAATAAGCAAAACAAATATATAACAAACATTTTAAAAATGAAGAAGAAAGCGATTTTCCATTTTTATTATTTTGGAAATTTGAAATTGGAAAATGAGAGCCATCAGAAAATAATCACATCAATTTGGAGTCATCAGAGACAGGCATTTAAACTCAGACAAAAATAATTAATTAACTAAAAATCAAAAAGAGTATTGAAATAAAATAAAAACAATTTTACAAAAAAAAAAATGAATAAGGTCGTACCCAATCTTATAAATCATATAAACTTTATCTCAGAAACGCTTGAAATACATACACTTATTTGCAACTGCAAAAGTAAACAATTTTTTCCCCTTTTTATTTTAATTAGAAGAGAATTTTCAATTTTTTGTTGCTCTAAATTTTTCTCATTTTTGGTCAATATTTTCTTAAATGTTTTGCATTGTTGCTTAAAATTTCAGGATTTTTTGTAAATATAAATCCTCGCTCTATTTATCACTTTTTATTAGTTTAAATAATTTTTTTTTGTGAATTGTACGATTTTTATGAAATTCCCTAATAAACCCATTGAATTTACTAATTTTTAATCTGATGGGCCTTAATAAATAGAAGCCATGATTAAAACCAATTTTTCGATTTCCAAATTGGTTTTCACCTTTGCAATGGTACTGAATTTCTTTCAAAAAAAAAACAATTTAAATTTATTATAATCAAAAAGAAAAAAATAATGTTCAATAAAATTTAACAGCTAATAAATGACCAATCAAAAGATAAATTTAAATTGAAAAAATTAATTTGAAAAGCAAATAAAATTAGAAAAATAAATAAATTTTTATTCACAAAAACATGTGAATTTTCTGTAATTAAAAACAAATATAAGCTTATAATTTTGCTCCAAATTAATGAAATTTTTAATTTTGGGTATTTGATTAAACAAATAAATAATAATAGCCAAAAATTATTTCCCAAAGAGAGTAAAATTATCATTTAACTGTAAAACTCAATAATTATTGCAATATTATTTATAATTTCGATTTATTAACATGCAGAATAACAATGAAAAATACACCACTAAGGATCGACCTTTTTGGGAATTTAAAAAATAATTTAAAAATATACGCTTGAAAATCGAAAAATTTAAATTTTTTGTAATTTGTTGATTTTAGAAATTTTTAAAAAAGCTGGATATTTGTATTAGTAAGAAGGAGAAAAAATAAACATTAAAAATAAAACAAAAATACGAGCTAAATTAATGAGTTCAAAAAAAAATTAAAAACAAAAATAAAATATTACAAATAATAACCAATTTAAATGACAATAAAATCCAACGAAAAATGAATTATCGAATTTCCTTTTTTCACCCCCACCCTAAGGGTCGAAAATAAAATTCAGTAATTATAAAAAAAAACTAGAAAAGATAAAAACATCTTTTTCTACATCTTTCCCGAACATAAAAAAGACGTATCTACGAGAATTTGAAAAAAGAAAAAGAAATTAAAAAATTAAAAAAACTAAATAACATGATGATATCAATTATAATTATTGAAATATTTTAAAATTAACAACAAAAACAATCTCATTAAGCTAAGTTAATTTAATATTAAAAATAATTTTTTAAATCCTAAGGTATTAATCACTTAATTAAATAAAAAATTTTCGGAAAAATGAAGCTAAAAAATAAAAAATTGTTAATTATTTTATAGTTTTAGTGAGAAAAAAAATTTTTTTTATCAAGCATATTTATTTATAAAAATTCTCAAATGAAACATAAATTTAAAAACAAAAAGAAAAACTAATAAAAAATTAATCCATCGTAACATTTGCGATTCAAAAATAGAAAAAAGGCAAAATAACGAGAAAGTTAATTAAAAGAATGATAAAATTAATATATTTGAAAATAAAAGATGAAATGAAAAAGCAAAATATTATTTTTTAAAATCAATGAATTGTTAAAAAACTAAAAAGACCAAAATAATCAAAAATGGTTTTTTATTTATATAAAAGTTCAATATATGTTCATAATTTAACAAAAAAATGTATAACGATTAGTTTAATTGAAAACTATCCAACCAAATTAGAATAATTTAAAATGATGAAAAATTAAAAATCAAAATCAAAATACTATATCTAAAAATAAAGATTTAAATTGAAAAATTGAGAAAGGATTATTAAAATTGAATACAAAAAGCAAACAGATCCTAGAATTATATTTGCTACATTTAGCATGGGTATTTTCTAAATATATTAAAATCCAAAAATCCCTTAAATAAAGAAGCAAGAAGATTCTATAACAGTTGGATAAAATATAATAATATAAAAAATAATCTGAACATTTTCCACTACAACTTAAACAGCTTAAAAAGGCATAATTTTAAAAGAATTAAAATATTTTTATTCATTTTAAAACTCGAATATAAAATTCAAAACATTAATCATAGAAAATGAATTAATTGAGAAAAAGAAAAATTAATTGCAAAAATAATTATAAAAAGACCTGAGTTCCAAAAATATTCTAAAATTATAACGAAGTAATCCTTAAGATAATGGGAAAAATAAAACAAATAATTGAAAATTTAAATAGGATAATACAAAACGAATTTTGAGATTTAAATTAGTAATTAAATGTATTCAAAGAAATGGAATTAATATTATTATTAAATATTCGAATACAATAATTAAATATAGTAAGATCATTCATTTATCCTACTTAATAGAAAATCACTACTATAAACGCAACTAATTAAATTTAGCTTTACAAAAAAATGGAATAGAAAAAATGACCATTCAAAAAATAGACCATTTAACAGAAAAATTAAATAGTCTTTTAAAATAGCAAAAAATAATAAATAAATTACAAAAATGAGGAAATATTATATGGTGAAATGTCATCAGCGAAGCACAGATACTGAACGAGAAAATTTATATAAAATTCAAAACAGACAAAATAAATTGGCAAATAATAGAAAATAATTAATACAACAAATAATGATAGATTGATTAGTACAATTTTTATTAAGACATCGAAAAAATTAATTATGTTAATTAAGAAACGTAATCGCTTTGCAAATGATAATAAAAATAAATTTAAAAAATAAATGAAAAACTATGAAACTAAAGCAAACGATGAAATGAAAATATATATATATAATCAATAGAGACCGGATTTTTCAGCATTTGATGACACTTTCTTCAAGCAATAAAATATACCGTATATGCTCTAATTATCCCCCTGTCTCCTTTAATCTCACTGTCTCCTATTATCCCCCCCCCCTTTCTGAGGCTTCTCATTTGGGGGGGGGAATTTGGGGCAAAAAAAAAACTGAAAATTGGGTTTGAATTTTCGGAAAATTGTATTAAATTTTTTCAAAAAAAAAATAACAGTAAAACACGCTAACAAATAAGTATTTCATCCTCATCTCCGACTTGATCCAACTCTACATCACCATCACATCAGAGAGGCCGGCTTCTTTATGATCATTTCGCCCATCTTTCACCGTTTCAGTTGCCCTAAACTCGCGCAAAAGTTTGGTCCAATCGGTCCAATTGCCCCTTTCGGCTTAAGCAAGCTATTTTTTCGTCTCCCGTTCCGTCCAATGGCGTTGTCAACCCACAGACTAAAAATTCTGTTATTTTTCTTTTTTCAACTGACCCTCAAATGATTTGATGATCACTTCTTTTGAATTGCAGCCATCCAACTGATGCCTTAACCAAATTTTAATTTAATAGCATAATACAAGTTTTCTCACCTTAATGTCAGTGTCCATGAACGTGCTGAGACGATCCTAAAAAAGTATCAATGTGGGCGATCCTAAAAAAGTATCAATGTGGGCGATCCTAAAAAAGTATCAATGTGGGCGATCCTAAAATAGTATCAATGTGGGCGATCCTAAAAAAGTATCAATGTGGGCGATCCTAAAATAGTATCAATGATAATAATTAATTAAAATAATTATTATTCAATGAAACAAATATTTTGCAAGTAATAAAAATTGTTTTCTACATAAAATATTATTACGTCGGAAACGATAATCAATGTATGTCAATATTTTTTTGCCATATAATAACAAATTTTTAATTTAAAAATATATTTCCCTTCAGTGTTAAATTCATTCTTTAGATTGACTAAAAAATGAAAATATTTTTTATTAGTTTTATTTTTCCCTTAATTTTACTTGATTTTTTAAAAATTTAATGTTTGTTTTCCCACCCATTTTTAGCATTTCTTTTTTTTCGCCGCATTTTTTCGTATCTTATTACGGAACTAAAACAATGACGTATTTCTAATGGAAGCATAATTTATGCAAAAAATTTAACAAAATGTTAAAATTATTCACTGTAATTTGACATTATTTAAAAATAATTTAAATTTAATAATTTTAATTGAATAATAATTATTTTAATTAATTATTATCATTGATACTATTTTAGGATCGACCTAGCACCGTCCATGAATAGTGTAGCCGCCATTCTTCGAATGATGTTCCTTGACACAGGTTGTTTTAATTAGAGCATATACGGTAATAAGAAATGAAAAATTTTCTCAAAATTTGTCCCCAAAAAAATTTATGATTGAAAATTGTTAATTTTTGATAAGAAAATAATCAGACCCAAAATGTATAATCGATAAGAAATTTAAAAATAATATTTTTTTATTTAATGAATCAAATCAAATTTAGTAATTATAATCTATTAAGAAAGGATAAAAAATATCAGCAAAAACAGATGAGTGGACGAGAATTAAACGATACAATTAAATAAATGCTATATAAGTTAAAATAAATATAATTTAAAAAATATATAAAGAGAAATTTACTTATATATTTTCATGAATCAATCAAAATTCAATAAATATAATCTACTAAGAAAAGAGAAAACCCCATAATTACACTAACTGTAAAAATCATTTTACTGGTAGTATCAATACATCCATTCCCGAACGCAAATGGGAGAACGGGCGAGAATTTTGAAAAAAATGAAGGAAAAAAGTTAATGAGGAAAAATATATATTATTTTAACATAAAATGAATAATAGCATTAGAATAATAGAACAGATGAAGAAAAATTTTAAATTGCAAGGAAATAAAAAAAATAATGAAAAAAAGAAACCATTAAAAATGCAAAAATTAAACAAATAAACATAAAAAATATTAAACAACATGAACAACAAACGGGAGAGGGGGGAGGAGGGGAGGGGGCCGAAGGCCCCCTACGAGGCCGCGAAGCGGCCGAGCGAGTACCTTAAAGGAGGGGGACGGGGAAAAAGAAATATTATCAACTAAACAGAATATATTATATAATAGTTGAAAGATAATATTAGCGGCCGAGCGAGTACCTTAAAGGAGGGGGACGGGGAAAAGGGGGGGGGAGAGGGGGAAGAGGGGAGGGGGCCGAAGGCCCCCTACGAGGCCGAAAACTAATGTATAATAAAATTTAACAGCTAATAATTGTAAATATGCCAAAAAATATCATTTAATAACGAGAAAAAAATGTTAAATTTTAATTTACATAAAGTTCGGCACATATAAATTAGTTAAATAATCTTTTAATTGTTCTTATTTTAATTAAATATTTATTTTATTTGTTTTTTATGGATTATAAACTGATTATAGTGTATTAATTAATAATTCAAATTTCTCAAAACCCACAAGACCAGAAAAGGCCTAAATGTTTTAAATTACCTTTTCAAATTTAAAAAGCAACACAAAAAACTTTTTACATTTTAAAAGTCAGAAGATCACAAAAACAGAACAAATATGATGATAATATAGAATTAATTTTTTAAATATGCCAAAAATTTATTATAAAAAATTAATGAAAATTTGGGTTATTATTTTTAGTAAATAATTGATCATTTAAAAATGTAAACCCAAAACAATGAAAGAGTCAGTGTTAATGCGAATTGATAGACAGAAAGACAAATAAATAAAACAATAATTAAAGGAAAAAGGAAAGCATCCGATTTTACAAAAAAAAAGGCCCCTACGAGGCCGCTAAGCGGCCGAGCGAGTACCTTAAAGTAGGGGGGAGGGGGAGGGGGGGGGGGAAGGGGGCCGAAGGCCCCCTACGAGGCCGCGAAGCATTAAATAAATGTATAATAATTTATCTGATAAAATTTCAATACCGTTAGTTGTTTTGGACCAAAAAAGGACACTTTTTGGTGGCTCTTTTGTTGTTCAAATTTCAAAAACCAAGGTATACTGGGGGTCCGGCGGTGCCGATAGGCGCCGCTGGGAATATTTTTTGAAATTGTAAGAAATATCATAAGAAAAAATTTGCAAAATTCTCAAAAAATTTTCCATTTTTTTCAAAAAATACTGAAAAAGGCATGAAAAAAGGCACCAAAAGGCAAAAAAGGCACCAAAAAGTTCAAGCTAGAAGCTTCAAACCAAGTTAAAAACACATTAATTAAAAATGAGAATTTGAAAAAATGGAAAATAAATGAAAATTTGGAAGGAATTAAGATAATTTAATTAACAAGAGACTTCTTAAAATCAAAAAACATTCACCAAAGATGAAAAATAATCAAAAAATAATAAATAAGTATTAAATGTTATAATAATATTTAAAAAATAATAGAGAGGAGATCCTGCCAGTGAATTAGTGATCAAATGTCAAGAGAAAACCAATTAATGGACAATAAAATAATTGCAAAAATACAAAAATATTTTCAAAAGGACGGAAAAATGACAAATAATCGACCAAAACCTCTGGGCAGAGCGGTGTAAAAGTTTATGGATGGATGAAAAATCATTTCTAAAAATAACAGTTTAAAAAAATTTCGTGGTTTAGTCCATATTTTATGATCATATTTGGTGTTTATTAGCCCACATAATTTCCAACACTAATAATAATAAAAGGAAAAAAATATAAATCAAATTTTACAAAAAATAATACTAATAAAAAGATGCGCCGATCAAATTATTATAAAATCAAAAATAAATGCAACAATTAACACGAGAAAAAAGAACTATAAATAATAATTCAAAATGACAAAAACTTATTAAAAATAATTTTTATTTGAAAATAACAATACCATATAGTGAATATTTAGTAAAGGATTAATTATAGTAAAATTACATATATTTGTGTAATGATTGATGCTCATATTCACAATGCTAATGATAAAAATCCGCATATCCCTAGCTATAGCTAGGGTAGCTGCAGATCGATTAATCTACAGCTCAAAATCCGTATTCCCAACTCGGAATACGGCTGGGGATAGTTCGATCCCCAGCTACCTATCCAAAAGATACGGATAAGCCGCTACTTTTCCCTTTGTTAGTGTATTCTTTGTCCGTGCTGTCGCGTTTTATAAAAACCGCCACCTAGTCGCGTTTTATAAATCCGCCAAAATGGAAAGTCGCGTTTTATAAAACCGCCAGTCGCGTTTTATAAATCCGCCAAAATGGAAAGTCGCGTTTTATAAAACCGCCAGTCGCGTTTTATAAATCCGCCAAAATGGAAAGTCGCGTTTTATAAAACCGCCAGTCGCGTTTTATAAATCCGCCAAAATGGAAAGTCGCGTTTTATAAAACCGCCAGTCGCATTTTATAAATCCGCCACAATGGAAAGTCGCGTTACTACAATGTACGAGTACTTTGATTGTTGTTGTGTTTTGTTGTGTGTTGTTGTTGTTGTTGTGTTGTTGTTGTTGTGTTGTTGTTGTTGTTGGGTTGTTGTTGTTGGGTTGTTGTGGATGGACTTGTGCGCGAGAATTTAATTAATTTAAATTTAAATTAATTAATTTAAATTAATTAATTTAAATGAGCGAGAGCTGCGCGACTTTTTCCGATAAATTGTGGAAAATCAAAAACATGGTCGCGGTCTCGAACCGTTGAGAGTGGAAGCGAGGAGCTTAACCACTTGGCCACAGGGGCAGTTGAAAGGTATGGGATAATTGTTGACTTTATGATGAAAATTCCGAAAAATTGTGAAAAATCAAAAACATGGTAGTGGACTCGAACCGTTGAGAGTGGAAGCGAGGAGCTTAACCACTTGGCCACAGGGTGAGTTGAAAGGAATGGGATAATTGTTGACTAAATGGTGAAAAATTTTCCCCTTTGCTTCACCACAAGCGCTGCGGAGGCGGGCGTGTGGCGGCGAGAGACCAAACTTTTTTTTAATAACAGGAATTAAGTTTTATTATAAACAATAATTTATTATTTTTAAACAGTTAAATGTTTAAAAATTTGTCTTTAACAAAAAAAATTCCAATAACAATTAAAATTATACCAAATTCTTATAAGAAAAAAATAATGCATTGTAAAAAAAGTAAGTTACACTACTTTGATTGAAAAAATATTGGTGGTTGTCTTTGAATATTTTTCATTTCTTCAATCATGGTTTCCGCTTCGCTTGGGGATATATGACCTCTCCTCTTGAGGAATTTAATTATTATGAACCAACAGAGTAGAAAAACAGGGAAGGCAAATGCATAATGTGAAAGGAGCAAAAGATGAAAAAGAGTGTCATTAGTCTCATCTGATGAACGTAACACCTCAATTCCTTCTTTCGTCGTGTTATTCATTTTTCTCTAATATAATTTTGAGCTTTATTTATAAATTTACCCAAGCTTCGAGTCGGAGACAATGTGTCGATTATAATCAATCATAATCATTTGGTCAAATTCTCCGAGAACAATCATTTCCACTCCTCCCTTTGGAATTGGTGAATCAAATGTGGCCCTAATACTGGTTGTACCGCTTCTCAACAGCTCAAATCCACAGCTATCGTCTAAGGTTGAATTCAAAGAGATGACAAAAAAGGCCCATCCATTTTTGAATTGATTCATTGAAACGTCAAATGAACGTTCTGAATTAGCCATGCCCAACGCTTCATACATCTCCACGAATGCTCTTACATAGTAATTCTTTGAAAAATTTAATTTATGTGGTACAACGGGATAGACCATGCCCCCAGCATGTACTGAAATTTCTCGCAAATCAAATGGATCGAACTTGAAGGGCGTCAATTTGTAATCACCATTAAAAGCCGAGTTACTGACCAACGCTATTGTTACACGACGAGGTATTGTCGAGCTGAACACGTTGTATTCAAATTCGTAGCGCCCACTGCTAATGTATGAAGATTTGATTTCGGTTTTACGAACAGCATAAGTAGCAGGCTGCTTTTCTAGTGTCTTGTAAAGATTCATGTTGAGTGAGGGCTGAACCTCAATCATTTTAGCGTAAATTTTAACATCGTGCACGGTCAAACGGTACTTTGTGTCGTCATTAGCTTTAAGTGTTTGCAAAAGAAATGCGTCTTTCGCTTTGTAAATTGTGAACAACAAATCCAAATTATTTAACAGGTAGAGTTCTTGGTTTCCCAAGTCAAAGTCAAGGCGAGAGAGGAACTGTGCATTATTACCACCTTTAAAAACTTTACAACGTTCTTTAAATCCATCATCCGTTGGATCATCGTGACGTTCCGTGTGATAATATCCCGTTGAGCCGAGAAAGTTCTTTTTTGCATTTACTGGAAAGCTCAATTCATTGGTAATGTAGGCTTTGTATGGATATAAATTTCCGCTATCGTAAACTTCAGTGTTTCCAACGGTCACTTTTAATTGCTGAACAAACGTTTGCCCAATTCCTTGAATTGCTGACACGCTGACATCAGTGTCCTCTATAGCTATCCATTTGTCAATAGCTCCCGGTTTTTCAATGGACAATTCAAGATAGAGATAGATTCGTGACAAATCAGTCCACAAATTATCACTGTATAACCTAAAGAGATATGGTGATTCCTGAGTGATTGTCGCCAAGGGAAGAACTTGACGAAAGAATGAACGAACGACCGCCACATTTGTTGGAGGTATTGAGAAAATGTTTAAACCACTGTTTATTGCCAAAGGACTGTTTTCACTAATCTTTTGAGGGCAAGTCATTTTTTAGTAAGCTCCCAATGAGTCAACACGTAAACGTTTGTTTTTGGTCTTAACAACCATAGGTGGTCCAATTGAAGATTGGAGCTTATTTATATTTTTTCTTCTAATTTTTCCATACCGTGGTATGGTTTCTTTCTTGTATTTTTTAAAATCAAATCCCTGTCCTTTTTGGTTTTCAATGTTATTTGCTGCCGTTTCCAAAAGGTTTTTAAGTCCTGTTTTACCCTCGCTGACGAGAGACTCCTTCAAATCTTTACCTTCTAATACATTTGTTAACACTCGATTCCCGCTTTCAAGCCCCTGACGTGCAATTGACGATCCAATTTGTTTCCCTATCGGTAAAAGAAATCTCATTAAGCTTCTAAATACTGAACCGATACCAGCACCGCGCTGATATGGTACACCACGAAAAATATTGTAACCTCCATATTGAATAAATTCGTGCGAGAATGTAGACCAATCCACTTGGTGGGGATCAAAATCGACATGCATTTTTGTGAAAAAACTATATTTTTTTCAACTATTTATATTTATTATTCTTGTAAATAGGCGGATGGGAATACTGAATGAGGTACTTTTTTGGTTCATGCAAAAATCTTACAATCTTTTCAAAGGGAGTTCCCAGACATCTATTAAACAAAAAGAAGAGCACATGACGACCACACACACTTGAATTGGGAGATTGAAGTAGAATTATACTATAACGAATTTGTTTGAATCTTGACAAATAATTTGCAATGTGTATGCTAGGTGGTGGCCAAATGCCCAACGAGTCATAGTATTCAATGTGTGACGGAGAAGGACTGTAAGCACAAACCCAATGTGATCCTTTAGAGGTGATTGGGTCAATATTCATTACCAGACAATTTGGAAATTTTACCATTTCCATATTTGGTATCTGGTCAGCCGCAAAACAGCCGATATAAGTCTGTTTTGTGAGTGGGCTTGTCGATAAAATTTTATCAATTTCCAAGGTATTCATCTTCAGAAGTAGGACAGTTTTCGGAAATGTAAAGTTAATGTACATATTCCATATTGGAATGGCATTAGGCTCCCGCTATTTGTACGAATTTCGATCAGGAGTTCAGAAATTTCCTTAATTAAAATTTTGTGATATTGTATTGCTAAAAATTGTTCTTCAACTATTTCATCAGGTTTTCCTCGAATTGTGACGATGCGTAACACTGGTGCTGTGACATCACCAATCATCATTGGTTCAATGAGATCGGGAGTATAAACTTGAAAAGATGATACGCCACCATTCATATCTGGCATAAATTTTGCTTCATTTTCCGATGTCGTAAAATCTGTACTGTCAAAGCCTAAGATATACGCAAGTTGTGAAGAAATTTTAACCCTCCTTACATATCGCTGATCAAATATTAACTCGAAACGATTTTTGTTGATATCAAAAATAAATCGGCAAACGAGCCTAACTTTACGGTACGCTTGAACCCACGCTTCCATTCCCATTTCTTTCGTTGCATCAAGAATTGTACGGTCCTCCTCTACCATATTTTTAATTTCTTCGTTCAATTTTGCTCTGATCATTTCTTCGAGTATGTCCAAATCGGGACCACTTAAATTTGAAAAATATTCATCCAATTTATGTTGGTATGATTCATTGTCATCAGCAGACATTCTCAACGGAATTTTGCTCGTCTCCGCGCGCTTCTCACGCGCTAAAAGACCTTGAGTCACACCAAAAAGGTCAACCATTGTTTCAATGTCCGTCAATAAGGCTTCTAGAAGTTTTTCTTCATCTCGAATACTTCGTTTCTCTCTCGTTTTTCGTTTTATGTATTCTTCTCTAGCCCCACGACGAGCAGAGTTTGTAGCATGCGAAAAAGAATTCTGTGCGGTTCGTACCTTTTTTGCTAACGGTTCACTTCCTTCGCCCAAGAGCCTATACAGACTTTTACCCAAGTCAATTGGCAAGGGCGTCATTACCAAGGGCACCCTTTCTTCACCAAGCAGACCGAAGAGCGCAAAGTCCTCGGCGTGCATGCCCACACGGGCGATGACGCTAAATTTTTTTGTTGTGTATTATTTGTTCCTTTATCGCCATTTTCCCCACATTTTGCGGGCCCTCTCGAACGTTTCAATTTTAAATTTCCGTTCTCAGCTATTTTTACGTGGTCGAGCAGCTCCTCATCCTTGAGGAACGTCTCATCGCATGATTAGTATCCAATTAGATACCAATACCTCACAACACCGCAGACGAGGCATGGCGCCTTGTCGTACAGGGCCAGTGATGTGACCTCATACTCAGTTGTGCCATCGGCGTCCTCCGCGATGTCGGCAGCATTTTGATCGGAGTGCCGATGCCGACACTAATAAACAAATCTAATTATTTAAGTCAACTAAAAATGAGGCAGTCACGAATGTTTATGACCCATTTTGCACTCAAAATTATGAAAATATTTTGGTGGAGCCAATTATCAGTTTTGCCTATAATCTATAATTTTACAACGAATTTTAGGATGACTCAATACATAAAAATTATCCGGACCGTCCCCTCGTTTAATCATAATTTCATCAATTTGTAACATACATTAAATCCTAATTTTTGACGCTGCCAAAACATGTCAGTGGGGCGCCTAAAGTTACTTATTCATTTGTGTCCACTATTCCCTGCACTAATCTTTGTTGATCACTCCCCAACAAAAGGAAGTTAACATCTGTATGGCCATTTGGACAATGAAAAGGCGGCAGATTGACAAAAGAAAGGAAAAGTGGACTTTCGCTCTAGGGAAGGGGGGGATTGGCGATCGGGCCATACTCCGCTGGTCATTTATCCGAATATTCGCGCCATGCAGTGTATCAAATCAACTGCACGCTTTGCCCGATTGGTCTGCATTGTTATTATCCGCTGGCGCTTTTGGTGATTGCGCAGGTCTGTTAATTTTGGGCATTTATCCACAAATCCTATTCCTCAATTAAGCTTGTGCGCGCCGGGTTCAAGCTGCGCCAATTTTTGAAGGACCGCGCCTTCAAAAAGGGGATGCTGCGCCGACATCGTCAGCGTGAGTTTCTCACTATTTGAATTACATTTTTAGCAAATTAAATACAGGAATGAGCGCCGCAAGACGCAATTGCCAGCCGGCAAGCGCGCCGACTCCGCTGATTTTGCCGGCAATGCTGGCCGGCGTTGCTCTTCGCCCGACCGGCGTGAATTTGACGGTGGAACATCTGCTCTCGTGATTTTTCTTTGCCGTTTTTTCGCCTCTCTCAACAATGGTTCAAGGCTCGTGAATGCGACTGGTGAATTTATGTCTTTATACAAAAACTCGAGTAATCGCTGTTTCTTCAAATCCATAACGAAGGCTTAAATTTTATCATAGCCTTTTTATAAACTCCCGTGCCAATTTGACCTTCAGAAAAGTCGCCCATCCATCCGCACACCCCCCCCCCCCCACTACCTCTGCACAAACAGTCTCCGTACCAGTCACCCCCTTCGACTGTGTTGTGCACGACTTCTTCCAGCCGCCCCCCTCCCAATATAATCGACGTTCTAAGAACATGGCCATTTGTTTTGATAATCTGTCCATCCTCATTGATTCCCAAGGCCTCAGAGTTTTTATAAATGTAATTTATAATATCCCCTTGGTCAAATGTTTCTGCATCTTCAAAAACTTCATTTTCTTCATCTTTTCTTGTTTTACCAAGTTTGATATTACGACGTCTACGAGCAACCGGTCTTCTTACCAGATTAAAAGGTTTTGGCATAGCCTCTGTCATTTCCTGTAGGTTTTGCAATTTAACATCAACAGGGCGTTCCTCCTCATCTTTATTTAATTTTTTGAGGCGTTTAAATTCTTGTTCATATTTAAATGCCCTCTCATCATCGTTAATTTCATCATCATTTTTAATTTGCTTAATTCGTGATCTAACTAATCCAAGAGGACTTCAGTAGTTAGAGACTGTGATTTCACCGGATTACGGTAGCCCCCCATAGGTGTGGGAGGGGTGCATGGCCAACTGAGCGCCAGCCATTTGAGCGCCGCCAAGTGAGCGCGGGCCATTTGAGCGCCAGACTTTTCAGTACTGAAGCCAAAACCTATTGCGCGACTTTTTCTTGGAAACCCAAACCTATTGCAGGGGTGCGCGACTTTTTTGACTGCGCGACTTTATGCAAATTATTTTAATTAAATTTATTTAATTTTAAATTATTTTAAACGTCTTAAAGGTCAAAGACGTTGAATTTAAATTCATTTAAAATTCATCAAAAATTCCCCGCACCAAGCGGATCCGAACCCCAGAGGGGGCGGCCAGACTGACGCACTAACCACTCGGCCACATTGGCAATGGATGATAAACATTAATTTGCTCTCATAAAGGGAAAAAATGACGTCACCAGCAGGGAAAGGGGGCGAGAGCAGGCAGCAGCGAGTGGCAGTGGGGCCGAGAGTAGGCAGCAGCGAGTGGCAGGGGGGCGAGAGTGTGGCGAGAGTACATTGCAACGAGAAAAATGGCGAGAAATTGCTCGGCAGCGAGAGTGGCGAGGAAGGGTTGCAGCGAGGGATAAGGGAAATGGCGAGTTCGGGTGGCGAGAAGGGAAGGGGTCAAATAAACAAATCAATTAACGGAATTTCCCAATTTTTGACTTAAAGCGAAAAAGAAATGGGGGGCCGTATAATTAAATAATATTTATTTATTAAATTTTAAAAAATGTTCTAATTAATTAATTATTATTTAAAAAAAGAGCGACTTTTTTGACTGCGCGACTTTATGCAAATTATTTTAATTAAATTTATTTAATTTTAAATTATTTTAAACGTCTTAAAGGTCAAAGACGTTGAATTTAAATTCATTTAAAATTCTCCAAAAATTCCCCGCACCAAGCGGATCCGAACCCCAGGGGGGGCGGCCAGACTGACGCACTAACCACTCGGCCACATTGGCAATGGACAATAAACATTAATTTGCTCTCATAAAGGGAAAAATTGACGTCACCAGCGGGGGCAGGGGGCGAGAGCGGGCGGCGAGAAGGGGGGAGGGGGTCAAATAAACAAATCAATTATTGAATTCACAATTTTCTCTTTTAAAAGCAAAAAGAAATGGGGGACCGTATAATAAAATATAATTTAGAAATTAAAATAATTAAAAGGTTAATTAATTAATTATTTTCCTAAAATAAATTTTTTATTACTTCTAAAATAATATAAATATTTTTCAGTGAATTAACAAATACATTTAAGTTTAATTATTGATTTGTCTGTTAATTTTTTATCTCCTCAAAAATAATTACAGCACCCTTTCAGGTGTTGGGCGTTTGTTTATTTGACCAATAATTTTTAATTTCACATCTTTACGTTGCCCCTCCCTCACACCTGCTCATTTGTGTAATTTGACACCGTTTCTTTTATCTTTTCGTTAAAAATTAAAAAGATTGTCTGGAATTTGTCTTGCGCCACACCGCTGGGCCATTCATTTATGTAATTTGACACCAGTCTGATAATAATTTCGCCAAAATTTATTTATTTTTTTGTCCATTTATTACGAATTATTTTGCATCTATCACTCCAAATTTTGTTAAAAAAAAAATTTTTTTTATTGTCCCAATTTTGACCATTTTGTGTTTTTTCAACAAAATAAATATTTGTTCAAATTTAAAGAATTAATTTTTAAAATTTTAGACACAAAAACAAATCATGAGCCAAAACCGTGACGAAAACTCGCAGCCACCTGTACTCGATGGACCGTACCCGCTGGCACAAGAGCGCAATGAGTTTGTGGAAGATGAAGCACCGGTGCTGCTTGAGATGTTGGATCGTCTGTCACAAGGAGTGGGTTTTGTTTTGAATTATTTAAATTTTTTTAATTTTTCCATTTTGGCTTATGTTAATTGTTGATTTTGATTAGGGAATTTGCCAAGCCATGGGCCTGTTTTCGTTTGCACTTGCCGACTGTTTGGCCACATTTCATACATTTGCCATACTGTTCGACTGTGAGACACCTGTGCCATTTGACGAGCAGCACAAGCGATACGTGTTCGAACACAGGGACAAACCGCAGGTCCAACCAGATTTGAATTGCTCTTTTGTGATGTCGAAAGAACGCTCTGAATAGCCATGCCAAGTGCCTCATACATGTCAACAAAAAGGACGGACAAAAATATCTTTGGCAAAGTCAAGCTTGTATGGAACAATTGGGTAAATCATGCTCCAGCGTACACTGCAATGTCTCGAATGTCAAACGGTTTAAAATTAAATGGAGAGAGAGCATAATTTCCGTTAAATGCCCCGTTTGCGACAAGTGCGATTGTCATACGTCGAGGAATTGTTGCACTGAATACATTGTAGTCAATTTCAAACCTACCTTCACTTATAAAGCATGATTTGATTTCAGTTTTTCGCACTGCATATGTGGCTGGTTGTTTTTCAAGCGTTTTGTAGATACTTAAATTCAAAGATGACTGAACATCAATCATTTTAGCATACAGTTTTACGTCATGGACTCTAACGCGGTATTTGGTAGTATCGTTTGCTTCAATGTCTGTATGATGAAAGTGTCACGAGCTTTGTAAATTGTAAATAAAAGATCCAAATTGTTCAACAAATAAAGTTCTTGGTTTCCCAGGTCAAAGTCCAGACGTGAAAGAAATTGGGCTCGCTTCCCACCCTCAAAAATTTTACACCGAGCTTTAAAGCCCTCATCAGCGACGCTGTCGTGTGTGCGTGTCGCATAGTGACCAGTTGAAGCGAGGAAGCTTTTTTTGACGTTCATCGGAAACGAAAGTGTGTTCGTAATGTAAACCTTATATGGGTACAAATTTCCGCTGTCGTAAATTTCAGTGTTTCCAACTGAGACTTTTAGTTGTTGAACAAATGTTTGACCAATTCCCTGAATGGTGCCGACTTGAGCATCGATAGCTGCGATTGACACCCAGTTACCGTCCACATCCGGTTTTTCTATTGAAAGGTCAAGGAAGAGATAAATCCGGGAAAGATCGGTCCAAAGATTGTCACTGTACAGGCGAAAAAGATACGGAGATTCTTGCGTTATTGTCACTAGGGGGAGGACTTCACGGAAATATGAGCGCACAACCGACACATTTGTTGGAGGTACTGAAAAAATGTTCAAAGCACTATTTGTGGCAAGGGGACTACTTTCGCTAATTTTTTGTGAACAACTCATGATTGTGCTTCTGGGGGGGGTTGTTTTATTAATAGGTTCCAAGTATATCGGTACGAAGGCGTTTGACCGATTTCTGTTTAGTGTGTTTTTTCTTCCAACCTGCTGGGGTGTTTGCTGGTAGGAAATCGTGTGGTCCCAACCTTGATTGTAGTTTATTTATACCTTTTTTCGCTTTACCAATTGCACCACCTTCTCTTGCATCATTTCTCTTTGTGTATCGTTTAAAGTCGAACCCTTGACCTTTTTGGGCATTTATGTTGTTGGCTGCTTTCTCTAGCAAATTTTTGAGCCCCGTTTTTCCCTCACTAACAAATGACTCTTTGAGGTCCCTACCCTCTAATACATTGGATAGAACTCGATTTCCAGATACCACTACCGCGCTGGTATGGAACCCTCTGAACACATTATAACCACCGTATTGGACGACTACTTCTGGAGAAATTCGGCAAACCGAATGTTCACCGCTGTACAGCCCTCCTTGATCAGCTCAAAGCCCGGCGAGTCCTCCTGCGCATTGGTCATTTGGAAGACATAGAGGCAGTAGGCAGTCTTGAACATGCTGTAGCTGATCCCGTTGCTCTCAGTTGTACAGGCCATGCCAAGGTGCTCCTGGGTGTCATGGTACGCCCTTGCGTACCTGTTGTTCTTGTAGTCCAAGTTGTACGGAAACTGTGGGTATGTCCTGCCAGAGGCGGTCAGTTCAATATCCCGCACCTGAACATTTTTTCTGCCAGAAATACATGTCAAAGCGGCACTTACGTTGTGGTGGTTGAAGTAAAAGGGGTTCTTCTGATTGTGCCCAATGTAATTTTGGTTGGGCACCAGCCCAATGATGACCCTCCGTGGCACTTCCTCGGTGAACAGATTGGCAGAAAAATCGTATCGTCCACCGGTAATGAACAGCGACTTCATCAGCGTTTTCCGGATGCCGTATCTGGCGGGCTCCAGGTCCAACTTCTTTGCAATGTCAAGGCTGAGACCGTCCATCAGATCAACCGTCTTCACTATCAGCCTGCAGTCGACAATCTCAAGCGTGTACTTGTCCCTATTTGCGGCTTCCTGATGTATCATAAAATCGTCCGACTGCAGGGCGAGCTCAATGTCAATCTCAACATTGCTGATCATGTACAAGTCCTGGTTGAATATGTCGGCGCTCAGCTTGCTTATCGCTTGAAAGCCCTTGCTATTTCTTT
>CP049708.1:4311524-4375598 GCA_004148225.2 Heterodera glycines | reverse complement strand
ATGATTCATGTAGATAGTTGATAATAAAAGAAAAAATAAAGGAAAAATTATTTGTATATTAGCTAAATATCGATAAATTTAGCAGGATCTTTAATTTTAGGAAGCTTAAAATATTTGTGTCAATTTATAGAAAAAAAACAAGTTTTAATTGACTTGAATTAATAAATCAATTTGTAATGAATTTAATTCTTTTTTAATATTAAAGGATTTGCCCTATTAAATTAGTTTACTTTTAATATTATAAAATTGTTTTTAATTTTTATTCAAGTATATTTCTCGAATAAAATCTTGATGTTCGGCATGCCGGCCTCGGTGCCTCAATTATTTAAATTCAGTATGATACCGTAAATGGGTTTCTGCGTACGATGCATCTGCCGTAGGCATTGTACGCATGTATGATACCGTAATGGGATTCTGCGTAAGAAGCATCTGCCGTAGGCATCGTACGCATGTACGATTTCTGGACCGTTGAATATCGTGAGTAAGTTGATGCGTACGCACGCATCTACCGTAAAACCTTAATCTACCATAGTCATGTAGACAACGTAGGCATCAAGAATAAATATGTGTTGATGGACGTACGCATTTCTGGAGCATTGAATATCGTGAGTATGTGGATGCGTACGCACGCATCTACCGTATAACATTAATCTACCATAGTCATGTAACAACGTACGCATCAAGAATAAATATGTGTTGATGGACGTACGCATTTCTGGAGCGTTGAATATCGTGAGTATGTGGATACGTACGCACGCATCTACCGTATACATTAATCTACCGTAGACATGTAGTCAACGTACGTATCAAGAATACGTATGCGAAAATGGACGTACGCATTTATGGAGTGTTGAATATCGATTGGATGCTTACGCACGCATCTACCGTAGACAACGTACGCATTAAGAATACGTATGCGTTGATGGAGTTTCTGCGTACGCACGTAGAACCATGGAGAAGCCAGGAAAAAGATATGCTTTTGCATATTTTTTGCAGCCCTGATTATTATGTTGAATTTTATCAGTGAAATAAGTTCAAACACCCAATTATTTTTTATTTATTTTTGATATTTTGAAAATTTTGACTGAATATTGTTGTTTTATTATTAGAAGTGTCTTGTAGCTATTTGTTTTGACACATTGAAGGTCTCATTGGAAATATAATTTTTAAAATTTATTTATTGTCATAAAATTAATAATATTGGCCAAGAATGGAGAATTTGCCCCTTGGACAGTCCATTTTTTGACACATTAGTGATTTAAATAGCTTATCAGCCAGCCAAATGCCGGTATTTTTCTTTGTTTTTAATCGGAAAACCATTCTGTTTTAGTCGCCATTTTGTGACGATGGCACTCACACCATTCAATTTTTGAATGGGAGCGTCTCTATTGTGGGCCGCCCGCTGCCGTCTGTTATTCATTACAATGTTTCTTCAATTAAATGATTTTTTTTTCAGGCCGCTTTGTCTCACCGTAGTAGCAGTGGACCACCGCCCGCACCAACAAACGCCAGCTGGCCCTCTCCCTGTGACCAATGTTGTGCTGCGTAACGGCGACGGTCAACGTGTTGAAGCTTCGGGTTGGCAGCACCAGGCCAGTGTTCTGGCGTCTTTGGACATTGGGAGTGCCTACTGGTTCACCAACTGCACTGCGCGGGCCCGATACCAGCATCTGGACTGTTGGTATCGCATTGGCGTCGATGGCAAAACTGCCATTGTCGTCCCTCACACCGCAGCTCCACAGGTAAGTTTTTCAAACTTTTCTTATCATCGAATTTTGTGTTAAGTCGACGGCTCCGCAAAGTGCTGGACTCCACCATCCATTTGCCTGCACTTTGGGAGGACAAGTGAGTTTCATTTCATTTCTTCAAAAAAAATTTAAATATCGAAATATTTAAGGCGACTACGGTTCAGACTGGTGGAGGCCGTACAGTCAATCAGACACTCGCCCCTCCCGCAGCTGGTCCAATTGAAGAAGAGGACGAAAATAATAATGTGAGAAAATGATTTTTTTTTGTTATGTTTTTAATATTTATTGGAATACATTAATAGACGATTGACCATCGCTTTGGGGTACCGATACGCGCGCGTCTTCCTCAGAGACGGGCAGCTCAATTGGTTGGTTTTGGGGTGTGATTGTTTTCAATTATTTTACTATGACTAAATTTATAGGCCACACGACCAATTGAGGATTGTTTCGTCATTGAGCGGACGACGCCAATGCGCAACACCCTCCGCAACACCAGGGGCGAACTCTGCGAAATCCGCTTCCTGCCTCTGGAGGACGCCGAGCGGCCCGACCTCGTGCTCGAGACGCTCATTCAGCATCTGCTCGACCGTGTCCTGGAAGGTCACCCCCCACCGATGCTCGTTGGGCTTCAGCTTCACCCGCCCGGATTCGATCGACCGTACGTCATCCGACTCCGCCCACCGGAGCAAAACAATGCGGCAACATTGGCGGCAGCCATTGAACGCCTGAACGAACTGTCGGCAGCTGGAATCGAACTTCTTGCCGGAACTACAGTAACCAAAGTTCTTGCTGTATGGCCCCTTGAATCCGTTCGTGCTGATGCTCAGCGTGGAGGTTGTACTCTGCATTTAATATTGATTTTTCTAATGAATTTAGGTGCTTGTGACTTTGACACTGAGCACAGTGTTTCTAACACCGTGCAGTCCCTAGTGCGCGTAGTCAATCCAAATGACCGCCATTGTCTGGCGCGTGCCGTCCTCCTGGGGCTCCGTGACCGTGAGACGAGACAGCCGAACGGTGGTGGACGCGACGCTTTCGATGCGTATGCCGCACGACAACACCAACATGGGCCAGAAGCTGTGGTTCTGCTGACACGTGCTGGAATTGCGGTGGACAAGGACTTGTACACGTTGGAGGACGTTGGTCATCTGCAGCGTTTGATCATCAATGAGCACGGTGTTGGACAAATTCGGCTTGTCGTGTTCGAGAAGGAGCAGGAGTATCGGATTGTTTTCAAAGGAGAGGGGTGAGTATTTTGTAATTTTCAATTAATGTCTAAAATATTCTTTCAAGTGTGGCAGCGAATTTCAATTTGTGCCTTCTGCTTGAGCATGGACATTTCAACTATGTGGGGCGCATCGAGCAACTATTCAAAGTGCCGAACTACGTATTGACTGTGAGCGAAGAGCAGATGCGCGCTACCATGCAACTGGCTGTAAAGTGGTTTGCCGACTCTGTCTACGGTTTGGCGCCGGGTTTCCATGTCAACCGGAACAGGTAAAATTAAAAAAAAATAATTTGAATATATTATTATGTTTTTAGTTGCCAAATGGTGGAAGCAGTTCTCGTCGCTGCAATGAATGTGGCTTCGTATTTCCGAACGACGGTTGCTACGACTATCATTTTGCCAACATGGCTCCTGCGCCAATTGATGGCCGAGGTCAACGCCAACGTCAACCCATCTGCCACTGGAGGCGCTTCTGTCGGATCTGTGGGCGTGTTGCTTATGCAAACAACCATCAGTGCGCACCACTCCATCGGCCCGTTGGACCAATTGACTGTCGGCGTTGTCATGGGCTAAGTTATACAAACTTTAGTTAGTTTAATAATTAAAATTTATGCTGATTTAACCAGAACAACAACGATGATGAGAACGAGTCCAAAAACGCTGATATCCTCGACGACGATGAAGCTGATGACGAACTTCCGCTGCGTCTTTGCTTCTTCGACGCTGAAACGTCTCAGGAGCGGCCCCTGCAATTGAACAACCAAATTGCTCAGAAGCACGTACCGCTTCTCATCGTTGCTGAAGTCATCTGCGAGCCATGTCTTCGAGCGGGAATCAACGTCAACGATGGATTCGGGAGAAGAGCTCCTGATTTCGCATTTATTACACAAATATATCACTAGCATAGAAGCTATAAAATTTCTTTTTTCTCTTATCGTATAAATATGCAAATCATACAGTCTGTTTTTTAATTCGGAGCTCAAATGGCTGTAAATAGTCGCATTTATTACACAAATATGCCACTAGCATAGAAGCTATAAAATTTATTTGTTCTCTTATCGTATAAATATGCAAATCATACAGTCTTTTTAATAAGGAGCCAACTCTATGGCTGAATATAGTCGAATTTATTACACAAATATATCACTAGCATAGAAGCTATAAAATTTATTTGTTCTCTTATCGTATAAATAAGCAAATAATACAGTAAGTTTTTTAATTCGGAGCTCAACTCTATGGATGCAAATAGTCGAATTTATTACACAAATATATCACTAGCATAGAAGCTATAAAATTTATTTGTTCTCTTATCGTATAAATATGCAAATATACAATAAGTTTTTTAATTCGGAGCTCAACTCAATGGCTGAAAATAGTCGCATTTATTACACAAATATATCACTAGCATAGAAGCTATAAAATTTATTTGTTCTCTTATCGTATAAATATGCAAATAATACAGTCTGTTTTTTAATTCGCTTAACTCTATGGCTGAAAATAGTCGCATTTATTACACAAATATATCACTAGCATAGAAGCTATAAAATTTATTTTTTCTCTTATCGTATAAATATGCATTTTAATTCGGAGCTCAAATGGCTGTAAATAGTCGCATTTATTACACAAATATGCCACTAGCATAGAAGCTATAAAATTTATTTGTTCTCTTATCGTATAAATATGCAAATCATACAGTCTTTTTAATAAGGAGCCAACTCTATGGCTGAAAATAGTCGAATTTATTACACAAATACATCACTAGCATAGAAGCTATAAAATTTATTTGTTCTCTACTACAATAACAGAATACTTCAATTATCGATTGATTTCCACCCCAAACCTATTGGCTTCTTTTGGGGCGAGAGAGTGCACCGTCTAACCTCTCCAGCGACGAGAAAGTGCACAGTCTAACCCACCAGCAGACCCGTACCTATGGGCTGCTCGGTCCCGCCTCAACACGAATAGGCTGCTCGGTCCCGATAATGCCGAGATCTCGACACGAGATCTCGGCTATTATCGGTTCGAGATCCCGGTCTCTGTCGTGTGGTGCGCGAGAATTTAAGCAGAAAATTTAAAAACTGAAGTGGACTCGAACCTGGGAGGCGAATCCTGACACGTTAACCACTTGGCCAACTAGTCGTTGGAAGAAAAAGATTAAATGTTGTATTTGTGATGGTGAAAAGGGGGTCCGCTCGGAGGGAGGGAGTCTGCAGCTGCTCTAGGGGGTCCGTCGAAGGTTTTTGTTCGGCGGGAGGGGGTCCGCTCGGAGGGAGGGAGTCTGCAGCTCTCTTTTTCAAAAATTATATATGCGTTGCGCCAGCATTTTCACAGGTTTTTGCCCACAAAAACCATGTTTTTTTTTTGTATATTTCTTTTATAGTGCGGGTGATTAAACTAAATCGTTTTTGTTCATTTCCCAAAAAAAGTTTTTCCTCTATTTTGTTTATTTGTAAAACCTTTTGGTTTGTTACGCTATTTTTCTTATTGTATTTTGAATGAATTTTTTAAATGTATTTAGTTCGTTTTTGTTTGGAGGGAGGAGTTGCCCTGTAATTCGCAAGAAAAAATGCTTCTGAGGTGTAGAAATTGCAAAAAACAGTTCATGAAAACAGGTTCAAAATCAGTGAAATGGTTCGTCGGTGGAGCTGCCCGCGCGCTCGGCGGTGGGAGTCCGCAGATGGCGTACGCATCGGTCATTTGGGTGGCGTGCGCGTCGATTGGGATGGCGTACGCATGTAATACGGTACCCTTGAGGTGGTGTGCGTGTGGTGATACGGTACCATTGGGTGGCGTGCGTTCTGCGTACGATGGATCTGTCGTAGGCATTGTAGGCATGTATGATACCGTAGTGGGTTTCTGCGTACGATGCATCTGCCGTAGGCATTGTACGCATGTATGATACCGTAAATGGGATTCTGCGTACAATACATCTGCCGTAGGCATTGTAGGCATGTATGATACCATAATGGGATTCTGCGTAAGATTCATCTGCCGTAGGCATCGTACGCATGTATGATACCGTAATGGGATTCTGCGTAAGATTCATCTGCCGTAGTTAAATTATTTGGTCAATTATTAAACTCTTTTGAAAATTTTGTCTGTTAACCAGCAATTCTAATTTTCTTTCTTTTATAAGCGGTCTTTTGATAACATTAATTTTTTCTTAATTTTACCCTCAATCGGACACTTTTGATGAGATGAACGCGCCTGTCAGCCGTTGTTAAATTTTCAAACATTTTGATTTTTAATCTACTTTGGCTTAGGCTATTATATTGATAAAAATTTGCTATAATTGTGTTGATGGACGTACGCATTTCTGGAGCATTGAATATCGTGAGTATGTGGATGCGTACGCACGCATCTACCGTATAACATTAATCTACCATAGTCATGTAGACAACGTACGCATCAAGAATAAATATGTGTTGATGGACGTACGCATTTCTGGAGCGTTGAATATCGTGAGTATGTGGATACGTACGCACGCATCTACCGTATACATTAATCTACCGTAGACATGTAGTCAACGTACGTATCAAGAATACGTATGCGAAGATGGACGTACGCATTTATGGAGTGTTGAATATCGATTGGATGCTTACGCACGCATCTACCGTAGACAACGTACGCATTAAGAATACGTATGCGTTGATGGAGTTTCTGCGTACGCACGTAGAACCTTTCATATATAGAATCCGGAGGAGGCGGCCCGCAAAAAGTTTTTAAATCGATTAGTCGCTCATTTTTTTTTTGTTGCCGCAGGAAGGTGTACAAGACTATATCGATTGGTTGATTGGTTTATAAGAAGGTGGGAGTTCACCTTTCTTCTCATTCGTTCATTTTTTAATACTAAATTTCGTCTCCCTGTCCTCTATTAATATTTTAATTAAAAATTTTAAGCATTAAAAAGAATTAAATCAATGTCAACTCGACCCAATAGCTTTTTCAACGCCGCCATGCCGCCCCTTGGACAGGTAGAACAACTTGTTCAACCCATGTTCATCAATGCGGCACATCAGCAAATGCCGGTATTTTTCTTTGTTTTTAATCGGAAAACCATTCTGTTTTAGTCGCCATTTTGTGACGATGGCACTCACACCATTCAATTTTTGAATGGGAGCGTCTCTATTGTGGGCCGCCCGCTGCCGTCTGTTATTCATTACAATGTTTCTTCAATTAAATGATTTTTTTTCAGGCCGCTTTGTCTCACCGTAGTAGCAGTGGACCACCGCCCGCACCAACAAACGCCAGCTGGCCCTCTCCCTGTGACCAATGTTGTGCTTCGTAACGGCGACGGTCAACGTGTTGAAGCTTCGGGTTGGCAGCACCAGGCCAGTGTTCTGGCGTCTTTGGACATTGGGAGTGCCTACTGGTTCACCAACTGCACTGCGCGGGCCCGATACCAGCATCTGGACTGTTGGTATCGCATTGGCGTCGATGGCAAACTGCCATTGTCGTCCCTCACACCGCAGCTCCACAGGTAAGTTTTTCAAACTTTTCTTATCATCGAATTTTGTGTTAAGTCGACGGCTCCGCAAAGTGCTGGACTCCACCATCCATTTGCCTCCACTTTGGGAGGACAAGTGAGTTTCATTTCATTTCTTCAAAAAAATTTAAATATCGAAATATTTAAGGCGACTACGGTTCAGACTGGTGGAGGCCGTACAGTCAATCAGACACTCGCCCCTCCCGCAGCTGGTCCAATTGAAGAAGAGGACGAAAATAATAATGTGAGAAAATGATTTTTTTTGTTATGTTTTTAATATTTATTGGAATACATTAATAGACGATTGACCATCGCTTTGGGGTACCGATACGCGCGCGTCTTCCTCAGAGACGGGCAGCTCAATTGGTTGGTTGGTTTTGGGGTGTGATTGTTTTCAATTATTTTACTATGACTAAATTTATAGGCCACACGACCAATTGAGGATTGTTTCGTCATTGAGCGGACGACGCCAATGCGCAACACCCTCCGCAACACCAGGGGCGAACTCTGCGAAATCCGCTTCCTGCCTCTGGAGGACGCCGAGCGGCCCGACCTCGTGCTCGAGACGCTCATTCAGCATCTGCTCGACCGTGTCCTGGAAGGTCACCCCCCACCGATGCTCGTTGGGCTTCAGCTTCACCCGCCCGGATTCGATCGACCGTACGTCATCCGACTCCGCCCACCGGAGCAAAACAATGCGGCAACATTGGCGGCAGCCATTGAACGCCTGAACGAACNGTCGGCAGCTGGAATCGAACTTCTTGCCGGAACTACAGTAACCAAAGTTCTTGCTGTATGGCCCCTTGAATCCGTTCGTGCTGATGCTCAGCGTGGAGGTTGTACTCTGCATTTAATATTGATTTTTCTAATGAATTTAGGTGCTTGTGACTTTGACACTGAGCACAGTGTTTCTAACACCGTGCAGTCCCTAGTGCGCGTAGTCAATCCAAATGACCGCATTGTCTGGCGCGTGCCGTCCTCCTGGGGCTCCGTGACCGTGAGACGAGACAGCCGAACGGTGGTGGACGCGACGCTTTCGATGCGTATGCCGCACGACAACACCAACATGGGCCAGAAGCTGTGGTTCTGCTGACACGTGCTGGAATTGCGGTGGACAAGGACTTGTACACGTTGGAGGACGTTGGTCATCTGCAGCGTTTGATCATCAATGAGCACGGTGTTGGACAAATTCGGCTTGTCGTGTTCGAGAAGGAGCAGGAGTATCGGATTGTTTTCAAAGGAGAGGGGTGAGTATTTTGTAATTTTCAATTAATGTCTAAAATATTCTTTCAATGTTATGTAGTTATATCTAAGATTTTTATCTTTAAAATTCTGTAAAAACAATATGGATTAGCATTGCATCGAGCAACTATTCAAAGTGCCGAACTACGTATTGACTGTGAGCGAAGAGCAGATGCGCGCTACCATGCAACTGGCTGTAAAGTGGTTTGCCGACTCTGTCTACGGTTTGGCGCCGGGTTTCCATGTCAACCGGAACAGGTAAAATTTAAAAAAAAATTAATTGAATATATTATTATGTTTTTAGTTGCCAAATGGTGGAAGCAGTTCTCGTCGCTGCAATGAATGTGGCTTCGTATTTCCGAACGACGGTTGCTACGACTATCATTTTGCCAACATGGCTCCTGCGCCAATTGATGGCCGAGGTCAACGCCAACGTCAACCCATCTGCCACTGGAGGCGCTTCTGTCGGATCTGTGGGCGTGTTGCTTATGCAAACAACCATCAGTGCGCACCACTCCATCGGCCCGTTGGACCAATTGACTGTCGGCGTTGTCATGGGCGGCACACACTGGATGAGCCGTGCTTCATCCAGCCACTTCTTGACAGGACTGCTCACCAGAACAACAACGATGATGACGACGACGATGACGACGCTGATATCCTCGACGACGATGAAGCTGATGACGAACTTCCGCTGCGTCTTTGCTTCTTCGACGCTGAAACGTCTCAGGAGCGGCCCCTGCAATTGAACAACCAAATTGCTCAGAAGCACGTACCGCTTCTCATCGTTGCTGAAGTCATCTGCGAGCCATGTCTTCGAGCGGGAATCAACGTCAACGATGGATTCGGGAGAAGAGCTCCTGATTGTGTTTGTCTCTGTCGGATGGTGCGTGGCCAACAGATGAGGCGATGGTCTTCACCTCCGTTTGTCAATGGAGCAGGCGACAACACTCCTCACCCAGAGGGCGCTCCGGCATTCAATCAGCGCCGCTTCTACTTTCATTCCTTCGACGATGAAGCCAATGACCCAATTGAGCAATTTTTGCTCTTTTTGATGAAGCACGGCTCCAAGAAGGCCCACACAGTCTGCATTGCGCACAATGGTGGAAAATACGATTTCCATCTCGTACTTGAGGCACTTCATCGCCGCAGCATTCCACCGAAGCGACTCTGCACGACGGGGCTCAAAATTTATTCGATGAAGTTGCGTGGATTAAATCAACGACGAATTACATTCAAGGACTCCATCAATTACTTCTTCTGTGAATTGGATGCCTTGGTTAAGAGCTTCGATTTGCCTCAACATCTGGCAACGGTGAAACCCTTCTTCCCGTACCTCTACATACAGCGCCAACATCTGCTGCAGCGTCTCAATGGTCTTCCTGCCATAGAATATTATTCGCCCGACACGATGAAGGTCGAAAAACGGACCAAATTCCTTCGTTGGCACGGTGACAACGACGCTGACTCCAACTTCCAGCTTCGTGAGCAGTTGATCATGTACTGCGTCAATGATGTGGCAATCCTCCGTGAATCTGTCCTTCGGTTTCGTCAGCTCATCGGTGAACACACCCAAGGCCTGGATCCGTTTCTCTGCGCCTCAACTGCCGCTGGCCTAGCGCTCGCAACGCTCCGCCGATGCTTCCTCCCCGCCAACCGTTTGGTGCACTCACCAGAAGGCGGCTACCTCCGTGGACGACGTGCTTCCGCTGAATCTCGTCGCTACATCCGATTCTTTGAGTTGGAAAACGATGGAGCCCAGGTGCAATGCGCTGACTGGTCAGTGGGGGAGGCGCACATCGAGGATTCTGGGTACCGTGTGGACGGTCTTTGGCGACGGGAGCCACCCCTTCGTCCGTTGGCCATCGAATGGATGGGATGTTTCTATCACGGTATCTTCCAATCAATAAATATTTATTAAATAAAAAAATTTTTTTTTTGAGGATGTCCTGAGTGCTTCCCTGATCGACAACAGAAGTTGGCAGCAGGACGAACAGCCGAAGACTTGTACGAGCGAACGATGCGACGCCTCTTTGAATTGGAACATCAACATGGGTGTGAGCTCCATGTCATCTGGGGGTGTCAGTGGAAGGAGCGCCTCCGCCGTGACCATGAGCTGAAGCAACGATACGAAGCCGTCTTCACGCCATGCCCACTGGACCCCCGCACTGACGCGTTGAGGGGAGGGCGCACAGAGCCCTTCAAGCTCCACCACGTGTGCGCCGACGACGAAGAGGTGCTGTGCATCGACATTGTCAGCCTGTACCCTTACGTCATGGTTTGCATTTTTTTTTATGGATTCGTTTCAACAATATTTCATCTTAGAAGGTGAATCCCTTCCCCGTGGGGAACCCGATGGTGCTGACGCGTGAAGTGCTCCTCCATCCACCGACGGCACCTCTTCCGTGGACATGCCCAGAAAACAACACCTTCCGTGGTCTTCTGCTCGTTCGGGTTCTGGCGCCACGAAACATCCGTGTGCCACTTCTCGGCTACCGTACCAAGGACGAGCGCTTCACATTTCCACTGTGTGGCTTATGTGCGGACCGTCGGCAACAACGACCGTGTCTACATGGTGACGACAAACGATCGTGGGTGTGTGCGTACACTCACGTGGAGCTGAACAAAGCACTTCAACTCGGCTACGTCGTCACAGACCTATTTGAGGTATTTCTTTTGTTGATGTAATTTTTGAACCAATTTCAATAGGTGTGGGACTACGCTGAGTGGGACGACACGCTATTCAGTAGCTACGTCAACAGCTTCGTCGGTCTCAAAGTGCAGGCGAGTGGTTGGCCGGAGGGATGCGACGCCGAAGAGCAACGTCAGGCCTTCGTCGCAGAGTTTCTGCGTACGGAAGGGATTCATCTGGACCCGACGAAGATGGCCTTCAACCCGGGTCTCCGTCTGATCGCCAAGACTTTGGCGAACTCTCTATGGTATTTTATTTTTTCTACGATATATTAAAAAAAAATGATTTGAAGGGGAAAGCTCGCGCAGCGCGTCGGTCACACTGAGATACAGTACACGCGCACGCCTGCCGAATTCCACAAGCTGCTCGACGACCCGACTTACGACAAACTGGACTTTGTCCACGTCTCCGACCACATGGACCGTGTCGTCGTCCGGAAGCGACCCGAGTTCGCCAAAGCACCATTGACCAACTGCCTTCCAGTGGCCATCTTCGTCACTTCGTACGCACGCCTCCATCTGTACGGATATATGGAGCAAGTGTTGGCATTGAACAACGCTGAGCTTCTCTACTGTGGTTTGTCTTCTACCGTTTAATGTTATCAGTGACGGTAATTCAGACACGGACTCAATCTATTACGTCAACAAGATTGGAGCTCCGTGCGTACCGGAGGGCGAAGCGTTGGGACAAATGAAGCGGGAACTCGTGGACAGGCGCATCGTGGAGTTCGTCGCAGGAGGCCCAAAGAACTACGGCATCCGACACACAGCCCGAGATGGAGCGGATGAACGTGCGAATCTGAAGATACGGAGCTTCCGTCTCTCCTACGCAACGCAGCAGCTTATCAATTTCGATGCAATGAAGGAGCTGACGCTGTCTACGTACAACATTGATGGACCCATGTAAAAAGTTTCCACTTTAATTTTTTAATAATAATACAAATTCAATTTAGTGATGATGTCATTGACAACGACGACTTGTTCGTCTACGGTGGTGGAGCACATCGCGCCATCCGCGTCTCCTTTCCACAGATTGACCGTAACGTCCAGGCCGACCTCTTCACCCGAGAGGCCCACAAGGACTATCGGCCCTTCTACGCAAAGGGACGCGTGCGCCCTGGGATGCAAACGCGCCCATTTGGTTATGTGGAAGAGCTCCACAGCCAATGGATGTCGAACAGCAGCCCCAGCCACCGCCACCAGTACGCCGAAAGAGGACTTTGATTGAAGCGGATCCCACCCAGCCGGGTCATTCGCGATGGTTTTAACTTATTTTTCAATGTATTTTTTTTTTCTTTTTTTTTGTAAGCATTTATTTGTATTAAATAAAATTATCGAAAATAATTAGGAACAATTTTATACAAGTAATCAAATGAATTTTTTAAATTTTCTACATTTTTCACCCCAGTGAGAATAACTTTTCCGGAAATGTAAATGAGACACGTGGCTCCATTATCTAATTTGCATCGAAGGGCTGGGAAGATCGTAGGATCATAGATGCCACCCAGAGATTGTTGTAGTTTCTCCACTCGAATTCTTTGGTCAAACGTTAAAACTCCAACAATGTTGACCACACGTAGCTCATAGATTGTCATCGTTCTGCATTGCGTGTATTCAATTCGTCGTAGAACCCTTGCTGCAAACTTTTGGGCTTGATCAGGGTGTGGAACTCCAGTGAGGACGACACGTGCCGATTGAAATATGAGTGCAGCCACAGTTTTTGCTCCATATCGGATTCGCATGATGATTGCGTGGAAACGGCGTGGATTATATTCTGTATTAATTCCACATTGTGCAATAGCCAAAAACTGTTGCGTGTCCAAGGAATTAATTTTAAAAATAACAGTACAATTAGAAATTTTCATCTAAATTAAAATGGACAAAATTTTACGCAACAAATTTATTTTAAAAACAACAACAATTAAATAATGAAAAACATCTAAAACATAATAGTGAGAATTTCAAGCGGGAAAAAGGTTTTGTGATCACCGCCTCCAAATTCGACGACACACGGCAAGTTGGGATGATGCAAACGGATTCCATGTTTTATGTAGTAATGCATTCGTACCTAAAATCTTTAATTATGTCCACCAAATTGCCAAAAAAGTACCGTAATTCCCAAGAAGCCGCGGTAGGCCGGGACTGAGTGGGCGTCGAGAATGGAGAGGTCGTTACAGCGCACCGGGAAATTTCGAACAAAAGGGCGCAGGTGGGCGGTCCGCAGTTGAGCAGAGCGCAAGTGCTCGACAATGTCTCGGCGCTTCTCCAAGTTTCGGAACAACACGTGCAGCTCATGCGCGCTACAGTTGAAGCGCTTGCATAAGTGCTCGACGAGCGGGATCGGGCGCGGGCGTTCTGCACAAGCACAAGTCTTTGGGGTACCTAAATTAACCAATTTGTTTAAAAAAAAAGAAAACTGAATACTTGCTCTTGGCGGCTCATCATAAATTGGGGTGAACGGGTCCTGCTTCTGCTCTTCGTCAATGAGACTGATGTGGGAAGTCAGAGTGGGTAATGCGTCTTCTACGCAATTTAGAGAAAATGATCTCTACCCCCATTGAGCGCGTTATTTATGGCTACGGAGTGTTGAACACTAATGTTTTGAATTTGCAACGCACTGGAAAAATTGGCAAATTGCCAGTAACTGTGCACAGCGGGGTCCCATCTGCGGAACAGGTACGCGATTGCGCCAAAAAAGAAAAACTCTTGCTAATATTGGATGATTTGGTAGTGGGGATGAGTCAACAGTATTTGGACTCGCTTTTCACACGCGGCTCACACAATTGGGGCGTGAGCGTAATTTTGGTGACCCAACACCTGTTCAACAAAGAGTTGCGCGTCGCTCGCACAAATTCACATTATTTGGTATTAATGCGAAACCCAGCGGGTGCTCTTCAGATCCGTACAATAGCCACCCACCTCTTCCCGTCAATGACCGCCCACTTTATGCAAGCCTATCGCAACGCATGCGCAAAAAATTTTGGCTACCTTTTGGTTGACATGCACCCCGAGAGTTCGGAAGAGATTCGCCTTAGAACAAATATATATGAACAAAAACAAATAGTTTATATGCCAAAATGAAAGGGTCGCAATTGATTGCAAGAAATGAATCCTTTTTGGAGACACTGTCTAATTCCAAAAAGGCGAAAATTGTTATTAGAGACGCATCCGATGAACAACTATTATGCCTGGTAGAAATTTGTCTCAACATTCTAAAGGGCCGAGTTCCATTGCGTCCACGTCATTTAAAGAAGCTGAAAGCTCACGCACAGATGCTTCGTCGTCTCGCCCGCACACGTTGTTCTCGCTCTGCCAAAAACGTTTTGCTACAGCACGGAGACGGCCTCCCAGCCATTGTAGGGCTCATTGCATCGATTGCCCTTCCGCTTATTGCGAACGTCATTGAAAATTATACATAGTGCTTGATAAAGTTTAAAAAAAGTAAAATGCAACATACAAAGCGCTATTTGTTGGTCCCCGAAGAGATTTATCAGAGTTTGGCAACACTGTCACCGTCTGACGGTTCACCAATTGGGCTGGTCCGTGCCAGAATTAAACAAATAAAAAATGATGATGCCATAAATGAGGCGGAAAGAGCAGTCAAATATGAGCAGGAAATTAAGCGTCTCAACAAGCTCAAAAAGGACGAGGATGAACGTCCCGTCGGTGTTAAATTAGAAAATTTGAGTGATGTGGTTGACGCCATGCCAAAACCATTCAACATTAAAAGACCGATTGTTGTAGCTACGCGTCGCCATCTCAAGGTTGGGCGTGCGCGAAAAGAAAATGTTGAACAATTAGAAGATGATGATGATGATGAAGATGATTATGAAACTCCACGCGCGTCGAGTACAAATAAACGTCAACCCACACAAATGGAAATCTTAAATTTAATTTATAAAAACGCTCAATCTCTGGGGGTGTCGGAGGAAGGACAGGTCTTGAGAGCGGGTGGACGGCCATTTATAACCAGCAGTGTCGATGATATTGTTAGTCACCTGCTGAATAAGGACAAGCGTGGCCAAAAAGAGCCAACAGCATTCAAAGAATTTATTGAAAGGGCAAAGCAGAATCGACAATTGAGTAGGTATTTATTTCCCGAAGGCCAATCCGGCAAAGGAATTTATAAAAACACTTTATTTAAGTTTAAACCATCCCTATGGATTTGAAAAAATTTCGTTTGCTCGAGTTCTTGTACAAGGACTTAAGTTCACCTGTCTCATTCACGAGCGTTGAACCGCTTCTGAAAGAGGCGCGGAAAAGTCAACCAAAAATTAATCGAATTGATGTCCAAAATTATTTAGCTACCCAACGTACATACACACTGCATCGCCAGGCAAAGCGGCGCTACCGCCGTTTGCCAACCTTGGCACCCGGCTTGCATACTGAATGGCAGGCCGATTTGGCTATTTTTGACCGAATTGCTAAACAAAATCGTGGCTACAAGTACTTGCTAGTCTGTATTGATACCCTTAGCCGACAGGTGTTTGTCGAACCCGTAAAGACCAAGACGAGCGCTAACATGATCAATGCCTTTGAACAAATATTCAAAAGGTCTAAATATATTCCTTGGAAGGTGTTAACGGATCAGGGAAAGGAATTCACTGCCCGCGCAGTGCAACAGTTTTTCCGCACAAAAGACGTTGAACACTTTTGTATGCTCACTTCTCCCCAATTTCATGCCGGAATGGCTGAGCGTGCGAATCGGAGCATCAAAGAGCGACTTTATCGCTACTTTACGGAGCATAACACGTACAAGTGGATAGGTGTTGTGCAAGACCTTGTTTACGCAATTAACCACTCGCAAAATTCGAGCATTGGAATGTGCCCAGCAGACGTGAACTTTAAAAACGCAGAAGCATTGAGACAAAAATTACATGATGCAGCTTCAAATGTTCTACGACACCAGCCAAAATACCGTGTGGGGGATCGTGTGCGCATTGAAAAGTATAAGCACGTGTTCCAAAAGGGTTACCTCCCACGCTTCAGCAATGAACTCTTCACGGTGGTAGAGGTACACTCTGAGCGTTCGCCAGTTGTCTATCGGTTGCGTGATGACAATAATGAAATTATTAGTGGTTGGTTTTACGCAAATGATTTATGCAAAACGCTAGAAAACAAACAGCAAAAAATGTATGAAATTGAAAAAATATTAAAGAAAAAGAGGCAGAACGGTGTAAAATATGCACTTGTGAAATGGAAAGGTCACGATACTCGCTTCAATAGTTGGATTCCCGCAAACTCAGTTAGCGAGAAATCTATATAAAAAGCAGTTTTTAATAAATTTTAACAAAAAATGCCTTCAAATTCTTTTTATGTTGTCCTTCCGTCTAACACCAATATAGAAGGGAATAGGACAAATTCTTTCCGAGTGCGTTTACCTCGCAAGTTGCAATTCAATTCGGAATGGGAGGTGGGTCTTGCCGTTATTGTGTATCCCCACTCTTGGCCCTCCATAGGCACTGTGGAGCAACAATTTGTTCAGATTGAGTGGCAGACAGGGAATATGGTGCGGATTGAGCTTCCATCATCAAATGTCACCAACCCCCACGAGCTTAGCAAAAATTTATACAGGCTCCTGGGTGAGGGAAGTGATCCCTTGGCAAAAAAGGTACGCTCAACACAGAATTCTTTCATGCTTGCAACAAACAAGGCTCGCCGCTGGGCCAGAGATGAGTACATTAGGCGAAAAACGAAAGAAAAGTTGGGCGTCCGTGACGAAGAGCTGCTCCTACAGGCCCTAATGACAGATACTGGACCATTGGTTGGTCTCAACACCGTGACGCAAGGCCTTCTGGCACGCGAAAAGCATGCTGAAACAAGCAATATCGCGTTGAAAACGCCAACTGACGATAACGATTCGTACCAGAAAAAATTGGATGACTACTTTTCTAAATTAAGTGAGAAAAATTTGAGCATTGTTGATGAATTGGGTATGATAAAATTGAACGCCGAAATCAAAAATTTGACAGAAGAGGAACGTGTGATCCTCGAAGCCACAAAGGAAATGGGAACGGAAGCATGGATTCAAGCCTACCGTGAGATACGTCTAGTCTGCCAATTTAATTATGACATCAGTAGGAATCGTTTTGTTCTGAACACTGACCCACGGTACGTTAAAAAGGTTGAAATCTCGCCTCAACTTGCTTACATTCTCGGCTTCAACAACACAGAGTTTACACAGCCCAAAAAGGAGGCAAGATTCATGCCAGACATGAGCGGCGGTGTGTCATCCTTTCACGTTTACACTCCAGACCTTATTGAACCAATGATGATTGGCGACGTCACGGCCCCAGTGTTACGCATTGTAACCATACGGGGAGACCCCGACCAAGTGGTTGAAGAACAATTTTTTGCCATACAGTATCACAAAATTTTATTAAAGGAAGTTTCTGAAATTCTGATTGAGATCCGTACCAATAGCGGAAGCTTGATGCCATTCCAATACGGAACATGTACATTAACACTGAACTTTAGAAAAATGTCCTATTTTTAAATAATGAACACTTTGGAAATTGACAAAATATTGGCAAACAACAACGTAACTCGCCACTATTATATTGGTTGTTTTGCGGCAGACCAAATACCAACCGGTGTCATTGTAAAATTTCCACACTGTATGGTAGTGAATATTGACCCCAGCACCTCGCATGGCTCTCATTGGGTATGCATTTATTGTCCTTCTCCTTTGAATTTGGAATATTATGACTCCTTAGGGATGTGGCCACCGCCCAGTGTTCACATTGTGGATTATTTGTCTCGTTGCAAACAAATTCAATATAACTCTCTCCCCCTTCAGTCTCCCAACTCAAGTGCGTGTGGTCGACATGTAATTTTCTTTTTGTACTGTCGATGTGTTGGAGTGACCTTTGAGAAAATTGTTAGCCTTTTGCACTTTGGAAAACTGCAACCTGATAAGCTCGTAAACTATTTTGTAAAAAGCATAATTTTCAAAGAATATAAATAATGAAAAGAACGTCAAATTTTAATTTTAAAAAATGCATGTTGATTTTGATCCTCTACAAGTGGATTGGTCCACATTCTCGTCCGAGTATGTGCAATTTGGTGGATACAACATTTACCGGGGATTACCCTATCAGCGTGGAGCGGGAGTTGGCGCAGTGTTCAGGAGCCTTATGAGATAAAATGCCAAGAAAAATTTTCTTGGTTCAACAGGGTATTATCACACCTTAAACCAAGATGACTCAACAGACGAGGGGTTCAAAGAGCGTTGTAAAATTTTTAAGGGTGGTAAAAATGCGCAATTCCTCTCCCGTCTCGACTTTGATTTGGGAAACCAAGAGCTTTATCTCTTAAATAATTTGGACTTGCTCTTCACAATTTACAAGGCCAAAGATGTCTTTCTTTTGCAAACATTAAAAGCAAATGATGCAACGAAATATCGTTTGGCCGTTCATGATGTCAAGATTTATGCTAAAATGGTTGAGGTACAACCCTCACTAAATATGAGCCTTTACAAAACACTTGAAAAACAACCCGCCACGTACGCTGTACGCAAGACGGAAATCAAGTCTTCATTCATCAGTGTTGGTCGATACGAATTTGAGTACAATGTATTCAGCGCGACCATTCCTCGACGCGTAATAATTGCGTTGGTTGGCAATTCAGCATTTCATGGTGACTACAAACTGAGTCCCTTCATGTTTGAGCCGTTTGATTTGCGTGAAATTTCGATACATGCTGGAGGGATTGTCTACCCAGCTGTTCCTTATAAACTAAATTTTTCAAAAGGATCACTATGTCTACGCCTTTGTTGACATGTATGAGGCACTGGGTATGGCTAATTCGGAGCGTTCATTTGACATCTCAATGACCCAGTTCAAAAAAGGGTGGGCCTTTTTTGTCATCCCATTGACATCCACACTTGACGACAGCTGTGGATTTGAGCTGTTGAGAAGCGGCACAACAAACGTACGAGCCACATTTAATTCACCAATTCCAGTTGGTGGTGTGGAGATGATTGTCATGGGAGAATTTGATCAAATGATTATGGTTGATTACAACCGGCACATTGTGACCGATTCAAAGCTTGGATAAATTATAAATAACTTTATTATTAATTTAGTTTAAAATGAATAACACTAATACAACGAAGCCAGCCATACAAATTTTGAATTCCCCTGAAGAGCATAATGAAACCCTTTTGCATGTATTACTTTTTTCTCATTATATCATTGCATTTCCTGTGTTTTTGCTTTTTTGGTTCGTTTTAATTAGGTGGCTTAAAAGCCACGGTCATCTATCGCCCAGCGAAGCCGAGACAGTAATGGAAGAGATTAAAAAAATCCCCCGCCAGCCACCAATATTTTTCGCAGCAAAATAATGCAAAGAACATGACTACGGTAGATTAATGTTTTACGGTAGATGCGTGCGTACGCATCCACATACTCACGATATTCAATGCTCCAGAAATGCGTACGTCCATCAACACATACGTATTCTTGATGCCTACGTTGTCTACATGACTATGGTAGATTAAGGTTTTACGGTAGATGCGTGCGTACGCATCAACTTACTCACGATATTCAACGGTCCAGAAATGCGTACGTCCATCAACACATACGTGTTCTTGATGCCTACGTTGTCTACATGACTATGGTAGATTAATGTTATACGGTAGATGCGTGCGTACGCTTTTTTTAAGGCACAAATTGGTCAGTAGCTCTCTCATCAATTATTTACCCCTACTCATTCACCGCTCGCTCCAGAAATGCGTACGTCCATCAACACATATGTGTTCTTGATGCCTACGTTGTCTACATGACTATGGTAGATTAATGTTATACGGTAGATGCGTGCGTACGCGAAATAAAATTAACGAGGCATTCACACATCTTTTTTTTTTAATCCACATACTCACGATATTCAACGCTCCAGAAATGCGTACGTCCATCAACACATACGTGTTCTTGATGCATACGTTGATTACGGTATCATATATGCGTACGATGCCTACGACAGATGCATCCTACGCAGAATCTTATGAACAACTATGGTATCATACATGCGTACGAGGCCTACGGCAGATGTATCGTACGCAGAATCCCATTTACGGTATCATACATGCGTACGATGCCTACTGCAGATGCATCGTACGCAGAATCCCATTTACGGTATCGTACATGCGTACGATGCCTACGGCAGATGCATCTTACGCAGAATCCCATTACGGTATCATACATGAGTACGATGCCTACGGCAGATGAATCTTACGCAGAATCCCATTATGGTATCATACATGCCTACAATTCCTACGGCAGATGTATTGTACGCAGAATCCCATTTACGGTATCATACATGCGTACAATGCCTACGGCAGATGCATCGTACGCAGAAACCCACTACGGTATCATACATGCCTACAATGCCTACGACAGATCCATCGTACGCAGAACGCACGCCACCCAATGGTACCGTATCACCACACGCACACCACCTCAAGGGTACCGTATTACATGCGTACGCCATCCCAATCGACGCGCACGCCACCCACCTCGCATATGTTCTGTTTAAGAATACAAGGCTATTTCACGCGGAAGAGGCGACTTATATGCCGGATTTGACGGGAGGTGTAAGGCAGCTATACATTTATGCACCAAATTTAATCGAAAACACAATTATCGGCAACCAGATGGCCCCACTCTTAAGAATAGTTAACGTCGTCGATGACCCAGGATCAATTAGTGAAGTTATATATAGCACCGAGTATTTTCATCGTCTACAGTCGAAACGAATTTCAGAAATTACAATTGAAATTCACACACCGTTTGGTGAATTCGTTAAATTTCACTGGGGAAGTTGTATTCTTACATTACATTTTAAGAAAAGTATATTTTAAAAAATGACACACGTATTTTTCGATCCCGAGTCGGTCGATTGGTCATCTTTTATCACTCCCAACATGGAAGGGACAGAAACAATATTTTGTCGGAAGCAAGTATCAACGGGGATTCGGTTTCCTCGGTAATGTGGAGCAGCTGCAGACTCCCTCCCTCCGAGCGGACCCCCTTTTCACCATCACAAATACAACATTTAATCTTTTTCTTCCAACGACTAGTTGGCCAAGTGGTTAACGTGTCAGGATTCGCCTCCCAGGTTCGAGTCCACTTCAGTTTTTAAATTTTCTGCTTAAATTCTCGCGCACCACACGACAGAGACCGGATCTCGAACCGATAATAGCCGAGATCTCGTGTCGACTCGGCATTATCGGGACCGAGCAGCCTATTCGTGTTGAGGCGGGACCGAGCAGCCCATAGGTACGGGTCTGCTGGTGGGTTAGACTGTGCATTCTCTCGTCGCTGGAGAGGTTAGACGGTGCACTCTCTCGCCCCAAAAGAAGCCAATAGGTTTGGGGTGGAAATCAATCGATAATTGAAGTATTCTGTTATTGTAGTTTCTCTTATCGTATAAATATGCAAATCATACAGTCTGTTTTTTATTCGGGGACCAACTCTATGGCTGAAAATAGTCGAATTTATTACACAAATATATCACTAGCATAGAAGCTATAAAATTTATTTGTTCTCTTATCGTATAAATATGCAAATCATACAGTCTTTTTAATAAGGAGCCAACTCTATGGCTGAAAATAGTCGAATTTATTACACAAATATATCACTAGCATAGAAGCTATAAAATTTATTTGTTCTCTTATCGTATAAATATGCAAATCATACAGTCTGTTTTTTATTCGGGGCCCAACTCTATGGCTGAAAATAGTCGCATTTATTACACAAATATGCCACTAGCATAAGAGCTATAAAATTTATTTGTTCTCTTATCGTATAAATATGCAAATAATACAGTCTGTTTTTAAATCGCTCAACTCTATGGCTGAAAATAGTCGCATTTATTACACAAATATATCACTAGCATAGAAGCTATAAAATTTATTTTTTCTCTTATCGTATAAATATGCAAATCATACAGTCTGTTTTTTAATTCGGAGCTCAAATGGCTGTAAATAGTCGCATTTATTACACAAATATGCCACTAGCATAGAAGCTATAAAATTTATTTGTTCTCTTATCGTATAAATATGCAAATCATACAGTTTTTTTAATAAGGAGCCAACTCTATGGCTGAAAATAGTCGAATTTATTACACAAATATATCACTATCATAGAAGCTATAAAATTTATTTGTTCTCTTATCGTATAAATAAGCAAATAATACAGTAAGTTTTTTAATTCGGAGCTCAACTCTATGGATGCAAATAGTCGAATTTATTACACAAATATATCACTAGCATAGAAGCTATAAAATTTATTTGTTCTCTTATCGTATAAATATGCAAATAATACAATAAGTTTAGGAATTCCAACCGCATTCTCAGAATAATTACGCCGATACTAATTGTTCTGGAATTTGTTTCTCGGCGCGTTTTTTTGGGAAAAATTTGGAAAATTGGCTATCTCTTTTTCTGCTCAACAGTAATAGGAATTCCAACCGCATTCTCAGAATAATTACGCCGATACTAATTGTTCTGGAATTTGTTTCTCGGCGCGTTTGTTTGGAAAAAATTTGGAAAATTGGCTATCTCTTTTTCTGCTCAACAGTAATAGGGATTACAACCGCATTCTCAGAATAATTACGCCGATACTAATTGTTCTGGAATTTGTTTCTCGGCGCGTTTGTTTGGGAAAAATTTGGAAAATTGGCTATCTCTTTTTCTGCTCAACAGTAATAGGAATTCCAACCGCATTCTCAGAATAATTACGCCGATACTAATTGTTCTGGAATTTGTTTCTCGGCGCGTTTGTTTGGGAAAAATTTGGAAAATTGGCTATCTCTTTTTCTGCTCAACAGTAATAGGAATTCCAACCGCATTCTCAGAATAATTACGCCGATACTAATTGTTCTGGAATTTGCTTCTCGGCGCGTTTGTTTGGGAAAAATTTGGAAAATTGGCTATCTCTTTTTCTGCTCAACAGTAATAGGAATTCCAACCGCATTCTCAGAATAATTACGCCGATACTAATTGTTCTGGAATTTGTTTCTCGGCGCGTTTGTTTGGGAAAAATTTGGAAAATTGGCTATCTCTTTTTCTGCTCAACAGTAATAGGAATTCCAACCGCATTCTCAGAATAATTACGCCGATACTAATTGTTCTGGAATTTGCTTCTCGGCGCGTTTGTTTGGGAAAAATTTGGAAAATTGGCTATCTCTTTTTCTGCTCAACAGTAATAGGAATTCCAACCGCATTCTCAGAATAATTACGCCGATACTAATTGTTCTGGAATTTGTTTCTCGGCGCGTTTGTTTGGGAAAAATTTGGAAAATTGGCTATCTCTTTTTCTGCTCAACAGTAATAGGAATTACAACCGCATTCTCAGAATAATTACGCCGATACTAATTGTTCTGGAATTTGTTTCTCGGCGCGTTTGTTTGGGAAAAATTGGGAAAATGGCTATCTCTTTTTCTGCTCAACAGTAATAGGAATTCCAACCGCATTCTCAGAATAATTACGCCGATACTAATTGTTCTGGAATTTGTTTCTCGGCGCGTTTGTTTGGGAAAAATTTGGAAAATTGGCTATCTCTTTTTCTGCTCAACAGTAATAGGAATTCCAACCGCATTCTCAGAATAATTACGCCGATACTAATTGTTCTGGAATTTGTTTCTCGGCGCGTTTGTTTGGGAAAAATTTGGAAAATTGGCTATCTCTTTTTCTGCTCAACAGTAATAGGGATTACAACCGCATTCTCAGAATAATTACGCCGATACTAATTGTTCTGGAATTTGTTTCTCGGCGCGTTTGTTGGAATTCCAACCGCATTCTCAGAATAATTACGCCGATACTAATTGTTCTGGAATTTGTTTCTCGGCGCGTTTGTTTGGGAAAAATTTGGAAAATTGGCTATCTCTTTTTCTGCTCAACAGTAATAGGAATTCCAACCGCATTCTCAGAATAATTACGCCGATACTAATTGTTCTGGAATTTGTTTCTCGGCGCGTTTGTTTGGGAAAAATTTGGAAAATTGGCTATCTCTTTTTCTGCTCAACAGTAATAGGAATTCCAACCGCATTCTCAGAATAATTACGCCGATACTAATTGTTCTGGAATTTGTTTCTCGGCGCGTTTGTTTGGGAAAAATTTGGAAAATTGGCTATCTCTTTTTCTGCTCAATCAACTCCCGTGTATAACTATGTACCAGAATAACGGTCATAGGTGCTATTTTCCCCTTGAACTGCGCGTTTGTTTGGGAAAAATTTGGAAAATTGGCTATCTCTTTTTCTGCTCAACAGTAATAGGAATTCCAACCGCATTCTCAGAATAATTACGCCGATACTAATTGTTCTGGAATTTGTTTCTCGGCGCGTTTGTTTGGGAAAAAATTTGGAAAATTGGCTATCTCTTTTTCTGCTCAACAGTAATAGGAATTCCAACCGCATTCTCAGAATAATTACGCCGATACTAATTGTTCTGGAATTTGTTTCTCGGCGCGTTTGTTTGGGAAAAATTTGGAAAATTGGCTATCTCTTTTTCTGCTCAACAGTAATAGGAATTCCAACCGCATTCTCAGAATAATTACGCCGATACTAATTGTTCTGGAATTTGTTTCTCGGCGCGTTTGTTTGGGAAAAATTTGGAAAATTGGCTATCTCTTTTTCTGCTCAACAGTAATAGGAATTACAACCGCATTCTCAGAATAATTACGCCGATACTAATTGTTCTGGAATTTGTTTTCTCCGCGTTTGTTTGGGAAAAATTTGGAAAATTGGCTATCTCTTTTTCTGCTCAACAGTAATAGGAATTCCAACCTGCTAACAAAAATACTGTCCGTGTCCGTGTACAAAATTTCCCCGCCATTTCCCTCCGCTTCTCTCATAAATTCCAATAATTTTAACCTCGCCATACTCGTCGTCCTAAAATTTTTATATACAAATTTATAATTTTTTGAACTCACCATAAACTGATGAATGTTGCTGGACTTGTGCTCCATCACAAAGTCCTCCTTGTCCCTGTAGATTGCCTAATCGCCTCATCCGAATATTCAACAATATCACACATCTCAATTTTATGATCACACGCCGATACTAAATATTCCGACGCCCTTTCTCGGCGCGTTTGTTTGGGAAAAATTTGGAAAATTGGCTATCTCTTTTTCTGCTCAACAGTAATAGGAATTCCAACCGCATTCTCAGAATAATTACGCCGATACTAATTGTTCTGGAATTTGTTTCTCGGCGCGTTTGTTTGGGAAAAATTTGGAAAATTGGCTATCTATTTTTCTGCTCAACAGTAATAGGGATTACAACCGCATTCTCAGAATAATTACGCCGATACTAATTGTTCTGGAATTTGTTTCAGCTTCAAAAATAATCGCACATATCCCTTGAATAAATCATCGCCTCCTCTTCGTAGTGCCACGCTCTATAAAATAACCGCATTCTCAGAATAATTACGCCGTTCTGGAATTTGTTTCTCGGCGCGTTTGTTTGGGAAAAATTTGGAAAATTGGCTATCTCTTTTTCTGCTCAACAGTAATAGGAATTCCAACTCATCATGGGGGCAATTGTAATTACATCTCGTAGTTCCTTCTTAAATTTTGACGCACATCTCCAACACAACGGGAACAATAATCTCTCATCACACTTCAACTGCAGAACCGGAATCCGTAACCCCGCGGCGGGTTGACCCTCACTTTATACCTAATTGTTCTGGAATTTGCTTCTCGGCGCGTTTGTTTGGGAAAAATTTGGAAAATTGGCTATCTCTTTTTCTGCTCAACAGTACTAGGAATTACAACCGCATTCTCAGAACAATTACGCCGATATTAATTGTTCTGGAATTTGTTTCTCGGCGCGTTTGTTTGGGAAAAATTTGGAAAATTGGCTATCTCTTTTTCTGCTCAACAGTAATAGGAATTCCAACCGCATTCTCAGAATAATTACGCCGATACTAATTGTTCTGGAATTTGTTTCTCGGCGCGTTTGTTTGGGAAAAATTTGGAAAATTGGCTATCTCTTTTTCTGCTCAACAGTAATAGGAATTACAACCGCATTCTCAGAATAATTACGCCGATACTAATTGTTCTGGAATTTGTTTCTCGGCGCGTTTGTTTGGGAAAAATTTGGAAAATTGGCTATCTCTTTTTCATAACAGTTCATACATCCATGTATATAGCATCCCATAACTTCAATGCATTTTTGGTCCCTAGCTCCGTTATTCGCAATAAATCCATCCAATTTGTAATTCCAACTTTGACGCTCTTATCTCTTTTTCTGCTCAACAGTAATAGGGATTACAACCGCATTCTCAGAATAATTACGCCGATACTAATTGTTCTGGAATTTGTTTCTCGGCGCGTTTGTTTGGGAAAAATTCAATCGATAACTGCTCCGTCAACAAAAACAACAGTAATAGGAATTCCAACCGCATTCTCAGAATAATTACGCCGTTCTGGAATTTGTTTCTCGGCGCGTTTGTTTGGGAAAAATTTGGAAAATTGGCTATCTCTTTTCTGCTCAACAGTAATAGGAATTACAACCGCATTCTCAGAATAATTACGCCGATACTAATTGTTCTGGCCCCTTGTTTTCTCGTTGTACCTGAAAAAATTAATTTGGAAAATTGGCTATCTCTTTTTCTGCTCAACAGTACTAGGAATTACAACCGCATTCTCAGAACAATTACGCCGATATTAATTGTTCTGGAATTTGTTTCTCGCCATAATTTTCTTTCTTATTGTAGTAATAGGGGAAAAAGGGCTTGTCCTCACAGCCAAATTGAAGGTCGCCTTAAGCGACTCGAGTTTCACCGGCAATTAATAAGCATGAGTCTCTCCATATCAGCATTGAATGTTTCCTTCGAGTTTCGCACTTTAATTCATAAATTTTCTGCTCAACAGTAATAGGAATTCCAACCGCATTCTCAGAATAATTACGCCGATACTAATTGTTCTGGAATTTGTTTCTCGGCGCGTTTTTTTAAGATTATTTGGAAAATTGGCTATCTCTTTTTCTGCTCAACAGTAATAGGAATTCCAACCGCATTCTCAGAATAATTACGCCGATACTAATTGTTCTGGAATTTGTTTCTCGGCGCGTTTGTTTGGGAAAAATTTGGAAAATTGGCTATCTCTTTTTCTGCTCAACAGTAATAGGAATTCCAACCGCATTCTCAGAATAATTACGCCGATACTAATTGTTCTGGAATTTGTTTCTCGGCGCGTTTGTTTGGGAAAAATTTGGAAAATTGGCTATCTCTTTTTCTGCTCAACAGTAATAGGAATTCCAACCGCATTCTCAGAATAATTACGCCGATACTAATTGTTCTGGAATTTGTTTCTCGGCGCGTTTTTTATAACATCCCCGCTTGGGGTCTATCTCTTTTTCTGCTCAACAGTAATAGGAATTCCAACCGCATTCTCAGAATAATTACGCCGATACTAATTGTTCTGGAATTTGTTTCTCGGCGCGTTTGTTTGGGAAAAATTTGGAAAATTGGCTATCTCTTTTTCTGCTCAACAGTAATAGGAATTCCAACCGCATTCTCAGAATAATTACGCCGATACTAATTGTTCTGGAATTTGTTTCTCGGCGCGTTTGTTTGGGAAAAATTTGGAAAATTGGCTATCTCATGATAAACATCCTGATCGTAAAAACATTCACATTCAACGCAGAACTTCCTCCCACGGTTGAAAAAGCAAACATATTTCTTTAATCCATCCCAGTGACCATTCTCCAAAAATATCGGCACTACATTTTCGCGTCCCATAGGGCCCTTCCACAAAACACGGATCGATTTCCGCGGATCCGCAGACTTCTCAAATGCAACAACCCGGTATTTACCGGGGTAAATCTCATCAATTTGGAAAATTGGCTATCTCTTTTTCTGCTCAACAGTAATAGGAATTCCAACCGCATTCTCAGAATAATTACGCCGATACTAATTGTTCTGGAATTTGTTTCTCGGCGCGTTTGTTTGGGAAAAATTTGGAAAATTGGCTATCTCTTTTTCTGCTCAACAGTAATAGGAATTCCAACCGCATTCTCAGAATAATTACGCCGATACTAATTGTTCTGGAATTTGTTTCTCGGCGCGTTTGTTTGGGAAAAATTTGGAAAATTGGCTATCTATTTTTCTGCTCAACAGTAATAGGAATTCCAACCGCATTCTCAGAATAATTACGCCGTTCTGGAATTTGTTTCTCGGCGCGTTTGTTTGGGAAAAATTTGGAAAATTGGCTATCTCTTTTTCTGCTCAACAGTAATAGGAATTACAACCGCATTCTCAGAATAATTACGCCGATACTAATTGTTCTGGAATTTGTTTCTCGGCGCGTTTGTTTGGGAAAAATTTGGAAAAACATCCGCATTGTTCTGCGGGTACGCCAATAGGAATTCCAACCGCATTCTCAGAACAATTACGCCGATACTAATTGTTCTGGAATTTGTTTCTCGGCGCGTTTGTTTGGGAAAAATTTGGAAAATTGGCTATCTCTTTTTCTGCTCAACAGTAATAGGAATTCCAACCGCATTCTCAGAATAATTACGCCGATACTAAATGTTCATGGAATTTGTTTCTCGGCGCGTTTGTTCGCAAATCGTCGACCGTTCGTCAATTAATTTATAATTTTCCATTTCATAGGGATTACAACCGCATTCTCAGAATAATTACGCCGATACTAATTGTTCTGGAATTTGTTTCTCGGCGCGTTTGTTTGGGAAAAATTTGGAAAATTGGCTATCTCTTTTTCTGCTCAACAGTAATAGGAATTCCAACCGCATTCTCAGAATAATTACGCCGTTCTGGAATTTGTTTCTCGGCGCGTTTGTTTGGGAAAAATTTGGAAAATTGGCTATCTCTTTTTCTGCTCAACAGTAATAGGAATTCCAACCGCATTCTCAGAATAATTACGCCGATACTAATTGTTCTGGAATTTGTTTCTCGGCGCGTTTGTTTGGGAAAAATTTGGAAAATTGGCTATCTCTTTTTCTGCTCAACAGTAATAGGAAAGAAAGTCATGTGTCTATTGCGAAATATGCAACAAAAAAAAAGTCACGTGCAGATTACGAAATCGATGGGGAAATTGCGAAATAAAAAAAATTTGATTGACAGGTGACCTAATTTGGTCCCATATTGCGAAATCGTAAAGTCACGTGCAGATTGCGAAATAATGGAAGAGAAATAAAAGACCATCAATTATTATCACTAGCATAGAAGCTATAAAATTTATTTGTTCTTTTATTTATTCAACTATTGTCCAATTAATATTCCTATATCTTACAATAATTCGAAAAATTCGGTTGTCATTATCGATTAATTTTCGCGTCATCAGCATCGACGAGGAGAATGGGGCAATGTAATTATCGATTAATTTTATCGATTTTTATACAGTCTGTTTTTTAATTCGGGGCCCAACTCTATGGCTGAAAATAGTCGCATTTATTACACAAATATGCCACTAGCATAGAAGCTATAAAATTACTTCAAAGTGGTCCAATAGATTTTGGTTCTGGGCGGCAACTTCAAAGGTCAGCACTCCTGCATTGATTTTGTTTCATTGGGCGGCAACTTGAAAGGATCGCACCCCTCCCATAGGCATGGGTTCGTGCGGGGCGTTGCGCGGCGATGCATCGGCGGGGAGGGCGGGCAAAAAAAAAACACCCGTGCGGATTTGGGGAAAGTGGATTGGGTGGGCGGCAACTTCAAAGGGATGCACCATTCAAAGTTCGTTGGCGGGCAGGTGCCCATGGGGCAGGGGTTGGTGGGGCGGGGGGGGGTCTGAGTGCTCATTTCAAAGCTCGCTGGCGGGCAGGTGCCCGTGGGGCAGGGGGAATAAAACCGGCCCAAAAGGTTTGGGATCAAAAAGATTTAAATTTGCAAAAGAAAAAATTGAATTTCCTTCACCTGTCACTTTGGTGACAGGTGGATGATTGATGACCTTCCGCGGCGCTGCGCGGCGCGGAGAGGGGGAGTGAAAAAAAAAAATCGCCAGTGCGGATTTGAGGAAATAAAATCTACAAGGCGGCAGACTTCAAAGAAACAACCCCTCACATAGGGTTCGGTTGGCACGCACCCCTCCTATAGGCTTGGGATTGTGCGGGAAAATGTCCCCGGGCGGCAACATCAAAGGGCTGCGCCCCTCCCATAGGCGCGGGTTTGTGCGGTAAACACCCGTGCGAAACCGTGCGCTTTTGACGCTCTATACTACTGATATGATTGGAAAATTGCAATTTATCATCAATATTTATGCCCAAGTCCCTAATTGTATCCACACCATCAATTTTATATATTTCTTTGGGGTTTTTATTCCCCAAATGAAGTACAAAAGTTTTTTTATTTGAGATTCTGATTTATACTTTTCTCTCTTTCTCTCCGTTTTGTTCTTACAAATCATATACTTTCTAAATTTCTCTTTTTCTCTGGATGCCTTCCTTCCCGTCGTTCTTTCACTTTGCTTTTCCTGTCTGCTCCTTCTCCCTTTCTCACTGCCATTCCTTCTCTTTCTATATGCAAATATTTTGTTGTTACATAAATTTACATTTGCTCTGCACTATTTTTCGCTGTCCTTTCTTTCTTTCGTTCTCTTTAAATTTTTGCGCTATTTTTATGAATCAATAAATCATTGCATTGAGATGTGTGAAATGGATTCATCATCATTCACACCAAACACAACCATTCATTCGCTCGAAAAGTCCTGATTTTTCAAAGTTGTACTGGATTCTGTTTAATATAAATATTTTGATTTATAATATTCTTATTTTTATATTTCTACAAAATTTATTAAAAATTATTTTAAAAAGACTCAAAAAATAGTCATATAATAATATAAATGTATCGAAATTTCAACTACCTAACTTAAAAAACAATGAAAAAGATCATTTTTAAAATTATGTAGTCTATGAATATTTTTATTATAAATACCAATAAAAAATGCATGCTTCTATATGTTCAAAGGAAGTGTGTAAGCTGACCACAGGAGAATATATTAACATTGTGTAATAAAATAAAAATAGTTTTCAAAATTCAAATAGCATATTAATACTGATGGATTACCACACAGAGAAACTGATTGACTTGATAACCAAATAAAGAATTCTATTACATTATATGGTTTAGAATTAAAAAAACAAATGAATAAATATAATTAATATTCTAATTGTCAATTAAAGTGAAAAAATTGAAAGATTGATATGTTACGGAAATAAATGAACAGGTGTCATGAAATAAATGTAGCTAATTACTAATGAAATTAAATTTAAATAATTCAAAATACAAATTAAGCATCAGCTTAAAAACAATTTCTATTAAATTTACATTTTGTCATTGCTTAAAATACAAATCATAGAAATAATAATAAACACAATAAAATAGAAATGCTTAATTTATATTAATAATTTTATTATTATTCATCTAAATAATGCAGATCATAAAAAAACTACATTTATATACGATAAAATTAATTTTTCGATTTTAACTTATAAATATTCTTCAAAAATAATTAGCGTCGATAAAATTTTTTGATTATGCATCGCAAAAATTTTGCTTCAGATTGTTGCATTTAAATAAAAGCATAGAAAATAAATAACAAAATTGATGTTCTAATTGCTATTAACAATGCCATGATAAAAATATCTATTTAACTTATTAAATTGAAAGAACTAATCACTGTGGAAAAAGATAAAGAATAAATATTTAACGAATAATTAATTAAATATCTGGCGCAGCTCCTATACTCAGTAGCCATTTATGTTTATGTGAATATGAGCTCAAAAGGCAATTATATATCATGAGAAATATTATTAAGAGGCAGTTGAATAATATTTAAAAAAATGTCATTAAATTATTGCAGAAAGATTGAAAATTTTATATTTTTTAAATATAATTTAAAAAATGTTAAGCAAGAATAGTATAAATTTACAATAACAATATCTGAAAGAGATTAAATTACTAAATAATAATTCAATATATAGGTGTAATGGTAAAACTCACAATATGTACTAAAATATGTTAAAAAATTTTAAATAGTTATTTTTGGAAAAAAAATTCTTCGTAAAAAGTGAATTTTCTCATTTTTCAGCTTTACTTTTAACTAAATTTAAAATCTATAAATAATCTATGTAATATAAATAATTGTTTTTTAATTCGGGGCCCAACTCTATGGCTGAAAATAGTCGAATTTATTACACAAATATATCACTAGCATAGAAGCTATAAAATCATAAATTAAAAATTTTGTCAGAGAATATGTTTGCCATTGATTTGGTAATCGCGATCAGAATGAACATGCGAGCCCTCAAATTTTAAGTGTCTTAGAAAATGAATTAATTAAATTGAAAATTGTGAAAATTTTTGTAGAATTTAAGCAAATATAAGTTATAAATTGAAATGAAAGTATTTTGCGTTGAAAAAATCCATAAAAATAGGATAAAATCATTATTAAAAATTAATTTATATATATATACTATCGATTACTATGTGCAAAATCGATGTTGAAAATTATCAATTAAATCAAAAAACGAATATCATTAGACGAAAAATAAATGAATCAGAAATAAGTAAAAAATAATTTAAATATAATTTTACGAGGTTTTAGAAGTGAAGCGAAAAATTTTTGACTTGACATGAGTGATAATGAGATAATATATTTAAATTCATAAATGCCTCAATCAAAAATACAATTTTAACTTATAATCATAATTTAATAAAGAATGGAAGAAAGTAAAAGCTTAGGGCATTAAAATAATCAAAATTAAAACAAAATCTATTTATTTTTTAATATTGAAATTAATCAAAAAATTATAAGTGACCAGCAATTGTTGTCATAATAAATCCAAAAATTGGATCAAGCAATATAGTTTAACTTTATTACGATCTGATAAAAACAAATATTTAAATAAGTCAATCCGACTAAAAAGTTTTTCAAAGATATGCATGTAAATTTTCATAATAATATTAATTGGTTAAATATAGAATAAATGGGAAATACAAATTAACGATCACAAACTAAATTCCATAATGAAATTCGCACAGAATACAATAGAAATACAGAAATAATTTTAAAAATAGTTAATAAATTGAAGCTATAAAATTTATTTGTTCTCTTATCGTATAAATATGCAAATAAACATTCTGTAAACTTACAATAATTTTTGAAATTTTTCATAATAAAGAATAATTTTCATTTGATGATTTTTGACTAAAGGCATAAAACCTTTAAGTATTTTTATAGCCACATATATTTAAGTTTTTAGTAAAAGAAATTTTTTCGGAAATCATTATTTACATCTTTTTGTGGATATTTAAAAAATTATTCCTCATTCAATATCACGCTTATCTACCAATTTATGGAAATAATTATGAAGCTTTTGTTCAATTTATCGTGGTTTTCCTTTTGATAGAACAATTCTAGTACTTCTCGTTTAGAGCGGTCAGAAAGTTTTTGTGCCCTTTTCTTGATGTTGTAGTGCATTAATTTTTGTACAGTCAGTAAATTTTAGGTAAATCAACTTCAATAATGAAACAAAAAACGAAAATAAATAAAATATGTTATTGAATCGTTTTTTAATGTAATTTACTACACATTTTTATTTTACCATTGAAATTAGAACGTTGAATTTCTTTTTAAATTATTCTTGCTGCAATAACTGCATGAACCCGTCTCGTGCAGTGCTAAAATTTAGTTTTTTATATTTGTGCTATTCGGAATGCATTATTAATTAGAATTATAACTACTGTAACGAACTTTAAATACATTACCTGTTATTGATTTAATTGTTTTTCCGATTCAAAAAGATAAAATTTGCAGCTAACCGAGTTTTAAATTATTTTAATTTTTCATTGGTATATTTTTTTCTTATTGAAAATTTAAAATTTTTGTATAATTTTTTCTAATAAGTTTTTTAGCTATTTTATATTACTTTTAATAATGCTTAAAAGACTAATATATGAAATTTTATTAATTAAAAATTTTTTATATTTAGGTTTTTAGGAACAATTTATCTTAGGTAAGAAATTCTTATCCCATTTTTTTGTGGCTGACCTTTCGGGTTTAAATATAGATGCCATTTAATTTAATTTTATAATAGTGAGAAAATATTTTAAGATTTGGTAATCTAATTTTGTTTGACATCACGTTATTATAGTCATGGGCATAAATTATGGGTATTTTGCACTGAGAATTGTCATTTTTAAGGAATTTTGTAAATTATAAACGGAAATTGGAACCGATGGTGCTGAAGTTTTCTTGGCACTATTTATTTATTGAAAAGCTCTGAAGTTTAATTATATTTTAAATTATTGAAATTTATTTTTTTGAATTTATTATTGAAGTAATTTTATTTTACTGCATGGGATTGTTAATTGCTTTTATGATTTCTTAGTCACTATTTTTATTTGGTTTGTTTTAAAATCTCTCAACCTCTATTTTATTGTATAATCACTTGCTTTTTTAGTTTTGTAAAATCAAAATTTGCGAATTAATTTATTTTTTCTTGAATACAGGGATACATTCGCATTTTCAAATTCAAGTAATTTTTTAAAAGAATATTAATATATTTTTTCTATTAAATAGTAAAAAAAAGCTATTTTATATCCATATGGTGGCTGAGCCTTTCTAAAAGCTTGAAAGACCATTGTTATAAACTTTTTTATGATTAATTTACTGATTATTCTTCCTTTTTGTTGTGCCTTTGCACTTGTCCAATGAAATAAATATTTATTTATTCCAATTTAGGCGAAGACACAATTAAATAAAAGAAGAGAAATGGGGCAGAAATATTGATTGAGGGAATTGGCACATACAACAAATAAATGAGGGAATGAACGGATGGTCAAAGGGACGGGGGTATTTATGGAGGGAACAGCAGAGAGAGAGTGGGAGGGGAAGAGATAGAAAGGAATTAAATAATTTAAGCGGGACAATTGAGTACCCTTCCCAACATCTCCCCCCCTTAAAAAGAGTGTCCTCATCCATCGGTCCGTTGATCAGTGATCAGTCCTTCTCAGCTCGGAATGTAGCGTTGAGGGGGACGTCGATTGGTTGTGGGCGATCGACACGGACATGGCCTCGTTCGGCATTTGCTTCGTCCGTCGCTTGTGCAGGTGCCGCTTGTTGATCAGCTGGCAGAGCTGCTTCGTTGGGACCATCCGGCAGTGCCAACGGAAGACCAAAAGCGTCGTTGAAAATGTTCAACTCATCATTGCTTTGGTGATCATCCGTGTGACGGGCCGTCATTTGGTTTGCATGGAATCGGTTGGAAGTGCCATTCGGGAATTTTACCTCGTAAATTACTCCTTGACATTGGTTGACGATTCTAGCGCGCCACGATTGTGATTGGCGATGTCGAACGAAAACTTTGTCTCCAAGGACAAAATTTTCGCGGTTTTGCACCAAAACGGCGATTGAACTGCTTTTCCATCGCCATGTCTCTGATCAGTGGTGCCAACGGTTTTGCTCTCAGCAATTCACCACATTTTGCGCGCCTTTGTAAATGTCCAACTTTGGAACATTTTCGGCACTTTGCCTTTGAATGGGGACAACTTCTCGGTTCATGTCCAGCGCCACAACGCCAACAAGTAGGCAAAGTTGGGCTTTTGTTTTGTTCCCTCTTCTGAAATGGTTTCCGATTGACCGCCAAAACGTTGGAATGGGACGGGCACTCAATGGCCTTAGCCTCAGCAATGGTTGACAGGTACATCTGCAAGTCGCTGACGACATTGTCGTACTTTGCTTTGTCGCCGTCTGCTGTTAGCTTTCCCAAAATTCGCTATTTGCTGTATTCGTTGTAGGCTCCCTCACCCAATTTGGTCAGCATCAACTTCACTTTCAATTGTTCCTGAATGTTTGGTGAAGAGCAGTCGAGGGCCAACACAAAACGGTCGATCCAACTTTCGATGTTCTTCCCAGATTGATCATCAAGATCAAAATATTCCACATTTGAAAGCGCTGGAAGTTGAGTTGATTGAGCTGGCGCGGCATTCGTCTGTTGAGCGTTCAGCAATTGTTCGACCAGCTTTTGCTGTTTGGCCAGCAATTTCGTCAATTCTTCAATTGTCGGATTTGCTGCCATTTGTCGTTCACCACTCTTTTATTTACAGCGCCTAGATGCAAATTGAGTGGTGCGCGTGGATGAGCTAGTAAATGTCGCCTAGACAAATTATTAGCAGCGCTAACTTCTATTGAAAGCTAAAAGCAAATCAATAGGGATGACGAACAATTTATAAAATCAAATGCCGACTGGCTGAAGTTTGCTCAGATGAAAGTTTGGCAAAAAATTTGTTGATGCTAAAAGCAATCCAACAAAGCCAAAAAAAAGACAAATTTCTTTGAAGAAATTAAATGTCGAAATCTGCCACAGGCGTCGCCAATACAGTAAGTTTTTGCACTTGTCCAATGAAATAAATATTTATTTATTCCAATTTAGGCGAAGACACAATTAAATAAAAGAAGAGAAATGGGGCAGAAATATTGATTGAGGGAATTGGCACATACAACAAATAAATGAGGGAATGAACGGATGGTCAAAGGGACGGGGGTATTTATGGAGGGAACAGCAGAGAGAGAGTGGGAGGGGAAGAGATAGAAAGGAATTAAATAATTTAAGCGGGACAATTGAGTACCCTTCCCAACACTTTTTTTTTATCTCTTTTCGCTTTTATTATGAAATATATTTAATAATTTGAATTTGTAAAACTTTAAATTGTAAAATTTTATTAATTGAATTCTTTATTTTTGAAATTTATCTTTATATTTTCTTTATATTTTTAAAATTATATGCAGCTAGAAAAAATTGAATGTTGTTTTTTAATGTCTGATATTGAATAAAAAATATTGACTAAATTTTAATGTAAATTTTTAAAATGTTGATATGCATATTTATTTATATAGATAATGAAAACAAAAAAATATTTTTTAGGTTTTATATAAAGTTTTTTGCAGTGAAAAGTGTATATCTGATGGAAAATAGGTCCGGTTAGCACCGCGAAAAATTTCTTCTTATTTCTTTTCTTCAGGATGAATGGATGGGAAGAAGCGATAATGGACTATGAAAAAAGGAAAACAAAGCGAAAAAATTGGTTTCTGGAATTTGAAAGGCGATGGATCAGGATGCACATTCGTATGATGAGTAATAAGATAAAGAAAAAAATGTTAAAAAATAATGAAAGCAAAAACAAATAAAGTGAATAAAAAAAGCAAAAAAAATCCAGAATATGAAAAAAAGTACAATTTGGTAGATGAATGAATTATTTTTCAAATTCTAAAAAATAAAGTATTTTTTATCGAATATACATATCATTTCATGGTTGCTTAAGGCAGTTATTTTTTAAAGAATCTATCATTTTTAGGTTAGAATGAAACTACACGGAAAAACCGATAATTTAAACAAAAATTTGCATAAGAAAAACCTCCCGGCTGAACTACTGTTTCAAATTTTTACTTTTGTTCCAATAATCTTATTATTTGGAGAAACTAGAAGAAATTCAGGTTAAAGTATTTGGTTTTTAAATGAATTAATGCTTAAGGTAATAATGTAACAAAGGTCATTGAAATTATTTGTCGGCAAATTGAAATATTTCGAACATATCGCAAACAGCAATTAAAATTCATGGTTAATTTTCATTATTACAAAATCATTTTCCATTTTAGATGAAAATTATTAACAAAGTTCTAAAAATGTGTCAGGTGAAGACTACTGGATTGATTGAATATGAACAAAAAATTGGTTATTTTTCTTTTTAGATAAATTTTCCATCAAAAATAACCTTCCTCAGTTTCTTTAAATAATAAGTATTTCCTTAAATAAATCCAATTAATAATTATGATTTTTTTGCATAAAATTAACCGTAATTCGCTATGCCTAAATTGAGCTTTGTATGTGGAAGCAGAGCCCGATAATGATACGGGGCTTGGTTCTTTTAAATTTAACCGCCATTTTTCCATTAATGACTTATAATATAATGTAATTAATTTTTATTCTTTTAGATTTATGCAAATTATGCCAAAACAACATAAAGCTTTAATCTTTCAATTTCTTTCCCAATGCCATTAGTGTTTATAAAGGAAGAAAAAATTATAGTTAATTACAATTGATTATTTACCAAGTTAAAATCTATCAGAATGCTTTTGATAGTTGGGGAATTATTATGATTTTCTTTAATTTCATTTTGTTTATTTATTATTTTTTCTGATTGTAGTTTTTGCTTTTGCTTGATGCATTTCTTAAAATAAAAGTAAATAATTTATCATTTATCATTATATTAATTTTTTGATTATTTAATTGTGATAAATATTTCGTGTTTTTGGCTATGTTTATATAAATATTTAGATTGAGTGTTCATAATGTTAGCAATATTTATCGTTCCGCCGCAAGTTTCATTGATTCCGCCCCTTCGGCAGCATAGGCAAGGCACATGGTAAAAATGTTGCGCAAAATTTCCTCCGGAAAAACACCAGTGAGTGAGAGGCTCAGCAAAAATTGTCCGATAAAACGAAATGCTAAAGAAAACACTCAAAACGATTAGAGAAAACGAAAAATAATAATTATAATTAAATAAAATTAAAAGAACAATTAAAATGTTGTAAGGCTATAAAATATTTTGAAGCAGTTTAAAACACCTTTAAAACGGCCAGCTTCCGCTTGGGCTGCTGCCAAACAGCTAAAGCCTTCGCCCTCAAATTGCTCGGGATCGAGCTCCTTGCTGATGCTGGGCTCTTTGCGAGCAGTGCGATTTCCTCGTTCCGGTGGCGGCGATTGTGCCTGAAAAAACTATCAGAATTAGGAAAAAATTTTGAAAACTTTTTCGTATAAACTGACGGAAATTGGCAGACGTTTCATGACGTCTTCCAGCGGTGGCGCATTGTCCATCAAATCGTCACCGTCCCGAACTGGGGAGTACGGGCCGTCAAGCATTGGGGGTTGGGAATCGTCAATTATTTGGCTCATTTTATTTTCTTTCTTAAATTTAAAAAGGGAAAATTTAAACCCCTTATTATGCTAAAATGGCAAAGAAAATGACTGCATGAAAAAAAATCGGGCATGACCCGTCTCCTGAGCGATGATTTGGGCCATTTTTTGGAGGGCTAAAACGCGCATAGGTCACCCCCTACACGTGTTTTTACCTTCCGGCCCAAGCCATCACATTGTAGGGCATGCCCACCAACTATGACTATCATAGCAAGCGATTATGGAACCGCTCATGGAACTCAAAGTGTGTGGCACTACCATCCCAAAGTGCACGGTTTGGTGTAGGCCTCCCTATGTCGGGTAATTACTCCCTTCATAAGGCACTTGCGCCAACGCCCACAGCACATATGAGTTCCGTCAACGCGGATTTTAATCCAGGGTGTTGAGTTTGAGCAGCTGCGCGTTCGACACTGCTCAGTGACTCACGGTCCTCCGGGCCAGCCAGTCCCGGTTATTCTCTCGCTGTACCAATGCAGCCCGTAGGCAGGGTACATTAGGGCTAGGAACCGCCACCCCCGCTGCTAGGAACAGGCACACCTTCACCCTCAAGGCCAGCGAGTGAAGGGCCCCCGTCCACACCAGACCGACTATCTGGCTGGGCTTAAACATCGCTGTGACACCCGGCGGGCTATGACGGAAACTGGGTTTCGGTCAGTCACTGCCGCAGCCCTGGATACCAGCGGAATAAGCCCCGTGGACAGTGAACGCCCGTGCCCACCCCTCTGGGAAGTAACCCAGTACCGGGGCAGGGCTCCTCGGTTTAAGGATGGCCCCCAGGATATTTGAAAAGGCTTAACAAATATCCTAAAGGGGTTTAGTACCGAGTAAACCAACAACATAACAAAATGGGGTGAGAAAGGACAGTACAAAGTACTTGTGATCAAAGAAAAAAAACAAGGGAAAAATGAAGAAAAAAAAAGATAAATTTGGGAATAATAAAATTAATTTTAAAAGAGGAAAAGAAAAAATTTATAGAAAAAATAGTCAAAAATGGAAATAATTTGAAGTTAAAAATTTTTAAATAGGACAAACATAATGCCAAGAGTCAAAATAATTTTTAAATTAAAAAAAAACGGAATGCAAAGGGTTGAAATAATTTTTAAATTTGAAAAAAACAGAATGCCAAGGGTCAAAATAATTTTTAAATTTGAAAAAACAGAATGCCAAGAGTGAAAATAATTTTTAAATTTGAAAAAACAGAATGCCAAGAGTGAAAATAATTTTTAAATTTGAAAAAAACAGAATGCCAAGGGTCAAAATAATTTTTAAATTTGTGTTCAGCACTTATTGATTAATTGATTACTAAAAGAAGCAATTCATTTTTCATTAATACACAAACCTTAATTGGCCAAGGATTAGTTTGGATTTTCAATAAGCAACGAATTCTTTTTAAATTTTTCTAACTCATATTGATATTAGCTCACAATAAGAGAAGTTTATTACTTTTAAAATACAGTCCATTTTATTTCGAATACTAAAAAATTTTTTCGTAGTTTATTTAAAGAAATAAAAACAGAAAGCCATAATTTAATTTTGAAAAAAACAGAATGCCAAGAATTTAAATATTTTTTAAATGAGAAAATGGGGAAAATAAATGCAAGAAATTGGCAAGAAATAAATAGGGAAATTTGGCACAAAAATGTGCAAAAATTTGGCAAGAAATAAATAGGGAAATTTGGCACAAAAATGTGCAAAAATTTGGCAAGAAATAAATAGGGAAATTTGGCACAAAAATGTGTAAAAATTGGCAAAAGAAGGGGTTAAAAATTGTGGCAAAATAATGCGAAAAATTGGCAAGAAATAAATAGGGAAATTTGGCACAAAAATGTGTAAAAATTGGCAAAATAAAGGGTTAAAAATTTGGGCAAAACAATGCCAAAAATTGGCCAGAAATAAATTGGGAAATAAGGGGCAAAACAATGCCAAAAAATTGCGGCAAAATGGCACAAAAAACGGTACCATAATAATGCCAATCTGGCACATAAATAATAAATGGCGAAAATTAATGGGTAAATGGGTAAACAAATGCCAAAGAAGGAAAAAATTAAGGCATAAATAAATGATAATGGATTATTGATTGGCTTTTCCTTCCGTAAAGTGAATTAAATGAAATGAAAATGACCAAATAGACAAAAAATCAATTAATAAATTGTTTATTGTCTGAAGGTGTCAAATTACATAATGGGCATGCGGGAAGGAGGGCGGCACTACAAAGTACGCGACCAATTAAAAAAATTGAATTGTTTATTTGGCACCGTTCCAATAACCCCGCCCCCCTTCATAATTGATTTGTTTATTTGACCCCTCCTCCCGCCTTCTCGCCGCCCGCTCTCGCCCCCTGCCCCCGCTGGTGACGTCAATTTTTCCCTTTATGAGAGCAAATTAATGTTTATTGTCCATTGCCAATGTGGCCGAGTGGTTAGTGCGTCAGTCTGGCCGCCCCCTCTGGGGTTCGAATCCGCTTGGTGCGGTGAATTTTTAATGAATTTTAAATGAATTTAAATTCAACGTCTTTAACTTTAAGATGTTTAAATTCAATTTAAAATTAAATAAATTTAATTAAAATAATTTGCATAAAGTCGCGCAGTCAAAAAAGTCGCGCACCCCTGCAATAGGTTTGGGTTTCCAAGAAAAAGTCGCGCAATAGGTTTTGGCTTCAGTACTGAAAAGTCTGGCGCTCAGATGGCCCGCGCTCACCTGGCGGCGCTCAAATGGCTGGCGCTCAGTTGGCCATACACCCCTCCCACACCTATGGGGGGCTACCGTAATCCGGACAAATCACAGTCTCTAACTACTGACTTCCATCTTGAGGTGACGTCAGACTCTGATAAATCTCCTCTGGAACGAGCAAATACCGCTTTGTGTATTGCATTTTTAAAATTATTTATTGTTTTTTGTGGCGTTATTTATAATTTGCAATTAAATTTGAAACCAAGGGCAAAACAATTGAAGAGAGCAATCCAGCTATGGCTGGAATTCCCGCACCGTGTTGCAATAATATTCGTTTTGCGGAACGAGAACAACGTGTTCTGGCTAGATGACGCAAAATCTGAGCATGTGTTTTCAATTTTTTTTAAATGTTCAGGCTTTAGAGGAACCCGTCCTTTTAAAATATTAAGACAAATCTCTACGATACATAAAAGCTGTTCATCTGATGCTCTCTGTATAAGTTGTTTGGAATTTTTTGCATTACAAATACTCTCTAAAAAATTTGTATTCTTTGTAATTAAATTGGAAACATTCATTTTTGAACGTAAACAATTATCTTTTCATCATATATATGTGTTCTCAACCGTAAAATTTCAAGACTTTCTGGATGCATGTCAACTAGGAGATAACCAAAATTTTTTGAACATGCGTTACGGTATGACTCCATAAAATGAGCTGTCCTTGAAGGAAAAAGATGTGTGGCTAAAGTACGAATTTGAAGCTCACCGGCTGGGTTCCGCATTAACACCAAATAATGTGAATTTCCACGCGCGACACGCAACTCTTTATTAAAGAGGTGTTGAGTAACTAGAATTATGCTAACTCCCCAATTATGTGAACCGCGAGTAAAGAGTGTGTCTAAATATTGCTGTCTCATACCAACCAATAAATCGTCCAACACCAGCAACAATTTTTCCTTTTTGGCATTTCCTTTAATGTAGTCTTCAGCAGGAACTCCATTGTGAACAATATTTTGACAAATTTTATTAATTTTTTTTTGGTTTTAGACTTGGAATAAAATTTTCCATAATGCTGAATTTGATACACGCTCAATTGGTACTGAAATAATTTTATCCAAGTTACGTAATAATCTCATTATCCATTCCGACTTTCCACTTCCCGTACTTCCTGACACAATCATTGTGAATGGATGACGAAACTGTACATCCGTATGATCAAAAGTTTCCTCCATTTTTAATTACATTTAGATTTAAAACTCTATATATAACTTTTAATTCTGTTAATTTAAAAAAAAAAATGGATTTAATTCTCGCCACTGATTGGATGAATAACGCTTACCCGGAAATGGAACAGGACAAGGCTAACATGTCACCAAAGGAAGACCCTAGTTGGATTAGTCTCATTGATGAAGAGGAAAAGCGGGAGCCTATAGCTATTGTGCAAATCGATGAGGAAGAGGAGAAACAAAGAAAAAGTTTGTCTTTTAGTGTTATTTTTTTTAATTAAAATTTAGATCCTCCCGGAAATTGCGACTGTCGAGAGAAGCGTCGTTGCTTTATTCCGCTTGTTGACCACTTGTGCAAGAAATTTGAGTGTTCCGCCAACGAGTTACACGTACTCTTCAAAGACTTGGGGAAGCGTCGCGCCATCGTTGAACACCTACGCTCTTCTCAATTGTACACCTCCCACCTGCGTCCATCGATACGGAATTTCCCAGTTCGCTGCAACGATCTCTCCATTTTGGATGCTCACTCAGTCCCTGCATACCGTGGTTACCTCGGAATCACGGTGTTTATTCTTTTTATTTTTTTTATTTCTCAAAATATTTTAGGTTCGAATGCACTATTACATCAAACACGGTATTCGATTGCGTCATTCAAATTTGCCTTGTGTTGTTGAATTTGGCGGTGGAGATCATAAGACTTTCTTCCCATTAGAAGCTTTGAATATTGTTATTTAGATGTTTTCTGTATCAAATTGTACTGTTGTTTTTAAAATAAATGCTCAACCACTAACAATTGAACAATTTTTGACTATTGCACAACATGGAGCCAATACTGAGTACAACCCACGCCGTTTCCACGCCATCATCATGCGAATCCGTTCATCAAACAAAAAAACAGTGGCTGCTCTAATTTTTCAGTCGGCACGTGTCGTCCTAACCGGCGTACCCCACCCAGACAGAGCAAGAGTGTTTGCGAAACGAGTTTTGCGAAGAATACAACATACACAAAACACCATCTTCGATATCCATGAGATGCGTGTGGTCAACATTGTGGGTGTGAAAACCTTTCCACAACGAATCTATGTGGAGCGCCTCGTAACAAGACTGGGTGGTGTTTACGATCCAAGTATTTTCCCAGCACTTCGATGCAAATTGGAAAATGATGCAACGTGTCTCATCTATATCTCGGGAAAAATCATTATAACTGGTGTCAATTCAATTGATAATTTACACAATTTATTTCAATATCTCTCAAGTGTGATTCCCAAATTTTTTCGTTGAGATTATAATTTTTTATTCATTGATAATAAATGTTCAAAACCATCCAGAATAACCCGGTCGAGTTGGGTCAGGGTCAATCAATGTTCTCTTTCTTCGTTCAGCCGTAGGTTGTATTGGTGGATGTGATACATCCTCCACATATCCAAATGGTCGTGTTTGCATTCCCGGTCGAACACGGCCCTTGGCGTAGAAAGGTCTGTAGTCTTTGTGGGCCTCGCAGGTGTAACCGAACAACGGACATTTCGGTCAATTTGCGGGAAAGTTAATTCTAAAATTTATAAAATCGATGCTGGTTGTACAAGTTTAAAAATTCAAATTGAATGTACGGCAAATTGAAGAGATTTATTAATTTGTAGCTATTTGCAGACCATTACTTACAACAAATATAAATTCATACTTTTAACTTTGTTCAGATCCTTCATTCCTTCAAAATTCAGTAATTGTTGTTCGACATGAAAGCCATTATGTTAATGTCTCGAATATTTGTTTTTATTTTTTATTACGGGAATTTGATTAAACAAACATAAAAACTGATATTTTAATATACTATTTTCATTTTATGAATTTATTTTTAGGCTTTTTGCATTTATTTATGTCCTTTAAGGTTGAAAACTCTTGGCCTACCGGTTGCCAGATAATAAGTAGAACAAAAAACTTTTGTTTGTTTTTTATTCATTCGAAGATGATTTGTACTTATTATTTATATCTAATAAAGTTTATTGGTTAGTGTAGAAATTTCTTATTCTAAAATAGTTCTACAGAGTTTATTTTTCGACTCACATGGGATTAATGTCATTATTATATGAACAACACTTAAAGTTTATACTACTAATACATTCATGTTTTAAATATAAATTAAATATATATTTGGTTTATTCGACTTATTATTTATTCTTTTGATGTCAGGGTCATGTAATTATTTTCTTCACGGTCGAATGAGATTTTCATTCTCTGACAAATTTTTTTTTATAAAATTTTAATATCTTGATAAATTTAAATTTCAAAACTTAATTCTTCAATTGTACAGCACGGTTAATTTTTTTCATTGGTGGCGTTGTTGGCGCTTTTCTTTTACAATTTTCAATCTTGAGTCTAATTGGATGCCTTCCGTGCGCATGAAATTATCCACGAATTCTTTACGTTGTTCATCTGTCTCACACCCTTCCGGCCACCCAGTCGCTTGGACTTTGAGACCAACGAATGTATTGACATATTTGCTGAACAAGTCGTCGTCCCACTCGTCATAGTTCCAAACCTTTTTTTTATATTTTTTTTTTTCGTTATTTTTAATGTACCTCAAAGAGATCAACGACAATATAGCCGAGTTGAAGTGCCTTGTTCAATTCCATGTGCGTGTATGCGCACACCCAAGAACGCTTTTCGTCACCATGTTGACATGGACGTTGCTGGCGTCTGTCCGCACACCAAGCACAGAGACTTGAATATTTATATTTTTAAAAATATTTAATTCTTCAATTGTATATCATAACCAATTATGTTTCAAGTGATTCCGCTTTATTTCCGGAATTTTCAGTTAATTTCATTATTTATATTATTAAAATAACTAATTTATGCATTGCTTTTCAGATTTTAAAAAATGCCAAAATTTTTAATAAAAATATATTGATACAACAACGATTGAATTTTTTTTTTTTATATTTAATGAATTCATATTTATTCTAAAAGTTTTTACTAAATGTATTTATTGCATTATGCTGTGATATGCTTCGGCTTTTTTGACGTTGAATCAAAAGTTTCTCAATTTTAATTTTAATAATTATAAAAACTTTTTGTTATAAGATACTTGAAACTTTTATATAATTAATTTTACTTTCTTTTTCACGCAGCCACAATTTTTATATATTTAAATAAATATCGTCTACTTTATTATTTATCTGGTTTACCAAGAAATTAAGTGAGCTGTGACCGCTCATTCTTTCTCATCAGATGGGCTGAGTGATAGTGTAAACGTACTTTACACATACTTTTTTATTATAATTATTTTTTATTGTTTAGAGTTTTATGTTTAATTTGCAATTTTATAAATTTTTTGATATTTTCAGTTTTCACTACTAATAAGTTCCACTTTCTTTGAGACCAAGAGTTCTTACAATTAGCACTTTTTTTAGTATAACTTTTGGTTTATTTCACGATATTTTAGAAATATTGTTGAATAAGATAATTGGAATATCAGTTCGGTTCAATTTAAAATTAATTATATTTTTAAGGTAAATATAATAATTTTTGACCGAAAGTTTCCAGAATCTTGGAAAACTTGGTAATCATTTTTTTATAATTTTGAAATTGTTTTTCTTTATGATTCGGTATCTTTTATTTTACAAAAGAATTTTATTAAAATTTTATCCCTTTTTTTAATTTTGTTCTCCGATGAGTTTTCGAAAGCGCAACACGGATTCTCGAAGAATGGCAACATCATTTATGCAGTACATGATCAGCTGCTCACGGAGTTGGAAACGAGCATCACCATTGTTATTACAATGACATCGAAGAAATTTTTCCCGTTTATCAGCTTTCATCGTGTTTGGTGAGTAGAATTCGATAGGCGGAAGCCCATCGAGTCGTTGATGTAGATGTTGTCGTTTAATGTACAAATATGGAAAGAATGGTTTCACAGTTGCGAGATGTTGTGGCAGATCAAAACTTTTTACGAGTGCATCCAATTCACAAAAGAAGTAATTGATGGAGTCTTTAAAAGTTATTCGCCGCTGATTCATGCCACGAAGCTTCATTGAATAGATTTTTAGACCGCTGGTGCACAAACGTTTTGGTGGGTAACTCCGACGATGTAGTGCTTCGAGTACCAGATGAAAGTCGTATTTTCCTCCGTTATGAGCGATACAAATGGTGTGTGCTTTTCTTGATCCATGATGGATAAGAAAGTCGAGAAATTGGTCGACGGGGTCAGAAGCTTCGTTATCAAAATAAATAAGACTTGTATATGATTATTTTTATCAAAGATTTATCGCTTTCACTTTTTCTATACAAATATCTCCTGCTGGGCTCTAGTTTATAAGATTCTCGAATCGTATGGGAAAATCACTCTTCCACATAGGCAAACGCAACCGGGTGCGCGCTGACCTTGCCCATCGTTGATGTTGATTCCAGCTCGAATGCAAGGTTCACAAATGAATTCAGCAACTATTAGCAAAGGTACATGTTTATGGGCGACTTGGTTGTTAAGCTGTAGTGGGCGCTCCTGGGATGTTTCGGCATCGAAGAAGCAAAGACGAAGTGGTAGCAGTTCATCCGGGCCCAAGGGAGTGAACTGGGGAGGGGGTGGGGAGGACAATCAACATCATCTTCATCTTCATCACCTTCTCCTCCCAGATTGTTGATTATGAAATCAATATCATTTTCATCCTCATTGTTGTTGTTGTTGTTGTTGTTGTTGTCGTCGTTGTTGTGAACAGGACCAAGCATTGGTAAAGGTGGTGCAACACCAATCGGTTGGATGTAGCAAGGTTCATCCAACATATGTGGACCTTTGCAACGAAAGCAATCAACTGGCCCAATAGCACGACGTATCGAGGGGCATTGATGGATTCCAAAATAGGCAACACGACCGCATGTGGGACAAAAACGTCGCCATTGACAAAGTGAACGCCGTTGTCTATGTCCGCGCCCATCAATTGGAGCAGGGGCATCATTCGCCAAATGATATTCATAACAGTTGTCATTTGGGAAAATGAAACCACATTCGGTACATTTTCGTGAACTGATCTGACCATCAGACAACTAAAAAAATTTTATAACTGAAAAAAATAAGCTCAAATTAAAACCCGTTCTCGTTGACACGGGTATCCACCCCCGAATCGAAAACAAAGACGACATGCCGCCTTGCAACCAATCGCATGGTAACGCGCATCTGCTCTCCGTTCACAGTCAATGCAGTATCCAGGAACCTTGAAGAGCTGTGCAATTCGTCCAATATAGTTGAAGTGTCCTCGTTCTAGCAGGATACATAAATTGAATTGCGCTGCAGTTCTTCAAATGTTTTTTTTTAATTTAGATAAACAAAAAAATATTACCCCTCTCCCTTGAAGACAATACGGTATTCTTGCTCCTTTTCGAAGATTACAAGGCGAATTTGTCCTACCCCATTCTCATTATTGATATATTGTTGGAGTTGCGCAACATCCTCCAGTGTGTACATGTGTTTGTCAACAGAAACACCGGCTCTTGTAAGCAAATGAACGGCCTGAGTCCCATGTTGGTATTGACGACTTGCGTATGTGTTGAACGCTCCACGACCACCTCCATTTGGCATTTGTGTCTCACGATCACAAAGTCCAAGAAGAACAGCACGCGCGAGGCAGTAACGATCGTTGGGGTTCACAACACGAACTATTGACTGCACGTTGTGTGATAAGTGATGTTCGTTATCCAAATCGCACGCACCTATATTTTATTTTATCAAAATTTTAAATTTTTTATCAACCCCCTCGCTGAGCATCGACACGAACGGATTCCAAAGGCCACACAGCGAGAACTTTGGTGACGGTCGTTCCAGAAAGCAAGTCTATTCCAGCGGCCGATTGCTCATTGAGTCTTTCGATAGCTGCAGCAAGTGCTGCCGCGTTGTTTTGTTCAGGTGGCCGAAGTCGGATCACGTAGGGTCGATCAAACCCCGGCGGTTGGAGCTGCAGTCCAACTAGGATTGGACTCGGGTGCCCATCTAAGACACGGTCGAGAAGGTGTTGAATGAGGATCTCCATCACAAGGTCGGGACGCTCATTGTCCTCCAAAGGCAAGAACCTGATTTCACACACTTCCCCTCTCGTGTTTCTCAGTGTGTTTCTCATTGGTGTTGTACGTTCAATTACGAAGGAGTCATCAATCGAACGATTCACCTTTTAAAATATCGTTGGACTAATTTGTAAACAATGATCTCTGATCCTGGCCTTTGTTTTAAGAGCAAATCAGTTACAATAAAATAAACGAACACTTTCACCCACCCTTCTCTCGGGAGGTCGCGTACGGATTGGTATGCCAAAACGGTGATGAAGTGTCTAATATAATTTTTATTCCACAGAAATTATAAAAATGCTGAGAAGAAATATCATTTCCTCACGTTGTTATTGTTCACATCCTCTTCATTGGTTTGGTTAAAACGGAGCTGATTACGTGAACCATTCAAATTTCCATTTACCTATATATATTTTTTTAATTTTTTTTTAAATAAAATCAGACCACTTCATTGCGACCACTTCCCGTCTGAATTTGCACCGGTTGAGCCTTAATTAAATTATACACAACTTTAGTTGATTTTTAAAAACTTGAATTTGTTCCCCCAAAATAGATGCGATTGAGTGACGAAGTCCAACTGATTCATTAGGACGAGCATTGGTTGTTTGCTAATCAGTGATTTTTTTTTTAATAATAATAATAATAATAAAAATTACCTGGTGTATTGGGTGAGGAATTATGGTAGCATTTCTACCATCAACGCCAATTCGGTACCAACAATCCAGTCGCTGATACCGTGAACGTGCCATACAGTTCATGAACCAGTAAGCAGTTCCAATGGACAATGACGCCAAAACACCCGCTTGAGTTTGCCATCCCGAAGCTTCAATCCGATGACCATCGGCATTGCGCAACACAACATTAGTCACAGAAAGCAATCCTGCGGGAGTCTGTTGTTCGGGCCGGTGATCAATTGAAACAACGATCAGGCAGAGCGGTCTTGGAACACAAATTTAAAGTCTTCACCATCAAAAAAACATACGGTAAAGGTTGGCCAATTTGGGTAACGCATCCATTCAAGAACTGAATATTGTGCGTTCCATCGGTGCAGAATACATTCTTGAACAATTATGGAAATTAATATAAATGACAAATCTATGTTGGCTAGTCAGATCAATTGAGTAAAACAACCCATTTTTTTTAATGATATATTAATATTAAATGTGCCAAAATATACATTTCCAAGTGCTGACTGTCCTTGCTGAAGTTGATTATGATTGGAGTTTGCCATGGAGAAAAATTTAAATGGTAAGTTCACTAATTCTTATAAAAATAAAAATAAATTATTATTATTATTAATGAATTCATAAAATAAAATGGAACGAAGTAAAAAATCAAAATTCTTTTTTATTGGAATAATACTTTAATAACTCTGGATTAATAAAAGGAAAATAGTATTAAGGTTTTAGTGATTTGCAAAATTCGGCTTTTCACGTCATCATTGACCCTCTCCACGACCTAAAATTACTATTATCATTTGCCTTGAATATCTTTGGTAGAAATTTGAAGGTGTTCATTTATTTTTTTATGCCAATTCTGGGTAAAACAAATAGTTTAATGCGTTTCATTTAATAAAAATGTTTCAAAATTTTCGATCATTTTATATAGAAATGAACGTGATATTAATACGCTGTTTTTCAATATTATTTGAATAATTTTGTAATTTAATTTTAATTTTCATTGAGTAAATAAATTTAAATGAAAATTAGGATTGGTTATATATATTTTTATTTGCTTCAAAAGCGTTTTGTCGGCTCGTCACAATCGCGGCAATTCTGTACCTGTTAAGGATTTTAAAAATTTTAGTTAAACCAATTATTTAATAATGAAGATTAGTTTTGGTAATTATTTGCTATTTTAATTGTGTTTGTATTAATTTACTTGGACAAAGTGCGAATGTATTACTGTATTAATACCGTAGGCCAATCTTTGAAATGCTTTGGAATTGATTTTTAGTTGGCCTTTTTTGTTTTGCCATATTTTAGGGCTGAATTTTGCCATTGAATTTGGGCCAATGATAAATTTGTTTTGCATCTTTAATAATGGGCTTTTTTGTTTTGCCGTTATTTGCCAATTGTGCTTTGAGGATTGGGCTTTTATTTTGCCATATTTTAGGGCTCAATACGTCATAGATGTTTGGGCCTTGTGAAAGTATTTATTTGCCTTATTTTTAGTTTTTGGCTTATATTTGAGTTTGGCATTCCTTTTACAGAATTGTTATATTATGCTGTCGCCCGCGCGCGGTTCAATTTTTCTTTGGAATTGGTCCTTTACATTGCCTTTTGCCTTTGTTTTCTGCCCATTTTTGGCTTAAAATTCAGTTTGGCGACGCACTTAATGATTTTCATTTCTTTTCATGTTCAAATTCGACAACCATCCGGTACTAGCAGTTAAGCCGTGCCGGGTTTCGGGATCCGGTCCTGCTTCGTTCCAACCCCGGAGATCGATCTCCACTAGGCCGTAGCCCCCGCGGAATGGCTCGGTCGGCTTAGGGGAGGGCCAGTAGTGGTAGTGATGACTGGAGAACTGGCTAATTGACCTCGATGGCTGGGAAAGCCATCGCTTAAGGGAAAATCCCGGTGGGCGTTCCAATGAGGAGGAGCCTCTCCCTCCTCTCAAATAACCATCCTAGTCGGGACTCGGAACCGCTCAGTTGGGCGCCGGCACGTTTTGGCGCCAGCATGTTTTAAGCTATAACTTTCTTAGGCATCGTACGCATATATGATACCGTAAATCACGTATGCATCAAGAACACGTATGTGTTGATGGACGTACGCATTTCTGGAGCGTTGAATATCGTGAGTATGTGGATTAAAGACAAAATTAAGTATAACTTTAAAAAAAAATTTACATTCTTGCGTACGCACGCATCTACCGTATAACATTAATCTACCATAGTCATGTAGACAACGTAGGCATCAAGAACACGTATGTGTTGATGGACGTACGCATTTCTGGAGCGTTGAATATCGTGAGTATGTGGATGCGTACGCACGCATCTACCGTATAACATTAATCTACCATAGTCATGTAGACAACGTACGCATCAAGAACACGTATCTGTTGATGGACGTACGCATTTCTGGAGCGTTGAATATCGTGAGTATGTGGATGCGTACGCACGCATCTACCGTAAAACATTAATCTACCATAGTCATGTATACAACGTACGCATCAAGAATAAATATGTGTTGATGGACGTACGCATTTCTGGAGCGTTGAATATCGTGAGTATGTGGATGCGTACCCACGCATCTACCGTATGTAACTAAAAGTATTATACTGTACGCATTATGGGTTTCTGCGTAAGCAATTAGAACCTTTCTCATATAGAATCCGGATGAGACGGCCTGCAAAAAGTTTTTAAATCGATTAGTCGCTCTCTTTTGTTGCCGCAGTAAGGTGTACAAGGCTATATCGATTGGTTGATTGTTTATAAGAAGGAGGGAGTTCTCATTTCTTCTCATTCGTTTAAATCAATGTCAACTCAACCATCTAGCTTTTTCAACGTCGCCATGCCGCCCCTTGGACATGTCGAACAACTTGTTCAACCCATGTTTATCAATGCGGCACATCAGCAAATGCCGGTATTTTTTTTATTTTTTTTTTATCATAAAACAAATTCTGTTTTAGTCACCATTTTGTGCTGATGGCACGCACACCATTCAATTTTTGAATGGGAGCGTCTCTATTGTGGGCCGCCCGCTGCCGTCTGTTATTTAAACAGTTTTTTCTATTCAATTGATTATTCAGGCCGATTTGTCTCACCGTAGTAGCAGTGGATCACCGCCCGCACCAACAAACACCAGCTGGCCCTCTCCCTGTGACCAATGTTGTGCTGCGCAACGGCGACGGTCAACGTGTTGAAGCTTCGGGTTGGCAGCACCAGGCCAGTGTTCTGGCGTCTTTGGACATCGGGAGTGCCTACTGGTTCACCAACTGCACTGCGCGGGCCCGATACCAGCAACTGGACTGTTGGTATCGCATTGGCGTCGATGGCAAAAATGCCATTGTCGTCCCTCACACCGCCGCTCCACAGGTAAGTTTTTCAAACTTTTCTTATAACAGAATATTGTGTTAAGCCGACGGCTCCGCAAAGTGGTGGACTCCACCATTCAATTGCCTCCATTTTGGGAGCACAGGTGGGCTTAAATTTATTCAAAAATTTTTTTTAAATATGGAATAATTTAAGGCGCCACATGTTCAGACGGGTGGAGGCCGTACGTTCAATGAGGCGCGTGCCCCTCCCGAAGCGAGCCCAATTGAGGAGGACGCGAATAACAATGTGAGAAAATGATTTTTTTTTTGGGTTGTGTATTTTTTTTTTGAATAAAATTTGCTCAGACAAATGATCATCGTTTTGGGATCCCGGTGCTTCATCAAAGACGGGCACCTCAATTGGTTGGTTATTATGATTTGCTTTTTCTTGAATAATTATACCATGGATAAATTTAAGGTGACTCGATCAATTGAGGACTGTTTCGTCATTGAGCGAACGACGCCAATGCGCAACACCCTCCGCAACACCAGGGGCGAACTTTGCGAGATCCGCTTCCTGCCTTTGGAGGACGCCGAGCGGCCCGATCTCGTGCTGGAGACGCTCATTCAGCATCTGCTCGACCGTGTGCTTGAAGGATATCCGCCTCCGATGCTCGTTGGACTTCAGCTTCACCCGCCCGGATTCGATCGACCGTACGTCATCCGACTCCGCCCACCGGAGCAGAACAACGCGGCAGCATTGGCGGCGGCGATTGAACGGCTGAACGAACAGTCGGCAGCTGGAATCGACCTTCTTGCCGGAACTACCGTCACCAAAGTTCTCGCTGTATGGCCCCTGGAGTCCATTCGTACTGATGCTCACCGTGGAGGTTGTACTGTGTATTTAATATTGATTTTTCTAATGAATTTAGGTGCTTGTGACTTGGACGCGGAGCACCGTGTTTCTAACACCGTGCAGTCCATAGTACGCGTAGTCAACCCCAACGACCGCCACTGTCTGGCGCGTGCCGTCCTCCTGGGGCTCCGTGACCGTGAGACGAGACAGCCGAACGGCGGTGGACGCGACGCTTTCGCTGCGTATGTTGCTCGACAAAATCATCACGGACCAGAAGCTATGGCTCTATTGACACGTGCTGGAATTGCGGTGGACAAGGACTTGTACACGTTGGAGGACGTTGGTCATCTGCAGCGTTTGATCATCAATGAGCACGGTGTCGGACAAACTCGGCTTGTCGTATTCGAGAAGGAGCAAGAGTATCGGATTGTCTTCAAAGGAGAAGGGTGAGTCTTTAAATATTTAAATTAATGTTTAAAATGTCTTTAAGAGTGGCAGCGAATTTCAATTTGTGCCTTCTTTTGGAGCATGGCCACTTCAACTACATTGGTCGCATTGAGCAACTCTTCAAGGTTCCGAACTACTGTATTGACTGTGAGCGACGAGCTGATGTGCGTTACCACGCAACTGGATGCAAAGTTGTGTGTCGCCTCTGCCTTCGATTCGGTGCCGGATTCCCATGCCCACCCGAACAGGTGTAAATTCAAAGAAAAAAAAATAGTCTTTATTATATATTTTTTAATGTTCAGTTGCCAAATGGTAGAAACAGTTCTCTTCGATGTAATGAATGTGGCTTCGTCTTTCCGAACGACGATTGCTACAATTACCATCTGTTGAACATGGCTCCTGCGCCAATTGATGGCCGAGGTCAACGACAACGCCAACCCATTTGTCAGTGGAGACGCTTCTGTCGGATCTGTGGTCGTGTGGCTTATGCAAACAACCATCAATGCGCACCACTCCATCGACCTGCCGGACCAATTGGCTGTCGACGTTGTCATGGGCGGCACACACTGGATGAGCCCTGCTTCATCCAACCGCTCCTTGACAGACCAGCTCGTCAGAACAACAACAACAACGATGACGACGACGATGATGACGACGCTGAAATCCTCGACGATGATGAAGCGGATGACGAACTCCCACTTCGTCTTTGTTTCTTCGACGCCGAAACCTCCCAGGAGCGACCTTTGCAATTGAACAACCAAATTGCTCAAAAGCATGTGCCGCTTCTCATCGTCGCCGAAATCATCTGTGAGCCATGCATTCGTGCGGGAATCAGTATTCATGACGGACATGGACAACGAGCACCTGATTGCGTATGTGGTACGGCGAGGGGACCTCAAATGCGACAATGGTCTTCGCCCCCGTTTGTCAATGGACGTGGCGACAACATTCCGCCCCCAGATGGCGCTCCGGCATTCAATCATCGCCGTTTTTTCTTCCACTCCTTTGACAACGAGGCCAATGACCCGATTGAGCAATTTTTGCTCTTTCTGATGAAGCACGGCTCAAAGAAGGCCCACACAGTCTGCATCGCGCACAACGGTGGAAAGTACGATTTCCATCTCGTACTTGAGGCACTCCATCGACGCAGCATTCCACCGAAGCGACTCTGCACGACTGGGCTCAAAATATATTCAATGAAGCTTCGTGGTCGACATCAACGACGAATTACATTCAAGGACTCCATAAACTACTTCTTCTGTGAATTGGATGCCTTGGTTAAGAGCTTTGATCTGCCTCAACATCTGGCAACGGTGAAGCCCTTCTTTCCGTACCTCTACCTACATACAGCGTCAACATCTGCTGCAGCGTCTCAACGGTCTTCCGGCAATAGAACACTATTCGCCCGACACGATGAAGGTCGAAAAAAGAACCAAATTTCTCCGATGGCACGGCGACAACAACGCGGACGCCAGTTTTCAACTACGCGAACAGCTTATTCTGTACTGCGTCAACGATGTGGCAATTCTCCGTGAATCTGTCCTTCGATTTCGTCAACTCATCGGTGAACACACCCAAGGCCTTGACCCCTTCCTCTGCGCTTCGACGGCCGCTGGTCTCGCGCTCGCAACGCTCCGCCGATGCTTCCTCCCCGCCAACCGTTTGGTGCATTCACCAGAAGGCGGCTACCTCCGTGGACGACGTGCTTCCGCTGAATCTCGTCGCTACATCCGATTCTTTGAGTTGGAAAACGATGGAGCCCAGGTGCAGTGCGCTGACTGGTCAGTGGGTGAGGCGCACATCGAGGATTCTGGGTACCGTGTGGACGGTCTTTGGCGACGGGAGCCACCCCTTCGTCCGTTGGCCATCGAATGGATGGGTTGCTTCTACCACGGTAATTTAAAAAAAAAAAAAAAAAACACAGTAACCCAAAAAAAAAAAAGGTTGTCCCGAGTGCTTCCCTGATCGACAACAGAAGTTGGCAGCCGGACGAACAGCCGAAGATTTGTACGAACGAACAATGCGGCGCCTCCATGAGTTGGAACATCAACATGGATGTGAGCTCCATGTGATGTGGGGCTGTCAGTGGAAGGAGCGCCTTCGTCGTGACCATGAGCTGAAGCAACGGTACGAAGCCGTCTTCACGCCATGCCCACTGGACCCCCGCACTGACGCGTTGAGGGGAGGGCGCACAGAGCCTTTCAAGCTCCACCATGTGTGCGCTGACGATGAGGAAGTGCTGTGCATCGACATTGTCAGCCTTTACCCCTACGTCATGGTTTCTATTTTCTTTTTTTTTTTGCATTTTAACAATGTAAATTTTAGAAGGTGAATCCTTTCCCCGTTGGGAATCCACATGTGCTGACGCGAGAAGTGCTCCTCCATCCACCGACGGCACCTCTTCCGTGGACATGCTCGGAAAACAACACCTTCCGTGGCCTTCTCCTTGTTCGGGTTGTGGCGCCACGAAACATCCGTGTGCCATTTCTCGGCTACCGCACCAAGGACGAGCGCTTCACATTTCCACTGTGTGGTTTGTGTGCTGACCGTCGGCAACAACGACCGTGTCTGCATGGTGACGACAAACGATCGTGGGTGTGTGCGTACACCCACGTGGAGCTGAACAAAGCACTTCAACTCGGCTACGTCGTCACAGACCTATTTGAGGTATTTCTTTTGTTGATGTAATTTTTGAATCAATTTCAATAGGTGTGGGACTACGCTGAGTGGGACGACACGCTATTCAGTAGTTACGTCAACAGCTTCGTCGGTCTCAAAGTGCAGGCGAGCGGATGGCCGGAGGGATGTGAAACCGAGGAGCAGCGTCAGGCCTTTGTCGCAGATTTTCTGCGTACGGAAGGGATTCATCTGGACCCGACAAAGATGGCCTTCAACCCGGGTCTCCGTCTAATCGCCAAGACTTTAGCGAACTCTCTATGGTATTTTATTTTTTCTACGATATATTAAAAAAAATGATTTGAAGGGGAAAGCTCGCGCAGCGCGTCGGCCACACTGAGATACAGTACACGCGCACGCCTGCCGAATTCCACAAGCTCCTCGACGACCCGACTTACGACAAACTGGACTTTGTCCACGTCTCCGACCACATGGACCGTGTCGTCGTCCGGAAGCGACCCGAGTTCGCCAAAGCACCATTAACCAACTGCCTTCCAGTGGCCATCTTCGTCACTTCGTATGCACGTCTCCATCTGTACGGACACATGGAGCAAGTGTTGGCATTGAACAACGCTGAGCTTCTCTACTGTGGTTTGTCTTTTACCGTTTAATGTTTTCAGTGACGGTAATTTAGACACGGACTCAATCTATTACGTCAACAAGATTGGAGCTCCGTGCGTACCGGAGGGCGAAGCGTTGGGACAAATGAAGCGGGAACTCGTGGACAGGCGCATCGTGGAGTTCGTCGCAGGAGGCCCAAAGAACTACGGCATCCGACACACAGCCCGTGATGGAGCGGATGAACGTGCGAATCTGAAGATACGGAGCTTCCGTCTCTCCTACGCAACGCAGCAGCTTATCAATTTCGATGCAATGAAGGAGCTGACGCTGTCTACGTACAACATTGATGGACCCATGTAAAAAGTTTCCACTTTAATTTTTTAATAATAATACAAATTCAATTTAGTGATGATGTCATTGACAACGACGACTTGTTCGTCTACGGTGGTGGAGCACATCGCGCCATCCGCGTCTCCTTTCCACAGATTGACCGTAACGTCCAGGCCGACCTCTTCACCCGGGAGGCCCACAAGGACTATCGGCCCTTCTACGCAAAGGGACGCGTGCGCCCTGGGATGCAAACGCGCCCATTTGGTTATGTGGAAGACGCTCCACAGCCAATGGATGTCGAACAGCAGCCCCCGCCACCGCCACCAGTACGCCGAAAGAGGACTTTGATTGAAGCGGATCCCACCCAGCCGGGTCATTCGCGATGGTTTTAACTTATTTTTCAATGTTTTTTTTTGTCTTTTTTTTTGTAATATTTGTATTAAATAAAATTATCGAAAATAATTAGGAACAATTTTAGACAAGTAATCAAATGAATTTTTTAAATTTTCTACATCTTTCACCCCAGTGAGAATAACTTTTCCGGAAATGTAAATGAGACACGTGGCTCCATTATCTAATTTGCACCGAAGGGCTGGGAAGATCGTAGGATCATAGATGCCACCCAGAGATTGTTGTAGTTTCTCCACTCGAATTCTTTGGTCAAACGTTAAAACTCCAACAATGTTGACCACACGTAGCTCATAGATTGTCATCGTTCTGCATTGTGTGTATTCAATTCGTCGTAGAACCCTTGCTGCAAACTTTTGGGCTTGATCAGGGTGTGGAACTCCAGTGAGGACGACACGTGCCGATTGAAATATGAGTGCAGCCACAGTTTTTGCTCCATATCGGATTCGCATGATGATTGCGTGGAAACGGCGTGGATTATATTCTGTATTAATTCCACGTTGTGCAATAGCCAAAAACTGTTGCGTGTTCAAGGAATTAATTTTAAAAATAACAGTACAGTTAGAAATTTTCATCTAAATTAAAATGGACAAAAATTTTACGCAACAAATTTATTTTAAAAACAACAACAATTAAATAATGAAAAACATCTAAAACATAATAGTGAGAATTTCAAGCGGGAAAAAGGTTTTGTGATCACCGCCTCCAAATTCGACGACACACGGCAAGTTGGGATGATGCAAACGGATTCCATGTTTTATGTAGTAATGCATTCGTACCTAAAATCTTTAATTATGTCCACCAAATTGCCAAAAAAGTACCGTAATTCCCAAGAAGCCGCGGTAGGCCGGTGCTGAGTGGGCGTCGAGAATGGAGAGGTCGTTACAGCGCACCGGGAAATTTCGAACAAAAGGACGCAGGTGGGCGGTTCGCAGCTGAGCAGAGCGCAAGTGCTCGACAATGTCTCGGCGCTTCTCCAAGTTTCGGAACAACACGTGCAGCTCATGCGCGCTACAGTTGAACCGCTTGCATAGATGCTCGACGAGCGGAATCGGGCGAGGTCGTTCTGCACAAGCACAAGTCTTTGGGGTACCTAAATTAACCAATTTGTTAAAAATAAAAAAAAAAAAAAAAAAAAAAAAACTGAATACTTGCTCTTGGCGGCTCATCATAAATTGGGGTGAACGGGTCCTGCTTCTGCTCTTCGTCAATGAGGCTGATCCAGCTAGGCTCCTTCGTCTCCTCCTCATCCTCCTGGTCTTTTTTCGGCGTTTCATTGTTATGGTCCTGCTGGTCCTTTTTTGGCGTTTCCTTATTATGGTCCTGCTGGTCCATTTCGGGATAAGCGTTGTTTATCCAATCGGTAGCAAGAATTAAATCCATTTAAAAAAAATTAATCTGTAATGAAATCAATTTATTTTTTATATATATATATATATATATATATATATATATATATATATATATATATATATATATATATATTAAATATCAACGCACAATAAAAAAAAAATGGATTCGTTTCCAAGCTTTGAACACGTGGACTTGCAATTTCGTCATCCATTCACAATGATTGTATCTGGGAGTACATGCAGTGGGAAGTCAGAGTGGGTAATGAGTCTTCTACGCAATTTAGAGAAAATGATCTCTACCCCCATTGAGCGCGTTATTTATGGCTACGGAGAGTTGAACACTAATGTTTTGAATTTGCAACGCACTGGAAAAATTGGCAAATTGCCAGTAACTGTGCACAGCGGGGTCCCATCTGCGGAACAGGTACGCGATTGCGCCAAAAAAGAAAAACTCTTGCTAATATTGGATGATTTGGTAGTGGGGATGAGTCAACAGTATTTGGACTCGTTTTTCACACGCGGCTCACACAATTGGGGCGTGAGCGTAATTTTGGTGACCCAACACCTGTTCAACAAAGAGTTGCGCGTCGCTCGCACAAATTCACATTATTTGGTATTAATGCGAAACCCAGCGGGTGCTCTTCAGATCCGTACAATAGCCACCCACCTCTTCCCGTCAATGACCGCCCACTTTATGGAAGCCTACCGGGACGCATGCGCTAAAAATTTTGGCTACCTTTTGGTTGACATGCACCCCGAGAGTTCGGAAGAGATTCGCCTTAGAACAAATATATATGAACAAAAACAAATAGTTTATATGCCAAAATGAAAGGGTCGCAATTGATTGCAAGAAATGAATCCTTTTTGGAGACACTGTCTAATTCCAAAAAGGCGAAAATTGTTATTAGAGACGCATCCGATGAACAAATATTATGCATGGTCGAAATTTGTCTGAACATTCTAAAGGGCCGAGTTCCATTGCGTCCACGTCATTTAAAGAAGCTGAAAGCTCACGCACAGATGCTTCGTCGTCTCGCCCGCACACGTTGTTCTCGCTCTGCCAAAAACGTTTTGCTACAGCACGGAGACGGCCTCCCAGCCATTGTAGGGCTCATTGCATCGATTGCCCTTCCGCTTATTGCGAACGTCATTGAAAATTATACATAGTGCTTGATAAAGTTTTAAAAAAAGTAAAATGCAACATACAAAACGAATAAGTTTGCTTGATTTATGAAATTAATATTTAATCATTGTCCGCATTTTAATTATTTAATATTACACATTTTCAAAAATTAATTTAATCTTCGTATTTTATAATATTCCAATTTAATGTAATTTTTTTCCTTATTTAAAATATTGTTGGGTTTTATTTTTTTATTTAATTTTAATTTAATATCATTTTTAAAATACTTTTAACTAATAAAAAAAGAATAGAACTAAGTATTTGTTTTCTATAGATTAGTTAAATCCAATTTTTACGCCTGTTCGTTCATCATGATTATAGTACGAGTCAGTAATTTAAATTTCAATGAAGTTTTTCTTATTTATATCCAAATTAATTTTAATTGAGATTTTCCTCATCTTTTTTAAAAACTATTAAATAATAAACCTTTGTTATAGTTTTCGTTTTATTTTTTATTTGGAGTAAAAAATAATTTTTTTTTCTTCTGAATTTTTAAATATTTTAAGAAAATTTTATTAAACCAATTATAATAGAGTTTTTAAAGCTCTTGGTTTGGCAAAATGGGATGCGTGCTCATTTCTTCTTCATATCGAGAGCATATTCAATATCTTTTTATCAAATTGATGAATATACTATTTCATTATTCTGCATTGATTCTATCCCTAAAATTTTAAACTTTTTATTTAGATACATATGTCACTTCGTTGTTTGTTTTTATTTCTTTTTTCGTCTTCTTTTTTTCTTAAATTATTATAAGATTGCGAAAGTCTAAATATTTAGTATAGATTTTTATTATATATTTGTTTTTTGATATATATATATATTGATTTTACTTTAAATAATTTTCTGTTTAATTAATCAAATTTAGCTTGATATTTATGCCATTTATTTTATATTTTATTCATGTTTAAGTTTATAATTAGTTGTCTTGTTAATTATTCTATCTTTGTTTTCCTTTTTTCATTTTTTTATTGTTTATCTCATCCGTCAAATAGATTAATTTTTCAATTACCAATAAATAAATTTAAACTCGAGCAATATTGGCATTTTAAAATGACGTTACTCTATTTAAAGTTTATTTATCAATCATTCATAGAAACTTTGTGCAATTATTTTATGTGCTAACGGATCAGGGAAAGGAATTCACTGCCCGCGCAGTGCAACAGTTTTTCCGCACAAAAGACGTTGAACACTTTTGTATGCTCACTTCTCCCCAATTTCATGCCGGAATGGCTGAGCGTGCGAATCGATTTTATTGATTCTTTTTTTAATAATAACCTAGGTTAATCAAATAATAAATATGCTTTATTTTTAAGTAATCGTCAAGAGATTTACTTTAAATTTTCTACCTTATTGTATTTAAGTTTTGAAAATATTCTTTAAATTTCTTTTTTTATTTATTAAATTCATCGCTATCTGAATCTTCTTGTTCAAAGTTTGGGGCATCACAAAGCACAACTACTCGCGCAAAAAGATAAATTTTGACACTTATATTATATTTTTAAATAAATTAATAAAATGCAATTTGTTTTTTTTCATATTTTTAAACATTTACAATTGCTGCACTTTTTATGATTGTTATTAATTTTGAGTTTTAATTTGTTATTTTGCTTAAACAATAATTTATTTATCATGTTTTATATTACATTCAAATTATAAGGAGTGACTTTTTACATTTATGGAGATAATTTTTATTTCCATTAATATCGTTGTTTTTTTTCTTATTTTATTTAAATTCACGTTAAATAAAATTATATTTTCTACTTAGACAAATATTGTAGATTGCTTAAAATTTTAATATTCTTTTTTCTCTTATGTGTTCTCTATTTTTCCTTGATCTATTTCTGTGTAATTCGATTTTATGTTCAAGGTTCTAAAGCTTTTAAAGTTTTGACAAATTTCCATTTTTATTTGAAAAATGGGTGCGGTCTCACCGCGTTGGGCTTTTGGGAGAAACGGCGGTTTATTTTCATTTTAAATATTAAACTCAAATTATTAAAACTTATTTATTATTTTGGCAAACGGAAATGAATAGATTGTGGGTCTTGCCGTTATTGTGTATCCCCACTCTTGGCTCTATTTGCTGGTGAGTGGGAGGAGAATTGGAAAACAAGCTCATTTGGCCGCCGGACTTAGCATCGAATAAATTTGCCGCTTTTATTGGATTAACATATTAGATAATATAAGTAGATAACTTTTTTTTAAAATTACTGTTCACAGAAAGGCGGAAGGAGTGGAAGGAATATTAAATCATGCAATTCGTTATGTAATCAAATCAAAAATTATTTGAGACACAAAAAAACATTAATATAATTGCATATAAATCTTAAACCATTTATAGAAATATTATTTTTATCATAAAGTGTCAAAAATTTATAATTTTTTTCAGATTTGATTAATTTTTGCAGATAATTTCTTTATTTTGTCTATAAAAATTTTATACCAAAAATTGCATCGCGGAGAGGTTGAATTAATTATTTGGTAAACCATCGTCCCTTAAGCTTCATTTAAATATTTTAATTAATTTAAAGAATTATGAATTTTTATAATTTTCGTCTATTACCATTTTCTTTACAAATGTGTGAGTTTTTAACATTAATAATTCCAATATATTTTTGTAATCATCTCAAATTTGATTTCTTTTCTTTTAACTCTAAACTTATTCATTAATTAATGTCTTTTTGTTTCATGTCCAAGGAAATTTGTCTTTTCCCTCCAGGTGACATAAATCTATATAGAAAATTAATTTCTTGTTTCGTATTTAATCAACTTTCAAAATCAAAAGCTTTTGTTATTCATAATATGCCTTTTATTTTATATACATATATTTTATTTGTATTTAACAAATAATTAACTTTATTTTCTTTACCTTCTTAATTGGTATATATATTTTTATTTTATAATCATTACGAATATATTCATTTATTTAGGTAATTTTAATTAATAAATCACTTTTTTGATTTAATTTACTTCATTAGCCATATTTAATTCTAAACTTTTTCTCTG
>CP049708.1:4247616-4311424 GCA_004148225.2 Heterodera glycines | reverse complement strand
ATTCGGGCCCAACTCTATGGCTGAAATAGTCGAATTTATTACACAAATATATCACTAGCATAGAAGCTATAAAATTTATTTGTTCTCTTATCGTATAAATATGCAAATAATACATAAGTTTTTTAATTCGGGCCAACTCTATGGCTGAAAATAGTCATTTATTACACAAATATGCCACTAGCATAGAAGCTATAAAATTTATTTGTTCTCTTATCGTATAAATATGCAAATCATACAGTAGTTTTTTAATTCGGGGCCCAACTCTATGGCTGAAAATAGTCGAATTTATTACACAAATATATCACTAGCATAGAAGCTATAAAATTTATTTGTTCTCTTATCGTATAAATATGCAAATCATACAGTCTTTTTATTCGGGGCCCAACTCTATGGCTGAAAATAGTCGAATTTATTACACAAATATATCACTAGCATAGAAGCTATAAAATTTATTTGTTCTCTTATCGTATAAATATGCAAATCATACAGTCTGTTTTTTATTCGGGGCCCAACTCTATGGCTGAAAATAGTCGAATTTATTACACAAATATCACTAGCATAGAAGCTATAAAATTTATTTGTTCTCTTATCGTATAAATATGCAAAATACAGTAAGTTTTTTAATTCGGAGCCAACTTTGCTGCCGATAGGAAAGCAAATTGGCTCTGCAATTGGACGTTAGCATAGAAGCTATAAAATTTATTTGTTCTCTTATCGTATAAATATGCAAATCATACAGTTTTTTAATTCGGGCCCAACTCTATGGCTGAAAATAGTCGAATTTATTACACAAATATATCACTAGCATAGAAGCTATAAAATTTATTTGTTCTCTTATCGTATAAATATGCAAATCATACAGTCTGTTTTTTATTCGGACCAACTCTATGGCTGAAAATAGTCGAATTTATTACACAAAATATCACTAGCATAGAAGCTATAAAATTTATTTGTTCTCTTATCGTATAAATATGCAAATCATACAGTGTTTTTTAATTCGGGCCCAACTCTATGGCTGAAAATAGTCGAATTTATTACACAAATATATCACAGCATAGAAGCTATAAAATTTATTTGTTCTCTTATCGTATAAATATGCAAATCATACAGTCTGTTTTTTATTCGGGGACCAACTCTGCTTTACAGTGACAATTTGTGGACTGATTTGTCTCGGGTTTATCTTTATCTCGAAGTGTCCATTGAAAAACCAGGAGCAAACGATAAATGGGTTGCGATAGAGGACGGGGATACTCATGTCTCTGCCATTCAAGGGATTGGTCAAACATTTGTCCAGCAACTAAAAGTTACGGTTGGCAACACGGAAGTATACGATAGCGGAAACCTATACCCATTCAAGGCCTATATCACCAATGAGTTAAGCTTTCCAATAAATGCCAAGAAAAATTTTCTTGGTTCAACAGGGTATTATCACACCGTAAACCAAGATGACTCAACAGACGAGGGGTTCAAAGAGCGTTGTAAAATTTTTAAGGGTGGAAAAAATGCGCAATTCCTCTCCCGTCTCGACTTTGATTTGGGAAACCAAGAGCTTTATCTCTTAAATAATTTGGACTTGCTCTTCACAATTTACAAGGCCAAAGATGTCTTTCAGTCTTTTTTTATTCGGAGCCAACTCTATGGCTGAAAATAGTCGAATTTATTACACAAATATGCACTAGCATAGAAGCTATAAAATTTATTTGTTCTCTTATCGTATAAATATGCAAAATCATTAGTTTTTTAATTCGGGCCAACTCTATGGTGAAAATAGTCGAATTTATTACACAAATATATCACTAGCATAGAAGCTATAAAATTTATTTGTTCTCTTATCGTATAAATATGCAAATCATACAGTGTTTTTTATTCGGAGCCAACTCTATGGCTGAAAATAGTCGATTTATTACACAAATATATCACTAGCATAGAAGCTATAAAATTTATTTGTTCTCTTATCGTATAAATATGCAAATCATACAGTCTGTTTTTTAATTCGGGCCAACTCTATGGCTGAAAATAGTCGAATTTATTACACAAATATCACTAGCATAGAAGCTATAAAATTTATTTGTTCTCTTATCGTATAAATATGCAAATATACAGTCTGTTTTTTAATTCGGGCCAACTCTATGGCTGAAAATAGTCGAATTTATTACACAAATATATCACTAGCATAGAAGCTATAAAATTTATTTGTTCTCTTATCGTATAAATATGCAAATCATACAGTCTGTTTTTTAATTCGGGGCAACTCTATGGCTGAAATAGTCGCATTTATTACACAAATATACACTAGCATAGAAGCTATAAATAGTTTAAAATGAATAACACTAATACAACGAAGCCAGCCATACAAATTTTGAATTCCCCTGAAGAGCATAATGAAACCCTTTTGCATGTATTACTTTTTTCTCATTATATCATTGCATTTCCTGTGTTTTTGCTTTTTTTGGTTTGTTTTAATTAGGTGGCTTAAAAGCCACGGTCATCTATCGCCCAGCGAAGCCGAGACAGTAATGGAAGAGATTAAAAAAATCCCCCGCCAGCCACCAATATTTTTCGCAGCAAAATAATGCAAAGAACATGGCTACGGTAGATTAATGTTATACGGTAGATGCGTGCGTACGCATCCACATACTCACGATATTCAACGCTCCAGAAATGCGTACGTCCATCAGCACATACGTGTTCTTGATGCCTACGTTGTCTACATGACTATGGTAGATTAATGTTATACGGTAGATGCGTGCGTACGCATCCACATACTCACGATATTCAACGCTCCAGAAATGCGTACGTCCATCAACACATACGTGTTCTTGATGCATACGTTGATTACGGTATCATATATGCGTACGATGCCTAAGACAGATGCATCCTACGCAGAATCTTATGAACAACTATGGTATCATACATTCGTACGATGCCTACGGCAGATGTATTGTACGCAGAATCCCATTTACGGTATCATACATGCGTACGATGCCTACGGCAGATGAATCTTACGCAGAATCCCACTACTGTTCCACATACTCACGATATTCAACGCTCCAGAAATGCGTACGTCCATCAACACATATTTATTCTTGATGCGTACGTTGTCTACATGACTATGGTAGATTAATGTTATACGGTAGATGCGTGCGTACGCTTTTTTTAATATTTTTTTTTTGTTTTTTTTTTTGATTTTTTTTTTAATCCACATACTCACGATATTCAACGCTCCAGAAATGCATACGTCCATCAACACATACGTGTTCTTGATGCATACGTTGATTACGGTATCATATATGCGTACGATGCCTAAGACAGATGAATCTTACGCAGAATCTTATGAACAACTATGGTATCATACATGCGTACGATGCCTACGGCAGATGCATCGTACGCAGAACGCACGCCACCCAATGGTACCGTATCACCACACGCACACCACCTCAAGGGTACCGTATTACATGCGTACGCCATCACAATCGACGCGCACGCCACCCAAATGACCGATGCGTACGCCATCCCAATCGACGCGCACGCCACCCAAATGACCGATGCGTACGCCTTCTTAATGTAATGCGGCCAGGTGAGTACCGCCCTCTTCGATGGACCCCTCCCGTTGAGCGAAAACCTTCGACGACTCCCTCCAAACGCAGCTGCGGACTCCCACCGCCGAGCGCGCGGGCAGCTCCACCGACGGACCTCCTCCCTCCAAACAAAAACCTTCGACGGACCCCCTCCCCACACAGCTGCGGACTCCCTCCCGCCGAGCGGGCGCCTCCAACGACGGACCCACCTCTCGCCTTACGGACCCTCTCTCACGCCAGGCGGACCCTCTCTCACGCCGTGCGGACCCCCAAATCATACAGTTTTTTTTAATTCGGGGCCAACTCTATGGCTGAAAATAGTCGAATTTATTACACAAATATAGAACAAAAACCTTCCACGGACCCCCTAGAGGAGCTGCAGACTCCCTCCCTCCCTCCGAGCGGACCCCCTCCCGCCGAACAAAAACCTTCGACGGACCCCCTAGAGCAGCTGCAGACTCCCTCCCTTCGAGCGGACCCCCTTTTCACCATCACAAATACAACATTTAATCTTTTTCTTCCAACGACTAGTTGGCCAAGTGGTTAACGTGTCAGGATTCGCCTCCCAGGTTCGAGTCCACTTCAGTTTTTAAATTTTCTGCTTAAATTCTCGCGCACCACACGACAGAGACCGGGATCTCGAACCGATAATAGCCGAGATCTCGTGTCGAGATCTCGGCTATTATCGGGACCGAGCAGCCAATTCGTGTCGAGGCGGGACCGAGCAGCCCATAGGCACGGGTCTGCTGGCGAGAGAAGTTAGACGGTGCACTCTCTCGTCGCTGGAGAGGTTAGACGGTGCACTCTCTCGTCGCTGGAGAGGTTAGACGGTGCACTCTCTCGCCCCAAAAGAAACCAATAGGTTTGGGGTGGAAATCAATCGATAAAAAAAGTGGTCTGTTATTGTAGTCAAAGTGAAATAACAAAAAAAGGGGGGGTATGGTATGGTATGATATGATATGGTATGATATGGTATGGTATGGTATGATATGGTATGATATGGTATGGTATGGTATGTTATGTTATGTTAGTTATGCTAGTTATGTTAGTTATGTTAGTTATGTTAGTTATGGTATGTTATGGTATGGTATGGTATGGTATGGTATGGTATGATATGGTATGGTATGATATGGTATGTATGGTATGTTATGTTAGTTATGTTAGTTATGGAGAAAAATTTAAATGGTAAGTTCACTAATTCTTATAAAAATAAATTATTAATTATTATTATTATTAATGAATTCATAAAATAAAATGGAACGAAGTAAAAAATCAAAATTTTTTTTTATTGGAATAATACTTTAATAACTCTGGATTAATAAAAGGAAAATAGTATTAAGGTTTTAGTGATGTTAATAAAATTAAAATTAAATGTAAAAAAATCATAAAATAAAATAAATGGGACGAAGTAAAAAAAAATTAATTTCTATTGGAATAATTTTTTTTAGTTTTTTTAAAGGTTAACAAAGTGAAATAACAAAAAAAAGGGGGGGTATGGTATGGTATGGTATGGTATGGTATGGTATGGTATGGTATGGTATGGTATGGTATCGGGCCAACTCTATGGCTGAAATATAGTCGAATTTATTACACAAATATTGTTAGTTATGAGAGTTATGTTAGTTATGTTAGTCTCTTATCGTATAAATATGCAAATATACAGTAAGTTTTTTTAATTCGGGCCCAACTCTATGGCTTATGGTATGGTATGGTATTACACAAATATATATGGTATGGTATGAGCTATAAAATTTATTTGTTCTCTTATCGTATAAATATGCAAATCATACAGTCTGTTTTTTAATTCGGGCCAACTCTATGGCTGAAAATAGTCGAATTTATTACACAAATATATCACTAGATATGGTATGGTATGGTATGGTATGGTATGGTATGGTATGGTATGGTATGGTATGGTATGGTATGGTATGATATGGTATGGTATGGTATGGTATGGTATGGTATGGTATGATATGGTATGGTATGGTATGGTATGGTATTATTATTAATTAAGCAGTTAAAAGCAGTTATTTATAAAGCATTATTTATTATTATTAAAGCTTTAATTATTATTATTAATTGTTAATTCCTACCTAATTATGGGAGCGCCGTGCGGACTAGAACCCCAAAGCATTTAATCAAAGCAATTAACCACTATGCTACGGCGCTCCCATTCGCTAATTATTATTTCTAATATTTATATTCAAAAATTAATTTAAATATATTTTTTTTAATTACAAATTAAAATAAAGCGTCAAAAATACTTGCGCAATGGATTAGAGCCCTTTTCAGACCAAAATAACGAGTTCGAACAAAATGTCGAAAAGTCGAACATTGTTCGAACTCTACAAAAATGATCAGGAAGACATTTCCAGACAGGGGGTTACTCCAAGGGGGGTCGAAATGTTGTTATTTTTGCTCAAAAACGACGTTTAGACCCACTTTTTGGAGTTCGAACAAATTTCATTTGTTATTTTCGCTCACAGAGCACTTGTAAGACCTCAAAAGAGACTTTAAATGTTTGTACAGTGACTGGGAGCCCTGGGTTATTGAAAATAAAAAGTTCGAACAAAATGTCGAAAAGTCGAACATTGTTCGAACTCTACAAAAATGATCAGGAAGACATTTCCAGACAGGGGGTTACTCCAAGGGGGGTCGAAATGTTGTTATTTTTGCTCCAAAACGACGTTTAGACCCACTTTTTGGAGTTCGAACAAATTTCATTTGTTATTTTCGCTCACAGAGCACTTGTAAGACCTCAAACGAGACTTTAAATGTTTGTACAGTGACTGGGAGCCCTGGGTTATTGAAAATAAAAAGTTCGAACAAAAGGTCTAAAAGTCGAACATTGTTCGAACTCTACAAAAATGATCAGGAAGACATTTCCAGACAGGGGGTTACTCCAAGGGGGGTCGAAATGTTGTTATTTTTGCTCCAAAACGACGTTTAGACCCACTTTTTGGAGTTCGAACAAATTTCATTTGTTATTTTCGCTCACAGAGCACTTGTAAGACCTCAAACGAGACTTTAAATGTTTGTACAGTGACTGGGAGCCCTGGGTTATTGAAAATAAAAAGTTCGAACAAAAGGTCTAAAAGTCGAACATTGTTCGAACTCTACAAAAATGATCAGGAAGACATTTCCAGACAGGGGGTTACTCCAAGGGGGGTCGAAATGTTGTTATTTTTGCTCCAAAACGACGTTTAGACCCACTTTTTGGAGTTCGAACAAATTTCATTTGTTATTTTCGCTCACAGAGCACTTGTAAGACCTCAAACGAGACTTCAAATGTTTGTACAGTGACTGGGAGCCCTGGGTTATTGAAAATAAAAAGTTCGAACAAAAGGTCTAAAAGTCGAACATTGTTCGAACTCTACAAAAATGTTCAGGATTAGGTCTAAAATCCGAATTAAATAAAAATGACTATTAAAGTAGCGTAATAAAGTGATTTAATACATTTAACTTAAAGTAATTTTAAAATGCATTTTTTCATTTGAAAATATGCTTTTTCATATAATCGTAACGTTTTTGCCATTTATTTATGTAATACACATCGTGTTCGTAGCAACATCGGTCAACTACAGTATCTAATAAATTGTGAAACTAAAATAAATTTTTATTAACAATCACATAACGGATTTGCAGAAAAAAGCATTATTTAATAATAAAATTACAGAAAATGCAAAATTCAAAGTCAACCAAATTGAAAATAATAAAATAATTTATCCTAATAAACAAAAGGAAACATTGTAGAAAAGCAAGTTTAATTAAGTTATGAACGAATAATTCCAAATTTTATAACACATCCAAAAATAAGACTAGTCAAATTACTAAATACCGGGGATATATTTGGTATTAAAACTTGTTTAAACTATCTTCTCTATTTGATGCTTAAGGCACTAAAAAAAGAATTATTTCATATAAATTACCGCCTTTTGTATTTGGGGGGACTATTATCAATATTTGGCGCTAATTTGAATAGTAATTGTCCGAACTAAATTCTGAATATGAGAATGGTAATTTTTATATTTATTCTTAAAATATGCAACACTTTTGTTAAATGAATGCAAAAGGCAAAAAATGAAGTCGGAATAATTCTGTCCGAAATTCCATTTGATGCGAAACGTGCTGGTGCATTTCCTAATGTGCCATTTTAATAGAATACCTTTAAATAAATGTGAATAGAATTTAATTAATTATTTATTTATTATTTAAAAATTTAAAATTTTCAAGTTATCATCAGGGAACGGATTTATATGTTTTCACATATTTTGGCGATTTTTTGAAAAATTTGTGTTTTTTTACAAAAATATCTTTTTTGGCATTCAAATTCTTGGCCAAATGCCCAAAATTTTTTTTTGCATTTTTTGAGCTTTTTCATGACTTTTTTCGCTTTTAAGCAGGGCTCGGATCTGTTCTTATTTATAAGAAATGTTCTGATTTCGGGTTATTGTTCTTACTTTGTTATTATTTCTTAAAATTCTTCATTTTAGAAATTTATGGCATAAATGTTCTTATTTTACCTATAAATTTTAAAAAATTAATCATTTCGTCACTGCTCGTTTCATCTCTTATGAGAAAAATTATTAAAAATTATTTATTTAAAAAAAAAGTTCTCAGTCACGAAATACAGAAAACACATTAATTAAAAATGAGAATTTGAAAAATGGAAAATAAATGAAAATTTGGAAGGAATTAAGATAATTTAATTAACAAGACTTCTTACTCCTCTTCTACTATTCATTTTTTAATAAAATGATTAAATATTTGCATATAATTTAGTCATTTAAAACAAAAAACAACTCGTTGTTCTATCATTGAAACAAGTGCAACAAGAAATTTATATTCAGAAGCACAGATTTGGCTTGGAAAATTAAAATAAATGTCTTATAAATGAATGAAAATAATTTGAACATTTTTAAATTAAAAAAAAATTATAAATCAATTAAGAATATAATGATTAAAATTTAAATGAAAAAATGAAAGTCGCGAAAAAATTATTGGACAAACATTAGCAATGGAAAAGAATAACAAAAGAAAAGAATGGTTGAATTAAACAATTACACAAAATATGAAAAAATAATATTAATAATATTTAAAATAAAAATAATATTTTATAGTAAAAATGCAAAAGATTTCAACACGGCATTAAATACAGCAGCTAAAGAACAGCCAAAAAGCAGCAGCAGGGTTTTGGAGCCATTTTAAAAAGATTTTGACGAAAAAGAGAAATGCAATACCAAATATTCAAATGCTGAAAATAAATTAAATTAGATATTAAAACTTTCTTTTTTTTGGCAAAATGCTTTTTTATTACCCTTTTTGAAAACAAAAAAATTTAATTAAATATTAGAAAATTCACTTTCATTTTGAAAATTTTTGTGCATATTTTCAGTTTTTATATGTGCGTCTTTTGCAATTTCATATAACTTTACGCATAAATAATAAATTAAAAAACAGCAAGTACATATAAATATGAAAATTAAAAAATTTCTGTGATAAATTAAATAAATTTTAATTAACAATTTAGATTATAATTTTAATAATAAAATTATAGAAAATGCAAAAAAAAACATTACTGAAAATAAAAAAATATATTTTGGCAAAATTTAAATAATTGAAAAGACCTTTTAAGGCTCAGCACAATTTTAAAATAATAATATCAAAAAATTAAAAATTAAAAACAAAACAAAAAAGAAAATAATAATGTTATTTTAAAGTAAAAAACTGAGCAAAACCCATTAAAAAATAATGCTATAACTATAACTATTTAAAAGCATGTATTTAATTATTCATAATTTGACGAGACACCAATTAACCGACGCACCCAATTTTTATACGCGCTTAAAATAGAATAATGATTATATAAATTAAAAACTTTCATTAAAAAATATTAGAACAACAAAAAAAATTCAAATTTATAGATTAAAATTAATTAAAACAATTAAATTCGAAGTTGGGATCAAAATTTATTTTAATTTACCTTTCCATTTGATGCCTAAAGCATTAAAAATAAAAAAAACCAATGATTTAATTTAAATTTTATCGGCTATTGTCAGAAAAAGCCTTAAACGTAAATAAAAAAGAATAATAATTACTACAATTTAAGTTAAATCACAAATTAAAAACACAATTTAAGTTAAAAAACCCATTTTACATCGACAACCATTAATTTTAGAATGGTCAAAAAATTATTTCCAAAGAGAATAAAAATTAAAAATTCGTTATAATTTATTTTTAAAACCCCACAGAACTCACAATTATCGACTGGTATAATTTTTGACGAGACGCCAAGGAAAAAATTATAAATATAAAAAATACATTTTTAAGGAAAAATTATTAAATTAATAAACAATTTAAGCAAGTGAAAAGGATAATGTAAAAGTTGATTAATTAAAAAAACCAATTAAATAAAGGAAAAGCATAACCTTCAAAAAAGGGAGGTGGAAATTGGTGCGTGCAAAAACTGTTAAATTACTAATAAAGTCAAAAAAAGCCGCATAAAAAATTTATGATTTTTCATGCCGTCAAATTTGAAGACACAAAAAAGTTTAACCAAATATATACCGGATAAACACAAATGAAAAATATAATAATTTCCGGAAAATATTCTAATTAAATGACAAATTTAAACAGAAAATAAAAAGGCAAAAAAAAACATTTTCACATTGCCAAGCTAACAATAAGAAAGTAACAAATAGAAGAAAATGATAATTATATATAATTAATTTTTTAAATTTACCTAAGATTTATTACAAAAAAATGAATGAGTGCGCGAATTAATGGACAGAAAGACACTAAATAATTAACGAAAAAAAAAATCAAAATTTGCAAAAAACATAAATAAATTATCAAATTGTGCCGTCAAATTCTTACAAAATCAAAATAAGTTCGAACAAAAGGACATTTAATTTAAAATGTTTAATAAAAAAAAAAGATCTGAAGATTACATAAAAGACATATATCAGGGATGTTGCTCGTCTCGTGTCTCGTAATCTCGTATTCTCGTGTTTTAGACCGTCTCGTATTCGTGTCTCGTATCTCGTATTTTGGCACGAGACACGAGATTTTATGCACTGGTGAGAATGGGGGGGGTAAGAAAAAATATTTTTTGGAAAAATTAAGAAAAAAAATTTTTAGAGAGGAAACAAATAATTTGATCTATCTTTTAAATCAAAATAATATTGAACATTTAGTCTATAGCCTAAACCTCCAGCCTTCCATTGATTTCTGCCTGGTTCTAGTCCCACACACAATAAAATTATTTTCTTATTTTTATTGTTAAAATTATTTTAATTTATTACGAAAATTTTTCCAACCACAAAAAATAAAAACAATAAAAATATTTATTTCATTTTTTTAAACATAGCCAAAAAAATCAATTATTTTTTATTTCGGCCCGACCAATTTTTCGTAAAAATAACAAAAATTTTGAATTTTATTAAAAAAAAAATTCGTCTCGTCTCGTGGCTCGTATTCTCGTATTTTTAGGGGTGTCTCGTCTCGTATCTCGTATTTTTTTTGTCTCGTTTTTCTCGTATCTCGTGTCTCGTATTTTATTTTCCCTTAAAATAAATTCGAAGAAAGGGAAATTTCATTTGAAATTTTTAACAAAAAGATCTGAAGATTACATAAGAGACACATATGTAAAGATCCAAAGACAAGTGAAAAAAGACTGCAAAAATCTTTTTTTTTAATAATAAATATCAGCAAAGGAACTGCCAAGCCCAAAATTAGAAATGGTATAAAATGTATTTAATAACATTTAAAAATTGGTAATTTAACTGAAACATTCCTTTCGCAAATTCAAACGGTTGAACGGATGTGAATTCGAAAAAAAGCAAAGATAATGAGAACTTGGAAGGAGTTAAGCATAATTTAAGAAAGAAAGAAAAATAATTGAGAAAAATTAAAAATCAAAATTATCAAAGAAAAAAAAAATTTTTTTTTACTAGCAATATTTAGATTTGAATGATATTAATTAATTTGTTCTTTACTAAAATAAATTCCAAATGTTAAATAATTACAAATTTATTAATTGAAACTCAATAGACATTCATGGAAAAAACACCGTAATAGATTGTTATAATTTCCTTCGGGATATCAAGGAAATAATGAAAAAAAAAAATTCAATTATTTTTATTAAACAAAACAAAATTAAAACATAAAATGATAAATATTATTTGCAATATTTATCATCAACAGAATATATTGTATAATAAATAGTCTCATTCATCCTAATTAACCAAAATCAATAAAAAACGCTATAATTAAATTTATAAATATTTGTCCTAATTGGTTTAATACACCCACATTGTAACGGAAACGGGCGTCGTGCCGAGAATTTTAAAAAGAAAGAGAAGTTAATGAAAATCAAAAACAATATGCATTGAAGAAGACAAAAAATTACGTAATAAATGAAAAAGCAAAAAAGAAACAATTTTAAATCATTAAATCAAAAACAAAACTTGTGATAAATATAATAGTTATTATAATAATTATTATTGTTATTGTTTTTATTATTGCATTTTTATCAATATAACAACAAATAAATAATAAATAAATAAATAAATAAAAAGTCAAAAATACATAAATAAACAAAACTAATTTGAAGGAAATCTTTTAGTTTTTATTTAAATAGCTATCCTTATTTTTCTATTCTTTACCCATTATGAATCGGACTTATTCTTGCTAATTTGTGCTATTATTAAGGCTACACCCTAATTTGGACTTTTCACTCAGAAAATAGGGGCACCCCTTTTTCTCGCTTCGTTGAATACGGCACAAGGGTTGCCATGTCTTGAGAAATCGGATTGGGTTTCAGGGCGGGAACAAAGTCAAATATAAATGGAATAAACCTGGATCCAGACCAGGAATGGGCGAAACTTCGGCTTCGAAAACTTCGGGTTTTTTGAGCTTCGAACTTCGTGCTTCGGCTATTTTACCCGAAGTTTCGGTAAAAATACACCCCTAATAATTGAGTTTTCAATGTGAAAATGCACCCCTAGTTATTGGTTTTTGATAAACTTAAAATTAATATATATTTGTTAACTTTTTGTTTTTATTTTTTATTAACATGCACGGTCGAGTGGTAGTGCTCTTGGCGTTTAAAATATGTATGACAAAAAAGGGTGAACTTCTAAAATATGCATTTTTAAGGGCAAATACCCAAAATAAGGATCTCTAAGGGCGATAAAACGCAAAATTTTTCTATTATGGTTTGTTGCCCATAAATTATTTTTAAAAAATTACAGTTTTAGAGTCGGGTAGAACACCTTTCCTTAAGTTTTCGTTGTCCTTAATCACGAATCCGGCATCCATTTCGGACCCGAATTCGAACAAAAAATCAAAAACTAAATTTTCAACAAAATTCACTTCTAATTATGGAAACCTCCTATGTCTATTTCGCGCATCATTTGTCGCTAGTTCCCATTTCCTGTGCCTAGAAATATGACAAATCAAACACTTGCTTAGTAGTAAGGTGTGAGCCGGCGAAAAAGGTGCCTATGAGGAAGCCCATTTCCGGGCGACGGCATTGTGCGTTTGTGAACTTCCACAATCCATAGTTCCTGTTTTGGCAGGGTTGGCGGCGTCCCATTTCATTTCCACACTGGGGACACGTACGCCTGGCATGTAACAAGCCTCTCTTTAAGCCACTCGTCAAACTGATCATTTCCTAATGCCAATTTTTCATAAAGCATTTTGGTCGTAAAATTATCCAGTTGGTTCATAGTTGAAATAATTGGCTACAACAAATTCTTAGAAATCGTAAAAAACATCAGATTCACACTGTGCGTTTCTATTTGTATCACATAACATGCGAAAATTGATTTCGGCGCCAATTTTACCCAATTTCATTTTATGGCATTTTGTTGAATTGTTCAATTTGTGAAGTATTTGTTCAAATACAATTGATGATATCGCTGTATCATATTTGTGATCAGCGGCCCCGAATACCCCCGGAAACACTTTTTTATCATTAAAAATTTTTTTTTAAAATGTGTTCAGAATTCGAATTCGGGTCCGGGATTCGAAATTGGTCGAAATAAATGTCATATTCGTGATCAGCGACCCCGAAAACCCCTGAAACATACTGTACAAGTACCAAAAATAGGCAAAAAATGAAAAATTTTTTTCAAAATAGTACTCTTTTAGACTAGCGCCCCTAAGTCTGTCCGATTGGCAGGGCTGAGGGTTCCCTGGCGCCTCATCTGAGAGCCCAGGTTTAATTATATTTTCACAATTTCAGTTGGGTGTCCAAGGACGTTTTCGACGTTTTGATGGATATTCTGACCTTTTTTGACCATGCTCAACTCGGCCTCAAAATGGCATTGCTTTCCGACCGTTTCGATGTTTTGGTGGACGCGCATTTTGATGGCAAATCAGAAGGAAAATGTTGTCGAAATGGTTGCACATTCCGAGAACAGATGGCCAACCGAAGAAATTGCGCTGCGCTTCTTTGCATCGACTACCACCAAACCTCGAATGGATCAACAGTTTCAACGAGGTGTGACCAAACTTTCGTTAAACGACTGACTAATTGATTTGCGTTTCCCATTGTTTAGACATTTCTCCGTGCCACCGCTTCAGTCAGTTACCAAGTGCATTTGGGCTTGTTAAGTTCAACACCAAGCGCCATTTGAATTGGAGAATGAACGGACTAATGAGAATCTGACAATGGAGAAAGTGACACCATCCTGGCAATTGGCTGTTGAAGCGATGTCCAATTAATGGAGAAACGGCGGCGGTTAAATGGGAAAACGGCGAAAATTTGGTGCCAATTTAAACAATATTCAATTTATGCTTATTAGGGCTGCTAATTTTATGTAAGAAAATTTGCGAATTATATAAATAAAATATGTATAAAAATGCTAAAATATGTATGAAATATGTACAAAAATCCTCAAATATGTAGGAAAATATGTAAATAAAATTTTTTTTTAATGGTTATTTTTTGGAAAAAAATTCTTCGTAAAAAGTGAAATAGGCACAAAATGCCATAAAAATGACCAAAATAGGCTTAGAATCACATTTGAATATTTTACAAATTAATTTTTGATATATCATTTTTTGAAAAAATCGATTTTTTAAGGATACATTTTCAAAAAAAAATTTTTTAATTTTTTACAAAAAATTTCTATAAATCTCAAAAATCCTCAAAATATGTAAAAAAATGAAAAATATGTACGAAAAATTGCGAAATATGTATAAAAATATGTACATATTTAATATGTAAGAAAATCCCGAAATATGTAAAAATATGTAAATAAAAGTCCCAACTTTTGTTTGCAAACACAAAAAAGAGTGTTTTTCCTACTATTTAGAGCATGGAGAAGCCAGAGGAAAAAATATGTATTTACATAAAATTAGCAGCCCTAATGCTTATATGACAAAAAATGCAATGGGTGAGCAATACATCTCAATTCTTTAAATAATTCAAAATTGCACTTAATTCTTTAGGCCATTGTCGCCACCAACGGAAGAAGCGGGTCAAAGCAACGATGAAATGTTCTCGACGACTCCCGGGCCCAGTAATCAGCGGAATGAGTGATTATTTGTGAGATTGTCGATGATCTCAGTAATGGAAACGGATTTGATGCTCATTTTCATTTATTTTCTCTCAGAAACGCTCTTGCTCACTTTCATTTGTTGATTATTTCGTTCGAATACACAAGAAGCCTTAAATTTTATTGTGCTGTTTTATGTTTATATTTGAGTTGAATGTTAAGAAATGGGCAATATAAATGATAATTCATATTCAGCGACCCCGAAAACCCTTAAATAGACTAAGTATAATTATTTTTGAGAAATGATCGATCTCACCAATAGGAAACTGATTTGATGTTCTCGTTTTTCCTCCGAAATTTTTTGTTGATTCTTTCGTTCGAATAAAACGTTGGTTGTCCAATTGCTTGAATTTACCAAATGATTTGCAAAAAATTTTTTGTTCAAAAAAAGCATTCGGGCGCAAAAAAGCAATGATGAAATAAAGCAGTTCCCAAGGAGCAAACAAAATATCGGTAAAATTAAAGAATATGTGTACCAGGGATGGGACAACTCTCGCCATTTTTGGGATTCTCGCCTCGTTTTTTGGGACGAGATGTGAAAATGCACCACTAAAGATGAACTTTTGAGCAGTGAAGAGCTTTCGAATGATACCAACAATGTTGGATTTAGATGACAAAGAAAAAAGCTATAGTGGAAAAGCATGGTGGGGCTGAAGAGAATGAAAGTCAAGAGATCAAAAATAATAAAAAATATAGGCAATTCGGCAGAGTCAAAAGGCTTTGGGTGGCGGATGAGCAGAGATCACTATTGTCCATGTAAACGAAACTGATCAGAACCTCAACGTCGCCAAGACGCCGAAGCCCATTCTGAGCGGTCGCGTCCACGCCATTTCTGCTGGTGTCTTTCACGATTAGACGTAGTTTGGCCGGCTACCCGACTTTTGGGGATTTTAATAAAACAAAAAAAAATATTAAAAAATTTATTTTTTGTCCAAAATTAGACAAATTTAGTCTGCTTTAGCCAGAGTTAATTCCATTGCATGCAAGAAAAACAAAATAATATTTTTTTAAATAACTCTGTTTAGGAAGTAGAAATTTTGAGCCCATACTAACCACAACACAATAGACAAATCACAATATATTTTTTATGTACAGTACACCCCTTTCCAATATCTATTTAAATAAACATTAATAAAGACAGAAAAAATTGTAAATTTTTTAAAATTTTCTTCGGTTTTGGATATAGGCGCAAATCTCTGTGCCGCAAATGTCGAGACATGCATAAAAACAACAATATTCTCCGGTTCTCGTGTCTCGGAAAATTTCAGCTCTTGAGCAGTGCTAATTTGCTCATGTCCAAGGGATATGTCAAAAATGAAAGAAATAAATATATTTCACTGGAAAGAATTGAACAAAATTTATGAGAAAAATGAGAGTCCGTATCGTTTCGGCGACGTCATTTCTTTGTCCATTCATAATCTCCAAAATAGCAGCCAATCATTTCTCAATTATAATTCACTTCCGCACAGTTCGACGTCGGCGCCCTTTTCATCTTTTGACGGAGTGTGCAACCATTCAAACAACATTTGCCAGTAGTTGGAGTTGCATTTGGCGCATCAAAATCACCACCAATCCCATCCGGGCACAGCCAACCGGAATCGATTGCATTCAATTGGTTGAGATCAGTGAGAATTGTGGGCGAAGTGCGGCGACGCTTGATCAGATGAAAACCACACAAAAAGAACAGACATGAATGTTTGTCGCAAAAATTGGCCAAATTTCACGGGCAAAAACATTGAAAATCCGCTGGGCATCCTTGGCTTTCCATTTGTCTTTGGCCTAATCCCAAATCGAAATGGCATTGGAATTTTTCCCCGCATTTCAGTTGGATTTGTACTGGTGTTTGGATGGACATGTTCCCATTTTTTGATCGTGCCCATCTCGGCCTAAAAATGGCACTGATTTCGCCAGTTTTGATGTTTTAGTGGACAAACATTTACATGACAAAAACGAATTGCCAATTTGGAGAGAAATCGGAATTGGCTTAAACTTTTAAAATTTAACCCATAAATTCTCACATTTTCCTCAAAATTCGATTATTCATTTCCTTGAATGATGAGTGGAAAAAAATTAATGAATCCTTTTTTTCGGGAATACGCATACTGGCTAAAAATGAACCAGTTTAGGAACTCGAACAATTCATTCCCAATGCCATTTCGATTTGGGATTAGGCCAAAGACAAATGGAAAGCCAAGGATGCCCAGCGAATTTTCAATGTTTTTGCTCGTGAAAATTGGCCAATTTTTGCGACAAACATTCACTGTCTGTTCTTTTTGTTTGGTTTTCATCTGAAAAATTTGCGTCGCCGCACTTCGCCCACAATTCTCACTAAATACGGTTTCAAGACTCTCGAATGTATGAATTTTTGGGTGAACGAAGGTATTGGTAGAATAATTAAACAAAAGTTTTAAATTATTCCGCTGGGGCCATGCCGTGGAAGAAAATATGAAAAATGGCACTTTGAGCAGACGCCCGTGGGGTGCGCATAATGGCCAATTTGTGCCGGAGACGATGGCACGGCACACGGTCGGCGGCAGTGCACAAACGAGCGGTGATTTGTGCCACATTTTGGCGGCGGGTGGTATAAATGACAGAGAAATGAACCATTTTTTTTAAATTTTCAAAATGTTTAAAATTAAATTATTATTTTTTAATACAATTATTTTTTAAATCATTAATAAAAAAAAGAAAGATAAAAAAATAAAAGAATAAAATTCTGCATAATTGTTGCCTGATTTCAAATTGAATTTGTAATCGATCTGCTGAGAAATGTTAAATTCGCATGATTGTGCTCTGATTTTAAAATATAGAGGAAGCAGCGGAACCCATCAGTTCGGCCCCACCATGCTTTTCCACTATAGCTATTTTCTTTGTCATCTAAATCCAACATTGTTGGTATCATTCGAAAGCTCTTCAGAATTTTATTTTAATTATTTTAATTAAATTAATTATTTTCTGCTCAAAAGGGCGGTACGACAATTGCGGATCGGCAATTGCGGACGAGAATTGCTGAAAAGGGAACTCCAAGATTTATGCTCAAAAACAAGAGCTCTCAGTCACAAACGATAACCAAAATACGCCTCACTCACTACTGGAGGTATTGGCTCGACTTTTCAGTGCCAAACACTTCCGCATCTACTTCCTCCCCTTTACACACACACTAACGGTGCTTTATCGGCGGGAACCGGGACCAACCGGGAAATTTTAAAAATTCAAAAAAATTTTAAAAATTTAAAAAAAAATTCAAATTTTAATTTATATCAAGTGAAAATAATACAAAATCAAGGAGACTAGCCATTAGGCCATTTGCACACTTGGGCAGTGTTACTTTTAAAGAATATATTAATTATTATTTTTTATTTTTCCCTTTGACTCCAATTTTCTTCACTAATTTTTCACTCAGACCCCATTCTTACCAGTGCTTGTTTTTCCCGGTTCCCGGTTGCCCTACCGGGACCGGGACCGGGACCTGAGCTTTTCAAAACCCGGGACCGGGAAACGGGACCGGGACCTCGGATGACCGGGAATTCCCGGCCCGGTCCCGGTCCCGTGGCACTCTACTTTTTATCAATATTTTAATAAAGATTTTGGCATTTTTAACTTTTTTTTGCTTATTTTTGATGCAAAACACCAAATTTCCCCGGCAGCGGCTGTCGGCACCGCCGAAATAATTTTTTTTTAGTTTAAACACCTAAAAAATGGTCATTTTTAAACTAAATCTGTAAATAGTTTCCAACAGGGAATGTATTTTAACTTCAAATTGAACAGTTAATCTTTTTTTGGAAAATATCGGTTTGAGGTCCCAAACTCAAAACTTCTCAAAAACGATTGTCTCCGAAATCCTTTTGTATTTTTATCATATGATTTTACACAAGATAAACACTTTGTTGTTGGCACTTGGCATTTAATTTTAATATATTCTTTAAGTCTGAAATTTCCAAAAAAAGTAATATTTATTAAAATTTTAAAAATATGGGAAATATAAAAGATTATAATCGATCGTCCGTTTGTCATTCGTCCGCTTTGCTTGGGTCCAACAGTGCCAATGCATCGCCGACCTAACAAATAAGCAAAGATTAGTAATTTTAATAAGGGATCAAACTTTTGGCAAATGCCTCTTCTTAAAAAGTTGGGCCCATAAAAAATTAAATTTTAATTAATTTTGGAACCTCTTGATGCATTTTTACCACAAAAATAATGATTTTTTTAAAAGCTCACATATTAACAAATTTACTTGTACAATACATAATCATCATTATCATTTTTGGATTTTTCTTTTTTTTTTGCAAATATATTTTTGTTTATCTTTCTCCATTTATTTTATTGCTAATGCCAAATTTGTTCATCCTTTTTATAATTGTGCTCAATTGACTAACTCCAATTTTCTTAGAAATTTCGGCATAATTTTAGTTCCCAATCGTTTCTTGAATATTTATTTTTACTTAAATGAATTTTTGATACCAATTTTAAATAAAAATCACAGCCCTACTGATTTCCTGAAAAATAAAAAAATCCATCCCTAAATTTCTGAAACCGACATTCCGACACATCCCTGACATATATATCTATATGTAAAAAAATATTTTATCCGCCTTATTTTTCTTCATTAATAAATTTACGAGCGTTTGGGCGCCGCTTCGCGGCGCCAACCGCTCTGTCAAATAAATTTTAAAAAGTTGATAAGAACTTAATTTAATATATTGCTGTCACTCAGAATATCTCTCTCTCTCCCTCTCTCTTTCTCTTGGCTCTCACTCTCTCTCTCTCTTTCTCTCTCTCTGCTCTCTCTCTCTCTCTGTCATATCCCAGTCTTCCCCCTCTTTTTCTATTGTTACCATTTGCCCCTTTTTAATCGCTCTTTATCTTCCGCTCTCTCTTTAATTGTCCTCTTGCTCTTTCTCCTATATCTTCTTTCTATCTGTCTCTTCTTTTCTTTCTCTCTCAGTCTCTCTCTCTTCCCTCCCTTTCTGAGTCTCTTCATTATGTCCCCTATCTCGCTTCCTTTTTCATCTTTCTCTATGGTTTTCCTATTTTTCTCGAATTCTGATTCCCACACACTCCTATACACCATCACACTCACACAAAGACGCACGCATTTAGTCCTGCGTGACAACCGCACGCGTTACCCACTCTTACCCTCTCATCCGCGCCGACAAAGAAACAAACACTGCACTCTCTCCTCTACCCAACCTTTCTCATTAGTCTCCAATTACTCTCTCTCTCTCTCTCTTCGCTTTCTCTCTCTCTCTCTTCCAGCCTCTCACCTCTCTCTTTCATTCTCTCTCCCTTCTCTCTCTCTCTTTCTGCTCTCTCTCTCCTAGCCTCGTTTGGGCCCCCGTTTTTGGGCCCCCGCGTTTGGGCCCCCGTTTTTGGGCCCCGGGGTCGTTTGGGCCCCAACCCAAAAATCGAAATATGTGCTTTTTTAAAAATTAAGATTCTAAAAACTAAGCCTGAGGGATCCCTCGCCACTTGGCATAAGTTAGGTTTAATTAACATTCGCTCATTTTTTACAATTTTACTTATTCCAAATCCTATTATTTTTTAATAGTTAACCAATTTGATGTACATTCTGATTTGGACATTTTTCAGAAATGGCTAACCCAATTGCAACCAAAAAACAAAAAGTAAAATTGTCTTACGAAGGCCACCTTTACACCTTCGCTAAAATGAGTTCTGATGGGATGACAAAATTTTGGAGATGCGAGTTCAAAAACAGCACCGACAAATGCAACGGCCGAATCTGGACGGACCTCCACGACCAATTCATTCGCCTCGCAACTCCGCACACATGTCCAGCAGATGCGTCACGTGTTGATGCTCAAATGGTCACGACCGCAATCAAAAGGCGCGCAATTGCCACCTTCGAACCGCCTTCTGTCATCAGAGCAGAAGCGCTTCAAAATGTCCCGTCTCCGTCGGCAATTTTGGTGTCAAAACAAGCAGCAAAAGATGTGAAAACAAAATATTTTTCATATAATAAAAACAATTCCAATTTAGTTAATCAAAAGAGCTCGCCGAGAAGTGAATGCGCCCCCCGTCGTTCCTGCAAATCTTGAGCAGCTTATAATCAGCCCGGCGTATCAGACGTACACACCGACGGACGGCATCGATGAACAGTTCCTGTTATGAGACAGCGGCGTATATTATGAACGAGGAAATGAGAACCCACAGAGGTAAAATGACAATTATTTTCTTATTTTTCTTTTGTTATAGAATTTTGTTGTTCGGACGCGAGTCATTTGGCCGGTGGGCAGATCGAATGGAAGCTTGCTTCGGTGACGGGACCTTTTCATTGGCGCCGCCACTTTTTTATCAAATTTATACAATTTCCAACTCTATGGCTGAAAATAGTCGAATTTATTACACAAATATATCACTAGCATAGAAGCTATAAAATTTATTTGTTCTCTTATCGTATAAATATGCAAATAATACATAAGTTTTTTAATTCGGGGCCAACTCTATGGCTGAAAATAGTCGAATTTATTACACAAATATATCACTAGCATAGAAGCTATAAAATTTATTTGTTCTCTTATCGTATAAATATGCAAATCATACAGTGTTTTTTAATTGGCCCAACTCTATGGCTGAAAATAGTCGAATTTATTACACAAATATATCACTAGCATAGAAGCTTTTTTTTTTAATTATTGCGGCGCCGAAGTGACCCCGACCCGTTTCAGCGCTACTGCACCGATTCTGTGTTTGCCGAGAACGCTCGAATGATCACGTCTGTTGCGTTCGTGCCCTTGTGTGACATTAGAATGGCGGTAGCGGCACTTGATACGGAGTTCGGAAATTTGGCGGTTTTCCAACCGCTGATTGACTGGTGTGTGAACTTTTTTTAAATTTAAACCCCACTGAATTTACAGGCTATTAATCAATTACGTTGGACAGCCCAGGCCCCTTTACGTCCCGATGAATGCAGGCAACATCAACCATGATCACAATTACCACAATCGCAATCAATTTCACATTATTTTGAAGTTTCTCCGGGGAATTTCTCGCAACTATCGAATGAACCCGTGAATTTCTGGTAATTTTTACATTTTTTATTGTTAAAATTATTGTTGAATTTATTTTTAAACTGTTTATTTTACATTTTTATGCTGAAATTTAAAAAGTTGTTTTTACTGTGATTTTTCATTTTTCTGTACTTGGGGCCCAAACGACCCTGGGGCCCAAACGACCCTGGGGCCCAAAAACGAGGGCCCAAAAACGGGGGCCCAAACGCGGGGGCCCAAAAACTGGGGCCCAAACGCCCCCGACTCCTCTCACCTCTCTCCATCATTCACTCTCTCTTCCCCTCCCTCTCTCTTCCCTGTTTCTTTCGATTAAAATACGTAGCATACATAACCTAGTCAAAATAATATTTTTTGTCTTCTCATAATAAAGCAAATTCATTTTTCTAAAATATTTTACTTCTAATTTTCTCCTAATTTTTTGTTAATTTTTAATTTTAAAACGATTTTAGAAATGAAAATTTTACTTTTAACTTTTTTTACTATCCTTTGCTTTATTGATTTAACGTCAAACCATAAGTCGAAATTTGAGTCTTAAAAATCGAGAAGCAATGAAACTGATCAAAAGTTACAAGGAAAATCTATTTAAAATAATTATTAATTAATTAAAATCATTTGTTCCGTACTGAAATGACCCGCCTCTTCTGATCACACACATCGATACTTTTGACACTTCGCCAACATCGATACTTTTGACACTTCGCCACATCGATACTTTTGACACTTCCCGCACATCGATACTTTTGACACTTCCCGCACATCGATACTTTTGACACTTCGCCACATCGATACTTTTGACACTTCGCGCACATCGATACTTTTGACACTTCGCCACATCGATACTTTTGATACACAAATATATCACTAGCATAGAAGCTATAAAATTTCTTTTTCTCTTATCGTATAAATATGCAAATCATACAGTCTGTTTTTTAATTCGGAGCTCAAATGGCTGTAAATAGTCGCATTTATTACACAAATATGCCACTAGCATAGAAGCTATAAAATTTATTTGTTCTCTTATCGTATAAATATGCAAATCTAATACAGTCTTTTTAATAAGGAGCCAACTCTATGGCTGAATATAGTCGAATTTATTACACAAAATATATCACTAGCATAGAAGCTATAAAATTTATTTGTTCTCTTATCGTATAAATAAGCAAATAATACAGTAAGTTTTTTAAATTTCGCGGAGCTCAACTCTATGGATGCAAATAGTCGAATTTATTACACAAATATATCACTAGCATAGAAGCTATAAAATTTATTTGTTCTCTTATCGTATAAAATATGCAAATAATACAATAAGTTTTTTAATTCGGAGCCTCAACTCAATGGCTGAAATAGTCGCATTTATTACACAAATATATCACTAGCATAGAAGCTATAAAATTTATTTGTTCTCTTATCGTATAAATATGCAAATAATACAGTCTGTTTTTTTAATTCGCTTAACTCTATGGCTGAAAATAGTCGCATTTATTACACAAAATATATCACTAGCATAGAAGCTATAAAATTTATTTTTTCTCTTATCGTATAAATATGCAAATCATACAGTCTGTTTTTTTAATACGTTTGACACTTCGCCACATCGATACTTTTGACACTTCGCCACATCGATACTTTTGACACTTCGCCACATCGATACTTTTGACACTTCGCGCACATCGATACTTTTGACACTTCGCCACATCGATACTTTTGACACTTCGACTCACCACGTTTTCTCCTACTTTCCTTTCCCCTCTTCTATACTCACCTTATTCTCTCTATCTATTCCTTCTCTCTCTCAGCCCATTCTCTCCGTCAATCTCTCTCACATCTTCTTTCTCGCTCTCTCTGCCTTTCTTTTCCTTCATTTCATTCTATCTCACTTTCTCTCATCTGACACTCTACCCGTCATTCCTTTCTCTCTCTATCCATCATGTCTCCCTCTCTCGTTATCTCTCTCTAATTATCTTCACTTCTTTATTCCCACCCACTCCCGCACACCCATTTCACGGTCAGGGTCGTTTTCGTACCACCATTTTCGTACCGCCGTTTTCGTACGGGGACGTTTTCGTACCGCAGGGGGGTCGTTTTCGTACCGCCGTTTTCGTACGGGGGACATTTTCGTACGAGTTCTTGTACAAGCGTCAGATTCAAATAGAAAAACTTAAGAACTAATAAAACCAAAATTTACGCGCATACTGAGAAACATGCTGCACTCTCTCTCCATATGCATGCTTTCTCTATTCATCATTTGGAAGAATCTCTTCAAAATAAATAATATTTTTATTCTTTTTCTCTTCCTCTAAAAACATAACGCCAAGCAAATTCAAAAACGCAAAAAGGGGCGGAGCTTCCTCTCACTTAGTATAGAGTATAAGGGATGATGAAAACACAAAATGGCTCTTCTGTAGTCCTTAAGATCGCAAAAAACAAATATTCTTTCCCAATTAATCGTCATGAAGCGAACCAACGCAACAAACATCACTCCGCCTCGCGCCAAACGTTTAATGGCAGCTACACTGGACCTGGACCCAAACACTGTTGCACTCGCAGATCAAGAACGTCAACGTACTTTGGTGTTCATTGGCCTCCCGGAAAGCAATGCCGCTCGCCTATCGGAACGCGGAACGGGCCAACTCCGTCTGAGCCAACTTTGAGTCAATATAAGTCTTGAAGTTATTGACCGAATCAAACAATCTTGATATCATTCGAAAGCTCTTCACAGGTTCTATTAGCCTACTAAAAATTACAGAAAATTTCGAACTATAAAAAAAGATAGAAATAAAAAAGTTTGAAAATTCTGCCTTTTTTGCGGTTTTAAACTGACAACTTTTTTGAGAGCTGATTAATCACTGAGAAATAGCTTATAAATATCTTCTAAACATCTAGGGCTTTCGAATGATACCATGTTTGTGAAGTTTGGCTAACAAAGAAAAAAGTTATAGCTTTTTGAACATTGCTGAGACGGAGTTGGCCAGACGGAGTTGACCCCTACCGTCGGAGCGTGTTCAGGAAGACAGGGAAGCCACCACCAAAATCTTGGACCATCTTGAAGTTGAGGCCAAACCAACGGCCGTCTTTCGACTCGGCCAGTACGACCCGCAGCGAACAACTCCACGCCCGCTCAAGGTGGTCTTGCCAACACCCACACACCAACACGTGGCACTCGGAGGATGGAAGCGCGAGCGTGCTCGACTCCGTTCTCAACAGAACCTGGCCCGTCTGTTCGTCCGTTCGGCGCTTTCCAAAGAACAACTCAAAGAGGAATACGAAGCGCGTCTCCAAAAACGTCAACAAAACCCAGCTCCAGTGGCACCAGGGCTGCACGCAACTGGATTTGCAATTACGGAAATCCGTAATCCGTAATTACGGCGATTTTCTCAGTTACGGAAATCCGTAATTACGGGGTCCAAAAACCCCGTAATAATCCGTAATTTTTAAAAATCAATTTTTGTCAGAATTTTAGAAAAAAATTTTTAAATAGTGATTAATAAAAATCAAAAAACTGATTTTCTTGATGGAGTTTCTTCATTTTTTATTTAAATTTTACAAAAAATTTATAATTTTGTGTCTGATCAAATCATTCTTTTTGAATTTATGGGTTGATTTTTGAAAATTTTTTGAAAGTCTGATCATTATAATCGGATTTATGTATATGTATATAATTTCAACATTTTAATAGCCAGAAAAAAATTAAGGGGGAATCCGAAGAATTTTTTTTGGTAAAATTTATTTAGTGTTTTTTAAAAAAGTTCAGCGCCGGACAGCAAAAACAGGAATTGTAACCATTTTTAGCCAAAAAAGACTACTTTTTGCCATTTTGTAGTCAAAATTTAAAAAAATAAGGTAAAATCGAGTAAATCGTGGTCCGGCGGTGCCGATAGGTGCCGACGGGCAATTTTTTTTTTAATTTTAATGATTTTATTAAGAAAAATCGACAAAAAAAATTTTAAAGTCACAATTTTTCCTGTAAAAATTTTTAATTTTTCATTTCGGGCGGGGGAGGGGGTGGGAGGGAATTCCTCCCCTCACCTGGCTAAGGTTTTATGAATTTTCATAAAATGCGTGAGAAATAGGTGTGACAAAAAAGTGATGCCTCTATTTTCTAGGCGAACTACCCAAATAGCCTTAACAACAACAAATAAAAAATTATAAATCTATTTTAATTCTTAAATAAATCGAAATACGGGTAGCCCTTTAAATAAAAAATAGAAAAATTTGTTTTTTATAAAAATAATCTTACAAGAAATCGTCTCGAAAAAATAATCCAAAAGTCAAATTACGGATCAAAATTACGGAAAAATCCCAAAAATCCGTAACCCGTAACTCCCAAAACCCCGTAATTTCCGTAATCCGCAATCCGTAATCCGTAATTGCGTGCAGCCCTGATTGGCACCTCCAACACAGCTCTCACAAACGAAAAATGACCAAACTCCCGTTGTTGCAAAGGGTCCAAACCAGAACGAGGACAGTGAAGACATTTCCAAACATCCGGAAGTTTTTGACGAAACAATCCTCGTATGTTATGAAGCATTAAAGTCATTGCCACCAACCGACAAAATTGTTCACCAAATTCAATCGCTCGAAAAACAATACCCTCATCTTTTCAATAAATAGTTCAACCAGACCTCCAACAATTTCTTCAAATAAAATTAAAAAACAAAACATCCTACTTCAAACTTTCTTTAAAAATTTTCCTCAAAAAAATTTCTTTTTTCTCCAACCCCTATAAAAAACCAAATTTCCCTTTGTTGGAGGTCTGACATTTCTACTTTCTGCTTCTCCAGTCAAAATTTCAATTGTCTTTTATCAGTACTTCCCATTTCACCTTATTTCCACCAAAAGTGTAAGTGACACAGCCCTTCTTTTGGTTATTTTTATTTTTGAATAAATAAATAAAAATAATTTTGGGCATTTTAATGAGGGTTTAAGTAAAAATTCATCAAGAGAGATAAAAAATAACAAATTTTTAATTAATATTCTGTGCACAATTATTTCTTTTGTCTCGCATAATAGTTAAAATTTAAGTAATTTAACTTTTCCTTAATTAATTTGAAATTAAAATGGAAAGGAATATAAATAGATATAAATAGTTTAAAAATAATTGTAAGAATATATTATAACATTATACAGAAATGAAACTGACAAAAATTGAGAAAACCAAAAAAAAAACATTTTTCAATCTGATAAAAAAATCTTAAATTACTCAAGGAAACATTTTATATAGAATGTCCTATTTTCCATACCCATCTGACCCCCCGCCCACCCCGAAAAAATCCACCGCCCAACCAATCACTGACCAACAGAAGACTGCCAGTCACCAACACGTGCAGCTCAGTGCCGGCACTTCCTTTGCTGTTCTCCACCGCCACGGCACGCACTTTGTCCAACGCATCCGAAACACAACTGAACACAGCGGAGGGATGGCCAGGAGCCTATGGGAAAATGAATGAGGAATTTTTTAAAATAATTTTTAGAAAAAAAAACTGATCATCCCTTAAATATTCGACCATTTTTGGAAAATAAAATATATTTAATCGCTTTAATAGAGAAACGTTCGAATAATACACAGAGAGGAATATATTTACAAATAGATAAAAAATATAATTTTTTTAAACCTTCCGCAGGTCCGTACAGAAATTTGATGGGGAATCATAAAAATGTTTTTTTTTCAGTGTAATTTTTCAAAATAATAAGACAATGGGGAAAAATTCATCAGAAATTAAAAAGAACATTTTTTTAATTTACAATTTGTTGCCAAATTTGTTGATCATTCTCGCATCGTCGAAGCTCTGCGCTCAGGTCCAAATTGACGTTGGTCGAGTCTTGGCCAAGTGAGCGCCCGGTGGGCCGACGATCGGGCGGACAGATCAGCGCCGGACAGAACAGTGCCATGTCAAAACGGCAATCCTTTAAAAAATAAATTAGGAAATAACAAAAAAATTTTCGCATCCCTAAATATTGGCCTTGGTTTTTAAATGTGTTTTTTTACTTTTAAATTTGGCAACAGTTGGGCCGAACTTCGGTCGCCGGTGCAATGGAACAACAAAATGCGAATGACTGAAACGGACGGCGCTGTGACGGTGGCACCGACACTTTGGAGGAACCATTGGGCACAGAACTGAAGAGTTTTTTTGATTTTTTAAAAAGATTTTTTTTTATTATTTAAAATTTTTTAAAAATACAAACTGTGGGAAGAAAGGAAGCGAGAGATAAGGGAAACGAAAGAGGAATGCAAGAAATAGCATTGAAAAGCATTTAGGAAAATTAAATTAATAGAATTTGTAAAATAAACTGAAAATGTATGCCTTTATGCTTTGGGGGGTGTGCGCGCCGTCCAAGTGGAACACTGTGTTTGGCCCTTGTCGCAACAGCTGACTCCGCCCGTCCCACCGGCACTTGGCTAACGCTTGCGCAACGCCTGGGGCAATTTATTTTTAAATTTTAATTCATAAAAAGCCATTTTTCAACGGGAAGAATAGACTATCCACTTTACCATTTTTAACTGGCTGACTAACCATGAGTCAATGCAAATGCGTTCAAACGATTTGTCGGGAAATTCGGCTCTTTTTTGTCGACGGTGTTGTTCCCATCAAGTTGGAGCAGTTGCTGGAGATCATTTGAATTAGTGTCGCTGCTTTTGTTGGCTATTTCTGTGCCATTTTGATCAGCTTCTTAAACCAGAATTAGTTTTTAATTTAAATATAATTAGTCTGTTAGGAAATCATAATTATTCGAATTTTAGTCTAAATAAATTCCCATCCCTTTTTTTCGCAATAATTTCAGAAAAGGCAAGAAAAGTTAAGATATGTTCTTGGAAATTGTGAAACAAAATAATGGAATAAAAAACATAATTTTAAAATTCTGAATGAATTTAAAAAATTTAATCAGTTTCATAAAAATGAATTTCAATTTTTTGGAAGAATTGCCGACCAATGTGCCGTCCGTGTCGTTTGAGCAGCCAAATGCGTGCCAGTTGGAGTGCCAACGAAGCATTGATGTGCTGATGCGGGCCGGCAATGCCAAGTTCAAACGGCCGTTGACCGCCGGTGGAAGAAGGCCAACGATAATCGGTGAGTGGAGGGACAATGAAAAGGGGGCACTGAAAAGCGGGGAAAAGTGATCAAATTAAATAATTAATTTAATAAATGATCTGAGAATAAAACGACGAAGAATTACTGATTAAATATTTGAAAATAATTAACAAACCCAAAAGTGAGAATTAGCAGAGGATGATCAGAAGAATTAAAATGATCATAAAATTAATCAGTGAATCAATAAGGAATGAAATAATTGCAGGGGTTCAAACTCATTAATTTTATTTGGTAAAATGATTGAATAATCAACGGCTGTTTGAAAGCGATCAAATTAAATACCGTATTTCCTATAATACAGCCCCCCCCCACTGAAACAAAGCCTCCCTTTTGAAGGGAATTGAAACACAGACCGATCAGCCATGGATTCTATTTCAAGAAATACAGTAAGTAAAGTAATCAAAGAAAATGAAATGTCCGAATTTAATCAATCCCAATAGATAGAATCAACGACCCACCGCCGATCAGTAAATGTTTTTTATAATTATATAAAATTGACCGTCCGCTCCGCGCACCGTTCCTCAATGACGCGCATCGCATCGCGCGGTTGTTCCACGCTAAGCATGACGGCGCCCGGTTTCGCAATGCCGGCCTTATTCCACGCAATTTGGGGCAAAGTGGTGCCGAGAACCCTTAAATTAAAAATTAAAATAAAAAAGCCCAATTAAGGGGAAAAAGTGCAAAAATAATAATAGATAAGTTAACAAAAGTGTGATAATTATAATAATTGGTAAAACCAGTGTAATTAAATACTTTAATTTAAAAAACTGGCAATTTGGTCCAAAATTGCGCCTATTGGCATTGCCGCCTACTTTTTTTTGTGCCTAATGTGCCTATTATAGGATTTTCGAAAAATTCCTTAACAAAAATGCAATAAAAACGAAAAACATACCCCTAAGAAATGACCGAAAAAAATTTGAGAAAATACAACCCTAAGAATTGAAAATTTTTTTCCAAAAATTGGTTAATATTTTTTTCTTAAATAAAAATTTTTGGTTTAAAAATTTGTTCTTATTCGAAAAAAAAAACTTTAAACAATTAATAATTTCATTTAAAATTGAAATATTTAAGTTTTAACGTATTTTGTTACCTAAAAAACATTAATAAAAAATTTTGTTTGCCTATTTTAGTGCCTATTTAATGCCTTTTTTGCTATTTTTTATGCCTTTTTAGGTGCCTATTTCGCGATTTTTTGTGCCTAAAAAAGGAAGCCCTATTAATGGCATTCCATCGCAAAATAATATTTGGCATTATTATTTGGCGTTCTGTCTCACTTTGTGTGGTCCAAGTCCAAAGTGTTGATGGCACACACAATTGGACGTCGAATTACGTTGGTGCAGTCGTACTCACCTGAAAATCAAATAAATATTAATAATTTTTTAAATTTAAATATTTTTGTCATACCGCCAATTCCCACCTCCACAATTGCAACGTCCACGCGCTCGTCGCAAAAAATGCGAAAGGCGAGCAGTGTCAAAAATTTGAAATAGGCTGGCATTAGTTTGACCTTCAAAAAATTAAAAAAAATTTTTTAGTTTCTTAAAAATTTTTGGGACAAAAATTGCTATTTTTTCCAAAAAAAAAAAATTCATTTTTTGAGTATTGGGGTTGAATTATTATTTTTTTCTTGAGGGACTGTCCCCAAAGGCCAACACCAAAATGAATTTCGAGATTTATTCTCGGCCTGAAAGTCCGCAGTCTCGAGAAATAAGTTAAAATTCCGGAACAAAAACTGGTCGGTCTTGGAGCCTCGAGAATTGTTGAGTTTCCAGCGGCATAAAAAATGGTGAAATTTTATTTATTTTGAAACGCATATAAAAATGGAAGACTTCGCTAATTTGGCAAAAATCATTGGTACTTTTCCGCTTGGGGGCCCCACATTTATTTAAATTAAAAAACGTCAAACAAAGAGCGCGCGCCATGCGGATCCATTTGATTATATTTTGGCCCAAATTGTTGTTTTTATGACTCCCAAATAGATGCAGCGCTGTTTTTGACTATTCAGCGCGCTTTTTGTTAACGTTGCTTAATTTAAATAAAGATGGGGCCCAAAAGTACCAAATCCTTTTTTTAACAGCAGCACCATTATTAATTTGCCACCTCTTTTTTGTGCTCAAAAAGTGTGTTGTAAATGTGAAAGAATTGCTGGGTGAAAATTTGCTTTGAAATTGGTCGTCCATTGATGCGAATGCGTTCACGGACATGGACCAAATGGGGAGAACTGTAAAAAATTAAATTTAAAATTGACCAAAATTTCCTTAAAATAAAAAATTTTCATGTCTTAGATTTTGTAATTGGGTGCCTGCCACCCACCCACACCTGTAAAAGCCAGTTTTGTAGCCAAGGGAACGCAAAATGGACTCCAGAAAAGCGGCGGTTGAACCTGTAAAAAGAAAATAAATTTGGATTTTAATTTATTTTTTAAACAAAAAAAACCTATATCGATTGTGTTGATTGGTTTATAAGAAGGTGGGAGTTCACCTTTCTTCTCATTCGTTCATTTAAAAATACTAAATTTCGTCTCCCTGTCCTCTATTAATATTTTAATTAAAAATTTTAAGCATTAAAAAGAATTAAATCAATGTCAACTCGACCCAATAGCTTTTTCAACGCCGCCATGCCGCCCCTTGGACAGGTAGAACAACTTGTTCAACCCATGTTCATCAATGCGGCACATCAGCAAATGCCGGTATTTTTCTTTGTTTTTAATCGGAAAACCATTCTGTTTTAGTCGCCATTTTGTGACGATGGCACTCACACCATTCAATTTTTGAATGGGAGCGTCTCTATTGTGGGCCGCCCGCTGCCGTCTGTTATTCATTACAATGTTTCTTCAATTAAATGATTTTTTTTTCAGGCCGCTTTGTCTCACCGTAGTAGCAGTGGACCACCGCCCGCACCAACAAACGCCAGCTGGCCCTCTCCCTGTGACCAATGTTGTGCTGCGTAACGGCGACGGTCAACGTGTTGAAGCTTCGGGTTGGCAGCACCAGGCCAGTGTTCTGGCGTCTTTGGACATTGGGAGTGCTTACTGGTTCACCAACTGCACTGCGCGGGCCCGATACCAGCTCAAATGTGGAAGCACTTCGAAGAAAAAGCGCTAGAAAAAATATATTTTTTAATTTGAAAAATTTAAAATTTGAAAATAAAAATGGTATTAATTGGTTGACTTAAAAAATAATAATTAATAAAATCAAAAATGTTTCCATTTATTAAAAAACAATTTCAACGACAAAAATTAAGAATTTTCATATAAAAATTGTTGCTCAATAAAAATTTAAATATCGAAATATTTAAGGCGACTACGGTTCTCATTTGTCCTATGAATATTTAAAAGTTTAATTTTAACAAATTTACAGCTAAAAAGTTACACAAAAATTGTAAAGAATTTAGAAACAAAGATTTTTTTAATGAAAATACTGACTTTTTAATAGTTTTTTATTTAAAAATTGTACAAATTGTAATTAAATGATACCGATACGCGCGCGTCTTCCTCAGAGACGGGCAGCTCAATTGGTTGGTTTTGGGGTGTGATTGTTTTCAATTATTTTACTATGACTAAACTTATAGGCCACACGACCAATTGAGGATTGTTTCGTCATTGAGCGGACGACGCCAATGCGCAACACCCTCCGCAACACCAGGGGCGAACTCTGCGAAATCCGCTTCCTGCCTCTGGAGGACGCCGAGCGGCCCGACCTCGTGCTCGAGACGCTCATTCAGCATCTGCTCGACCGTGTCCTGGAAGGTCACCCCCCACCGATGCTCGTTGGGCTTCAGCTTCACCCGCCCGGATTCGATCGACCGTACGTCATCCGACTCCGCCCACCGGAGCAAAACAATGCGGCAACATTGGCGGCAGCCATTGAACGCCTGAACGAACAGTCGGCAGCTGGAATCGAACTTCTTGCCGGAACTACAGTAACCAATGACAAATAATAATTCAGAGAAAAAGGAAAAATATATGAAAAATAAATTGGCCAAATTTCTGCCCTAAAATACATATGTAAATTCAAAAATTCAAGCACGATAAGTTTTTGGAGAAAAAAATCATAAATAATTATTGAATTAAAGGAAGTTTTTCAGAAAAAAAATACTAAATTTCTCTGATAGGACTCCCTGTAGACTCTGTACAGTACCCTGTTGTACTACCGTACCGTTTTTCGCTCGTCTAAGTCGGCAAAAGCGGAAGGAACAATGCTGATAATAATGATGAGAGGAATGAATGCAGCAACAGCAGGCGATGGTTGTTGATGAAAATGCTCGGCGGAATGCTGCGCCGAGCACAGCGGCGGGCGCCGGCGCCACGGGGAAAACGGAGGCAAAACGACGCCATGGGAAAATGACCTTCAACGTTGTGGTCGTCATATTTTAATTATTGTAATCAATCAACAATCGGCTGTTTTGGCATTGGGGAATTATTATCGTGATGATGACAATAAATTATGGCGTTATTTTTCGAAGATTTGGCACTTAAAAGGCTATAGGGATTAGTGTTCGGCACCGAATTGGTCTCTGGCCGGATTTCCCGGACTCGAGCCGGAAATCCGGGTTTTGAGGTCCACTGATTTCCCAGGATTATGAATTGAGGGGTCGGGAGAGAGTAACCCAAATAAAACAGAAAATTGGAAATCCTTTTTTTGGGGATTAGGGCAAAGTAAAGCTAAATCCCAAATTAATTCGCTTTACAACGGATAAGTTCAACCCGTTTAAAAAAAATGCCAAAATATAAAAAATAATTTGTCTAATTATCAAAATCAAAAAGATATAGGTATATGCTTATGTAAAAACAGAACGTTCCACCGCACATTCCCATCAAAAATTTATTCCCTCATTTATTGATAAGAAAAGCGACAATTGTGAAGCAATATTATGTGTATGTATGTGTCGAAACATTAAAATTGCACAAAATTTAGCAAAAAATAATGTTTTAAAAAATTAATTGCGAAAAGCTGAAAATTAAAATGGACGGACTAAAAAATAAAAGAGCAATATGGTAAATATATGTATTGGTAAGCTGTGTGTGTGTGTGTGCTAAATAATATGTTGTTTTTGTTGTTGCTGCTTTAATGACATACATATTGAGATTAATTAAAGGAAAAAGTCAAAATTATCGATTGATCGCTGCTATGGTTAATAAATAAAGTATCGATCGATTGATTGGCGCTCATCTGTCAGTTCATGAACATTGAGTGCACAAACTGTTCAAAATCGAGCGCATTTTCAATGGTACGGCCGGACGCCGCGTCCACGTAGGGCTTCATGCGCTGTTTGCAGTATTGCGCTTGTTCCTGGGTCAAATTCTGCAAAAAAAGGGAGGGGGCAATATAATATTAAGATAAAATTAGAAATCTATCAAAAATTTTTAGACAAATAAAAACGGTCCCAGGAGGGGCAGCAACCCCTAAAGACCCCCCGCAACCGAAAATTTTATGTAAAAATATTATTTTTAGTGAAAATCTTTAATTTTCCTTATTGGTACCATTCCAACTTTTCAAAATTTTTTAAAAATCACTAAGAATCAAAATCTTGAAAAAAACCAAATAAAAATTCATTTAAAAATAAAATTCCATCAATTAATTTAAATATTCTTCCTGCAGAATTTACAATTTTAACATTCATGTCCACAAAAGACCGATTTCTGCGTTCTTTTAAAAAAAGCACGCTTCAATTCAAGGCAAAAAATGCTGTCAGTTTGTACTTCTGAGCCCAGGATATTAAGGGTTATTAACCCATGTTTAGTAAACAAGGAGTTCATGAATATGTAAAATTTTAAACAGGTCGGGTTAAATGAGCACGATGTCCCAAAAATATTCGAAAATGATCAAACAAAAACATGCCAAAATTACATTTTTAATTAGTTAATTTTAAAAACGCACCGCGAACAGTTCTTCCGCGAACACATAGGGGCGGTACTCTTTGCTGAGTGCGCGGAATGCCATCTCAATTTCGTCACTGGACCGCACATTCTCCGTCTCCTTGTTGATCATGAACGCCATGAACTCCTGCAGGGTGACGTAACCATCGCTGAAAAATGAAAAAATTTACAGAAATTTTTTTAAAGATTTTATTATATTTATGAAAATATCTTCAAAAATCTGACATAACCCTTACATTGGACTTATGAAATTTTTTTTAATAAAAAGGAAGGGAAAAATGCACCCAAAGGAATGTATTTCAAATTTTCAAAAAATACACCTAAAAATTGCTTTTATTCATTTTCTTTTCTTTTAAAAATGAATATAACAATTTTTTCTAGAAAATTTTTTTTTTGAACATGAACGTCATGAACCCCTGAAGGGTGATGTAAGTATGCTGAAATTTTCAAAAAAAATATTTGTTGATCACCAATCAGACCTTGACAACGAGATTCTGTAAATCTTAATTAAAATTCTCGAGACTACAAATGCATTGGCTCTATTGCACTTTATGAGTCCAATCAATTCACAAAACCTGGTTTTTATACCATAAGTTTTTTCATGTTCGAACAAATCCGTTATTCTTTATTGGGTTGTTCGAACATGAACAAACTTATGGTATAAAACCCGAGTATTTTCAATTGATTGGACGCATAAAGTACAATAGCCATACATTCGTCTCACAAGTTTATTGGAATTCTTCGACAAAATTGCTGATTGTAAGACTGACTGACCGGTTGGGGTCCACCACGTCCAAAATGCGCTGGAACTCGGGCTCCGGTTGACCCTCATCCACCATCGGAAGATCGTAGCCCAGTGCCCGGAGACAGCTCTTAACAATAAATTAAAATGGGCAAAAATTAAATTTTAAAATTAAAATGCCACCTTAAATTGTTGGTGGTCAAGCCGTCCCAACTTTTCGCGGTCAAAGTGCCGGAACATCATGGAGAATTCGCGCAACGCCTCCTCGGAGACGCCCGACTGATTGCGCGCCTATAAAAGCAAAAGCAATCACGTATTAAAAAAAAAGATTTAAACGGTAATAAAAATTAAAACTGTGCCTGTATTTGCTGCTCCAGGTTGTGCTGCATGCGCATCGCCAACTGATCAAGCTGATCCCACGCTTGTGCAAGTCCGACCGTGGAATGTTCTGAGAGTTGTTAAAAAAATATTTTTTTTTTAATAAAAAATTCATTTGTATAGGGAATATTATTGGCTCCAACGCAAACTTGGTTTTTTTTGGATGGCATTTATTTTAAATAATACTGGTTTTTTAAATAAGAAATTCCAAAATGTCAAATCTCCAAATGTCCCACAAAAATCAAATCCCCAAATTTCGTGTACTCCTCAAAAAGACCCCCCGGCGCGGCTTTTACCCCCGCCAAATAGGGGTTTAACACTTTCATATGCTTCATCACACACAACCACCCACCGGTGTATCTGTTGTCCAGGATCAGATGTTCCTCCAGCAGTGCGCCCAAATCCTCCACTTTCTTCAGCTTGGCCCGCTGTGCTTTGATGTCCTGCGCATTGCGACGGATTGTGTCCAATTGTTGCTCTTAAACATTCTATTTTCCCAGCGGAAGGCATTCATCAGAATTGAAAAATTTATGTGCTTTAAATTTTGGGTGGAATAAAAAAAAACGATTGATTACCCCTCCAAATCTTTTATCGTTACGACGGCCCTACAAAATTAGGCATCCACTCGGGATAATTGGTTTGCCATACTCACCCAATGATCCGCTTGCTTCCATCATTTCGCCACGTGTGTCCGCCAACCATTGGTGGAATTCATTGGCCTGTCGTGCAAATTCTCGTCTCAGTTTGTCGTTGTCCTCCTGGCGCCTGTGCTCCTTTTGCAGCTCCAACTCGCGCTCTTTGATTATCTGTTGACATGGAAAATTAATTTAAAAAAATATTTTATTTAACAAGTCTATAAAAATTATTTGATCAATTTTGATGATGAAATATTAATCAATTACAAAAAACTGATGATGAATTTTGCTGGTAAGCATTATCAATGACAAATTTTTTGAAATATTTAATCAGCGTTAGCTATAAGCAAAATTGATTCCGAGTGATCAGTGGCCAATAATACCGATATAGATAACAGATACAGATTTAAAAAAATTGATGGATTTATTGATAAAAAAATAAAATAAAAATCAGGCTTTGACGATGTCCATTGAAACTTAGCAATAAAAAGATTTCTGATCAATTTATCAGAAGAAATCAAAGTTCAGCTGTCAGTGGTCATAAATCAGTTAAACAATATCCAGATGTCTCACCTTTTGCAAATTTTGCCAAGTCTCTGACAGTGCCTCGATGGTGAACCACGTGTATGGGTTGGGCCCAACATTGTACGACTTGATCTGACGGTCCAACTCCTGCAACTGGCGGAAGTCGTCCTCGGCGCCAACCAACGACTTTTGGAATTCGGTGTGCGCCTCGCGAAGGGCTTAAAATATATATATTTTTAAAATAAATAAAAATATATAATATTTTTTAAAATTACCCCGAATTTCCTCCAATGAATTGCATCGGACCGGGTCCGTCAGATCCTCTTCCGCATTCTCAAACCACGAGTTGAAGGCGGACGCTTTCTTGGCGAACGTCAGATACTGTAATTTACAAGAGGAGGTAATTATGCTATTCTCGGCATTTACAAGATTCAAAATATGCCATTCTCGAATTAAAATGCACACTGACCAGGTCCTCAATTTGTTTGAAGTGCGCCTGGGCCTCCGTCAATTTGCGACGTCGTTCCAGCGAATTTGCTAATAATTGCTGCCAGCGTTGGATGACCGCCCGGTGGCGTTGTTCAATTGCGGCGGATTGTTCATGCTCCGCCTCCAGCAATTGGTCCTTCAGCTCGGTCACCCGTTGGATGCCTTCGTGCTGAGAAATTAAAATTTTGAAAAATAATTTTAGAAATAATTTAATGAAATAGTAATGGGCAAAACTATTTTCGAATAATCTTATATTTTTTCCTTTTTATTAATTTTCTTTTTTGATTTTTTGGACGATTTTTATGAATTTTTCAGTACCTTTTCCATTTTTTTGTGACTAAAATCCAGTCCTAATCAGGGCTGCACGAAAACTCTAAAAAAATTTTTCGTATACGAATACGAAAACGAAACAAGAAACGAAAAATAAAATTTTTAAAACCGAAAACGAAACGAAAAAATTTTGGCGGACGAAAACGAAACACGAAAACGAAAAAATAACCGTTTCGTATGAAACGGAACGAAAAAACCGAAATTTTTTTTAACTTATTTCATTCATAATTAAGAAACGTAAATCTTTAAAATTATATCCTCAAACTGAGTGTATGCAGATCATAGTAGGTGGAAAAGCGGATATGGCTCTAGTACAGGGGTGTGTGATTGAAAATTTTTCGAAAAAATAACACCAAAAAAAAAATTAAAATTTTGAGTCAAAAATAAGGAATTTTTCAAAATTGCTTCAACTCAGTTATTTTTATAATTGATCCATCAAAATGCACATAATATTAAGTGTAATTTGTTAACAGATTTAGTAATTAAAATAGTAAATTAAATGAAAAAAAACGGTAAAATAAAGTGCGGGCATATGGGATCGAACCCATATTAAAAAAACAACAAAAGTCTGAAGTGTGCACGACTAAACTACAACAGTTCAATGAAATACTTATTTTTTTTTTACTAAAAAAGTCATTCTTAAGGGTGTAAATATTTTCGTCTTTTTCGTCAAAATTCCATCTGACGAAAACGAAACGAAAATTTTAAATTTTAAACTCGAAAACGAAACACGAAACGAAAAATGAAATTTTTAAAATCGAAAACGAAACGAAAAAATTTTAACGAACGAAAACGAAACACGAAACTCAAAAAGTGCCGAAAATGTAGGACGAAACGAAAACGACACGAAATTTCGTGCAGCCCTGGTCCTAATGATACACAATGCTCTCTCCCACCTCAAAATTGTTCAGCCCATTGTCGAAAGTGTCCTGTTTGTTCAGCAACAGTTGCACCGACGACAAATCGCGGCCAAAATCAGCGGAACGAACGTGCGGTTCTTTGTCACCGATCCAACTCTCCACCACATCGCATTTCCACATGAACTGAAAAATTGGACCATTGGGTTACGGCATTTCGAAATCCGGTTTGGTGCCATAAGAAATGCGAATCATTGAAGGTGGACAAAAATTATTCGAATCCCGCTTCATTTAAGGGGAGTCTCAAAATTAAGAAGTCTCGAATAAATAGAAGTTGTCATTCAAACAATTAGATGCCATGTCTCTGAATCCAATAATGCCGGATTATATTAATGACTGATCAGTCTTCATGCAAAAATTTAAAATAATCAGAAAAATTTCCACCATTTCGAGAGTATTGAAAAAGTCAATATTATTAGACAGACTTTCAGTCTTCTTGAGAAACCAGTCAACAACGAGTCAATTATCTACCTGCATGTACGCGTTGTTGTCGCGCAACTTTTGCAATCGTTGGACGGCCAATTCTTTGATCAGGATCAAATGCTTGAGTAATTGTTCCGTGCGCGTGCCGATGTTCTTTGCGTGGTGATTGCCAGAATTGATGAGCTGTAATTATCAATTAATAATTATAATTAACAAAATTAAAGGAATTTAATGTTAATAAAATAAAGTAGCTGATCTTTTTTCTGAGATTTTCGTTTTGAGAAATTTTTTCGACAGTGTTTATAAAGTCACCCAAGGAAACAAATATGTTAGCTTCTTTAAAATTATTAATTTTGAATAAAAATATTTTAATATGTCCCTTTTTAAGACAAATTTTGGCTTTATTATGTGTCAATTTCGCCCTCCCCCGCGTGTGCCATGCCATTCTGTCTCCCACCTGTTCGCCTTGGCGCTGCAGTTCGTCAATGCGCTGCTGGTGCATCTGCAGGTCCACCTCGAACGTGTCGTGCTTCTTCAACAGTCCCTGCACTGCAGCCATGTTCTCACCGACGTTGGGCGAGCTGAGTATCTGTTGCTTCTCGTTCAGCCAGGCTTCCTCCTCCTCAACACGGCCAATGAAATTTTGGAACTCCTCACTGATGGGGGAAGGGGAGGAAAAAATAGGGAATAGAAATTTAAAAAAATAAATTTTTAATTATTATTGGGTAATTCAATCAATGTTCATTTCGCAAAATAATTGACTGAATTTTAGGTATTTATAAAATTAAGCAATAAATAAAAAGCAAAATCCAAAAATTTGAGATTTATTACAGAAATTTAAATAAATTTATTTGGACCGAGAATTTCAAATAAAATTTGAAAATATCGCTTTGTGTAGCTTTTGAAGAGATATTTTTTCAATAACTTTTTCAAAAAATATTAGAAAAATTGGGGAAAATAAATTCACTCATATAATTTTGAAATTTTCAATGCTTTTTCTCCCTTTTCCCACCTCTCCTGCAGCTTTTTTTGCCGGTCCTCTGCCAATTCGACCATTTGTGTCCAACTTTGGTCCAATGCTTTGATACGGCGCTCAATCTCCGGCCCGCCAATTTCGCTGGACTCGGCCAATTCCTTGCCCTTGGAGCGCACCACTTCCACTTGGGGCTGATGGGTGTTCAACTCACTGTTTTTGAAAAAAAAAGTGTAAGAAAATGACGCAATTTTTGGGGGTACATTTTTTGTACCCGGTCTTGAGTCAACGCCAAGAAAAAATTCGGTTTTTCCTGTTCTCAGTCCTAACATTGGACACCTTTTTAAATTCTTACTTTTTTGCATTTTTCTAAATTTTCGTGAATTCTAACATAAAAAAAATAATTGGACAATAATTGGAAAAGTTAGGCGGCCTAAATTGGCTTAAATGTGGGTTGGCGCACGGAATTTTTGCTTCTCATCAGTAAAAGACAAAATATGGCATTTATTTCTGGCAAATAAATATTTTTGGAATTTTATTAATGAGCTCACCTGCCAAAACGACGGTGTTTACGGCGCAAATTTTGAACGCCGGCCAAATCACGGCCATAGTCGTCGCTGCTCACCAACAGCTAAAAAACAAAAATTAATTAAAAATAATTAAAAATTTATGTATTTGTAAAATGAAGGTCGGCAGGCGTCACCATGAGAAATTTTAAAATTTCAGCGCCATTTTTAAAAAAATTTACACTAGAAAGTTAGTTTATTATTTTGTGGTAAATTTGAAAAAAAACAACGAATTTAAATAATTTTTTAAGAAAAAAAATTTACTTTTTAAATTGCGTTTTTCATGAAAATTTCAAATAATAAGTTGAAATATATTTAAAAAATAAATCCATCCGATTAAAACAAATTCACTCACTTTCTTCTCCTTTATCCACGACTCCTCCTCGTCAATGTCGCGCAGAAATTGGTGAACAGTGATGGCTTTGTTCAGTTTTTCGCGACGCACATCAGTCGAGTCCTGAAAGAAGCAACAACTAAAGAGGGTTAAGAAGCACAAAAATAATTTTTCGAAATTGCAAAATATTTTGAAATATTAAATTTTAAACCAAGTAAATTGGCGAGATGTTTTTAATCAACAATATGATAAAATAATAAATATTTTATAAAAAATCCATTTTTTATTTGAATTAAAACAAAAATTAAATTAAATTATAGAAATGCAATTCATTTAAAATTGGTTTTTTTCCATTAATTAATAAAATATGCTTACAAAATAAATTAAAAGATAAATCCACTTATAATTTAAACAGAAAGGATTGCGTCGGTTTTTCCAAAATTAATTTTTAAATTTCGGATTTCCTTTTCACGAATGTTAAATAGATAAATTTAACATTAAAATACAATTGATTCTTTTCACCCACTTTCACTTGCTCATATCTCTCGTTGATGTTGCGCCGGCGTCCGTCAATTTGCGCCTGGTCGAACTGCTCCGACTCGAGCAGGGCATCCGCCTGACGGTTCATTTCCTCCACTCGGTCGGCATGTGCGACGATGTCGGCCTTAAAAATAAATAATTTTAAAAATATAACATTTTTTGAGATTTAAGAAATGCATTTTACCTCCAATAGTTGATGCTTTTTCAACAAATTCTCAATGCTGGCCAAGTCCCGACCGTAGTCTTCAGAGGCGAGCAGTGTTTCGACCTGAAAAAATGAAAATTGTATAAAAAATGTTTAATACATTGGTAATATCAAAAAACAATTTAAGTTGACAGAAGAGGAACGTGTGATCCTCGAAGCCACAAAGGAAATGAAAAATAAAATATGGATTCAAGCCTACTTTTTATCAAAAATGATTTAAAAAAAAATCGCATCATTCAAATTAATGTTTTTAAATAGTCAAAAAATATCACTAAATCTCGGAATTCAGTTTAAAAAAATATTCAAAATCCTTAAATTCTTAAATGATTAAATTTAATTGATTTATTTGCGGCAAAAACTAATTTGATATTGCTGTCAGTAAAAATCATTTATTTAAAAATATTTTAATTGTTTTAACATTTTTTTGATGAAATTCACCTCTCCCAGCCAAAACTCGAGGTCCTTCACCGCTGCCATGAACGTCTTCTGCTTGTTTGCCTCCTTCAACCGATGGCTTTTCTCCGTCGTCGTCTTTACCAGCTGTTCCCATTGGTCATTGAGGGCGCGCAGACGAGCGGACACCTTAAAAATGAACAATTTAAATTTTTAAATCCAAAAACTAGGCTCGAAAAATTTCAAATTTGAGAGAAAAAAACCTCTTACTAATTGCTTTATTAAAAATAAATTTCAAAATCTTTTAAAGATGGCGGACTGAAGTGTCAATTGTTGAAAATTTAGTCCCCCACCATCAAAATTCGTTTTTTGAACACACCGCAGTTTCGCCTCCACCACATTTTGCTGCGGTGATCAGATTTTGTCCTGCTGAGATCAGTGTGGCAATTCGATCAGCATTGGCGGACAGTTCAGCTTCAAATGCCTGCAGAAAGCAATTAAAATTAATGGCAATATTAAGACAAATAAAGGGTGGAAACGTGAAATGATGGAAATTAATAATGGGGTAAATTGCTGTCCTAAAAAGCATGAGAAATGCACAAAAAATACTAAAAATTGTTTTTTTTTATATCGACAAACGATCAAAATTACGAAAAACTTTGCCCAAAATTGAGAAAATTCCACTCAGAAATCGAGTCTAGGCGCCACAACCTTTGTCCCCAACTCCCGAATCCACCTGTTGCTTTTGGTGTTTCTGTTGAATGTTGGTCGGGTCCCGGTAGGTCTCCTCCTGCGCGACTTGGAACTTCTCCGCTATCCAATTCTCCACTTCGTCCGCGTCGCGTGAGAACTGTTGCAGGGTTTGCGACTCGCCCAATTTTGACCGTTTTTCGATCAGTGCCGCCTTAAGCTGATCCCAGCGCTCGAAAATTTGGTCACGTTTGGCAGTGATTTGCTGGAAAAATGGGGAAAATGCCATTAACTTCATGGTGCTTGAAATTTTAAGAAATTAAAAAAAAATAAACTTAATTCTCATTTTATGAAAAAATCGGGAAAATTCGCAAAAAAATCGTTTTAAAATAATCTTTTAGATCAAATTTGTAATTTTTGGGAGAAAGGGGGGGGGGGAATGTGCGAGGGTCTGCTCCGGACTCAGCAGGGAGGTCCATTGGCATTGCCATTATTGGCACTGTTAAAAGCAACTTGCCGGTGCCGCGTAGTGCCCTGCTTGGACCAGCTGTCGTGCCAACGTGTCCAAGTTGTTCAGCTTTTCTTGCTGCGACGCGATCGCCTTGTCAAAGTCCTCGTGCTTCTTGATCAGCGACTCGACGTTGTCCCCGGTGGTGTCCTCTTGGGACAGAAAAGCCTGAAGCAATAGGCAAAAAATAAGACAGAACAATTTGGAGCATGACCAAAAACTGGTTTTTACTGTTTTAATTGGTTTTTTAAGATTTTTTAAAGATGCTAAAATTTTGCATTTAATAAATAAAATTGCTAAAAAACTAAAATGCTTTCCGTAGGTAGCAGGGATAGGAGCTGACGCCCTCAAAAAGTTTCGGAAACCGAATTAAGACTGCTGAAAAAATTGCGTTAACCGGCAGTCGGAATTCGATGGCCCAAAAAAGTTCGGCGATCGAGATTACGACAGCCCAAATCTCGGCAACTGAAAATCGGAATTCCGGGCCCAAAAATATCGGAAATCGGCCGACACATCCCTAATAGGCAGTATTAATGGCGAAAGATTTTTTCAAATTTAAAAACTGATGCTATTGTGCTATAAATTATGGCGCCGTGCCATTTTGCCATTTAAATTAATTAAAAATCATAAAGTCATTTAGTGTGCAACCAATTGCTCACCTCCCGTGCGCTCATCCAAGTGTCGCACTGCTCGCAGTCGCGATGGAACAGCTGCAACTCCAAGCACTGGTCCAATACCTTGCGCCGCTCCACCCACGCCTCCTCCAGCCGACGTCGAGCATCATTCACCTTAAGTGAAAATGATTTTTGTATACGATAACTGTAAATAATACTGTAGAAGAAAATAATAGAAAATAGAGAGGAGAACAGAGAAACAGAGACAGAGAGAAAAAGAAGTAGATAACACGAGACAGGGTAAAAAAGAGGAGTGAAAAAAAGCGGAAAATTAATGCAAATTTTTAAAATAAAGGATTAAAAAAAGAACGGAAAAAAAAATTAAATAAGCGAAAAATTGAGCCGGACAAATAGAAAATTTTATTTATCCATGCCATACCGTGTTTCCTAAAATAGACCCCCCCCCCCTATTTTATACAGTTTTCACCTCGTCCATTCGTTGGCGCACGTCCTCGGCCGCGTAGTGTTCGCTGCGGATCAGTTGGTTGCCGAACTGCTCAAACGCGTGGAAGGTGGACGCGCGCGCGTCAATCTCGGTACGGTAGTCTTGGTGACGCTCAAGCAGTGCCTGCAACACAACAACGATGAAACAAACGAATTAGCGTTCTCGGTTTTTTATTGCGAGTTCGATAGGCTACCCACCTCAGCGCCAGTCACATCGTTGGCCAACTCATCGCTGGACACCAATTGGACCATTCCGTCCACCCATTGCATCAGATCACGGTAGTCGGACAAGAAGCGCTGATAATCTAAAAAATAGTAAATAAATTAAAATTTTATAATGAAATTTTTAAATAAAAGTGTGCAAATTATAAATCAGCCCCCAGTTCCATACTTAATTCAAAGCAAAAAAATGGCAAACATAAAACCCGATCAGTAACAAGTGCAAAAAAAAAAATAATTTTTTTTTACAATTTTGATCACTTATTCGGAGAAGCCTAAGGCTTGAAATTTTTGCAAAAAACTCTCAATCAGTTCAGTGGATGCAGAAAAATGAGGCGCGATCATGAAAATTTCCGGCCGAGTCAAACAAATTAAAGTTCGATGATCGGACTGAGTCCCTTCCGATCAGTGTTGATCGAAGAAAAAACTCACCGTAGCTGTCCAGCAGTTTGTCCTTGCGACGATTGGCCTTCTGCGTCAGTCCTGACCACTGCTCGTTGAGTTGGCGTTGCAGGTCATAAATTTGTTCAGCCGCCTCAGGGTGCGTTTGCCGGAGACGGTTCGCCTAAAATTTACAGTATTCTTTTACTGTACCAAACTGATGGAATCGTATGTCAAGCAATTTGGCAGAAATTCTTAGATGCTCAAGGGGAAAGGAATCTCGGAGACAAGGCAATTTGGTAAACTTTTGGGGACATCTGCCCCCACCTTTTCGTCCAATGCCCGGATTTTGTCCCCAAGCGCGGCCAAGTCGCGCTCCACGCCCTCGTGCTTGCGCTGCAATGCCTGCACCGAGCGAAGGTCGCGTCCAAAGTCCTCCGAGTCGAGAGTCTCGTTTTTCTCCTTAATTTAATTAATTAGTTATCTAATGGCAATTGCGGTTGTCGTACACACTATAAACCCGGGCTACCGTACTCCACAGTTTTATTAATTCTCTATTGTACAATAAAGAACCTCTAAACGTAAACTTCCCGGGTTTTTTTTGTATTTAAGTGGATTTTCATGACAATTTCACTAGACGAAGGCGTAAATTTAAAAATCGGATTTCCATGGGGCATAAAGTTTAAAATTGCAAATACACCGAAACATTTAAATTATTATTTTTTAAAATTTCTAATTAGAGAGGCTAAAAATGCTGCAGCTTGCCTGTATCCAATCCTTGGTCTCATCAACGTCCTTGTGGAAGCGTTGCACTTCATGGGCCGACTCCAACTGTTGGCCACGCTCTTCGGCCTTGAAAATTAAATAAATATTAAAATGCAATTAATTTATTTTTAAATATTTTTAAAATTGCACTTTTTGCTCCAACGCTTTCCATCGCGCGTTTAAATCGTCAATTTGTTGACGAATACGCACCGCCGTCTCAGTTTGGCCCATTTGGGACAATCTTTGGAAAATTAGAATATTTTTTAAAATAAAAGTGAAAAAATCATCCAAAAATCTTCTTCTTACCGTGTCGCGATTTGGTTCATCTCCTGCAAGCGCACCTCATTCGCTTTCAGATCATTTTTGAAGTCGTTGAATCTGAAATTAGTAAGAGTGATCATTAGTGTTAGACGTTAATTTGCTTGGATAAATTTAAAAAATTTTAGCATATTTTTGAAGGAACATAGAGAAATTTTCGATGGGGGAGTATTCTGTTATTGTAGTTTCTCTTTTAATAATTGTTTTTCTTCAAAATTTTTCCCTTAAAAATTTTATTTTTTCATTCATTGCTGCTAATGATCTATAGGACTTTGTGGAAAAACCCGAAAATATGTATAATCTCTCTCTCTCCCTCCCCTCGCTCTCTCTGCCTCTTTTTTCATTATCTCACTGACTTGTTCTGCAAGACCTCCACCTGCTCCAGGTCTTGGCCAATCTCTTGCTGCGAGGCGACCGTCTCACGTGATCGGATCCATTCTGCCAAATCGTTTGCTTCGCGCAACAACTTAAACAGGTGGAAAATTAAAATTATATTGCTTTGAGCAAGATTTTGACAAAAATTTTGTTTAAAAAATGATCTAACCGTCGTTTTACTCACCTGGTAGGCCTTGCACGCCTCCTCCAACTTGCGCTTGCGCTGCTCGCCCAGCATCAACAGGCGCTTGTATTGGTCCTCAATCTGACTCTGCTTGGCATTGATGGTGTTCATCGGTTGGCCGGCCAACGCCTGACAAATAAAGCAGCTTTGTTATGGAAAATTTGGCCGAGAAGTGAGATCGAAATTATGTTGGCTTCAAGATTCTCGAAAATCACAGGTCCACTGATCGATTGTGTGTTTGAATCATTTTAATTTTATTGAAATAGTTTTAAAAAAATAATAATAATTTATTTTTATAATTGATTCATTTGCAAGGGGTTATTTTTTGAAAATTTTGGGAATTTCTCTCATTAAATTGCTCATAAATTTCAAAAACGGGGTTGTCCGTTAAGATTAGGATTTTTTGTTTTAGCTATGTCGGCTTTCCCACCTGATGGTGGTGCTGTGAGCCGGGCTCAATCCGCTTCACATAGGCGGCCGGGACGAAGCCCTGGCGGTCGCTGACCTCCACCTTCCACCAGTCCTTGTTGGACGCGTTCAGCAGCGTCAGCACGTCGCCCTTTTTCATAGACACTTCTCGCGGCGACTTTTCGGTATACTTAAATAAAAAAAGACATAATTTATAAGAGATACCAAAAGTGTTTAGTGATTGATAGTAATGGTAATCAATTAATGAGAAAATTTGCCTTGGATTTAGGCCTAATTACCCAGCCCCAAGAGCTGAGCTGAGATTTGGTAGGAGTAATTTATATGAACAATTGGAATTTAGAATTAAAGGGAGGTTTGGGAGAGGAGAAACGAATCAGGGGAATAAAATGCACCACATGTGGCACATAATAATGCTAATCAAAAATAGTGGATCAGAGCTATGATTCGAGAAAGCCATGTGTTTATGGGTTTCTAGGTCGAGAAATTATCGGACTCGAGCAACACTACGTAAAACATATTTCAAAAATGTGATATTGTTCTCGCAATTCTTATGAGGGAAATAGTCCAGAGGAGCCCTCTTACGCGTCCGTAATTAGGCCCCGCAGGGCTTGGAAGGGAAGGGATGTTGATGGGTGCCTGGGTGTACCTCCCAGGCGGGGATCGATTGGCCATTCCACTGAATGACTCCCGACTGAACTCCGATTGTCCCTTTTGCTGGTTATCCATTGCCTTTTAAGCGCCCCCTCGTGATGGGAGGAGCTCTATCGGAGAGATAAAAGATACTAATTGTTCTGGAATTTGTTTCTCGGCGCGTTTGTTTGGGAAAAATTTGGAAAATTGGCTATCTCTTTTTCTGCTCAACAGTAATAGGAATTCCAACCGCATTCTCAGAATAATTACGCCGATACTAATTGTTCTGGAATTTGCTTCTCGGCGCGTTTGTTTGGGAAAAATTTGGAAAATTGGCTATCTCTTTTTCTGCTCAACAGTAATAGGAATTCCAACCGCATTCTCAGAATAATTACGCCGATACTAATTGTTCTGGAATTTGTTTCTCGGCGCGTTTGTTTGGGAAAAATTTGGAAAATTGGCTATCTCTTTTTCTGCTCAACAGTAATAGGAATTACAACCGCATTCTCAGAATAATTACGCCGTTCTGGAATTTGTTTCTCGGCGCGTTTGTTTGGGAAAATTTGGAAAATTGGCTATCTCTTTTTCTGCTCAACAGTAATAGGAATTCCAACCGCATTCTCAGAATAATTACGCCGATACTAATTGTTCTGGAATTTGTTTCTCGGCGCGTTTGTTTGGGAAAAATTTGGAAAATTGGCTATCTCTTTTTCTGCTCAACAGTAATAGGAATTCCAACCGCATTCTCAGAATAATTACGCCGATACTAATTGTTCTGGAATTTGTTTCTCGGCGCGTTTGTTTCGAAAAAATTTGGAAAATTGGCTATCTCTTTTTCTGCTCAACAGTAATAGGGATTACAACCGCATTCTCAGAATAATTACGCCGATACTAATTGTTCTGGAATTTGTTTCTCGGCCGTTTGTTTGGGAAAAATTTGGAAAATTGGCTATCTCTTTAATAACAAATGAACCATTGGGACGAATGATGTCAGGGTGCCATCGGAAAGGTGAATTTCCGGGCAAAATAAAGGATGGGTGAATTTTAATTCCAGATGAGAGCTGAACACTTTTGAGAACAACATTGACTTGATGATCTCTTCTGAAGTGTTCAAGCGGAAAATTTGCTTGACGTCGTATGACCTTTGTTGGGCAAGACGCTGATCCCGAAGTAGTCATCACATATTTTGGAATGACCTCGGTGGGTGTAAAGCGTTCATTGATTTCGACAATTGTGCCAATCTCAGTGATTTGTTCAGATTGCCACATTTCTATGGTAAAATATATATAAATTTTCAGAATCTTAGACTTAGATATTTACTTTTGATGTCAATTACGGTCGCTTGGACCGCCAAAATTGAGGAATTTGGATTAATCCAAAGTTTCCTCTCCTTTGTCATCTCCGTGACGTTTGAAGCCAGGATGGTAAATCTGTTGTCGGCTTCCAATTTACCAGGAGTAAAGAAGTCACCCAGACCAAGACCACTTGACAATAAACGATTTGGGAGCAGAACAAAGTGCGGAAAGCTGTTGTCAAAATCAATTTTAGCTCCTATCAGTCCATTGGCAAGCTCTTGTGCTATGAGATAGACAGGAGCAGACGGTGGTTCTGTGACAAGAGATAAGATAAAGACCAAAGTTTCAAAATTATATTAACTCCTCAGAGTTTTCTTAATTATAAGCTATTGAGTCCTCCCGTTTACCAATTTGCCTAGAAGGACCAGCAACACTTTGTTGCTCATTTAGCATTCGCATCCTCAAGCTCATGAGGATATTGCCCATCCAATTTCGCCCAAATGCGCCATTTTCTGGTGTGTAGTTGCACAGGAATGGGTCGTCTTTGTAGTATCCAACGGCCCACTTTCGATCTTTACACGCTTCCGCAATCCACATGTCGTTTGTTGCCAGCAAAAGAGCTGCCAAGTGCCGATTTTGGCGAAACTTCTGCTCCACAAGGAAGGCGATGAAACTTCTTTGTGTGTTTTCCGACCATTTTCTTTTTGTGGCGGGAGTGGCTCTCTCTTCGGCTTCGCGTCCGAACCATTTTAATTCACGCGGGTGACCGTCTGGCCACCGCGGGGAGTTTGGTGTTGGGTCGTCCTTGTGGATAAATCGCATTAACTCCGCCGCCACGCCATGGAGTTCGAATGTGCGAACTTTCTTCATGACAAACGCCTGCTCCACACAGGAGTATCTTTCCCCCTCATAAACGAACGGCGAAAAGAAGAAGTTACTAAATGGATCGTTCGATCCTTGAAATGCCATTAGGCAATGGCCATCAGTTAGCGAAATCTTCTTCATATCTCCCAGATCAAAATTAACGAACGCCGCAGCGTATGACATTTGTGCTTAGTAAAAGAAACGATTAATTAGAAAAATATGTTCACTTTTTTTTTTAAACCATAAAAATAGTATCTGAGCTGACACAGGACTGAGATAAGTGATCAGTTTCAAGAGTATGATTATAATATTTATTAGATAATGATTGATGAGTTCCTCAGAACTGATAAAAGAGAGATAAGCAATAAACAGTCCCGCGGGACTTATTGTTTAACAAATTTAAAAATTACGAAAGCCTGTCCAATTTCTGTTGGCATTTTCAAGCTGAAACGACTTCTCGAGACCGGTCCACATACTTAAAATACAGTATGATTAAAAGAAAAGAAAAATGATTGAATTTGGCTATCCCAGGTGATTAGTCCTCAGAAAAGTTACCAAAATGCTTCTTTTTCCTGGGATTTTCACGGAGATTATGTTTTGAGCAAAGATTTCTATTTAGTTCTTTTTCTTTTACCTGATTATTGGACTGTGAAGAGGGTGAGGGATTAGGGGTGAGTGCAGGTGCGCTTTCTATTAATACTGTGTTATCAGAGATATTTTGATAGGAATCATGAGAATAGCCAGGTACATTGGTCTGTTCTCTTGATTCTAATTCCTTTAGTGCTTGTTCTTCATCTTTTTGAAGATTTTTCGTGGTGCAAGGGGGTCCTGAGTACTCAAAATACTTTTTAATTTGATTAATGTGTACAATTCTTGGGTTTGTTTGAGGAGATGTGCAGCTGACGATTGTGATAAGGACACCATTAATCTCAATGACTCGATAAAGTCCCTTCCAGGGTAATTGAAATTTCTTGGATGTTTTGACTTTTCCTGCGTAATTGCGTAATAGGACCCTATCTCCTATTTGAACGGTTTGATTTCGTACTAACTTGTCATATTGTACTTTTGACCGTAACTGAGCTTCTTTAATGACCGCCGCAGCGGATTCCCAAGCTTTTCTAAGAGACTTAACTAATTTCTGCTTGACATTGTCAACTTCACTGGTGTTTTCGGGTTCGGTGTTGGGATTCAGAATTTGCTCAATGCAAAATATCGGGTCTCGCCCAAAGACCAAAAAGAAGGGGGTCTCCTTTGTGGAAGAGTGAATTGATGTGTTATAGCAGAAATTGGCACATTCAAGAAATTCATCAAAATCTGGTTCTTCACTTGAAATATATTTCGCAAGTATATTGTGAAATGTCCTAAAAGATCGCTCAACTACTGCATTGCCTTGGCTCCAATGGGGAATAGCATAACATTTATTAATATAGAGAAGCGAACAGAAGGACTTAAAAAAATCAGAGGTAAATGCCGTGGCATTATCAGTTAAAAGACTCGTACAGCCTCCAAACTTTAAATAGCAGTGTTTAAAAAATGCTAGTGCTATTGTTTGAGATTTAGCATCAGGGACAGGTACAGAGATTACATATTTGGTAAATGTGCAAATTATGTTAAGGATATGTTTGTTACCTTTCTGCGTGAGGGGAAGAGGACCTGCCAAATCAAGTGCAATTTGAGCGAAGAGAGTATTTTTTGGTGGCATTTGCATTTCTGCACGATATGAAGGATTGGGTGAATGTCTTAGTTGACATGTGATGCATTGTCTGGTCCAATTGGTTATATCACGGTGCATCATCGGCCAATAAAACTTTCTACATTTCCCTAATGTCTTTTTGATATTCATGTGACCACCATTTATTTGTGAAGTATGAAAAGCTTCAAAAATTAGTGGTCGAAGAGAAAGCGGAATGTACATTCGAGCATTTTGATCTGGTAAGTGTTGGTATAATATGCCTGAGGAAAGACTCAAATTTTCCGCTCTTGATGCAATATCTTCCTTTTCAACTTCTGTGGTCCCCTCAGGGAATGAACCAAAATTTACAAATTCAATTAATTTCCTAACCTCAGAATCGTCATTTTGTTCTTTCCGAACATCAATGGCGAATGTTTTTCCTTCTATATCACGAGCAGTGATGGTTAAAAGAAAATGCTCATGAACCATTCTTGGCTTCATATTCAGCGCAAGACAGACGGGAAAATTTGCTATGTCTTCCAATTCAGCCAAATCTCTAATGGCAATCTCTTGGGTTCTTTCATGTGGGTACCGTGACAAACCGTCAGCTAAAAGATTCTGCTTCCCCGCTACATGAATTATTTTAATATTGTAATTCTGTAACTCAATTAACCAACGCGCAAGGTGTGGATGCGCTTCTGCCTTTTTAAGTAGGAAGGCGAGGGGTTTATGATCACAATGTAATTCAATTTCTGTCAGAAAAATATAGGGTTTGAAATTTCGCAGAGCAAAGATTATTGCTCCCAATTCCGCTTGTACAGCAGGCCATTTGCGTTCAGATGCTGACAGCGTTCTGCTGCAATAAGCAATAACTTCATATGCTTCCGCCAACTCATTCCACTGCATGAGTGCCCCACCTTGGCCAACATTAGAGGCATCTGTGAAGATGTGAAAGGGTTTATCATAATTGGGAAACACCAATATTGGTTTCTCACTCAAAATTCTTTTTACTTCATTGAAGGCCGCAGCCTGTTCTGTACCCCACTCGAAATTGCTCTCCTTTTTAGTTAGTCTGGTCAATGGTTCTACGATTGTAGAAAAATTAGGGACATGTTTACGAAAGAATGAAGCCATTCCTACTACGTGTTTCACTTCTCGAATGGTTTTTGGGTCTGGAAGATTTTTAATTATTTCCACTTTGCTTAGACTAGGAGTGTAGCCGACCTCTTTTTCTGCTCAACAGTAATAGGAATTCCAACCGCATTCTCAGAATAATTACGCCGATACTAATTGTTCTGGAATTTGTTTCTCGGCGCGTTTGTTTGGGAAAAATTTGGAAAATTGGCTATCTCTTTTTCTGCTCAACAGTAATAGGAATTCCAACCGCATTCTCAGAATAATTACGCCGATACTAATTGTTCTGGAATTTGTTTCTCGGCGCGTTTGTTTGGGAAAAATTTGGAAAATTGGCTATCTCTTTTTCTGCTCAACAGTAATAGGAATTACAACCGCATTCTCAGAATAATTACGCCGTTCTGGAATTTGTTTCTCGGCGCGTTTGTTTGGGAAAAATTTGGAAAATTGGCTATCTCTTTTTCTGCTCAACAGTAATAGGAATTACAACCGCATTCTCAGAATAATTACGCCGATACTAATTGTTCTGGAATTTGCTTCTCGGCGCGTTTGTTTGGGAAAAATTTGGAAAATTGGCTATCTCTTTTTCTGCTCAACAGTATAGGAATTACAACCGCATTCTCAGAACAATTACGCCGATACTAATTGTTCTGGAATTTGTTTCTCGGCGCGTTTGTTTGGGAAAAATTTGGAAAATTGGCTATCTCTTTTTCTGCTCAACAGTAATAGGAATTCCAACCGCATTCTCAGAATTAAGTCATATTGACTTTTGCTAAAAATATCTTGGAATTCTTCACACAATTCCTTTAATTTGTTAAGATTTTCACCTGAGACTGATGATTTTGAAAAATCAACTTTAAATGACGGATCTGCGTGAATTATTTTTTGTGACTCCCTCAGGAGATTGATCTCATCCGAGGTGCATTCCATTTCAAGATTAGGATGATCAGATTTGTTTAATTCACATGCAGTCGCAATGCACATATTTTTAATTATATTTTTAGGAAAATTGGTTGGATTGCAAATTACAATGTTCAATAAATTGTCCTTAGGCTTTGAAACTGTGGCTGGTGTGCTTAGGTGTTCATCAGATAATCTTGGGTCCAAATTTTCTACAAGAATGTCCTTGTCTATTGAGAAGATAGTATCTATCCTGGCTTTGACCAGTATTTGAGTACCAGGAGGAATTCGGTGGTGCTCTAGAGCTCGAACTTTTAGGTTTGAGAGGGTACTATGATTTGATTCCATGTTTAGTTTTGATTTACCTATCATGACTTCCTTTTTTGTGAAGTCAAATGTTATTGGTGGCAGGTTAACAAAGATATCACATCCTATGATTATTTCATAATTTTTCATGGCTCCTGCTTGGTCATCAGGTATAAAATTAATTGAACTCCGCAGAGATATATCACCAAGTTTTATTATTACTTCACCCACGGCACATATGCTTATTACATGTGAGGAGACGCTAATAGCTTCCACTTTTGACTCATAAAGCTCGCATCCTATCTTCTTTGCTAAGGAGAGAGGAGCTACACTTATCGTTGCTCCCGTATCGGCTAGTGCCCTAATTTCTAAACCATTAATTTTTGCACGTATAATCGCACTGATTGGCGAACGACTCCTTGAATACACTAAAGCACTCAATATAATTATGGCTACAATGGATGGTAATGCTAATATAAAATTTGCTGACTCAAAGGTTGAGTTTTTCAAGTTCGGAGGAGGACCTTTTGAGGTAATTGGTGCAGCAAGGGTTGCTGGAAGCAATATCATGCACAATACCAAGAACATTGGTAACTCTCTTATTACAGAGCGAGGCCTATGAAATCGTTGTTGTGGAATGTTTTGGGTTCTACCATGAATCAGCATGTGTATATGCCCCAAAATGACCTGATAAGCAGCGACTCGTTGCTTGTCCCATTTAAGATGTTCATCTCCCGAGATTCTGCTAATGGGACCAATTTTTGAATTGAAATTTGGAATTTCTTTTCCAAAGTGTGTTGCAACATCGAGGAATTGTGCTAATTCGCCTGAGTTCCGCGGAAGTAGGAGAGGAATTTCGTGATTAACTGATTTTGAGAGATAATTATTCAACCAAGCAGAGAAATTAGTTTCTTTTGTAAACCATATTTTTTTGAACTCCTTGGAGTTTGATGATTGAGGGTATGCCTCAATAAAGTTACATGAGTTACCATTCAGCGTATCTCGAAAAAAGGACTGACCTGTAGCCTCATTTATGGGCGTTGCAGCAACGCTTCGAAGATGTGAGGAAGTAATGTGACCAATGGTTTTGGTTGGCGAATTAGGATGGTACTTGTTATCGCAGTCTAGATTTTGTTTCTTCCTGCCAAGAAGATTAGCTATAGTGGTGATCATTGGTCGACCTAATGTCTCTATGGGATCTTGAAGTCTGATACCAATGTATGCAAAGAAAAGGCGTGTCAGGAGATCTACCATGCACAATAAAAGACAAATGGTGATCCCAATTTGCCATGCCAGGGAATAATTTCCCACAGCTTTTTGAACTATAGATTCTTCTAGTGCTGACCATTCATCAGAGAGCGTAGTTTTAATTTCAGAGGAATGAGTTTTATCAGCTCGGTATGTGAATTGACTTACTTGTACCAAGTTTGAAGCAAAGGCATGTGTGGCGAGATCGGTAAGATTAAGAATGACCAGATGATGGAAGGCATGTGGTGAGAGCTTTGGAATGCGCGTTGGCTTACCAAAGTCAAGCTCAACCTCCCTGATTTCATGGACATGAACATTGTTGATTGTTCCGTCTACTTGGTCAACTTCAATTGTGCGATCAGCCATTTGAATTAAAATATTTCTCTGGTCCTCGCAAGGAGCTGTTTTAGAATGAAGAGAGACTGTCAAATACGTAGGGTTCAAGAAAGCAATATGTTCCTTTCCATTTAATTTGACTATTATTGGAAGAAATTCAAAACAGGATGAATTGGTATGGGTTGGACGAAATTCAAAGTCAGACTGACTGAGAGGGACACATGGCCATGTTCTCAGAAGAGAAACTCCAACTCTCTTCGCAATTAAGAAGTTATTTTGGTGAATGAACCTCGTAAGGCTTGTGGGATCATTGAGATAGGATGACTGTAACCAACGTTGTGTGTCAAGCATTAAATCACAAAAGGAGTTAAATGCCTGAGCAAAAGCAATGTTAACTGAACGAGATATGTTAGTGTGTAAATAAGAAAGTTGTGCCGCTAACTGAGAGGTAATTCGGGCCAACTCTATGGCTGAAAATAGTCGAATTTATTACACCGTGGGCTTTGTAAGTTAATTGTAAAAGCTGGTCCTTGGTCAGAAACAGTAATATTTCGACCGCAATCTGAAATATTTCTAACAATTGAGCTGGTTAGACCCAAGTCGCCTAAAGTGGAAAGCCATACATTTCCAAGATTATGTCCATCCATGACTCCGATGGGACTGTATTTACACATTTTGTCCTTTTGAGGGACCCATACTAAGACAGTTTTGTCAGAGAGGACACAGTTTCCTTTGTCATAAGAACAAGCTTGAGCGGTTCCCGCAGGAGTTATAATTGAAGTGGCACCAATGTGCGAATATACTTCAGTTTCAAAGGCAAAGCAATTCTCACTCTGGACTTTCTTCCAGGAAAAAGAGCCTAATAACCAAGGACGGGGTGTCTGGTCAATTTTCCTATCTGTGTGCCACAATCCTGAGTCATTTTTGAGATACCCTAAGCTGCAGCGCTTATTGTTTGCCATTTGTAAACATTCATCATGACTCATCAATGTTTGTTCAGAGTCAAGATGTTGTTCTACAGAAACACCACTGATTGTAGTATATTTCTGAATACTTTTGATGATTCTGCGACAGGCCCAGGCCTTGGTAGAAAATTCGAGTGAATTGGGAAAATAGATGGTGCGTCTTTGTTTAGTTAGTGGTTTGGTTGTGTCAATTGACATCCTGGGGCATCGTGGAAATTTGGGAAGGGACCACGTCATTGGTTGAACGCGAGTTTGACAAATCATTGGACCGGATGGAATTGTATTAAAATCTTTAACTAAAGTGGAAGAGAGAGAGGAAATAAGAGTCAGACCCATTAGCACTGGAAAAAATTTTGGCTGAACCATTTTACTGGTTTCCCAATTACTTATTTTGGAGGGTGCTTTGAGAGTATCATTCATCATTGATGAATGAGTTTTGTCTGTACTAGATTCAGATACTTTTTGAATGGTGTTTATATTTTGAGAGGCCGCCTCAGCGGATTGGTCATTTCTAAAAGTTAAACTATTAACTTTAGTTGATAGATCGTTTATCAGTCTGTTTTGTTCATCAATTGCTCTGATGAAATTCAAATTCTTAGATGGTTGGGTAAATTCGTCACGACGTTTAAAACATTTAAACGCGAGGTGACCAACCTTCCCACAGTAGTTGCAAACTGGCCGAGCATTCCAGCGTCGGTCATTTTGAGGGGTTTGATTATTCCATCGTCTATCATTTCTGGAAGTGCGATTGTTCCATCTTCTGTCATTTTGAGGATGATTATTTGATCTGTTAAAAGAGCCTCTTGAGGCTTGGGCATTGTTATCCCAATTGTTCCGGTTCCTCTGTCTGGGACTTATAGGCTCTCTGTTAGAGCCTGTGGGAGCCCATGTTCTAAAGTTGCCTTCCGGGTGGTTCGGCGGCTCGGTGTTGTTGAATCTCGGATTTTGTTGTTCCGAAATTGGGAAAAGAGGTGCTGGAATAGATTTAGGAATCTCTCTATGCATCATTTCTGCTTCCCGTGCATTCATTCTCAATATTTGGAAATCCCTTCTGACGGGCCCACTCAGGGTTCGAGTGAGAAATTTGAGATTTGGATTCAATTTTTCCAAAAATGCTCGACAGAGTACCTCCTCACTAGCATTAGTTGTAAGGTCTGCCGTGGTGGCCTCAATTAGAGGAATCAGTCGTGCACTAAACTCATCTACAGATTCTCCTTCCCTTTGTTTACACATGCTTACTATGGCTGAAAATAGTCGAATTTATTACACAAATATATCACTTCCTTGATTTTTTGAATGGCTTCCGAAGAAGTTGCTTTGTGGGCAGGAAGTAAATTATCAAAAATGCGTCTTGGTTCACCATCAAGGCATGCCTTGAGGCGTGCCACTTTTTCAGAATCATCCCACTTTCTGCCATTGCAGTCAAGCAGGTCCGTGAACTTTCTTGCCCAACGATCGAATTCTAATGGAGATGTTCCAGAGAATATCGTGAAAGAGGGACTGCTTTCTGCGAAAAGCATGTTAACATGATGGAATCCCGAAGGATTTAATTCAAATTCTTCATCCTGGGAATCTTCCTCATTATTGCCGAGAGGTATGATGGCTTCAACCACCGAAGTATTAGCATTGCCAAAGCTATTGTTCGGGTTCCTGAGTGGAGAGGGAGTTGCCCAATTTAAGACAGGAGGGTTATTGGCTCTTGGTGACTGGTTTGGGTTTTGCAACACTTGAACCGCATTATAACCATTTGCGAGAGTATTTACTTGAGTTATGAGAGTTTGAGTATCATCCTTAAGTTCAGTCAAATCCCTATTGGTTTGATTTATCTTCCTGTTAAGGTGACGTGTCATACGATTGACACCATCCTCAGTCCGAACTAAGTCCGTGTGGAGCTTGTCCACATCAGACAAACGTGCTGGTGTGCTTAGAATCTTTCCAGCAAACATCAGTTTATCAACAACTGATAACTCAGGCAAATCATTGGAGAGCCCCTCAGGGTCTGTCTGTGCATTACACAAATATATCACTAGCATAGAAGCTATAAAATTTATTTGTTCTCTTATCGTATAAATATGCAAATCATACAGTCTTTTTTTGTGGGATTGTGCAAGAGTATCTAAAGTGGAAAACAGTAAATCAAATGAATGGAAGAATGAATGAATGAATGTGCAGTGCTTAGATTAAAAGGCCCCGACAATGGGCGTGGCTGGCGTGCCAGTGTTACAATAATTCTGTTATGGGAAATAGTGTAATAAAAATTGTTTTGAGAAAAAAAAAATAGCGGAAATCCATTAATACCGTAATATGGTGGGAAAGTGTCCCTACTGATTGTATCACAGCGTAAACAGTGCGAACGCCGGAAGTTAAGGAGGGGTGATATGAGAAAAAAACTTGTGAGTGCAGAAAAAAAGAAAGAAAATAAAATATTTAATGAAAGGGTAAAATGTAAATTACCTAACTAATTAATTAAGTTAAAAGAATTATGAACTACTTAGACATACCGTAGCGATGGTGAAAGGAAGAGAAGTGAGACCCGCAGGGCTTCATGTGAAATGAGTTCAGCGTCTGCCAAATCATACAGTCTTTTTAATTCGGGAGCCAACTCTATGGCTGAAAATAGTCGAATTTATTACACAAATATCACTAGCATAGAAGCTATAAAATTTATTTGTTCTCTTATCGTATAAATATGCAAATCATACAGTCTGTTTTTTAATTCGGAGCCAACTCTATGGCTGAATGGCGATTTTGGAATTGGAATGAGGGAGCTCGCGGCTGCTGTGATTGTTGTTGTCCAAAGGCATTCGTTCGGTCCAGGCGCAACCCATGCTTCAATGCCCAACTTTCAAGAAAGCCTTCATCCTCCACCGATTCTCTTTTGGCCGAATCAAATAGGCATGTCGACGACCTCACGAGTGTTCGTCCCAGAAGTGCCAAAACATACTCGGCTCGGACTACACTTGTTCTTGTTATCGCCATTTCGATGAAGCGCTTCCACACTTGTCCTGTACTTATTGAAACCAAGTCTCCAATGATGAAGACAGCGTGGCGAGCTCTTGAAAGAGCAACAGTAGCCCGTTGATCGTCTTCAAAGAAGTGCATGTTGTCCGTCCTTCCGGATCCCATCTCGGAGTATTTTGATCTTGTTGTCACTATTATGATGACATCGCACTCCTGTGCCTGATAGGCATCAACTGTGAGTGCACGAACACCGCAGTGCTTCAGCTTTCGTTCAATTTCCGAAGTTTGGTACGTGTACATACACAAAACGATGATTCTTGACGAAAAATCGTTGCCAAAATGTTCCAGGAGTGCTTGTACCAAGAATGATGCCACTTCAGTTTGATGGTCATCTGTGAGCGAGTCGCTTTTTGGGTCCACACGGAACGATGAAAAAGCATTGATAAGTCCCACAGGACATTCTTGAACTGGCATAAGAAAGCCTGAGCCCGTAATAAGTGAGCGTTCTTCAGCACTTCTTGCTGGAATGAGTTGTTCATTGTGCAACTCATATGAGGCATAGCTGATGAGCTTTGCCAAAAATGGATGGCTTCTGTACATCTTTGTGAGGAAAGTGTAGTTCGTCCCAACCGAAGCCTCGGCTTGTAGGATGACGCTTTCCAATCCATAGCCTGAGTGGAAGATGTCAGGTAGTTCTTGAAGATGCACTCCGAGCTGATGACGATCGCCCGTCAAAAGCAATGCCTTGAGCTTGGGCATCCGCGCAACCAAGTGAACCACCACTGCCCACTGAGCTTGAGTGCTTTCATCAAAGAGCAAAACGTCTGCATCAGTGATGTTTCCTTCACCATGAAGTAAATTCGCAGCCATGGCAGCTGTTGAGAAGACTATTTTCGGTGCCATACATGAGTTGAATACTTTTCCAATCGCTCTCTCAGGCGCCAAGCGCGGGTTCTTCTCACAATGAGCAAGGTACTCCTTCACTTGCTTCTGTACATTGGGCGATAACTGCTTGACGAACTCCTCAGAGTTTACTTTGTTCGGCAGCGTATGCCGTTGAACATCTTTTATTTGATCCGTGTATTTGCATCTGGCAAAACCGGAAAATAAGGCAATTGCTCGTGCTCCATCCAAATCCTTTTCAGCACATGTGCCTTCCGCCTCTTGTACCAGCTTTGCAACTGGAATGTTGGCACAAGCCATCACCACAATCCGGAACCCGGGATTTGAGTCCATCATTGCCTTAATGATCGCCGCAGCGACTTTGGTTTTGCCGGTGCCTGGCGGCGCCTGTTGTTGCACCAGACCTCCTCCCAACATTAGGCGTGCAGTCACTCTCTGCCGCGAGTTGAGAGCAAGAATTGCAGGGTGGAGCGGTCCTTCTTCTTCCATCCACGAATCCGTTGAGTCGTCAACGCTTTGCTTCTCCATTCGAATGCCTTCCATGGCTGGACGGCCGAGCAGAACTGCCATTATCCTTCCCCTCGGGGAGTCTTCATCAGCAATTATTGATGGGACGTTGCAGCGGAAACAGAACAGTCTGTCCTCAACCGCAGTGGCAGGGACCGGGTGTATGACAACACTGCCACCCTGGATGAACTCATCCACTTTTCTTGCGATGTCGACATTCTTCCTTTCCTGGATGTTGTTCAAGAAGATGACGATGTGGAGTTCCAACTTTTCGTACTCTGCGTGGAGCACCTCAACATCCTTGACCACTCCCAAAGCAAAATGCTTCTCACCCAATTCTTTGAAGACCTTCACTTGGGACTCCGGCTCCCAGACCTTGGCCAACTCATTCACTTCTTTCTTCGATCTCGAACCAAAGACAATCAGACAATCAGCACCATCGAACTTCCGAGCCCTTCCTTCAAAGCGTGCTTCAATCATCATGTCAACCTCTCGCTCCATCTCAATCTGGAGAGCTGCTCCAACAACATGCTCCATCGCCACAACATGATGTTTAGTAAGCTCCGCGGAGCATGGATAAACCTTGGGCGTCATGTTTGCATTCAGATTTGGCCACTCCAACAGATGAGGACGAATGCACGCAACTGCACCGAAAAATTCAGGTGTTTCGGCTCTTCTTTCCGTTCCCAGTTTGAACGGAGAAGAATCAGGCAGAATGTATCCCATTGATACAAGTGAGTCCTGTGGAATGTTGGCAACAACCACCGTCACAAGTGAGCCCAGCTTGAGGTCTTCCGGATTGATGCCATCAAGATGACGCCGATTTATGCGTGCCGAAACCGCTAGACCACAGCACGCGATGTTTGCGTGAACGAAGCTGGATGGAACGCTTTGGATCTTCCTCTTTATCCAGTAAACGACCCCGGTGATCTGCTTGCGTCCGATGTTCATGTACATGAGTTGAACCACGCCAGTGGCATCAGCCTGCTTTGGCAACAGTTGCGTGTTTTCGTTGAACCAAAATTTGCAGGACTGTGTGGCATCTTGGCGATGTTCAGCCAAATATCGCAGCTTCTGATTCCACTCAAACGAGGAAACTGCCACAAAGTCGCCAACTTCGAGCTTACGCTGGAAGCCTGGAGCCGACTCGATGAGTTTGTCGTCAATGTTCATGAAGAACGGCCAATTGGGCTTCGACTTGGGCGACTTCTTGCAAGCAATGACATAGCCGTCTCCGGCTTGCGAAACCAAATAAAGAAGCGAGGATTTGCTCACATCTTTGGCCGGAGGACATGCTTCAGATTCTTCATAATCAAAGCCATTATTCGCAAAAGCCTCTGCGTCGACTTGGTCAAGCGCCACTTCCATCGCTTTAAATGTGACGTTACTACCCTTAAGGCAGTTATTTTTTAAAGAATCTATCATTTTTAGGTTAGAATGAAACTACACGGAAAAACCGATAATTTAAACAAAAATTTGCATAAGAAAAACCTCCCGGCTGAACTACTGTTTCAAATTTTTACTTTTGTTCCAATAATCTTATTATTTGGAGAAACTAGAAGAAATTCAGGTTAAAGTATTTGGTTTTTAAATGAATTAATGCTTAAGGTAATAATGTAACAAAGGTCATTGAAATTATTTGTCGGCAAATTGAAATATTTCGAACATATCGCAAACAGCAATTAAAATTCATGGTTAATTTTCATTATTACAAAATCATTTTCCATTTTAGATGAAAATTATTAACAAAGTTCAAAAAATGTGTCAGGTGAAGACTACTGGATTGATTATGAATAATGCATGCATGAAAGAATCATAGATGATAGATGGCATGGATAAGCAGAGCATATTTGAGCGATCTAAGAAAACCGCAAGGATTCAGCCTGAATGGAACCCCTAGTATCCGAATGTATGTATGCTATTCGATTAAATTGCATGGAGGTGGGGCTAATGCGCGAATTAAGTTTGATTGATTATTAATATTTTATTTTATTTTATTATATTTATTTGCATTTAATTTGTATAATGAATATTATTATTATTATTTTTTTTTTTGTTGAAATGACATTATGGTGTAAAATGTGATTAATGTACTAATATTTAGTAAATAGAATAAAAATGTAGGCACATACAAACATAATATGTAAATGTGAGGCAATAAATGAACCCCTCAGGGTGGGATTGATCAAAGGAAATGGGGGGAAACGGCACTGAGCAAAAGAAAATGTGTGCCAATTGATCAAAAGGGGAATGGCATTGATCAAAAGAGAATGTGTGCCTAATGATCAAAGAAAAAATTGGGAAATGGCACTGATCAAAAGAGAATATGCGCCAAATGATCAAAAAGAAATGGGAAAATGGCATGATCAAAAGAGAATGTGTGCCAAATGATCAAAAAGAAATGAGGGAATGGCACTGATCAAAAAGAGAATGTGTGCCAAATGATCAAAAAGAAATGGGGGAATGGCACTGATCGAAAGAGAATGTGTGCCAAATGAACAAAAAGAAATG
>CP049708.1:4204934-4237241 GCA_004148225.2 Heterodera glycines | reverse complement strand
ATTAATTTGCATATATTTTTTGGATCGATGAATTATAAATTTTAATGATTTATTTTTACTTTTCAATTCATTTTGTATAATTTATAAATGTCAAATGAATTTAAATTTTTAGGGTAATAAGTATTAATTAATTTTTGGAAAAAAGCGAAGCGCAATAAAAGCGTATTTTGCCCAAGCGGCGGGGGCGGGGACGTGTGCGTTGCTTTACGATTTATGGTTTGCAATATATTATAATTAAATTATAATTACGCTAATTTTCTTAAATCATTGTCAGGGTGTTTTTTTTGTCCACAAGTCAAATTTTGAGAGAACCTGCTCGTCGGCAGTTCTTTTTTTGGATGGTTCAGACTTTTTTGAAGGCAATGAATGGATTCATTCACGAATTGCTTCACGTCCAAGGTTTTAAATTTTTACAATTGGAAAAATAATTTTGACACAGGGGGATTTTTGGAATTGCTTTCACGTTATGAGTCCAGTGATTTTTTATGAGTCAAATTTACATTTTTTAAATGGTCAATACCTATATGCTTAGGATTAAACGAGAACTTAAGGTTTATAGAAGTTTTTGTATAACTTTTTTACCTAAATGGAATAGACAAAAAATTATTCACGAAAAAGTTGAATTTCTTATTTTTTATTCGTTAATTCTTTTTAATACCAGCTCCTTTCTTGCATTATAAAATCCTGGGACTTTTATCTTTAATCACCAAGAATATAGGTATTAACCAAGCAGGGAAAAAAAGTTATAGTTCTAATCGGTTTTACGCGTCCAATGGCCTTTTACGCGTCCTATAGCCATTTACACGTCCCATAACATTTTACGCGTTCCAAAACAATTTGTTTTCGGAAAGGCAACTCGTACAATAAAAAATATTTGGGGCGGCTAAAATACCATTGACATATAAAAATACCATAGGACGCATATAAAGTGATGGGACTCCTAAAGTGTCATGGGGCGCGTAAAATGTCATGGGACGTGTAAAACCGACTAGAACCAAAGTTATGGCCTAAAAGCTGAGGATGGTCATTGACGGGACGCAAAAAAAAATATGGGACATAAAATATGTCATGGAACGCATAGAACCGAACAGCTTTTTTCTTGCTTGGTCAATCCATACATCTTTGGGATCAATTGAAAGCTTAAAGTTAAAAGAAGTTTTCTTGTGTTGAAAAATTCTGGGATAAAGCAAGACTAAATTTTCTTGAATATACGCAAAATGATTAATCAGTTTTTTTTGATTGCAATTTTATCTTAATACAAGTATTTGCAGCTTTTCTTTATCTTTGAATTCCTGAGACTTAAAGCTTTCAATGATGCCAAAGATGTATGGATTGACCAAGTATGAAAAAAAGATATAACCTAAGAAACAGGGGGGATAGTCTTTGATTGGACGCGTAAAAGTCGGTTGGACACGTAAACTTAAGTAGAGCCCAGCACTGCTTCCACTTTTAACAATTAAACGTTCATTTTTGGTTTGTGCTAACTGTAAATGTAAACAAAGCTTTTTGGACACCACAGACATCGCCTTCCAAACCATCTTATGACTGAGTCGGTTGATCTTGTCCATCGACCAATTTCGTTTCCGAAAACTCAAATTGTTCTTCAGCGACGGGAGAGGAGGACGCGGAGAGTGATTCAACAATGACAAATTGTGCAAGAACAAAGTGCACTCGTTCCACGTCATTTTGCACCTTTTTCCTTACCAAAATGGCCATCCGATTTTATACAACCAAATTTTATCGGAAGACAGAGCTTTCAGGTGCGTATCTCCATAAGATATAACCATTTATTCGGTGTGAGTTATTCCCTTTACCCAGCTCACTCATCAGTTTCAATGTAATTTTTTGCTTCTTAGGGCTCCCTTTGCCTCGTTCTTACCACGTTTTTCTCAACTCAACTTTTAATTGGTTAACTTTCGCTCGTCTGTGACTTTGCAATCGTTATCAACAGCTCATTAACACTAGGCCAAATGGGCTTCAAAAATGACACACAAATTCACATGTACATCTTTTACGGGAATAGGCCGTCCATGTGACAAATGCGTCGACGGACATTTAGCCGAACAGCACGGAATCGCAAAAAGTGGTCGATTGGGTGAATAATTGGGTCGCCCCTTTCTATTTTGTCACATTTCCACTCCTTTTTTTGCATAGATTTGGAAATCCGAGGCAAATCCAACACTTTCTTCCGCCGTTTGTCAGCTTCCTCCGTTACTTTGGTCCTTTTCTACCATTCGCTTGGCACATGTTCGGTCAGTCAGAAATTGTGCTGCAAAATGTATGAAATGCTGTGAAATTTCTCCATAAATTTGCTTCCATTTTAAATTTTTCAAGATTTTTCACACTTAAAAAATGAGAAATCCGATCATATTTTTTTGTAAACATTTAATATTGTTTTAAAGTCCAAAGGTGAAAAAATGTTTTTTATGTTCCGGTCAAGATCGAAGATGAGATAATGCGGAAGGGGGGGGGGGATTCTTTACATGGCGTTTTTTTATCGGAGCTCACTTTAATCATTAATAATTCCTAATATTATTCGAACTCATTTTTTTTTGTTTTTTAGCCATGCTATTTGTCATTGCCCTTCTCGTGATTGCACTCATCGCCTTCTGTTTGGTATCGGTGTTTATCGGCACTTGGGGTATTAATTAATTATCGCATATACTCTTTAAATATTTCACTAAAAAAACAAGCAATTTAAGGCCGTTCGCACTCTGCCTTGGCGTATGAGAGTTTTCGCCGTGTTTCGCAAACTCCCAATCGTGCACATGTTATTGACATTGAAGAGCACCACACAAGTGTCGGATTGAACCCGGTGCGTGGACGTTTTCCAATTGACGACGAAATGCTGTTGTCAATGTTTCGCCGCTTGGTGAGTTTAACTTAATTCTTATTTAAGGTTTATGTTTTTTTGACACAACAAATCATTTTTAAATCGTATTTAGTAACAGTAAATTATAATTTGAAGCTTTTTTCGAATTTATTTGTTACGAAAATTTGGCCACTGATTTTTAGACAATAAATTTAATTGAATAGAAAACAAAACAAAAAAAAATTTTAAAATTGATGTTTGCTTATTCATTTCTGTTCACATTTTTCATAACAATCTCACGCGCACGGTTGAATGTATAAAAATTGGCCTCCAGTCCATTCTCATCACTCAGCGCTTGAATAGCTGGGATTTGGATCACTGCAGCGAAGGAATTTTCGTGTATGATGGTTTGCTGGCAGAACATTTGGCGAAAAATGACTGTAATAATAATAATAAAACAAAATAAATATTTATTATTTTTTAAAAAAGGTTTTGTGTCTGTCCGTTGTCTGTTACCTGCCAACTGTGCCTTTGGCTTGTTTTACTTCGAAGTTACCATTCTGCGCATGGAATCGTGAATTAAAAAAAATGTTTTGAAAAATTTTGATCATATTAAGTGATGTTGGAGTGGGACTGGCACCCGAGCATATGTTAATGCATGAATTGGTCGGGCATTTTGAGTCCAGCATTGCGCTGTGGGCTGATGGGTATATCCACTGTAATTTGCCGCACGTGCCGGATATGATGGATGGATTCGCGCAATTTGGTACAGGGGACGTGGTCGGATGTGGCATTGACGCATCCAACAGGGGTGTTTACTTCACATTGAATGGACGCAAAATTTGTAAGTTAATGAATTGACTAAAAACAATTTCGAGTTGCCTCATTCTTAAGCATGCGGATTTATGCAAGCCGATTCATTGCCTATGTACGCGTGTTGTACTCTGGTCGACATGAACGATTCTGTGCGTGCAAATTTCGGGCCCGACTTTCTGTTCAACCTGGTCGAGATGTTGCCTTTCTGAGGGGTGTACTTGTCATTTGCCAGTGGATGATCGATCGATTGGTTGGGAATTGTGATGTTGAAAGTTTTTCAACACTGTTAACCAAATAAACTATAATAATAATAATAATTGAATTGAATCCGTTGCCCTAAAATAAAGTAAATACTTGCTTTCATTCCATGCCTTCAATTGGATTCTTTTGTTGCTTAAGCTCCTTTTGCTCCATGGAACAAATAATCCCCCCCCCCTTCCTTTCCCCTCCGATCTATCCATCCACACTCCGTTCCTGGCAATCTTGGTCTCAAACCTTTTCTTAAATGCTGTAATGCATTAAAATTTATATGATGATGATGATGATGGGAGATTTTATTTAATTTTCTAATTGTTGTTTGTTAAGTTTTTATTATGTTACAACGATTAGCGATTCTATTTTTTCGTTTAAAGACTGCAACTATTTTTGCGTAATAAAAGGCAGGGATAACTATTGCTAAGTCACTATTTGCACATTAAAAAAAATAATCACATTTTAGCTTTTTTTTTCTGCACAAAGCACTCAATGTCAAATGCGAGGGCAAGTTGTCACATCAATGTTTCCTGTTTAAAAATATATTTAGAACCTCACTGAAATTAGAGCACCGTTTGCAGTTAATGGAAAAACAAATTTTGTTATTTTTTCGTTTTAAGAATAAATGTACATTTCTTACCCGGTTTCAGCCTGCGTGGTATGATGGTTTGACATTTCCGTTGCCGGTACACCACCAACCATACCTGCCTTTTCCACCACCACCACGACCACCACCACCATTGCTGTTACCGTCGCAAGTGCCACAAATGCCATTTCTTCTTAACCCATTCATCAATCCAATGTCAATGCCGTCCCAATTCTTGCCTCTTCCATTGATGAATCAATTTGCGCATCCGCTTACAGGGCCATTTCCACATCCGGTTTTTGCTCAAACATCGTTTCCTGCTGCTTTTCCCCTTCCGCAAGGGATATCACTCACCCATAGACAACACTTTGAGCGCATTGCTACAGATGTCCATAGCCAGGGCGTCACCCCCCAACAACAACAAATTATACCAATGAACAATGAGGGAACGGGTCGGAATGCGGGTGTTCGACCATTTCTGGAGCAATTTTATCAGGATGGCACTACAACAAATGATTTTTTGGTCTTCGATTGGCAAATTGGATCATACATCCCGTAAACCCTTTCATTAAAGTCTGAGTACAAAGCTTTTTTTTTTTGCTTAGTGGATTAACCCTTAAAGTGCTTGAGTTTGATTACGCGGAGAGAGTTCCTTTTCGCAATGGCACAACCGCGCCCGGCATAAATATTTTGTTGGAAAATGAACAACATTTGCGTGTTCATATTTGTGCAAGAGAGGAAAGGGCTACCCTTCTTTCAAACACTCTCTTGGTTGGATGCACTTACCGGTTCATGCATTTGAATGTGAGACCGAAGCGCGATTTTGGACAATCTGTGAACTACACTTTATCTTTCGCATTTGGAAGTTCAGTTCACTTGATTCGGGTTATCCTGTTTTATTTATTTGTCATTTTGAATTTGATGAGTTTAAGGGACCGACAGTAGCATTTAATCCATTAACTAACTCTTCGAAGTCCGAGCGACCGGGTTCCTCAATTTGTTTGTCCAAAAACTAAATAAAATAAATAGTCGATGGTCAAAAAAATTCCCTACCCCCTCAACATCAGCAGCACAGTGGAACGATTTCGCACAATGATCGTCCATATAATCAGCAACCAATGCAAGGTAGAGACACAATGCCGACACTTCAAGCTGAGCAACATCCGCCACCACTGTCGCCACAAACAAACAATGTACAGCAGCAACAACCAACTGTACCGAGTCCGCTGAACGAGCGCCAACAGAGTGTACAACCAACGCAGGGTGAACATCCACAAATCCGGGCAAACGCCACCTTGCAACCAAACGTGGTTCAAGCGCAGCAGCAGCAAAGTCATCAGTTTTTGGGACTTGACCACGACAATGACGATCAGCTTTTGAACCAAATTTTTTTGGTAGCAAAATTAAAAAAAAATAACAAGCAATTGACATGCCAATTACAGGATCTCACCACTTCCGCTGAAATGCAACCTATCGCCTTGGATAACAACAACAACAACAACAACAACAACAACAATATGGTTAGCAAGAATTTTTGGTTTGTTTATTTGTCTAATATTCAATTTTGTTTTAGAATCCACAAATTTCTTCGTCAGCATCTTCATCTCGTCGCGTCCCAACCCCAAACGGTCCAAATACTTTCTCCATCAGTGGTTCAACATGGCCAAGGTTTAACACGTGAACAATGCGATAGTATACTTCCCAATCTGGAAGTGAACGAGGCAATGGTCCGAAATGATGAGCGATGTGTTATTTGCCAAATGGGATTTGACTTGGGGTCATTGAATGCTACCGAACTCCCATGTAAACATCTTTATCATTTGTCATGCGCTAGAGATTGGCTTATGCACCAAAATCGTTGTGCCATTTGTATGCGCCGTTTTGTGCTTGACTCTGATGCTTAAATCAATTTGTTTTATGCAAAAATAATAATAATTACATAAAGGAGTGCACATATTTATTTAAAAAATTCATGTCAAAAATATTAATAATTCAATGACAAATCATTATTTGATGAGACTTTTTTGCAAAATAGTTTTGTGTTATATATGAAAAATAAGATGAGAGCGAATGGGAGCGCCGTAGCATAGTGGTTAACGCTTTTGATTAAATGCTTTGGGGTTCTAATCCGCACGGCGCTCCCATTAGGTAGGAATTAACAGTTATTAACAATACTAACGCTTTATTAATAAGCTTTAATAATAAATAATTGCTTTAATAATAAATAAACAAATAATTGCTTTAATATTAATTAACAAATAATACCATACCATACCATACCATACCATACCATACCATACCATCTCATACCATACCATCCATACCATCTCATACATACCATACCATCTCATACCATACCATACCATATACCATACCATACCATACCATACCATACCATACCATACCATACATACCATACCATACCATATACCATACCATACATACCATACCATACCATACCATACCATACCATACCATACCATACCATACCATACCATACCATACCATACCATACCATACCATACCATACCATACCATACCATCTCATACCATACCATACCATCTCATACCATACCATCTCATACCATACCATACCATCATACCATACATACCATACCATCTCATACCATACCATACCATACCACCATACCATACCATACCATACATACCATACCATACCATACCATACCATCCATACCATACCGTTCGCTACCATACCATACCATGCGCTACCATACCATGTACCATACGATGCGATACCTTACCATGCTATGAGCTACCATACCATGCGCTACCATACTCTACCATGCGCTTACCATACGATGCGATACACCATGCTATGATACCATACCATGCGCTACCATACCTACCATGCGCTACCATACCATGCGCTACCATACCATACCATGCGCTACCATACCATACCATACCATGCGCTACCATACCCCCCCCCCCATTTTTTTGTTTCAAAATTAAATTTATTTGTCATTTTTTATCCATTACTCTGCTCATCGATATAAATTATGTTTTTAGGTCCAGAAATGTCTAATTTTAATCAAAATGATTTTGCCATTACTTCGGTGCACCAAATGCGCAACCGACCTCGGAATACAATTGGTGAAATAGCGGAAGTGCGCTTTGCTCCACTTGAAGAAGTGGAACGGCCCGATCGTGTGCTCGAGCGTCTTGTACAGCGGCTGTTTGACAGAGTGCTTGATGGACGTCCAGCACCGATGTTAATTGGTCTTCAACTGCATCCACCTACCTTTGAGAACCCATTTACCATTCCTCTTCGTCCACCCGAGCAAAACAATCCGGCTGCTATCGCTGATCTGATCCAAAGACTCAATGATCAATCTGCTGCCGGAATTGATCTGACTGGCGGGACAACAGTCACAAAAGTGCTTGCAGTTTGGCCAATGCAATCGGACCACAGTGAATCAGGGAGAGCAGGTTGAAATTTATTTTTATTTTCTTTTCATATTTTCTTTTGCTGTATAGGCGCATGCAGCCTTGAGGAAGAGCACCAATTGGTGAACACTGTTCGCTCGTTGATCCGCATTAAGAATCCGAATGATCGACTTTGTTTGGCCAGAGCTGTGTTGCTTGGTCTTCACGATTGGCGTTCACGGTCACCAGGCGGAGGCGGACCGACAGCATTCAAAAGTTTCGCAAATCGCCAGCACATCCACGGGCCTGAGGCACGTAACTTATTGAGACGTGCCGCAATTCCCCGCAATAAACATATGTACACAATTGATGACGTCCAAAAAGTACAAGATTGGATTGATCAACGATACGGGCCAGGAGAAATTCGAATTGCAGTTTTTGAGAAGGAACGTGATACCGAATTGTGTTCAAGGCAGCATCCGGCGAGGCAGCCAAGTTCAACTTGTGTCTTTTGTTCGAAAATCAACACTTCAACTACATTGGTCGAATTGAGCAACTGTTTCGTGTGCAAGGATATTGTATTGATTGTGAACGTCGCGTGACACGCTGGTACCACCCGCAGGAATGCAAAGTCGTCTGCCGTCTGTGTTTACGTTTTGGCGCAGGGTATCCATGTAAACAACAACAACAGCAATCCCGAGCAGATGGGTTAACTGGCAATCGTCTTTGCCGTGATTGTCAATTCGTTTTTCCAAATGACGACTGCTTCGCCTATCATCTGAGCAATCAGGCACCCGCAAGCATCTATAATCAGGGATGACGCACTTTTCGCCCAATATGTGAATGGAGAAGAGCATGCCGACAATGTGGAGCCATAACCTATGCGAATTATCCACATAAATGTCCAGCCCAAATTGGCCAAACGGAATGGGTGCGCTGTGTACGATGCTCTGGACCCCATCAAAGTGGAGACCCTTGTTTTATTCAGCCTCTCAAAGATGAACCTATGAGGAGGAGAAGGAGAAGAAGAGGGCAACAACAACAACAAAATAATAATAACGATGACGAAGACGATGATGATGATAATGATGGTAACGAGGAGGGAGACGACGATCACGGTCATGATGCTGATAATGAGGAAGAAGAAGAAGTTGGAACAAATCGGTCGGTCAGACTTTGCTTTTTCGACGCTGAAACGTCCCAAGATTTACCACTTCAACTGCGTACAAAGGTTGTACAGAAACATGTTCCGATGCTCATTATTGCCGAAATTATCTGTGAAGCGTGTATAAATGAAGGAATTTCGGTTCATTCTGGTGTTGGACAATACGCAAATGGGTGTGTGTGTGGTCCTCCTGCGGGACCAAGGGGGCGTCGCTGGTGTTCTCCTCCGTTTCTGAATGCACCTGGGGATGACAATGCTCTACCAGCCAATGTCCACTACAACCCACGAAGACTGTTTTTCCATAGTTTTGACGACGCTACCAACAATGACCCGGTGGACGATTTTATCAACTTTCTCACTGGAATTGGTCCACATGGTGTGAAAACAATTTGTTTATCACACAATGGCGGAAAATACGACATTCATTTAATACTGGAGGCACTTCACCGGCGCAATTTGCCACCAAAGCGTATTTGCACAACGGGACTAAAAATTTTTTCGATGACTTTGAAAGGGAACCATCAACGGCATGTGGTGTTCAAAGATTCGCTGAACTTTTTTTTCTGTGAGTTGGATGCCCTGCCACGCACATTTGGATTGAACACCGAAGTTGCGACAACAAAACCGTTTTTTCCTTATCTGTTCATTCGGCGTGAAAATTTACACCAAAGATTGCATGGTTTACCGGGCAAAGAATTTTATCAGCCTGATCACATGAAAGCGTCAAAGAGAGATTCCTTTATGAGTTGGTGGGAGGTCGAGAACCGTTCTTCACGCTTTCAGTTACGTGAACAACTCATCCTGTACTGTATGAATGATGTGGCAATTCTGCGCGAAAGTGTGCTTCAATTTCGCCAAATCATTGCTGAAAATACGAGAGGACTGGACCCGTTTAAAATCTCATCCACGGCAGCTGGTCTTGCGTTGGCCACCCTCCGCCGCTGCTTTCTTCCAATGAACAAGCTTGTTAATGCGCCAGAAGGTGGCTACCTAAGGGGGCGGCGAGCATCTGCTGAATCGGCACGATACATTCGTTATTATGAAATGACACATCCGGGAGTACATGTTCGGTCTGCCCAATGGTCAATTGGTGAGGCTAACGTCGAAGACACTGGCTACCGCCTTGATGGATTAGTCACACGTGAACCCCCTCAACGCAACCTTGCCATTGAATACATGGGTTGCTTTTATCATGGTAAAAAAAAAGGTCGCCCTTTTCAACCGAACAAAAAAAAAATGCTTAAAGGTTGCCCCAAGTGTTACGCTAACGACAGACAACAAAAATTGGCAGGTGGAAGGACAGCCGAAGACTTGTATGAACGAACCAAGAGGCGGCTATTTGAACTGCAGAATCAGCATGGCTTTGAGGTGGAAGTTGTCTGGGGATGCGAAATGAAGCAGCGTCTGCGTGCTGATCCAGAATTTCGCCGGGTGTACAATGACTCATTCGTTCCAAGACCGCTTGATCCAAGAGAGGATGCACTACGGGGTGGACGCACTGAACCGTTTATTCTTCAGTACACTTGCAGTCCAGACGAAGAGATAATTCTCATTGACATTGTAAAAAAAAAGTTAGGAGAAACAAAAAATATTTTTTCATTGTTAAAGGTGAGCTTATATCCATATGTGATGAAGGCATTCTCGTTTCCGGTTGGTAACCCACGCGTTCTCACGCGAGAGACACTTCTATGCGCACCGACATCACCGCTTCCCTGGTGTTCTGTCGACGCGAACACATTCAAAGGGCTGTTGTTTGTTCGTGTTCTGCCCCCAGATCCCGCTGTACACCCGCTAAAAGTTCCTTTGCTTCCCTATCGAACTACCGACGGGCGCCTAACTTTTCCGCTTTGTGCACGCTGTGCTGACAACCGACAACAACGGGCATGCAAACACATTGATGCGTCAAGGGCATGGGTTTCCGCGTAATTTTGTGAAATTAATCCATGTCAATTTACTTTTTTTGTCCCGGTGTTTAGATACACCCATGTTGAATTGAACAAAGCACTGGAGCTTGGCTATAAAGTTATTGATTTATTTGAGGTAAAAATAACGTATCGTTTATTAGACTAAACTTTAAAAAAAAAGGTATGGCATTATGAAGAATGGGATAACCAACTGTTTCGTGACTATATGAACACCTTTGTGGGTCTTAAAGTTCAAGCAAGCGGTTGGCCATCCGGTTGTGATACCGATGAACAGCGCAGAGCCTATGTAGATGAATTTAGGCGGGTTGAAGGCATTCAGTTGGACCACAACAAAATTTCAAACAACCCTGGACTTCGGATGGTTGCGGTAAAAAAAAATACAGAATTACAATTTTTTAAACTTAAAAAAAACACACAGAAAATTCTTGCAAACTCCCTCTGGGGAAAACTTGCGCAACGAGTCGGTGGAACGGAAGTTCGTTATACCCGAACTCCAGCTGAGTTTCATGCACTGCTCGAGAATCGCAACATCGACATTATTGACTTTCATCACGTCTCTCACCATATGGACAGAGTGGTAGTGAGGAAAAAGGCTGAATTTGCAAAAGCACCGTCAACCAACTGCTTACCAATTGCAATTTTTGTCACTTCATATGCTCGTCTACACCTTTATGACTATATGGAACAAGTGCTGCGTCTTGGTCATAAGCTCCTTTATTGCGGTGAGCCAAAAAAAAAATTTTTTTTTCACCTTTATTGACCTATTATTCAAGATACCGATTCAATTTATTACGTGACACGCAGCGGTAGACAGCAGGTGCCTGAAGGTGAAGCGCTGGGACAGATGAAGAGGGAACATTGCTCGAGGCGAATATACGAATTTGTGTCCGGTGGTCCAAAGAATTATGGTTTTCGCCATTGTGATCGCATAAATGGAGAGGATGAGCGTGCTGAATTGAAAGTCCGAAGTTTTCGTCTCTCATATTCTGCGCAGCAACTGCTCAACTTCGAGTCCATGAAGCGCATTGTTTTGGAACATTACAACATTGATGGACAAATGTTAACACATTTTTCTCTCACATAATAATCCAGAAAAAATACACTAAAATTCTATTCCACAGAGATGATGTGCTGGACATGGAAGGTGTTCATGTTGTCCCGGGAAGCAACGCGTCGATAAGAATCGAATTTCCACAAATTGGCCGAACTCCATGTTCGGATCTGTACACCTACGACGCTCACAAAGACTACCAACCTCATTATGTGAAGGGGCGCATTCGCCCCAGCATGGAAACTGTACCATTCGGATTTCGTGAAGCACAAACGGATCAAGAACAAGCTGAACATCACCAACGACAGCTGAATGATTTTGATAACAACTTATTAATTGTTAACCTTCCCGGATGCTCAAATTGGAATCAATAAAAAAAATGTAACACATAGTAGAAGAAGAAGAAGAAACTTGCAAGCGTTTGTCATACAGAAAGAAATTAATAATTTACAATATCTAAGAACAATCGCAAGGCATGAGACAGATGTTCCTGCTTTTTGGATCCTGTAAAAATGATTTTTCCAGAATGATAGGCTAAACATGTGACCAAAGCGTGATGATTGTCTACAACAATCTTACAACGCATAGCGGGAAAAATTGTGGGATCATATTGGATGTTACGAAATCTGTGTGGGTCCAGTGTTGGTATAAAATTCAACAGAGGCAAACGATGGGGTAATGTGAATGAACCAACTATGTGTCACACGTATCTCATGGAGTTCTAACTGAGAGCCCAAAGCATGCTGCACCCTTCTTCTGATTTTTTGCGCCTCGCGTACCGCTCTGTTTGGACAAGGGACACCCGTTAACACCGCACGGGCTGATCGAAATAGAAGACACGCAAGAGTGCGTTGTTGAGGCAGACACAGTCGTATAATGATTGCATGGAATCGTTGGGGATCGTACTCCAAGTTGAATCCGTTTTGAGCAATTTTCAAAAACTCTGTGTTTGTGAAGGGCGCCCGCTGTAGTTGAAATGTCACTGTACAATTTTGAATAGTTAACATTTATTTTTTTTAATCTGACATTAAAAAACGACAATATTTGAATTAAAAAAACACCCGTTCATCATGCATCATCATCATCACTAAATCATGGTTCTTTAACAACAACAACACTAAGACACTCAATCGGGAACAGAGAGCTATGATCACCACCACCAAATTGAAGAACACATGGCAGTTGGGGGTAAGCCAGCTTTATACCATGCTTTACATAGTAGTAGACGCGCACCTAAAGTGTATTGTACACATAAATTGGTTAAATTTAAATTAAAGACAAACCGTAATGCCAAGATAACCGCGCATAGCATATGCAGTTTGAGCTGGATGAATTGTCAGTTCGTTGCAATGGACGCGAATGTTTTTCCAGGCAGGGCGCAGATGATTGGTGCGTAAATGAAGATTGGAACGCAACATTTCTGAAATTTCTCGACGTTTGCTCAGCGTCTGCAGCAGAACGTGAAGCTCATTCATTGAACATTTGTAGTGTTTGCAGAGAAAATCAATCAACGGCACACTCTTCTGCTTTTCATTGCAACTGCACTTGGTTTGTGGTTGCGGGTGCTTTGGCAACTCAATGTTGTCTAAATTTAAAAAACTGTTTTTAATGTCTAAAAATAACTAAATAAACCTTTCACTTGTTCCAGTTCCATTTGATCATTTTGCAATTCCCTCGCCCGCTCCTCCTCCTCCTCGATGATTTTAAGCCAACTCATTTGTCCTTCCTGAAAATTTATTTTATTTTTTTACTAATATAGTTTTATTTATAAACTTTTTTCATAAAAAAAGTACCTGTGTTGCTTTATCTTCTTCTTCATTTCCTGTTGTCATCTTTTGTTCCGGGTACGCATTGTGGAGCCAATCGGTCGCAAGAATCGCGTCCATTTGTTTAATAGTTAAGAGATTATTATTATTATTTCTGTAAAGCTTTATTGTGTATATATAATATTTTTTAAACATGGATAATATAAGATAAACCGTTTTGCAAAAAAAAAAAAATGGCAGACAATTTTCAAAAATTTGATGAAAAACACTTACAACTCAGACACCCGTTTACGCTGACAATCTCAGGGAGCACGGGGAGTGGAAAATCGGAATGGGTGCTACGAATGCTGAGGAATGTGAATGCGCTAGTTTCGGAACCCATCTCGGAGATTTTCTACTGTTATGGGGAGTTGAATCCAAATATAATACAGCTTCAGAAAAGTGGACACATCGGCGGGTGTAGGGTTATTGTACATGCTGGAAGCCCAACCGAAGAGCAGGTTAATCGGCGCGCAAAAGAGTGTGATGGAAAACTGTTGATGGTGTTGGATGATCTCATGGTTGGATTGGGCCAACAATTTCTTGACACTGTGTTCACCCGGGGATCGCACAATTGGGGGGTCAGCGTTGTGTTGGTCACTCAACATTTGTTCGCAAAAGAACTGCGGGTTGCGCGCAACAACTCCCACTATTTGGTGCTGATGCGTAACCCGGCGGGCGCGCTCCAAGTGCGGACGCTCGCCTCTCAGCTATTTCCAACGAAAAGCAACTATTTCACGGAAGCATACCGGGATGCAACTGAAAAGCAATTTGGCTACCTACTAATCGACATGCACCCCGAGAGTCCGGAATTGCTGCGCCTGAAAACGAATATATATGGAGAGCAGGGTGGTCTTCCCCCATTGGTTTATGTTGCAAAATGAAGCATGTCAAAAGAAGAAAAAGACTAACAGATAAACATACTATGAATGTTAGTGTTGAAGGGTCGTGTTCCGTTAGGGAAGCGACAAATTCAACGGTTGGGTGCATTGAAGCACCAGTTGAGGCGCTTAGCACGCGCACGTTGCGCAAAAACCGCGCGCAGAGTACTATTATTGAATCGTCAAGACCAACAACAACAACAACAACAACACCAAACCGGTGCTGGCTTTCCGGTGGTAGCCAGTATGCTGACGAGCATTCTCTTACCAATGTTAATGGACAAATTACTGCCAAAAACTAATTGATAAATAGATAAAAAATAAATATATAAAAGCGAAACAGCTAAGAGCACTCGTTTAATTAAACATTTAGAAGAGCGCAAAAAATGCGTCACGCAATGCGAATGTTTCTCGTCCCGGAGGACGTCTTTCAGTCGGTATTTGTTCAACCCCAAGCAGCAGCAGCAGCAGCAGCAGACGGTGCCGACGGTACACCAATTGGGCTTTTGCGCTCGCGCATCCAACAAATTGAGCGTAGCAGGGAGCTGAACGAAGAGCAGAAGGCCGCGCAATACCATCAGGAATTCAAACGGCTCAACAAACTGGTGCGCGAGCAGGAGGAGCAGCCGATCAATGTTCGACTTCAGCACGAAAAGGAGAGAGAAAAAAATTCAGCAACGCCGCCGCCGCCGCAAACGATCGATCATTCAACGCCAAAAAGATTGGAGAAAAACATTGTACCATCAGCGTTTGGGTTGAGGAGGCAAAGACACCACTACACACAAAAGGCGGGGGCATTATCAAATCGCAGACCTGCCCAAAAACAACAAAGAAAAGCAGCAGCAGAAACACCAAACAGCAGTGGAAATGGAGAAACGGAAAAAGAAGAGGGTGATGGAAATGATGGGGAACAGTGGGACGACGCACAATCATCATCGTCCACGGCGTCAACAGGTGGTGCCGCATCAAAAAGAATGCTCAGAGCAAGAGATGGGGAAGCAGGAAAAGGAGGAGGAGGAGAAACGACTGATCGCTTTCAAACAAAACACAACTACCAGATGACCAAAAATGCACTGATCACACACATTCGAAAAAAGGGGCACAGTCTGGGAGTCAGTGATCAGGGAAAGGTTTTGCGCACAGATGGGTCCGAGTTTAAAACGAGCAACGTGGAGGCAATTGTCAGCCATTTGTTGAACAGGGACAAGCGAAGCGAATTCAAAGGGCCGCCTGTGGGCTATAAGGAATTTGCTGAAAAGGCTAGAGAGGATCCGTTGCTAAAAAAGTATTTGTTTCCGGAACAGCCTCTACAATTTGGCAAAGGCCTGACTGACTTTAAGCATGGAAAAGGACATAAAAAGAAGTGCGAAGGGGGAGGAGGGAAAAGTGTCTTCAGGTTCAAACCGACACTATGGTAGTCGACCGGAAGAAAGAACAGCTGTTGGACCAGCTGTACAAAGATGTTAACTCATCGGTCAGCTTTACCAGCGTTGAGCCGCTTTTACGCGAGGCGAAAAAGGTGAACAATCAAATGAGTAGAAAGGATGTTGTTGAGTATTTGGCCACACAGCGCACATACACCATTCATAGACAAGCGAAGAGGCGCTACAAACAACTACCAACACTCGCTTCTGGACTGCACACCGAATGGCAAGCAGACCTGTCTGTCTTTGACAAATTGTCGCGAGAGAATCACGGCTACAAGTACCTTCTTGTCTGCATCGACACACTGAGCAGACAGCTCTTTGTTGAGCCGGTGAAAAGCAAAAAGAGCTCCGACATGGTTGCTGCTTTTGAACGCTTGTTTAAACGCTCCAAATACATACCATGGACATTGTTGACCGACCAAGGGCTTGAATTTAAGGCAAAAGAGGTTCAGGAATATTTCAAAAATAAGAACGTGAAAAACTTTTTTATGTACACCTCGCCGCGAATTCACGCAGGGATGGCAGAGCGGGCCAACCGAACCATCAAAGAACGCCTTTATCGCTATTTCACGGAACGGGGTACCCAAAAATGGGTTGATGTGATACAGCAAATTGTGCATGGAATAAACCACTCGTACAACTCAAGCATAAAAATGCGCCCAGTTGATGTGAATTTTGAGAATGCCGAAAAGCTCAGGAAAAAACTCAAGCAGAACGCTATTGGTGGGACAGCGGAAGCAGCAGCAGCAAAACGGAAACAACCACAACCACGTTTTAAGGTGGGTGACCGTGTGCGCATTGAGAAGTACAAACACGTGTTCCAAAAGGGCTACACCGGACGCTTCACCAACGAAGTGTTCACTGTTGCCGAAGTGTACACTGACCGTTTTCCAGTCACGTACCGAATACGTGATGACGACGGTTCCCTGATCAAGGGCCGTTTCTATGCCAACGATCTCTGTCGTGTGCTAGTGCGCAAAAATGATGATGATGATGATATCCTATATGACATTGAAAAGGTCGTCCGAAAGAGGAAAAAGCAAGGTGTTGAATACGTTTTGGTGAAATGGAAAGGCTACAGTCAACGGCACAACAGCTGGATTCCTGCAAGCTCCATGACATGGAAAAATATATAAAGGGGCTCTTTTTTTTAAATTTCAAATGAGAATGCCTTCATCAAACTCATTCTATGTGATCGTTCCTTCCAACACAAATGTTGAAGGAAATCGCACAAACTCTTTTCGAGTTCGACTATCAAGAAAACTTCAATTTAATTCAGAATGGGATGTGGGCTTAGGTGTGATCATATACCCCCATTCGTGGCCCTCACTCGGCACATCAGAGGACCAATTTGTTCAAATTGAATGGAAAATTGGAGAGAATGTTCAAATACCAATTCCATCCTCTAACGTGACAAACCCCGTTGAGCTTTGGAAAAGTCTTTACAAACTGCTTGAAGAAGGCAACAAACCGTTCGCAGTTAAAGTGGAAGACGTACAGAAAAAATTCACTGAAGCGGCCAATACAGCACGTCAATTGGGCAGAGCCGAGTACATCAATAAACAACAACAACAACAAAGAGACAAAAGAAATGTTAATGATGATGATGATGATGATGATGACGAAAACGAAGAACAATTATTAAACGCCCTTTTAGCGAGGGTTGACACGTTGCTTGACCTTTACGGAGCAACCAGTGGTGGTCTACTTGAGAGAGAAAAAACGTGCAGCAACAAGCAAGGTCCCCTGCGGAATTGGGATGACACTGAAGAGGAATATCAGAAAAAGCTTGATAAATATTTTTTCGTCTACGTGGCCGTAATTTAGAACACTTAGAGGGACTGATAACAGAAAAGTTGAATGCGGAAATTGCACTGATGGATGACGAAGAAAGGAAGATTCTCGATCAAAAACAAGAATTAGGCATGACAGCATGGATAAAAATTTTAATCAGCGTACTCTGCATGTTTCCTACATTTTGACAGTGCAACGAACAGATTTTCGTTGAAACTGGACGATCGTTATGTGCAAAAAATAAAAATTTCAGACCAATTGGCCTACATTTTGGGTTTTAACTCAACCGATTTCACTGAAAAAGAAACGATTGCAAAATTTATGCCAGAACATGAGTGGAGGAGTTGCTTCTTTTCATGTTTATGCACCTGATCTAATTGAACCAATGATGATTGGTGACGTGATTGCCCCAGTTTTGCGTATCGTTACGATTCGGGGAAAACCTGACGAAATTATAGAGGAGCAGTTTCTCTCCGTCCAATACCATCGCGTACTAGTCAAAGAAATAAGTGAAATTTTAATCGAAATCAGAACATCCGGTGGTAACCTAATGCCATTTCAATACGGTACATGTACATTAACCTTACACTTTAGAAAAAGTTCCTACTTTTAAAAATGAACAGTGTTCAAATAAATAAATTCTTGCTCGAAACCCAGTCACGCGTTCGACCTTTTTAGGGTGTTTTCCATCAGATCAAATTCCAGCAGTAGCAGCCACACCAGCTCCTTATTCAATGGTGATTAACGTTGATCCGAGCGGTTCACCTGGTTCACATTGGGTTGCCGTGTATTGCGAGCAGCAAAATCGGGTGGAATACTACGATTCGACAGGAATTTGGCCACCGCTAAGCCCTTTCATCCAAAAATTTTTAAAGAGTTTTACTCAAATTCAGTTTCATCAACTTTCGCTCCAAGCACCATACTCACACTCATGCGGAAAGCATGCGATTTTCTTTATATTTGGACGGTGTATGGGGATGCACTTTGAAGCAATTTTGCAACTGCTAAAACGCGCAAAAATATCACCAGATTTTTTTGTGAACAAATTTATGCAAAAAAATGTGTTTAAACAAATATAAATAACTAGAAAACTCAATTTAAAAAGCGCAAAAAAAAAGAAAGAAAAATGCACGTTGATTTTGATCCTTTTAAAGTTGAATGGTCAGCATTAACCCAAATTTCTCCAGAAGTAGTCGTCCAATACGGTGGTTATAATGTGTTCAGAGGGGTTCCATACCAGCGCGGTAGTGGTATCGGGTCTGTTTTTAGGAGTCTATTGCGTTACCTAATACCAATCGGGAAAGAAATCGGGACAGCCATCGGGCGCCAAGGACTTGAATCTGGAAATCGAGTTCTATCCAATGTATTAGAGGGTAGGGACCTCAAAGAGTCACTTGTTAGTGAGGGAAAAACGGGGCTCAAAAATTTGCTAGAGAAAGCAGCCAACAACATAAATGCCCAAAAAGGTCAAGGGTTCGACTTTAAACGATACACAAAGAGAAATGATGCAAGAGAAGGTGGTGCAATTGGTAAAGCGAAAAAAGGTATAAATAAACTACAATCAAGGTTGGGACCACACGATTTCCTACCAGCAAACACCCCAGCAGGTCGGAAGAAAAAACACACTAAACAGAAATCGGTCAAACGCCTTCGTACCGATATACTTGGAACCTATTAATAAAACAACCCCCCAGAAGCACAATCATGAGTTGTTCACAAAAAATTAGCGAAAGTAGTCCCCTTGCCACAAATAGTGCTTTGAACATTTTTTCAGTACCTCCAACAAATGTGTCGGTTGTGCGCTCATATTTCCGTGAAGTCCTCCCCCTAGTGACAATAACGCAAGAATCTCCGTATCTTTTTCGCCTGTACAGTGACAATCTTTGGACCGATCTTTCCCGGATTTATCTCTTCCTTGACCTTTCAATAGAAAAACCGGATGTGGACGGTAACTGGGTGTCAATCGCAGCTACCGATGCTCAAGTCGGCACCATTCAGGGAATTGGTCAAACATTTGTTCAACAACTAAAAGTCTCAGTTGGAAACACTGAAATTTACGACAGCGGAAATTTGTACCCATATAAGGTTTACATTACGAACACACTTTCGTTTCCGATGAACGTCAAAAAAAGCTTCCTCGCTTCAACTGGTCACTATGCGACACGCACACACGACAGCGTCGCTGATGAGGGCTTTAAAGCTCGGTGTAAAATTTTTGAGGGTGGGAAGCGAGCCCAATTTCTTTCACGTCTGGACTTTGACCTGGGAAACCAAGAACTTTATTTGTTGAACAATTTGGATCTTTTATTTACAATTTACAAAGCTCGTGACACTTTCATCATGCAGACATTGAAAGCAAACGATACTACCAATACCGTGTTAGAGTCCATGACGTAAAACTGTATGCTAAAATGATTGATGTTCAGTCATCTTTGAATTTAAGTATCTACAAAACGCTTGAAAAACAACCAGCCACATATGCAGTGCGAAAAACTGAAATCAAATCATGCTTTATAAGTGAAGGTAGGTTTGAAATTGACTACAATGTATTCAGTGCAACAATTCCTCGACGTATGACAATCGCACTTGTCGCAAACGGGGCATTTAACGGAAATTATGCTCTCTCTCCATTTAATTTTAAACCGTTTGACATTCGAGACATTGCAGTGTACGCTGGAGGCATGATTTACCCAATTGTTCCATACAAGCTTGACTTTGCCAAAGATATTTTTGTCCGTCCTTTTGTTGACATGTATGAGGCACTTGGCATGGCTAATTCAGAGCGTTCTTTCGACATCACAAAAGAGCAATTCAAATCTGGTTGGACCTTTTTTGTAATTCCACTCACATCGACGCTCGACGATAGCACAGGGTATGAACTCTTAAGAAGCGGGACAACTAGCATTCGCGCAACATTTAATAGTGCAATTCCTGAGGGCGGAGTTGAAATGATAGTGCTGGGTGAATTTGACCAAATGATAATGATAGACTACAACCGTCACATTGTTTCCGATTCAAAGCTTAGTTAATTAACTGTATAAATAAGATGCATAATGCGAAAAAATGCCACCATAAAAATGGCCTTCTTAAACACTACAGTCAACGCCAGTTTAAAGCCAGAGATACAAGTACTAACATTTGAAAACAAAAGCGTTCATCCTAACCTCCTCGTGCAACTTCTATTGCTTGCCCACTATCTCATTGCTTTTCCCGTTTTCATTTTATGCTGGTATTCTTTGATAAATTTTCTTAAGAGAAGAGGACATATTTCTCAGCGTGATGCCAATGAGATGATGGATGATTTGCGAAATTACCAATTACCAAAAAATTCATCAATTATTTTTCCAAGTTTATCAATAAAGAAATGATTAACGCACAAATATTCAATTTTTTTCACATGATCCCCTTTCAGCCTTGATGAAGATCAAAACTAAATTTAGGAGTGCTTTTCCTTCTTTTGAAAAATTAGGGTTACGTGACAAACGCATATGGGCCAAGCTTTTCCAACAACGTTAATTGGATTGTTATGAGGAGAGTTGACGATCCACCACTCGGATAGAGCCAACTGCAAATCTCTCTGTGCTCATTACGAAAAATTGTCAACGTGCAATCCTGTCTCATGGTGAATTCACGAAGAAAAAACAAAATTGCAATCACATCAAGACCATTTTGGAGTTTGTGTCTCATCATCTTCAACAATAAAATGCATTTTTAATGGATTTTTAAAAAAGTAAAGGACACATTAAATCCTTTTTTTTAAGCTCACAACAAATGAATCATTTTTCTCTTCTCTCTCTCTCTATCAATTTTTCTTGTTCTTGGTTGCAATCTCATCAACATCATTTTTTTTTTTTGGCACATCACTGTCATCATTCCCTGGGCACTTCTTGAAAAATTGACAATCCAATCAAATCCAGTGTACGTCTGATTGTTCGCCTAGGGCGTGGTTTGTCAAATACATAATAAATAGCAAAAAAAACCTTAATGTTAACTTTCGCATTATCTTCACAGCAATCAAATCGTCCAAGTGTTTCGCAAGGCTTTCCGGCTCCTTCTCCTTGGCGAGCAATTCAGCAGCTTTCATTCCCAAAAACTCTTCGCAACACTCGAAAACATGGTGACACGTTGAGCAATGTCTGCTTGTTCAACATCCTGCAGCAGAAGACGGACAAACACCGTGTGGATGGGGCAATCGCTTTTTGGCCGCAAGCCTCACACATGTTATCATCGGACAATTTTCGGCGGCAAATGAGCCCCTTGGAACGAATGGGCATGCCTAAAAACAGAAAAATTAATAATTTAATTAATTAATTTAATTTGGACTTTGTAAACACGGTACTGCATATTTGTCACTTTTCCCAAAACATAAAAAACGCCGGCCGAATTGAAGTTGACCACATCGCTGATGTGTTTCGGTTCAACTGAATCCAACTCTCTTGCTGTCGTGTCCTTGCTCCGGGAGTTGAAAGCGTTTAAGAGAATTCATTGCAGGAAGATCGGAAAAAACGAAGGGATGGAATTTTTTAAAAAATGGAACACGAATGATTTTTATTTAGAAAAACTGTGGTTAAATAGCAAAAAAAATGGGGCGGAAAAAAAAACTAAAAAGCCAAAAGGCGGAGTCGTATTCTTAGCAAAGCAAAACAAAAACCAATGGGCGTGACCAACAAGAAAAGGGGCGGAGTATTTTTTACTTTCCATGATGACGTCATTTTTTTACAATTTAATGAATTGGATTTTGCTTTCCAGTGGCATAAAATGGCCAATTGGTTAGCACAGTAAGTTTGGTATGGGTTCGAGCCCAGCCGGAAGAAAAGGGTTTTTTGCTAATTTATTTAAAGTTTTGGATACGATACTTGCAATAGGCATGGGTATATATTGATTATTTGGGGGTACATTCCTACCCTTACTGGGAGAACCTCTAATAAAAATATCGATTGATAAATCGAAATTAAATTAAAATTAAAATCCATTTTATTTGCCAGAGAAAACATAGAATGTACTCTCTCCCTAAGAGACCATCCAATAGGTTTGGGTTTGTGGAAGAGGATGTCAGAGAAAAAAAAAGTGGAACCCAATCAAATTATCGATCAAAAATCAATCGATAATTTGATTGGGAATATTATCTACTAATAATTAAAATTCACTGAATATTGAATAAAATCATTAACCGGAATAGTCTGAATTTTTTTTAAATTTTGAAGTTCAATAGCGCCTATAATTTTCAAAATAAAGCCTAAGCACAGACCTAGCCCAAAAAATTTAGCTAGAGTTGAACGGATACATTTACATTTTAGTTTCATTATTTTTGTGATCCAAGAAAAATTTTAGAACAAATGTGAATTGTTTCTAAATGGCGCCTCGTGGCGATCACAATTTTAGAGCAGCCTCATTTTACCAAATAAAATTTTTGTTTTTAACCACACGCAAAATAAACAAATTATTACCTGCTCGGTTTTGTCTTTGATTTCTGGTTGTTGAAGTCGAGCAACCACTGCACATCTTCTTTCTGTAATGATTTTTTGCATTTGGCTCTCAACATCGGTGCTAAGTACAGTCGGAAGAGCAAACAGTCCCGTTTTTTAAGTCCAAATATCTGCTTCACCACCTAAGAAATTCAAAAATTATGAATTTATATTCTAAAGATAGGGTTCTGCTCAAATTAAATGAAAAAGTAAATAAGATTAAATTAAAAATTAAAAACTCAGAATTTTAAATTTTTCGGTGGTTGGCGATTCGGGCGACGCTCGATTCGAAATACCGCACCAAAAATAAATAAATTTTGCTATAAAATAAAATAGATAAATAAAGCTGGATCCTGTGGCATATGAGCCTAAAGTAAATTTTTATTTTATCGAAAGTTAATTGACATTTGGCCTGCCAATATTTCGCTTTTCGAAACACCAAAATTCCGAGAAGATAAATCTGAAATTTTTCGAGGTAGAAGACGCAATTATATAAATTTTTTAAATAATTAATTTTATTAATTTTAAATTATATAGAAAATAATTTAGTGAGAGCAAAAAAGGTAACTTACATATGTGCATGCCGCAGATCGAATCGAACGCATATCACCTTTCCCACCTTGCTCGTTTCCATGATGAGCAATTTCGTTACCTATTCCACCTTAAAAACATTTTATTTTTGCTCTAAGCTGCTTAAATTACCAAATTTGAGATCTATGAACGCAAGTAACTGCTCATCTGTATACGTAGATGGCAGTTTGTGCGTTGTGTGGCTCTCCATGGCATCCGCTTTGATTGTTATCTACATTTATTAATACATTCTTTCACAAAATTAGAAGTACATAATTATTCTCATACTTCCTATGATCGCATCGGGCTGAACTTTTTACTAAGCTTACTGACCCAAATTAAAAAGCAAAGAAATTTATTTAAAAATTTAGAGGAAAATTTGTTACGTTTTTTAAAAATTAATAATGCCCCAAAATGATAAATTCTACTTATGTTTTAAAACCGAGAATTTTGGCCAAACTCTTCGCAGATAGCGATAATACAAGTAATGATGTGCTTATAGTAAGGTACAATCACTTTTTTATTCATGTGGCAATGCGCAAAAAATGAACAAATGGCGCACCTCTAAAAATATAAAAATTGTATTCTATATTTATAAACTTTTTGGGTTCTTAATATTTATGGGACATGTATGTTTGCTAAAAACTACAGCCCGATTGAAACATAAGAAGTATGAGCAAAAGTCTTAAAAGGAATCGGTCTAAAAACATACGCTGATGAATTGGAAGCCGTTTATGTTTTGGCAATTGGAAAATATGTGCCCAATTTCATGGCGACAAATTCGTTCCAACTTAAATTCATATTATAATAAGAAATGTCGACAAGTTGTACAATGTAACGCAACACGTGGTCCGACTTAATGCCATCCCTTATTGAAAAAATATTTTTCAAATTTAATTTTTAATTTATTTTACCTCTTTCGCCCACCGTCGCCGAAGCCCAACTTTCCGGGAATGGTCACACAAAGCTTTTCGCCAATGCACATCCCGGTAATTGCTCTGAAAATATGTTTTTATTTAAAAGTATTTTTCAAAAAATTGGAATTTCTAATTTATATTGTTTGATCAAAACAATGGAATTTTCCGGGCAAAATCTGATTTTAATTCCCACTAATTAACACAAAATATGTGTTTTAATTACGCTCTCCCATGAAATAAGTAGAAATACATAAATTTTAATTGGCACCACCTGATGAGTAGCTGTTTTTATGGGTCACCTGCCATGGATGGAATTTATAATCTAATGATTAATTGAGGGACTAATTATCAGAAGAGCTATAAATCCTGAGGAGATATAACATGGAAATGTGGTGTGTGTCCGAAACCCAACCCCCATCCTTCGTAGTAAAGAAAGCGGCATGTTAAAAGGGGTGGACGACTGTGAAATTTATTTTTCTAAAATTTATAAAGTTTTCACCATGTATTTAAATGGAATTATCATAATTATTTACATGTTTTTAAAGGTCAATTGTTGAAAAACGAGATTCGACCAATTAGTATAAGAGCACATTGTTCTTATGTTGGTTGACCACTAAATTTTAAGTATTACCACTCCAGTTAGTGACGTAACATCAGAAGAACCGTCCATTTTCTTGGTCTTGTCTCCTTCACCATGAGGCTGCTGGCGTTTCTCATGCTCCCGATTCTTCAATTATCCGAAAATATTTGACATGGATTTTCAAAAAGAAAAACTGCTACTTTTTAATGTTTTTTCCTTATTTTTTTGTTGGTAGTACGACCTTGGTATTTGGGCAATAACCGGGCGTTTTCCAGATAGTTCCAGGTCAAACTTTTCAACCATGTCCGGGTATCGTTTCAATTTAAGAATCTTTCTAGTTGATGGATTTTTAAATTGATTCAATTGATGCTTTTCAAATTAATAGTTAGTTTTTTTTAATTTAGTGCCTTTTTTAAAGCAGCCCTAGGAACCCGAATTTTGAGAAGTTTATCCGTCTTTTATTCTCGTTAAATAATTTAATAAATACGAGGTTATATAAAAAATCAATTCAAAAAAGGAACCACCGTCAAGCGAATTATTTAAATCAACATGAAATTATGAATTATTTAGGAGGACTCCCGGAAATGCGTCAGTGAAAATTTTAATGTTTCGAACAAAAAATTGAAAGTCCAAAATAAATTTAAATTAATCCAGAAAAATTTATTCACTTATTTCAGTTGCATTTTAAAGGCGATACACTGGGGTATATTTTCTGAAATTTTCGAATTTAACATTTTTGGTTCAAAACAACATAAATAATCTCTTTTTGCAGGATTGATGGCCTTCAGTTTGTTTCCGCATGTTTAAACCTGTTTGAACCAAAAAACTCTGATTATGAGAATGCGGAATTTCGACTTTTTGTCCGAATTCGGGTACGGAGTCAGAAACCCAGAACGATGTTCTTAAGAATTTCTTTTATCAGCCAATATTTAATTCTACAGAACTTTATTTCAAAAAATTTGTACCACTGACGCATTTTCTTTCTACTGACGCATTTCCCACTGACGCATTTTCCACTAACGCATTTTCCGGTCACGCAACTTTTACATGCTTGCTCTAACCTGACCTGATAATTGTCGCAGAGTCCAAACACGTAGGTTATTTCTTCATGGTAATTAGCGTCCTGTGATTTAATAGAAATATGATTATATACTTAAACTCGGACCTCTTGTGACGAGTCTTCATCAGTGGTTTCAGTCAAATCAATTCCTTCAAGGAGTCTATAATCAAAAATTTAAAATGTAAAGCTTAAACCAATTTTGTTCATCAAATTTAACTTACGATCTTAGTTCAACTTCATAAAAAATTACGTCGCCACCTTCTTGCCGTTTTCTTTTTTCCAATAATCTTTTTTTCAACTCAAATAAAGAGATTAAAAAATTAATTAATATTTAGAAAGCGTTTAGCGAACCATATATTATTGCATTTAAACAAGATTTTGAACCGAATCGAAAATATGGAAAAATGGACCTTTACAGAAGCTTTTAAAGGCCAATACATTTTTCTGAAAATTTGTTGGATTTCGAATAAAATAATTAAAATTCACTGAATATTGAATAAAATCATTAACCGGAATAGTTTGAATTTTTTTTTAATTTTGAAGTTCAATAGCGCCTATAAATTTTCAAAATAAAGCCTAAGCACAGACCTAGCCCAAAAAATTTAGCTAGAGTTGAACGGATACATTTACATTTTAGTTTCATTATTTTTGTGATCCAAGAAAAATTTTAGAACAAATGTGAATTGTTTCTAAATGGCGCCTCGTGGCGATCACAATTTTAGAGCAGCCTCATTTTACCAAATAAAATTTTTGTTTTTAACCAGACGCAAAATAAACAAATTATTACCTGCTCGGTTTTGTCTTTGATTTCTGGTTGTTGAAGTCGAGCAACCACTGCACATCTTCTTTCTGTAATGATTTTTTGCATTTGGCTCTCAACATCGGTGCTAAGTACAGTCGGAAGAGCAAACAGTCCCGTTTTTTTAAGTCCAAATATCTGCTTCACCACCTAAGAAATTCAAAAATTATGAATTTATATTCTAAAGATAGGGTTCTGCTCAAATTAAATGAAAAAGTAAATAAGATTAAATTAAAAATTAAAAACTCAGAATTTTAAATTTTTCGGTGGTTGGCGATTCGGGCGACGCTCGATTCGAGATACCGCACCAAAAATAAATAAATTTTGCGATAAAATAAAATAGATAAATAAAGCTGGATCCTGTGGCATATGAGCCTAAAGTAAATTTTTATTTTATCGAAAGTTAATTGACATTTGGCCTGCCAATATTTCGCTTTTCGAAACACCAAAATTCCGAGAAGATAAATCAGAAATTTTTCGAGGTAGAAGACGCAATTATATAAATTTTTTAAATTATTAATTTTAAATTATATAGAAAATAATTTAGTGAGAGCAAAAAAGGTAACTTACGTATGTGTATGCCGCAGATCGAATCGAACGCATATCACCTTTCCCACCTTGCTCGTTTCCATGATGAGCAATTTCGTTACCTATTCCACCTTAAAAACATTTTATTTTTGCTCTAAGCTGCTTAAATTACCAAATTTGAGATCTATGAACGCAAGTAACTGCTCATCTGTATACGTAGATGGCAGTTTGTGCGTTGTGTGGCTCTCCATGGCATCCGCTTTGATTGTTATCTACATTTATTAATACATTCTTTCACAAAATTAGAAGTACATAATTATTCTCATACTTCCTATGATCGCATCGGGCTGAACTTTTTACTAAGCTTACTGACCCAAATTAAAAAGCAAAGAAATTTATTTAAAAATTTAGAGGAAAATTTGTTACGTTTTTTAAAAATTAATAATGCCCCAAAATGATAAATTCTACTTATGTTTTAAAACCGAGAATTTTGGCCAAACTCTTCGCAGATAGCGATAATACAAGTAATGATGTGCTTATAGTAAGGTACAATCACTTTTTTATTCATGTGGCAATGCGCAAAAAATGAACAAATGGCGCACCTCTAAAAATATAAAAATTGTATTCTATATTTATAAACTTTTTGGGTTCTTAATATTTATGGGACATGTATGTTTGCTAAAAACTACAGCCCGATTGAAACATAAGAAGTATGAGCAAAAGTCTTAAAAGGAATCGGTCTAAAAACATACGCTGATGAATTGGAAGCCGTTTTTGTTTTGGCAATTGGAAAATATGTGCCCAATTTCATGGCGACAAATTCGTTCCAACTTAAATTCATATTATAATAAGAAATTTATGGTTATTTTGATCTTTATCGTTTTGAATTAGCTAATTTCTTGTAAAGTTAATTTTATTTAGAAGTTTTCAGTTTTAGGGCTTAGATTTTAATTTAATATTAACAAAAGGCGCACAAATTGTACAAATGTAAGGATAATGGTGAGTATTCTAAAAAAAGATTGAGTGCAAATCTTCGGAAGTAAATTCACCGGTCAAGACTATTCTTTATTCATGGCCAAAATCCGGTGGTACTTTTGACTGTGTGGCACAGCAACTTGCAGAGGCAAAAGTCGAACTGCGAAGAGACGTATTGTCTGAACGGAAAGCCTCGGTTGCGCTGATGCGAAGACAAACAGCATAACACGGCGGCTCAAGTGCACTCTTCTTGAAGAGGGGAAGCAAAATCCAAATTTCGTGGTACCACGAAAACACAACATTTTACGTGTCCAAAAGAGGAGCGCTAATTTATTTGGGATTGAAATGCTGGATACTGTTGTGGCCGTAACAACAGATGAGTTCGTCTTCCGAGTCCGAGTTGTCTGCACTTTCTGAACTCGGATTGTCCGAATGCTCTTCGGTCCAATTTTCTTTCAACTGATCGAAGTGTTTCTTCCAAATTCCTCTCGCCGTTCGAACGAGGAACATGGCCGTTCCAATTTGTCGGGTAATTTTTCCTTGGATCCATTTTGATCCGTCGCGATAATTTCTCGCGTAAACTCTTTGTTTCACCTCGAAATTCTTCCTTGAATTGGCCCCGCGGTCGAAATGTCATTTCATTCGTTCCACATATGACCCTTTTGGCATTTTGGCCTCTTCTAAATCATTCGCCGCTGTTGATTTAACCAAAGCCAACAAGCTTCGAAGCCTGCAGTCGAAGAGGATTTCCGAAAACTCCAATTCCGTTGCTGCGTGCGGCGTGACACGGTATTTCAGGAGAAACTGAGATACTGCAATGTCCTGCTTCATCCCCTCCTTTTGGAGCTTGTTCATTCATTGCTTGAGAGTTTGAACAAATCTTTCAGCAGCTCCATTCGACTTTGGATTGTATGGCGCGATCAACATGTGGACAATTACCCGTGATTTGCAATAATCACCGAATTCTTTTGAGCTAAATTGAGGTCCGTTAACGGAGAAAATTTGCTCGGGAATTCCATGCGCGGCAGAGACAAATCTGAGCGCCTCAATTGTTGCCAGTGCCGTTGTTTGCGCATTCTGACCACTTCCGGCCATTTGCTTTTGGCATCAATGATAGTCAGCCACATTGATCCCCAAAACGGTCCGCAAAATCAATGTAAATTAATTGCCACGGTCTTTCCGGTGATTCCCACGGGTTCAATGGCACTTTCCGCTCATCCGGCGCCTCTTCTTGGCAAATCTAGCTTTCAACTTCATTGCTGAGTGAAAATGGCATCGGTCTCGGCTTACTTCTTCCGAGTTCGTCCTTTTTGGGTTTAACGGCACGAATTGTCGAAATTCCAAAGGCTCGGTTCAAATCGATTTTCAATCCCATGATCAAATCGCGGCCACATATATTTTTACGCTTGCCACTAATGATATGAATCTTGGACTCAATTGTTCTTCCTTGTGAACTTTTCTTAATTTGTCCCACTCGGATCAAATTAGAAATGCTGATCAACTGTAATTCGACTTGGATTTACAGTGATTTAAATTGTTATCCGTACCGGATTTACAATGAAAATTGGTGCTGGTCAACTGTTATTCAACTAACTAACAGTGAGAGTTAATTGTTATCCGACCCGGATTAACAATCAAAATCGATGACGGTCAATGCTATCCAACTCGGATTCACAACGACAATTCATCTATCAGTCTTGCCTTTCAGCCAAGGAGAAATAAGATGATAGAATGAACGAGGGAGGGAAGAAAGACAGCGCTTATATGTTGGGAGGAAAATGCTAAGGGAAATGAGTGAACAAAGTTCACTCCATTATCGATTGGTCTCAAACACCACAGATTCAACAAGTCGATTTGCTCGAAAATTCAAAGGAGTTCTGCACATTTGCCACTCTTCATGAAAATTTTCAGTACCAATATTTTCCATTTGGGGTGAAATATGCCCACGGAATTTTTCCAGTCAATGCTTGATTTGATGTTGGCTTGCTGTTCATTCTGAATTGCCTATCTGTATGACGTTATCGTGATAAGCCGTTCATCAGAACAGCACAAGAAGCACCTTGAAAAGATCAAGCGAAATGCCATTTGGAGAATCAACTTATGGTTCGACATTCAGATGTTTATGAGGAAGACCCTTGAGCATTTTTAATGATACTTTCGGACTTCCATTGGCCCTAGCCAATCAACATCTTGGCAATGTTGTGGCACAACCATTCGGAAAGGTGATCGAGATCGCGCCATCATCCGCGCTCCGACCAGACACAACAGCCAAAAGAAGTCATCGAAAAACGCGCCGATTAACAATGTGTTCACCACCAGCGACCCAAGCGCATTCAACGTCCGCCTGACCGATTTTCGCTCAGCCGATAAGAACCCGCTCTTTAAAGTGGGAGGTTTCGGTATCGCCAGGTAATTTAAATAATAGGTGTTGGTATTATGTCACCATTATTTGTGACCTATGAATAAATAGCCTGCTCTTCCTCCCTCAGTTGTATCTTCTCTCCATTCATTCATTTATTTCTTCCCCTTTTGTTCCTAATCAATATTTGACCCTGTTCGTACTTGTGCATTTCTTTTGGAATAAATGTTCTTTTATTCTTATTTTGACTTTCAGGCGTAAAAATGTCGTTCGACATGAATTCGAAAAATGGCAAGCCTACCAAATCATCATCAATAGGTCCTGTAGCGGCATGCAGGGTAAATGCGCTCTTGTCCAGCAGGTTTATCTAAAATGATATATAATTGATTAAAAATCAAAAAGATTTTAAAGAAAGAGAATGGTATTTTGAAAAAGGTGTGAAGTATGTTTACTGGTAAAATGGGTAGTCAGAAATCCAAATAATTTATTATAAAATTTTAAAATTTATAAATAATTAAAACCAGCCAAAAAAATGATATGTAAAAAAAATAGTTTTTTACAATTTAATTCATTTACGTTTTGAGAAAAATCTAGATTTATTTAAAATATAAAAAAATATTTTTGTACAATTCGCTTATTAGCAAAAAAATATTTATGGAGTGGAAACAAAAACTTGAGTTATAAATATTCTCTGGCCTATTGTCTTAGTAAAGTTGCATTTAATGTCATTTAATATCAAGGTAAAATTCTCCGTAAATTACGACTCAGTCACAACTAGAGACCGTAAATTTCAAATTTGCGGATGCCGCTGCGGGATTGGAACTCAAAATTTTTGCGGGACGGGATCCCGCGGCAAACTGTTTTTTGGTACGCTATTTTTTCAAAAAACTATGAAACATGATGGGGGGGGGGTCCCGCCGTAAGAAATTCTTTGAAAATTTAATAGGATTTATTAACAGATTTAGGTAAAAATGACCAAATTTTGTAATTTTGAGTGAATTTTTTAAAAGAAATAACGTGGCGGCCATCCGGCGGTGCCGATAGCCCGCAAAAATTTCACAGATTTTGAATGAAATTTGAGATGAAAAATTGAGTTAACTTAATTAAATTTATTATTTAATTTATTCAAAAATATTCGGCATTCTGTCTT
>CP049708.1:3807372-4203934 GCA_004148225.2 Heterodera glycines | reverse complement strand
CTCCCTGATGCTCCTCCCTCATCCTCCTCCTTCCGCTAATCCTCCTCTCTCATCCTCTTTCACCTCCTCACTCCTCCTTTCTTCTCATCCCTCCTCATTATTCATTCACCCGCTCTCCTTCTTTATGCTTTTCTTTATTAATAAAAATGCATTATTATTAAAGATAAATATGTAAATAAGGACATTTGTCCTCATAAACAAATGTTTTTTTTGTTTGTTTTTTTATTTTTTATTAATTCAACAAAAAAAATATTCTATCTCATCAAATTACCACCCCCCTCCCTTCTCCCCTCCTTTAATCTCTTCATTCATTCATTCTTTCTTCCATCGGTTCATGACCCACACTCTTAAATCAAAAAATCACACCCTTTTTTTTCTTCAAAAATGAGAGAAATGAACCAAAAAAGTACTTCATTCAGTATTCCCATCCGCCTATGGCAGAAAAGTGGCGCCCGCCCCACCCGTCCAGCCATTCAGGCTGAGGCAATGACGGGTGGAGCGGAGAAGGCGGAGGAGACGCCGGAGAAGGAGAGGAAAGCGGAGTTGGAGAAGGAGGGCAAAGCGACGCGGGCAGCAGAAAAGGCCGAGAAGGGGCGGAAAGCGGCGAAGGCGGAGATGGGGGGAAAAAACTCATTAATTTACAAAGACCCATTAAATAGTCATTTGTAATTAACCAATTTATTTGGGAATTATTTTTTAGTTGGGGCCATTTAGAAGCAAGTCTTGAAAAAATCACCCTATTATTTCACGTAGGTTCAAAGTAATTAATTAGGCTAACTCAAACTGCATAATTAAATAGCCAAAAAATATCGTTGCCAAAAAGACTCGTAAAAAATAGTCAAATATGCACTTAAATATTTGAGATAAATTGTCAGTTAAAAAACTCATTACCAAATTGGCACTGCTGAAAATTCCAATTCGGCATCCAATCGAGCGGGTGGGATGACACTGAATCGACGTGCTCCGGGTCCTCCTCATCATCCGAATCGCATCGGCAAGGCGGGCGAGCATGTGGCTTGCAACATACGGCGTACACCAGTGCCGCAAAAAAAAACGAAAAAAATAAGGAAAATAAAAAAGGCCGAAAAAACATTCTAAATTGTACATTTTAAATTTAAAAGGCAAAAAAATGCAAAAAAAAAAGTAAGCTTACATTAAAGTGAATGCGTAAAAGCCGAATCTACGTGGCGTGATTTCGAGAGATGCAAAACTTTTGACCAGGCAACAAAGCTCGAGGAACAATCGCAAATTCATTAATGGAAGCCCGGAATTTTTAACAAAAAAATCATTTGTTTTTTTTCATTTTTTAGACCCTGAAATAGTGCATGAAAAGGGGCGGGTTAGACGACGAGGGAATTCCTTACAAAGGGACGCACCCCATCTAATTTTTGCAATTTTCAGTTCCATTAGAGCCCAAAATCCCCCACCTAAATTGACTAGTGATAGTCCAATTAAGGTACTATTACATCCACATTTATGTGGCACCCAAATTTTGGAACTGTCTCGCCCTCGGATGGGACTTAAAAGAAGGTGGTATGAAATTTCAAGTCAAAATTTTCGTTCTTAAATTTAATGCAATAGTTTTCGCGCTTTTTTCACGGTTTTCGAATCGCGGAATCGTGCGGGTTTAAAATTTCGGGTGGGGGGATTTGAAATTGGCAAAATAAAAATGGAAAAGCAATTTAAATAAAAAATAAAGTAAAATTAGCAAAATAAATTAAAATTAACAATTTATTTTATGCAGACAAAATATCAATTAATGACATGCGCGGGAGGGGGGGGGGTTTGCTTGCGCACAATTTTGTCGATAAACAATTCGCCGAGTGGCGGATGAGCGGTGAGGGGGGGGGGGGTGTACACGACTGTTTCAGCGCACGGGGTGTGGAGGGGGAGGGTTGTCACGTCTCGTTACGTCGAACGGCCTTCCCTTCGCTCTCCCCCGCCGATGCGGAGGAAAAGGGGAAGCGACGCCGATCCTGAGCGGTGCTTTGTGAAGAGCTCAACGCAGGGAGGGAGGTGTGTGACAAAAATGGGTTAATTTGTCGGGAAGGGAGACTGTCACAGCCGCGAGCATTAACAGCTCAAAAATCACTGCGCAGAGGGGAGGGGTGGGGGTAGTCGCTCCGCCAAGCGGCCTTCCCTTCGCACTCCCACGTTCGGGGGGGGGGGGGGGAGCAGCCGCCGCCAATCAACGAAAAATCCCCCACCTAAATTGACTAGTGATAGTCCAATTAAGGTACTATTACATCCACATTTATGTGGCACCCAAATTTTGGAACTGTCTCGCCCTCGGGTGGGACTTAAAAGAAGGTGGAGGAAAATGTTTGAAATTTTCAAGTCAAAATTTTCGTTCTTAAATTTAATGCAATAGTTTTCGCGCTTTTTTCACGGTTTTCGAATCGCGGAATCGTGCGGGTTTAAAATTTAAAAGCCGAGAAGTTTCTATGATTTTTAACAAAAAAAATCATTTGTTTTTTTTCTAAGCTTTTGTTTAATACCAAGAATATACCTAGGTGTTTACCAAGTAAGAAAAAAGTAATGGCCTAAGAAACTGAGGATGGTCATTCATGAAACGCATAAAACCGACCAGAACCGATGCTTTTGCTAAAGGAAACGTCCAGCGATGTAAATCGGTGATTTTCAAAAAAAAAAAAATTCATTTAGGCAAAATTATTTTTTAATGGCATCGCCCGTCGCAAAAAAGAAAAAGTTTTCCTCCGCCGACCACCGCCAAATGAATAATCGAATTTTGAGGAAAATGTGAGAATTTTTGGGTTAAGAATTTATGAATTTCATTTAAAGCCTCTCAGTATATTTTTCTCGCATTTCAGTTGGATTTGTTCCGATGTTTGGATGGACATTTTCCCCCTTTTTGACCGTCCTCAACTCGGCCTCAAATTGGCACGCGGGTTAGACGACGAGGGAATTCCTTACAAAGGGACGCACCCCATCGAATTTTTGCAATTTTCAGTTCCATTAGAGCCCAAAATCCCCCACCTAAATTGACTAGTGATAGTCCAATTAAGGTACTATTACATCCACATTTATGTGGCACCCAAATTTTGGAACTGTCTCGCCCTCGGATGGGACTTAAAAGAAGGTGGTATGAAATTTCAAGTCAAAATTTTCGTTCTTAAATTTAATGCAATAGTTTTCGCGCTTTTTTCACGGTTTTCGAATCGCGGAATCGTGCGGGTTTAAAATTTAAAAGCCGAGAAGTTTCTATGATTTTTAACAAAAAAAATCATTTGTTTTTTTTCATTCTTTAGACCCTGAAATAGTGCATGAAAAGGGGCGGGTTAGACGACGAGGGAATTCCTTACAAAACAACAACATAACAACAACAACACAACAAAAACACAAAACAACAACACAACAACAACAACACAACAACATCAACGACAACAACAACAACACAACAACAACAACACAACCAACAACAACAACAACACAACAACATCAACAACAACAACTCAACAACAACAACAACAACACAACAACATCAACAACAACAACTCAACAACAACAACACAACAACAACAACACAACAACAACACAACAACAACAAAACAACAACAACAACAGCAGCAACAACAACAACACACAACAACAGCAGCAACAACAACAACAACACAACAACAAACAACAACAACAGCAACAACAACAACCCAACAACAAAACACAACAACAACAATCAACAACAACAACCCAACAACAACAACAACAACACAACACAACAACAACAACACAAACAACAACACAACAACAACAACACAACAACACAACAACAACAACATAACAACAAACAAATTACATCCACATTTATGTGGCACCCAAATTTTGGAACTGTCTCGCCCTCGGGTGGGACTTAAAAGAAGGTGGTATGAAATTTCAAGTCAAAATCTTCGTTCTTAAACAACACAACAACAACTTTTCGCGCTTTTTTCAACAACAACATAACAACAACAACAACACAACAAAAACACAACACACAACAACAACAACACAACACATCAACAACAACAACAACAACAACAACAACACACAACAACAACAACAACAACAACAACAACAACACAACAACAACAACACAACAACAACAACATACAACAACACACACAACAACAACACAACAACAACAACACAACAACAACATAACAACAACAACAACACAACAACAACAACACAACAACAGCAGCAACAACAACAACACAACAACAACAACACAACAACAACAAAACAACAACAACACAACAACAGCAACAACAACAAAACAACAACAACAACAACAGCAGCAACAACAACAACAACGATGGGAAGCTTTGGATGCTCGTTGCGGGGGCAGCTTGGACTTTAGCGTTGGCACTTAGACGCATGCCTGCTGGTGTGAGTGTATTATCACATTTTTAGGCAATCTTAAAAAATAGGGGTCTTTAAATCAGGGATGTGATCTGAAAATTTTTTAAATCAGAACATCGGGCCTAAAAATCAGATTTTGGGGTCGAAAATCAGAACATTTTGCAAAAGTTGCTTTAAATCGCTTGTTTAACAATTTCATCAATTAATATAGCATCAAATTTTGGATTTTTCACCTCCCATTACTGATTTTAACAATTTTTGAGAGTAAATTAGCAAATCCTATTCAATGCAATCGGGATTGAAAAATATGATTCTTGACAATTTTTTGCGGCACATTTTTCAAAAAAAAAAACTTGAGGAACTGCGTGGGGGGGGGGGGGGGGGGGGGTCCAGCGGTGCCGATAGGCGCAGCGAGGGAGGATTTGAAAATTTGACTGCAATTTGTTAACAGATTTTGTCCAAAATTGTCCATGTTTTCTGATCTCGAGCAAATTTTTTTGAGTTTTTCGTGGTGCTGATTGTGAACATGAAAATCTGAACTTGCTTTTTTTATGGTATGACTCCGTTTTGTTTTTCATCATTTCATCACTACGGTGTCCAATTATATGTAAATCATATTTTTATTTAATCAGGTTTAGGCACTTTCCCAAAAACCCCTATTAAAACGGCCCACATTCGTTAAATTGGCCTTTTGAACCCTAAAGTCGGAAAATTTTCAAAAACTCATTTTTACCAAAATTTCACGAGATTATTGTTGAAATTTAAAATTTTATTAATAATTGGTAAATTGCGGCACTGCCGCTGGCTCACAAAGATTTGCATATTTTCTCAAAAAAACAAATTATAAAACACAGCGGAATTTAGACTTAAATAGTGCATGAAAAGGGGCGGGTTAGACGACGAGGGAATTCCTTACAAAGGGACGCACCCCATCGAATTTTTGCAATTTTCAGTTCCATTAGAGCCCAAAATCCCCCACCTAAATTGACTAGTGATAGTCCAATTAAGGTACTATTACATCCACATTTATGTGGCACCCAAATTTTGGAACTGTCTCGCCCTCGGATGGGACTTAAAAGAAGGTGGTATGAAATTTCAAGTCAAAATTTTCGTTCTTAAATTTAATGCAATAGTTTTCGCGCTTTTTTCACGGTTTTCGAATCGCGGAATCGTGCGGGTTTAAAATTTAAAAGCCGAGAAGTTTCTATGATTTTTAACAAAAAAAATCATTTGTTTTTTTTCATTCTTTAGACCCTGAAATAGTGCATGAAAAGGGGCGGGTTAGACGACGAGGGAATTCCTTACAAAGGGACGCACCTAAACACTTAAATTAAATTATTTTCCGAGTAAATTATTGTTTTATATAATTTTTTTTTGAAAATTGTACCAAGCAAATTTTGAACAATAATAATGTGTCTTCATTTAACTCAGGACCGACTTTTCAGCGTAAATATGATGCCAAATGGGAGAAAGGTATGAAATTTCAAGTCAAAATTTTCGTTCTTAAATTTAATGCAATAGTTTTCGCGCTTTTTTCACGGTTTTCGAATCGCGGAATCGTGCGGGTTTAAAATTTAAAAGCCGAGAAGTTTCTATGATTTTTAACAAAAAAAATCATTTGTTTTTTTCATTCTTTAGACCCTGAAATAGTGCATGAAAAGGGGCGGGTTAGACGACGAGGGAATTCCTTACAAAGGGACGCACCCCATCGAATTTTTGCAATTTTCAGTTCCATTAGAGCCCAAAATCCCCCACCTAAATTGACTAGTGATAGTCCAATTAAGGTACTATTACATCCACATTTATGTGGCACCCAAATTTTGGAACTGTCTCGCCCTCGGGTGGGACTTAAAAGAAGGTGGAGGAAAATGTTTGAAATTTTCAAGTCAAAATTTTCGTTCTTAAATTTATTGTTTTCTACTCATCACAAATATTCCATCTTGTTGAAGAAATCAGTTAGGCTCATGTAAATCATGAAATGTGAAATAATTATTTTTTTTAAAAATTGGAACATAAAAAACAAATAAATTACTGAAAAAAAATTAAATCAAAAAATTAGAAAATAACTTACAAATTAATTTTTTCCAAATTTTAGTCCCCCATAATTTTTCGAAGTGTTCTGAAAACATAAAAGTACTATTTAAATTTAATTTCATTTTTATTATTCATTTTCTGTGTTGCCCGAGTAACTGTCAATAAGCACTAATTACTTACACACAAACAAAACATAAAATTACTCGTCCAAATAATAATTGTAATGATGATGGTTTTACGAATGAGATAATGAGCATCCGACATTCTGCGAAATGAAAGAAATAATTATGAATGTGCGCGCAAAATGTTCAATGAAAACAGCAAAATTCTTTTTTTTTTAGAATCTTAAAATGTAGTCATAAAATCTAATGTTTTTATGACTACTTTTAAAAATTAATTACCCTGAAATAGTGCATGAAAAGGGGCGGGTTAGACGACGAGGGAATTCCTTACAAAGGGACGCACCCCATCGAATTTTTGCAATTTTCAGTTCCATTAGAGCCCAAAATCCCCCACCTAAATTGACTAGTGATAGTCCAATTAAGGTACTATTACATCCACATTTATGTGGCACCCAAATTTTGGAACTGTCTCGCCCTCGGGTGGGACTTAAAAGAAGGTGGAGGAAAATGTTTGAAATTTTCAAGTCAAAATTTTCGTTCTTAAATTTAATGCAATAGTTTTCGCGCTTTTTTCACGGTTTTCGAATCGCGGAATCGTGCGGGTTTAAAATTTAAAAGCTTAAGATCTTTGTGGTTAAAAACAGATAAATTCATTTTCTATAAATGTATAAGCAAATGCGTGACAGTGAAAGTGAGGGAGTGGAAATTATTCAAGCTTAAACACAAAAGGTAAAAATATATAACTTTAATAAAATTTTAATTTAAAAAAATTTAGAAAAGCAGACAAATATGGCTAAAACGGAAACATATAAACAAAAAGCTGAATGTAACGAGTTACAATTTGTTGAGGAGTATGGAAAACCCAAATCAAATTTGCAAGTATTGAATCGGTGGATCAATCATAATTAAAACCAAATCACCCACAATTTGGACAGGTTCCACAAATTAAAGCAGATCAATCACACTTGGAGCAGGTTCAACAACATTTAAATCCCGATCAGTCAAAATATGAGCAGGTCTAAACCGGATCATTCAACTTTGAAACAGATCTAGACAGAAATTTGATCAGGATAAACCACAATTAAAACCGGATCAACCAAGTCCAAGAGACAGTCCTTGTGCAAACCGTTATCTTACTGTGCCGTCCGGAAAGTCTTCCGGATGGTCCCGACTTTCCGCACGAATTGAAGAAGCGGTGATCAAAAATCTGCAGCAAAGGTCTGACCATGAACAGCAGAATGCAACGATTGTCATGAACGGGATAAGCAGTCGGATGAATGCCGACATTGGCAAACAAAATCCGCGCATGAAATTCAGTACCATTGCAAAGGTGAAAACCAATTTGGAAATCGAAGGCATCTGTTAAATTGTCCGATTTTTGTAACTTTTCCTTTGTATGCATGTGCTACATATTTCCCCACACACCTGGAGCAAAAAGCAAAATTTGCGTAAATAAGTTGTAGTAGTGCGAGAGAAAAACAAATAACTTTTTCTCTCTCTATCTCTCACTCGACGAATCGCATAACTTTTGAATTAATGCAGGGGTGCGATCTGTTCTGATTTATCAGAAATGTTCTGATTTTAGGGTAGCGACCAAAATTTGTTCTGATTTCTTAAAATCCTTCAGAATTTTGTAATTTTATGGCGTAATGTCACTCAGATTTTTAAAATTTTCCACGGCGGTGCCTAACGGCACCGCCGGACACTAAAAATCCTTTGTTTTCTTAAAAATTGCGCTCAAAAGCACAATTTTTCTGACAAAATCTGTTAACGAATCATACACAAATTTTCAAAAATTTTTCCCTGCGGCGCCTATCGGCACCGCCGGCCTTCCGCTCCGCTTGTTCCCCAAAAAGTCTTTGAAAAAATGCGCCGCAAAAAAATTCTTAAAAATTCTGATTTTTTGAGCGCAATTGCATTTAAATGTACGATTTGCTTATTTCCTCCCCAAAGTTGTTAAAATCGATTATGGTATGTTCTGATTTTTGACCCCAAAATCTGATTTTATTTGAAACTAAAAAAATTGCTTTAATGGTCGCTATTAATTAACAAAAATGCTAAGATTTTGTTCGCTTACTTCAAAGAAATTATTCAAAATAAAAATTTGAAATTTATAGGGACTAAGCCTAATGAGCAAGGTCCGTGTAGCAGATGTGGCATTAGAACGAGAACAACTGGCATTTTTTACCAAATTCGGCATCAGCACATCCGACAGTGTGCAGCAAGAGAAATCATGCGATTTAAGTAAAAATTTTTGGGGAAAAAATTCTTCATAAAGGGTGAAATAGGCATAAAATGCCATAAAAATGAACTAAATAGGCTTAGAAATCAACTTTTAGTATTTTAAAAATTAATTTTTGATATCTGATTTTTGGAAAAAACCGATTTTTTATGGGTACATTTTCAAAACATTTTAAAATTTTTCTTAAGGAATTTTTTATAAATTCTCAAAAATTCCCAAAATATGTATTAAAAAAAATGTGTACGAAAAAATTGCGAAATATACTAAAAAGTCCAAAATATATATAAAAATATGTACATATGTAATATGTAGAAAATCCCGAAATATGTAAAAATAGGTAAATAAAAGTCCAACTTTTGTTCGCAAACACAAAAAAGAAAGTGTTTTTCCTACTATTTAGGGCATGGAGAATTCAGGAAAAAAATAAGTATTTACATAAAATTAGCAGCCCTAGTAATTTCTATTGGAATTATATTTTCGATTTTGTGAAATTGTGTTTGTTAGGGAAATAGGCCAAATTTAAGTGAAAAAATAAAACGGCAAAAAAAAATGAAAACTCCAACACTATAAGAGCCTGGCACGGACCCCCCAAAAGCCCGACAAATGCCGCCTTTCCCATGCAAAATATAAACTCAAACAGATGGCAACCTAATAAAGATTTTAGTAATTTTAAAAAATTAAATTATTTTTGCACTAATAACATTGAGGCTTTTCGGTCATATTTTCTCATTTTTATTCCTATTTTATGCTTTTTTGAGTCACAAATACATTTTTGGCGGATATTAGGACAAAATTGAGTGCGATTTGCATCAGTTTAACGTTTTTTATTTCCCATAAATAAATCTTTTGGGTTTGAGCCAATGTCTTAAATGATCGCCAAAAATGATAATTTTTAGGGGTTTTGAGTTAATTATGAGAAAATTCAAATTATTTTTACCCCCCCCCCCCGCTCCCTCTTTCATCCTCCACTTCTCTTAATCATCGCTTTTCATTTTCATTTTCTAGAGTTGAGCGGTACCGGGAATTATTTATGATTTCATGAATATAATAAGCTGTCAATAATCAATTAGAATGGAAAAATATAAGTGAAAATTCCTTTTAAGAATAATTAAATTGTTATTTTATATTTCTGTCAGTCCGAATTTAACTGCAAATTTTAATCCTAAGAAAAATTGTAACATAATGTTTTAAAAGTGGTTTTGGAAATTCTGAATTTAATTAAACAAGGTAAATCGGGTATGTTGAGTTCGAATATGGTCTTAGATTTGGTCTCTGGGATCGCAACAAACCTGTACAGCTCGAACTTCATGCATGGAGTTGGAGCAGTACAAGCTCAGGTTGAAAAGATAGGTCCCATTTAAGGCCATATTCGGTTTCTACTGGTCTAAATTGTATAGAAAAACTAAGATTTTGTTATATCAGCTTTGGTTTTTGACCATAAAAAATTCGAGAAAAAAATTTTGGCATGGTCGGGAAAAAAGGCAGAAAAATCTATCAATCAAATAAAAAGTGAAACGATAGTAAGATATAAAAGAGGACACCATGAAGAACAAAATAAAAAAAGAATCATTTAAATAGGCGCAGAAATAACGGAGTTATGAATTTTTAAAAATTGGAAAAAATTTGGGTATCAAAAATTATGTTCCACCCTAAGTATTATATACACAGAAATTCTTGCAATTTTTGGCCAATTTTTAAACAAAATAAATGTTTGGTTTTATTTGTTGACGAAATATTTTTAAGAAAATTTTTCATTCTTATTGTGCCATTTTAAGGATGAAGTCACAGCGCAGCGTAACAGAACTTCTTTCAATCCATCCACATCTAAGATTATTATTTTTTTTCTCCAAATTGTTTTTTCCATCTGCAAATACTCTGCCGACTAATTTTCAAAATTCCATTATTTTTTCATCACTCATTTTTGGATTTTCATTTTTCATTTGCCAATACATTTTCATTTTCTCCAATTTTTATTTTTCACTTATTTTTTCATTCATTTCAAATGATTTCTTCCATTTTCCAATCACTTTTCTGCTAATTGCAATTTTTTCGTAAATTTCTGCATAATTTTTCTGACATTCTTTTCTCGAATATTTTCCTTTTTGCTTAAATTCATTTTTTATTGCATTAAATTTTGGCACAATTTCAATTTTTGTTCATCCGTTTTTGATTTGTGGCTTTTATTTATTCGTTGATTAAGTCCTAACTTTCTGATCCATTTATAAATATTTTGGCGATTTGTGCCCAATTTTTTCGCAATTTTCAAATTAATTTTACTCCTTTTTTGCTTTATTTTCTCTTTAATTTTATAGAATTTCTCAACAATTTCTCTTTTCTCTTTTTTCATTTTTATTTTGGTTATTTCCTTTTTCTTCTTCTTTTTCTTCCCATTTTTTTCCAAATATTTCTTCAAATGACTTTTGTTCCGACTTTTTCTTTTCTGCTTAATGACAGAAATTTAAATAATAATTTATTTCATTATTCTAAATTGCTTATAAATTTATTTGTGAATCATTCAATAAATCATAAATATTTTGTAATTTATCTCTACTGATTGATCACATTAACAAAAAAAGTATTTAATTATTCTCTAAAAAACATTACACGATTATGCAAAACCCATTTACTAAACATAAAAAATTCAGAAATGTTTTATTTGTAATTTAATTACTTTTTTTACATTTATTATTACTTCTAAGAGATTGAATGGGTCCGGGAATTTTGTGAGAATTGGAAAAACATATGCTTGAATTTTATTTAAAATTTATGGGTGCCCTCCCGGATATTCCGCTTAAAAATGCTAGTTTTAAAAAGTTTGATGACAAAATATTTACGAAAATATTTAACAGAAATTTAAATAGTGATGCCAAAAATATGCACATAAAATCGTAAAATATGCGCATAAAATATGCACCAAAAATCGTGAAATATGCACATAAAAAGTGAAAAATATGCACATAAAATTTTCCAATTGAGGGTGTAATTTCTCAAAATTTCTTCAAATTTGTTAAACATAAAGTAAAATCTTCAAAAATGGCTAAATGTGGTATTAAAAATCATTTTAGGAGAAAAAAACATGATACAGCTTAAAATTTACTCATTTTAGCGAAAAATCAACCTGAAAAGCAAAATTTTGCTTATTTTTGACATAAATTAACCATTTTAAGAGAAAATTTATTTATTCAATATTTTTCGTGAAAATTTTGCTAAAAAATTATTTTTTTGGAAAATTTTCCGGTTTTTGAGGTCAAAAAGGCCAATTTGTCTGTTGGGGGCCGATCTATTAGAGTTTTTTTGGAAAAACGCCAAAATATGCACATAAAATATGCACGAAATGCCAAAATATGCACAAATATGCACATAAATCGCGAAATATGCACAAATATGCAAAATATGCACATGGAAAGTCATCCTAGAAGCTTCAAATCAAGCTAAAAACATGTTTTTCGTGCGTTTCAGGCTTCCCGCAGTCCAGGAAAAAAAAAATGCATGTGCATATTTTTGGCATCCCTACTCATCAGCAAATAAAACTGCAAAAGAAATTTTGGAAAAACGAGCTTTGGACCAAAAAACCGGGACCAGGACCTGGGTTACAACCGGGACAAGAAGACCAACCGGGAATTTTCAAGAAACAGACCAAAACAAAATAATTTTAATTCTATTCAAGTGAAAAAATTGGCACCGCCGGACCCCAAAAAATCATTATTTCTCTTAAAAATTGGTTAAAATCGCAAAATTTTTTGCATTCGGTTAAAAAATGAAAACCCTTTGATATATTTCTAAATATTCTTCATCAAATTCCATACATTAATAAACATTTTACTCATAAATTTTAAACTTTATTTGTTCACTGCTGAGTGTGGCAAGAAGAATGGCACAAACAACGAAAGTGGCACTTTTGGTGACCCATCCCTCCCTTCCCTTCCCCCACTTTTTCACTGTCAAAATGTCCGCTGCAGCAGCGACCAATTCTCAAATTATTGCCGAAAAGCCTGGCAAAACATTTTCCTCTTTTCTGTCCGTCCAAAATGTGTTCTCCCCGCCCCTGGGGGACTTTTTTTACTTTATTTATTTGAATTTGCTGCCATTTATTTGAACGTCCCTCTTTCAGTATATTGTCAAAAAAGGTCGTCTTCAAGTGGTTGCTGATGATGGAGTTAAAATTTTTCACACATTAGTTGAAGGAGCTGTTTTCGGTGAACTCAGCCTTCTCAATATACCAGGTAATATTTTATTTAAAAAATTAAAAGATAAATTAAAAACACATTAAATAAATTGTATTAATTTTTTAAATTAATCCAAAACAAATGATACTTATAGAACTCTAAATTTACACTTTCATATAGTAAATACTTATATAATTTAAATAATTCCTTTGATTAATAATAAATAATTTTTATTAAATATTTAAATTTACATAATTCCTATGATTTTTAAATCCGTCCTAAAAAATTGAAAACTTTACCGTTCCGCATGGCCTAAAATTTAATTTTTCTTAATAATTTCTAAAAATTATTTTCTTATTTTGAAAAAATCTTGAAATATTACATTTATTTGTTTTTTACTCTAATAAAACTTTTGTCGATGAACTGTTTGCTGAAGGATGGGTTTGGACGAAAATTTGCCCAAAATTTGCATGACGAGTTTGGTGCCTAACCGTCGCCGCCAGGAATTTGGAATTAAATGACCTGAAAAAATTTGAGAAAATAGACCCCTAAGGTTTTCTTTTTTGCTTGAATTATCAATTTCAATTTTTTGTTCATCATTTTTTAATTTCTATCTTTTAGGTATTTTTTGCTTTAATCCCATTTTTTTAATCCGCCTATAAATATAATGTGGTTTTACCCTAATGTTCTTCCGATTTTTCTTTCAATTTTACTCCATTTTTTTGCTCCGTATTTTCTTCCTTTTTGCATAATTTTTTCTTTTATTTATAATATTTTTTAAGCATTTCTCTTTTTTCTTGCAAATTTTCATCTTCTTTTTCTTCACAATTTTCTCCAAATATTTCGCCAAATGATTTCAGTTGGAGTTTTAGCTTTTCTGATACAATTGGACTAATTAAAATTAAAATTAAGCATAATAAGGGGAATAAATTCATTTTCTTAAGATATTCTCTTAATGTTGTTTAATTTTCTTATAAACAAATTATTAGTTTTTGATTATCCAATGGCAGGGATGGCATTCCGAAGCCCCAAATATTTTTGTAAATCGGAATTCCGACCCTAAAAATGTCGGAAATCGGAATTCAGTGCCATCCCAAGGCCATTTATTTATCACTAAAACAAATTTTCTAAATAAAACAAACTACAAAACATTAAAACACTTTTCTGAGTTATCCGGAAAAATATTTTATTGAAAATAAAAGAGTATTTTGTGTGTGCTCCTTTTTATTTTTTTAGTTTAAAAAATTTTTAAAAATTATTTATTAATTGGTAATTCATTATCATAATCAGGGCTCCCAATTCTGCTTTGCTACTGTTTAAGGGGTCAAAGCTGATTTTTTTTTCTTGAGATGCTGATTTTTGCTGCTTTTTGGGAATTCACAAAAATGGTCATTTTTATGGAAACTGCTACCAACACTTCCAAATTTATGGCAATATTTTGATTTTTCGGTGTTTTTTTATTCCTTTTTCCCCAGCTGCGCTTATCGGCACTGACAGGCCACAAAAACTTTTTTTTCATTAAAAATGGATCAAAATAGCAAAAATTGGATGAAAACTTTTACAAATTGCATTCAAATTTTAAAAATTTTCAGTTGCAACCCTGGTTTTGCTATCAAAAAGCGTTAATAAATAAAAAAATTTTTGAATTTTTCTGTAATAATATTCTTCACTGATTTATTTATAGAGGCGTATTGTACAATTTCAGGTTTTGTTATTGCTAAAAACAAAAAGAAATGCCAAAACTTGTTCAAAATTCTGCTAAAATAATTTCTTTTTACATTCGAAATTTTTTAATAAATATTTATTTATTTTCAAATAAATTTTAGTCAAAATAAATAAACAAAAACTGTTTTTTTGCCAAATATGTTTTACAAAATTTCCCGAAGGATTGTAAACTGAAAAATCATTTTTTTATTATTGTTTCGTTTTACAAATTTCTCACCTATTTTTATTCAGGTTTTAATGTAAAAAATGCAAATCATCTTTTTGTCCAAAAAAGTCCGCGCCCCCTTTTCATTTTGGCCATTTTTCTGAATTGATTGCCCCTTCCATGCATTTGGTGCCTAATGACTTGTCTCCTCTTTTTAGGGGTGCCTCATCCCTGTACGCCGTTCCCGAAATCATTCCCGACCACTAATTGTTTAATTAAAATTTCCACTTTTTAGGTATCATTTAAAAAATATATATCTTTTCACTTTCAATGGCGTCACTCCTGAACACCTACAGTGTTGTGGTAAAAAAGAAAAAATCTTTTTTTTTAAATTTTTCTTTTGTTTTTAGTTTTTTATCTGCTTCTTACTGTACTCGTTGGCGGAACCACCATATAAGCCGGGCGAAAATGAGTGGTTCTCCAACGACGTAAGTGATGCATGAAAGGAGGCGGGGAGGGGCTGGGCCAAAATATTGCGAAGGATTTATGGGCAGGACTGGGCAAAAAAAGCACAAAATTGACATTTTTGGTGTAAATCAGGCTCAAAAAATTTCGGAAATCGGAATTCCGACGGCTGAAAAATTTCGGAAATCGGAATTCCGACGGCTTAAAAAATTTCGGCAACAGAAAGAAAGCCCAAAAAAGCCGGAAATCGGCCATTTTTTCCACCAAAATTGCAAGTTTTTGAGTAGGATTATTCTGGGGATAGAAGGGGGCCGGCAGTGACAAAAGGCGAAAATTTTTTGTAAAAAAATCCCTTAAGCCTCTCACACGATACTACCAAAAATTATGGGAGAATAAAGGCAAGCCATGCAATGACACCACCACCACCACCAACAACAACAACCGGTAAATGGGTTAAAATGACAAAAAGTTTCAAAAATAGGGGCAAAAAATATATTCCAAAAAAATTTTCTCCGCATTTTTCGTGCTCTAAAGAGTAAATAAACACAATTAATTTGAAAAATTAATTGATGATCCTTTAGGGCATTTATTCTTTTTATGTTTTTCTAATAATTTTTGCAAAAAAATCAACACAGGTTTTTACATATTCTTACAATAAAGTTTAAAAAAAGCCGAAAAATTATAAGAAATCGATCATTCTCATCACAATAAAAGTGATTTGAGCGGTGACAGCTCAGAATTTTCTCCGGGATTAGGGGTTTATACCTGCGGGATTCCCTACCGTAGAAATTTTGAATTCCAATCCCGCAGCGGGATTCGCAAATTTTAAATTTCCCGGCTTTTCTTTGTATTTTATTGTTACAGTGGGGTGCCGGTGCCGACCAAAGACGGGCCACAGCAACAGAAGAAGCTGAAGATGAAGATGAAGCCGAAAACGGAGGAGGAGAAGAAAGAGGGACAGTGAAAAGAGGGGTCGGGCGTTGATGAAAAATGAACCGATCGATCAAATGCGGGGGAAAGGACGGACAATTAACAAAGAATTTTCCTTCCCCATTATTATTTTAAATGAAAAATTTTGATTAAAAATTGTTGCTTAAACTAAGTTTGTCCTTATTTTGAGGGGCCGAATTTTAAATCCAAAAAAGCTAAAAAAAAATTTTGTTAAGAATTTATCCTTTTTTGGCCAAATATTTATAATAACAATACATTTTTTTTGAATTTCTGATTAATAGCTTTCGGATCGGCCAATAAAAAATTTCGCTTAATTTGTTGCTCCTGAAAACAAGTTACCTAAAGACGATAATTGGGGTTTTGCTTAATTATGAATATTTTTTATATATATTATTTGTTCTGGTTTTTCCTTAAATCAGAAATTCAATATTTTTAACAGAAAGAAATTGTTCAATATTTATGATTTAATTGAATAGAATTACAATGAAAAATCAGAAAATTCTGATTTTTTTTAATTACAAAGCAAGAAATCAGAAAGTTCTGAACTTGTATAATTACAATGACAAAATCAGAATATTCGGATTTTGCTTTAAGAACAAAGATAAAAATCAGATGTTCTGATCTTATAGAATTACAATGAAAAATCATAATGCGAAAAAATTACATTTGATCTAAAGCAAGAAATCAGAAAGTTCTGACTGGTTTTCTGTTCCCTTCATTCATTGGTTTCCAAAATTATGCATATATAATTACAATGACAAAATCAGAATATTCGGATTTTGCTTTAAGAACAAAGATAGAAAATCAGATGTTCTGGTCTTATAGAATTGCAATAAAAAATCAGAATGTTCTGATCTTATAGAAGAGATTAAAAAGAGAGTGGAAAAACTTCATCAAATTTAAGTATTATATAAAATATTTGGTATTTAAAAAACATAGAAAAGTAATAATGTTAATTTGGAAATGTTTGATTGCCGAATGATGCTCATCATTAATTAATTAATTGACGACTCTCTCTCTGTGCCAATGTTGTCATATGTTCCGACTTTTCAAAGCTCATCCGCGCTCGGTTTGATCAGTTTGTGCAGCTCAATGTCAAAGTAGAGAGTGGCGCCGCCGGGGATATTGTCACGGCCCTTGTCGCCATAGCCTAATTATGATAAATAGGATTAATTCAATTTAAAAACAAATGAAAAACGCATAAGTAAACAGCATGATTAATATTTCTCAAAGGGGTGGGTGACAATTTGAATTTTTTCATTGAATTTATATTACTTTTTAATAGATTTAAGTCGAAAATTTAAAAATTTCACGAGCAAACTTTAAATTTCGATTATTTTAATTAACGAAATAAATATTAGTGGGTATCCATCCGACCATTAGTCTCGACCAATCGTATCAAGCAATAACTAATTGACAAATAATTCCCACCCAATGCGGCCGGGATCACAACGCGACGACGTTCGCCCTCGCACATTGAGGTCATGGCACGGTCCATTCCGGCGATCACTTCGCCGTGGTGGAGACGGAAAATGAACGGCTTAAATGGGGATGGGGTGAGTGAGGGTAATTAAATGAACAATTTTGGCTCAATTAAAAAAAAATTAATTAAGTTTTTGGGCCAGAGAATGTAATTTTTGGCATTGCGATTCGTTTAGTGTTGTATTAAAAGTCAAACAAAAATTTTAACCAAATGGCAAATTTGAAAAAAAAGCTTGGAAAAGTTTGGGTCGGTAAGTTGGAACAAATAACGATGAAAATTAGGTTGTTTCCCGACCTTCGGTAAAAGAAATGTTGTGGACCGGGCACAAATGCCCGACAAATTTTTCAAAAATGACGTGGATGAAATTTGTTGCAAGTAAGAAAAAAGCAACAGAAATATTTTCACCGAATTTATTTCCCGTCACCCGCCCTGCCTTTTCCCCCGTATATTTTCCCCCTGAAAATAAAAAAATTTTCAATTAAAAATTTTTCAAAAAATCGTTGAAAATTTCTTATGAGAAATCAATAAGAAAAAAATTTAAAATTTTCAGCATCTTTTTGAAAAATTTATTATTTTTTTTTGAAAGATAGAAAATCAGATGTCCTGGTCTTATAGAATTGCAATAAAAAATCAGAATGTTCTGATCTTATACAATTACAACGAAAAATCAGAATGTTCTAATCATGCATATATATTACAATGACAAAATCAGAATATTCGGATTTTGCTTGAATGTGCCGTCCGCCAAGTTCAGTGTGTAGTGCTGGTGAATGGTGTCGCCGGGTGCCGAACGACGGCAAGCGCTTTCCTCAATTTTGTGGGTCACCTGTCGACGGATGAAATTATATTATTTTATTAATGAATTGATTGATTACGTCTACGCGGCTGTCAATCGCATAATTAAAGCAAACTAGGGAGAGCTACTGTAATTATGTATGTGGTTACGGTTTTTGAATTTTCGCTCGGTAATTATAACTTTACGGACATTTCATTTCGCCATCAGCTTTATTTAATTTAACAGAGACTATTTGAATGTGTGGCTTTATCACAATTTGTTTATGGCCTTTAGAAATTTGGTTATTTGTTTGTTTGTTTTTTTGGAAAATAAACACAAAAACATAGGGGTTTTTCTTTGAAAGTCATTCCGAAAATTTTTTGGACCCAAACTTCTTGTCTTATTGTTAGAAAAACTACTGTTTTTTAGGACAAAATTTATGGAATTTTCCACCAATCCTAATTAAAATCCGTATTGGATGTTACTTAGTTTTTAGAGCTGACCTCTAAGTTATTTGACTTTTCCTTTTCATTGTTGAGAAAATTTCGACCCAATGGTTGATTTCCAATTTTTCCAACACTTATAAAATAAAGATTTGAAATCTCAAAAGTTTCTTGCCATTCCGAGGCTCCTTCAAATGTGCCAACCCAACCACCTCAATTTCGAGGCCGTCCTCCTCGCGCCATCGTGGGCCGGGCGTCGGACGAAACAGGTCGACAAGTTGTACAATGTAATGCAGCACCTGGTCCGACTTGATGCCATCCCTTTTTGAAAAAAAACATATTTTCAAATTTAATTTTTAATTAATTTTTTTAAATTTGTTTTACCTCTTTCGCCCACCGTCGCCGAAGCCCAACTTTCCAGGAATGGTCACACGGCGTTTTTCTCCAATGCACATGCCGGTCATTGCTCTGTAAATACGAAATTTAAAATAAATGTAATATTTAAATTTTTATTTCAAAATATTTTTCCAAAATATTGAAATTCGAATTAATTTATAATGTCTAGTTTGATCAAAACAATGGCACCTTCGGATCAATGTTAACCATTAATTATCCCAAAAATATGCATTTTATTAGCCTCCCAGGAAAAAGTCATAAATTTTCAATTGGCACCACCTGTCCATGCCTTCGATGACCTGGTGCATGCCGAGCGTGAACGAGTACCTGTTCAAAAAATGGTAAATCATTATCCCATGGAATGAGAAAAAATAGAGTGAAAACCCTCTGAGGGTGTACTGTAGCGGTTCCTACGGTTTTTCGCCGAAATTTGATCCAATTTCTTTGCCCTCCGGATCAGTCAGTTTGTAGTACTGCTTGACCGTGTCGCCCGGCCGACTCTTCAGAGCGCACTTCTCCTGCGCAATTGGCCGAATGATTTTCACCTCAAGGCCATCGTCGTCCTTAAAAATGTTGCACAGTTTTCTGTATATATTTAAATAAGGACAAGATTGCGCTTTTCCCGAACGACAATTGTACTGTAATCCTGGCCCAATTTAAAAATTCATGGGGACTTAGTCTGCGCTTCAGCCCTGATCACTTTAATTATGAAAATGACCGCAACTGGGAAACACGGAGGAGCAATGTTTAGTCCCGATTCAATTAACAAGGAAGTTTCGTAAATGAGAAGATTTTGGGTCTTTTTTGTTCCAATCGAACCAGCCGCACTTAATGAATGAATGCACTTGCCTTCCAGGACAGTTTTTGTCCTTGAAAATCTTTGCTGCTGCTGTTTTTGTCTGCATCCGCTGAAGAAGCACTGTCTGTCGCAGAATAAACAACACTGGCCGTGCAACCGATCAGAAACAAGCATAACCGAATCATTTTTGTTTATCTGCCTGCTTAACTTAGAAAAGAAAAAATAATTAAAATTTTCAATTAAAAATTGTTTATCATCAAATTTAAAATAACCTATAAACATGCGCAAAATGAATGATTTTTTTATGTAAAAGTTAATAGCCGAAAACCGAAAATCATGCAATTTTTTAAGGAGTTGCTTAATTGCACCTTAATTATATGTATCCTTGAATGTTAGGGGCATAAATGCCGATGAGGTCGAGGACAGAACCCGGGCATGGCTGAAAAAATGTCCGGGACAAAATTTTTCAACATAAAATTTATAAAAAAAAAAGGTGAAGGAGGACTTCTCGGCCCCATTTGCTGTGCAACGTACCAATTAGTTATTCCCCCGATTCCTCTAATTTACCTAATTATAGCAATAATTATTAAATAAATTGGGAATCATTTATTTATGAATGGAGAGAGATGCCCAAAATGGCAGTGTGTTTAAGGGGGGACAGCAGCAGAAGGACACGTCTCCTTCTTCTTCACCAATTTTGCGCTGGGGGAGATTTGTGTGTCGTGTACAACCACCACAACCGCCGCAGGGCAGTAGCAGCGCAAAAGTGACGCTAATTAAATGCCCTGCGCCACGTCACCGGAGGAAGAGAGGCGATCGATCACCTCCATTCTGCCCATCCCCCATCCCCCCAGCCTAAACAGAGAGACTGATCACTGATCAGCGGAGGAGGGAAGCTGAGTGATCACTCACTCTCTCTCTGCTGATCAGCCCCCAGTGGGACAGGGCAGCAGTTCGGCGGGGTGGAAAGTGTTGTGTAGTCGCTAGAGAGGACGGATTTCTGCCGCTAATTGTCGTCCGTCTCTCCGCTTGCCACCGGTGTCTTCGTCCGTTCCTTATTCCACCTCCCACCCCCTGTTCCTCCAATGATGAATGAATGGTGAACTTGTATAATTACAATGACAAAATCAGAAAGTTCTGATTTTGTTTTAATTACAAAGCAAGAAATCAGAAAGTTCTGATCTTATAGAATTACAATGAAAAATCAGAATGTTCTGATCTTGTATAATTAGAATGACAAATCAGAAAGTTCTCATCTTGTATAATTACAATGACAAAATCAGAAAGTTCTGATTTTGTTTTAATTACAAAGCAAGAAATCAGAAAGTTGTGATCTTATACAATTACAACGAAAAATCAGAATATTCGATTTTGCTTTAAGAACAAAGATAGAAAATCAGATGTTCTGGTCTTATAGAATTGCAATAAAAAATCAGAATGTTCTGATCTTATAGAATTACAATGAAAAATCATAATGTTCTGATTTTGTTTTAATTACAAAGCATGAAATCAGACAAAGCTAATAAAGAGATTAATAAGTGGACAAAATTCTAAATAATTGAGAAAACGCAAATTTGATTTTAAAGGAAATAAGGGAAAAAATTTGGATTCCAACGACCACCCAAAATTTTATTAAATGCAATAAAAAGGATGAAGCAGTGCAAAATTTTCTTGTTATTAATTTCTCGAGAAAAAAAGGTGGCAGGGGTCAATATTAATTTTTGTGGAGGGGGGGGGAGGTCGGCGTCTTTTTTTTGTTGCTTTTCACACGCTTTTTGTGATGCGCTTTTTGAAAAAAAACTGGGGAACTTAGTGAGAGGGATTCGGCGGTGCGATAGACGCCACTGGGGGAAAATTTTGAAAATTTGATGCAACTCATAAAATATTTTTTTTATGGATCTTAAATTTTTTTTCTTCCAACCGATCATAATAAGAGAATTACATATTTTTAATGAAAATTTAAACATAATATTTTTCTAATGTCTTCTCACAAAATCTAGGTCCCATTCAACTATATTAAAAGTAATAAATATAAAAAATGTAAATAAATAAAATTTAAAAGAAATATATATATTTTTATGATTAATAGAATTGGAATTTTGTTTTACTGAAATTTTTTATTTACTTATTACAAAATTATTAATTTTAATGAATTTGAACAATCAGAGGAGATAAATTGTTGATTTAATGAATAAAATAAACATATCAATAATTTACTTGAAGTATAAGCAATTTTAGAGATAATTAAATTATTATTTTATGTTTATGTCAGAATTCATTTAATTACAAATTTTAATCGAAAGATATTATCAAAAATGAAATTGTACTTATTACTATCCGTTTTAATTGTATTTTCCCGCCCCTTTTCATGCACTATTTCAGGGTCTAAAAAATGAAAAAAAAAACAAATTATTTTTTTGTTAAAAATCATAGAAACTTTTCGGCTTTTAAATCTTAAACCCGCACGATTCCGCGATTCGAAAACCGTGAAAAAAAAGCGCAAAAACTATTGAATAGAATTTAAGAACGAAGATTTTGACTTGAAAATTTCAAACATTCACCTCCACCTTCTTTTAAGTCCCACCCGAGGGCGAGACAGTTCCAAAATTTGGGTGCCACATAAATGTGGCTGTAATAGTACCTTAATTGGACTATCACTAGTCAATTTAGCTGGGGGATTTTGGGTTCTAGTGGAAATGAAAATTGCAAAAATTCGATGGGGTGCGTCCCTTTGTAAGGAATTCCCTCGTCGTCTAACCCGCCCCTTTTTTTTGGAGATTGTATTGGGTAAGTGAAGACAACTTTGGCTTTAATCAGGGTGACCACGTTTTTTTTTTCAAATTCAGAAAAAAGAACATTAAAATTCAGATTTAGAACTCCAAAATTCAGAATTTTGCAAAACAAGAGGGTCAGCGGTCAATTTTCCAATTTTGTGAATGGTCCGGCCATGTAAATCGATAACAACCCGCTTTTTTCGCGGCGCGTTCTTTCCAAAAAATTTTTACCCAAAAATGACTAATTTTGCGCTTTTAAGCCAATTTTCTAAGAAAAATTGAGTTTTTGGGGGCCGGTGGTGCCGATAGGCAGGCGCCGCCTGTGAAAATTTTGGAATTTTTTTATGAATTCTGTTACAACATATCGCCTTTTTTCTTTTACCGGAGACCTAAAAATTCAGGACAGTCTGAGAATTCAGGACATTTTTGATTTTTCAGATAGGTACCCTCCACAATACAGGACAAATCTAAAAAATCAGGACACTTGGTCACCCTGGCTTTAATTAACCTCGTCATATTTAAATTATAACTTTATTTAGGCCATTGTCTCCACAAAAGGCGGGTCAAATGAACACAAAAAATTCGTCTGAAAATGAGAAGTAAATGAATTATTAAGAAGTGACGAGTGATTGATCATTATGAAAGCAAGTTTCTCTGATAATTGCTCCTCATATTTTTTTTCGTTTGAGTATATATTAATTGTTTGGTTTTTTACTTTTAATTGTACAAATTGGAATTGGAGCAAAAAAGAAAAAAGTGAAACTTGGAGAAAAATGGGAAGAAAATTTGGAAGAAGAAAAAAAAAAATAAATAAAAGCCACAAATCAAAAACGGATGAACAAAAAAGTGAAATTGTTCTAAAATTTATATGTAATGAAAAATGAATTAAGTAAAAAGGAAGAAAATATTTGGGAAAAGAATGGAAGAAAAATTATGCCAAAATTTGTAAGAAAATTGGGGTTGGCCGTACCGTAATTGAAAAATGGAAGAAACAATTTGGATTTTTGAGAGGAGTAAATTAACAAACCGTATATTTCGATGCAATCGGGATCAAAAAAGGAAAAAATCAGATTTTAAAAATTTTTTTGCGGCGCATTTTGCCAAAGAACTTTTGGGGAACTAGGGAGGCGTGGGTCCGGCGGTGCATAGGCCGCCGGGGAAATTTTGAAAATTTGAGTGCACTTTGTAAACAGATTTTTCGAAAAACTGTCCAAATTTTATGATTTTTGAGCAGGGCTGCCAAGTGTGCTTATTTCTAAGATTTGTGCTTATTTTTAGGCTTCCCCAAACTTTTTAAAATTTTTGTGCTTAATGATTGGCAAAGGTGTAGAATTGCGGTCCCGACGAAAAATAAACTTAAGACTTTTTTATGTTGGTTTTTCCTGGGGTGAAAAAAGTGCTGATTACGAATCAGAACTCAGATTTTGTAAACTCATTGATTTTATCTTTGATTTTTCATCAATTCTCACAAAAATAAACTGCTGCCAAGCGGGCTCGAACCCAAGACCACATCTCACTTGACCCGTAAGAACCAGTAATTAATTTCAAAAAATCGTAAAAAATGAAAAACTTAACTTTTCCCAACATTCAATAGCTCATTCGAAAGCTCTTTTTATGCTCTACAAATTTTGGGTATGAGTTTTTTTATGAGGGTTAATTTTCTTAAAGTTTTTGGAAAAAATTAAGTACTTGATGAAAAATCAAAGATAAAATCAATGAGTTTACAAAATCTGAGTTCTGATTCGTAATCAGCACTTTTTTCACCCCAGGAAAAACCAACATAAAAAAGTCTTAAGTTTATTTTTCGTCGGGACCGCAATTCTACACCTTTTTGCCTAATGATTAGGGCTGCCAAAAATATGCAAATGCATATTTTTTTCCTGGCTTCTCCATGCTCTAAATAGTAGGAAAAACACTTTCTTTTTTGTGTTTGCGTATAAAAATCGGGACTTTTATTTGCATATTTTGGGCCTTTATGCATATTTTGCATATTTTGGGTTTTTATGAATTTTTATGCATATTTTGCCATTTTTTGGAAAATTTGTTAACAAAAATGCAATACAAACGGAAAATACACCCCTAAGAATCGACCAAAAATGTTTTTAAAACTAAGAATTGGAAAATTTTTCAAAATTGTTTCCCCAAATTTTTTTTTCATTACAAAATTTTTGATATGAAAAATGTCAAATATTTGCTAGAGAATTTTATAAAGGAAATGTAGCTCATTGGCAAATGCACTAGTGACAAAAATTTCTTTTTATTAAATTTGCACCCCTAATTTTCAAGTTTTTTTGTGCATATTTGGTGCATATTTTGCGATTTTTGTGCATATTTGATGCATATTTGGCAATTTTATTTGCATATTTATGCGCATATTTTGGCCACTTTTCGTGCATATTTTTGGCAACCCACCTAATGATTTATTTGGCTGATATAAATGCTACAAAACTCCCATTTCAAAAAAAAATTTCCCGGCCGGCCCCAAAAACTTTTTTTTTTTTAAATTGGCTCAAAAGCGTAAAAATTGTTTATTTTTGGTGCAATTCTGTTAACAAATAGTGTAATTGCCCATAATGGCTTTAAGAACAGTCAAAATTTTCGTGGTGAGACGAACCGAAAATAGTCTCAGTGTGGGCGAACCGAAAATAATCTCAGTGTGAATAAAAATATTTAAATTTATTATACGATTCACTAAACCAGCATTTCAATCAGTGGGACTCAATCCACCAACAATCATATAATTATATAAAAAATAATTTTATAAACGTTTTTTTTAAATTTTCCACCGTGGTGAGTCGTTCCACAAAAAAGCTCAGTGTTTGATAAAATAAAAATTTAATTTAAAATATTAATTTTGAACTGTAAATGTAATTTCGATTTAATTTTTATTGCATGCTTTATAAAAAAGAATTTATAATTTTTATTACAAAACGAAAAAAAGAAAAATTCACAAATTAATTGAAGACAATTGATAAGGTGCTAATTTTCTTTGCATTTCATGTAAAGAATTTATAATTTTTATTACAAAACGAAAAAAGGAAAAATTCACAAATTAATTGAAGACAATTGATAAGGTGCTAATTTTCTTTGCATTTCATGTAAAGATTTTATAATTGTGATTCCCGAAATAGCGAATTAATTGATAACATAAGAATGTCATAGTAAAATCTGAGTATTTAAGCTAATTTTATTAATCTATAATTCAAAAAATTTAATTAAATAATCCCTCCCAATCGCAACAATGCATCCAATCAAAAAAATTTTATTTTTGTACCTTATACTTTACCAAAGTGTCAAAATCGAACAAAAACCGGTACATCGTCGTGCTATCCTCACTGTTTTAGCAATTGGAGGTAATGCCATGCTTCTGCTGGATTTGTACCCCGGGTTCTCGACAATTTATTAAAATTCCACAAATTTCCTAGTTCAATTTTTCTAATCCATTCTTTATCAAAGTAACGAAGAAATCCGATTAAGTTTTCTTTTAAATCTTCGTCAACTTCAAAATTTTTTATGTGCGGCCATATTCGATGGATTTCGTTTTTATTTAAAATAGGTAAAGCTAAAAGCCTTATGATATACTTATAGATTGGTCCATTTTCTCTTTTCTCTTTTATATATTCCCTCCACAATCTTGGTAATTCCGTTTGCATATGTCGCAAAGCAGCGCGTATAAAATGAACAATACACCCGTATATTTTTGGCTGACCAAAGAATTTAATAAAAGCATTGATTTATGCTTTTTCGTAATCAACATGTATCCGTTCGATTTGTTCTATTGTTTCGTTTCCCCAACGATCAGAAAGTTCTTTAAAATAGTTTCATAAGAGAGTTGATCTTTTCGTTCCATTAATGAAAATGCGAGAACTACCCATTCGTTTCCTTCATTGGTTTCTACTAAAATATTTATACATTTAAATTGTTTTTATTTTTCAACAATTATTAAATTATTTGATTTTTATGCTTAATTTTTAATGATTTTTACCAGTCCATGAATAAGCCATATTTGTCTAAATCCTCTAGGCGCTATCTCAAATGTAGCGTCTGCTACCATTACTTTGCAATTTTTAGCAGCTTCTAATTGAATTTTTGATGCAAAAAGCATAATTCCAATATCACGATTTTTATATATCATCCATTCAGTGCCAACAATTGTTTTTCTCATTAATAGTTTGAGTGATCCTAATTTCGTTAATTATATTCTTTCGGGGACATCAAAAGGGTCATTAGAATCGGTGCGTTGTTGCTGTTGCCTCTTTCGGTTGTAAGCACGACGAACTAATATCCATGAAGGATAATTATTCGAAATCGAATTTTCATCCAACGGATCTGTATCGTTTTTTAAGTCAGTTTCTCGTACCTTTGATAAGCCTTGACGCCAAATGACTTTGCCTTCTGACTCACACTTCAAATGTTCTTTCCTTTGTTCTCTATCGACTTGTTCTGCTTCAATTAAATCTCGTGAGAAACATTTTTCAGCTTTGATCACGGGTATTGGGGCATCAGTTGTGTAAGAATCATTTTTGTTTGTGTGTGCGGAAACGACAGTTAGTTTGGCCAAGTAACGTTTCAACGTACATAAGCTTAACTTAATCCCTTTCAATTGCATTTGTTCATGGAGTTGGAATTAATTTCTTTATTTTGGTAGCTTTTGACGAGTTCAATAGCTTCGTGATTTTTTATAAATTCTTCAAAGCCAGACTTGCTTGTTGTAGAATATTCAAATAAGAATAAAATTATAAGTTTTCAAATAAAAATTTTATTCATTTTTCTAAATTATAGCAATATTATGATTATAGAAATAAATACAACTAACAGATAAAATAGTTATAATTATATTTTTAGTTTTTGTGTTGACATTAAAATCCATCATATGCATATTAATTTTTTTATTTACGTAGCTCGTAAAATTATACGTGTTGGGAATTATTGATTTACACGCTATTATTTTTTTATATAATTATATGATTTAGTGAATCGTATAATTAAATTTAAATATTTTTATTCACACTGAGACTATTTGCGGTTCGCCCACACTGAGACTATTTGCGGTTCGCCCACACTGGGACTATTTTCGGTTTGCCCACACTGAGACTATTTTCGGTTCGCCCACACTGAGACAAATTTTCGGTTCGCCCACACTGAGACCATTTTCGGTTCGCCCACACTGAGACTATTTTCGGTTCGACCTAGCACCAAAATTTTAATTTTTAAAAATTTTGGGAAAAGTGCAGAATTGGGTCCGCTAAAGAACCGCCCAAAACATGTTCCAATCAATCTCTTATGACCTCTGATCAATATAAAAAATAGTCCCGAGGTGCGGAAATGTTGTTTTTTACTTGAAAAATGGTCAGACAGAGCAAGGTCATTTTGACGTCACAAATATGATTGTAAAATAGTAAAATCGCACAAAAGGGATATTTAAAGCAACAAAATTGCTCGATCATTACTACCGATGGAAAATATCTTTAATTTGATTCGACTTGGAAGTGATGTCGTTATTAATCCCGACACTGCCATATTATGGTGTAAAAATAATGGCCTAATACCAAATGAGAGAGAATGCCGCAGATGTCGAATTCCAATGACAATTCGAACTGACAAAGGTCCAGCTGGCACTTTTCGATGCAGACGTTGCAATGGCCCATCGCATTAAGTAACAGAAGGGACATGATTTGAAGCCGTTCATGGAAAAGATATGATCGTAAAAGGAATTTTGATCACCTATTCATTTGCCATGGGCTTTTCATATGATCAAGCAATACGAGAGTCGACTTTGCTGAGCACTGGCCAAATTACGTCCAGACATACAATCTCCGATTGGTATTCGTATTGCCGGCAAGTTTAAATAAATCTTAAATTATTGCGCTAAAAAACCGCCGCACACTCGACGCATGCTCCCTTTTGCGTGTAATTCTGACACGGGTATTTTTAAGAGAGGTCTGCATGTCAGCACTTGATAATGCGTATGAGAACGATGGACCTCTTGGCGGTCCCGGCCACGTCATCGAGATTGACGAAATGAAGATCGGCAGACGTAAATTCGAACGAGGGCGCGTGGTGGAAGGAAGCTGGATCCTCGGCCTTATCGACATTGGCACGAATGAATTGCGGCTTGAAATTTGTCCGGACAATCGGAGAGATCAAGAAACACTGCTGGAGCTCATCCAAAAGCATGTTTGGCCCGATTCGACTGTATTCACCGATTGCTGGAAAGGCTATTCAAATCTTACCGAGCATGGCTTTGAGCATTGGTGTGTCAACCACTCAATCGAATTTGACCAAAAAACGACGGAAAAATTCCCCAAATTTAAATGAGGGGGAGGACATTCTCGCCCGTCTCGACCGACTTGAAAAGATGTTAGAAGGGTCAGGGAACCCCACATTGGTCCCAGTCATCGAACGACTAGAAAAGTTAGAAAAGTTGGTGGAACGGCTAATTGCGGGTGAGAATCGGTATGGGAATCGATTTTCTGACCCCCAGCATATCTCATCCTCACCATCGGCACACACTTCCAACAACGGCCCTCAACTCCAATGGGGTCAACCGCCGCCCTTCGCTGGGAATGGCGCTGTTTCGCGTATGATAACCGACGCAATCATCAACTCCGAGCAGCTTAAGGAGAAGGCGAACCGGGCAGTCATTGAAAAATTGCCGGAGGCAATCGACGAACGGGCATTGGTGGAGCAAATTGCCGATGAATGCGGGGTCAAGGACAAACTGTCGTCGGACATTCATCGCCACCCAAGGACGCGGACTGATGGAGGGGTAAAAAGGGACCGAATTTTAAAAGTGCCATTTACGGACAAATATTCGCGCGATAAATTCATTTATAATTTCCGTAATGCTGTGAAAAAATTGCCCAATGTGCCCCAACACATCAAAGTTCGCAGAGATATGACTCAAAGCGAGCTCAAAATATTATACTCCCTCCGGCAACAAGCCTATCAGGCCAATATTGCCGCAGGTGAGTATAAGTATTTTGTGGTTGACTTGGAGATCAGATCTCTGAGAGAGTCCCGCCCACTCAGAACTCGCTAGGGACACGCGAGCAAACCAAACAAAAAAATTGGAAAAATGGTAGAAAATAATCCCTGGATTTCTTGCCTTTTAATAAATGCCCGATCAATAGCAAATAAAATATCTGACTTAGAATACATAGTCAAAAAATATGACCCCACTATAATTCTGATCAATGAGACCTGGTTAAACTCCAGAAATACGGTAGAAGCGGAACTTACGATAAATGGTCAATATCAAATTGTTTTTGCAAACCGAACTGAAAAAAAGGGCGGAGGATCGGCAATTCTATTAAAAACCTTGATCCCTTATCAGACACTTTTCTCTGGGACAAAATTCCAAAGTGAAATTATACACATTAAATTACTTTTAAAAAAACCAACACAAATTATAAATATATATCGTCCACCAAATTGTACAGTTCAGAATACTAAAAAGCTACTCAAATTCATTTCGGACCAAAGCGATTCTGAAAATATTATATCCAAATTCCACGGGCAAAAGCATTCCAAAATGGCTGGACATTCTTGGCTTTATAGGAGAAATGCGGCACGTGCAAATCCAAATTGATGCCTTTGTCAAAAATTTGCTAATTGGCACGGAGAAATGTGATGACGGAATGGTCAATGTAACTGAAAGGCAATCCTTTATCACATCCCAGGTTAAAATAAGTCAAAAATTCTTTAAAAAATAATAATTTTAAAAATCATCTTTTTCATATATTTTCCCCGTCTTTTTTCTGCTTTTCCGTCAAAAGTGTATGCCTTGCTCTACCGTTTAGTAAACTATTTTTCTCGATCTTCAATGTTTTAATGAGCAAAAAAAGATGAAGGACCAACGGACAAAGGACACACAAAATAATAATTTAACTAAAATATATTTTTTGGCGAAATCAAATCATATTTTTATACCCAATAGGCCTCTAAAATCGATAATAAAACAATCGTATCCTCAAAAAATAAGAGACTTATTTTCAGAGAAATTACGTTTGCATAAGCTTGTAAAAAAATTCCCTGAAAAAAGTGATCTCATTTTAAATTACAAAATTATTTCTAGGGAAATGAAAAAACAATTGTACAAATTAAGAAATGAACAAGAGTCAAAAATTATTTCCCAGGGGCAAAATTCAGTTAACAAATTTATTCGAAATAAGTTATCAAAAGTTAATGAAATTCCTACGTTAATTGATAATGCTGGAAATATGTTTTCCAGCAATGTTCAAAAATGTAAGATATTAGCAGAAATATTTCAAAAGTCTTTTTTAAGAAAATCAATTGTTAATGGTCCACAAACTCAATCAACACAGAATAAGATTAAACTTTCTGACATTGAATTGAATGCGGGAATAATTTGGAATATATTAAGAAGACTTCCCCGGCGTAATTCCACTTCACCGGATAATGTTCCTTACATTTTATTAAAAAATTGTGCAGAACCAATTACAAAAATATTAGCAGATATATTTAGGCTAATTTTGGATTCCGGTCAAATTCCGGAAATATGGCGAACATCATTGGTGGTACCAATTTTCAAAAAAGGCGAAAAAACTGATCCATTAAATTACAGGCCGGTGTCATTAACCAGCACTGTCTGTAGAGTTTTTGAACGAATTTTAAGTAGCAAAATTTTAGAATTTCTGAACAGTACAAGATTCTTTGATAAAGAACAATTTGGGTTTTTAAAAAATAGATCGACTACAACCCAAATATTAAAAATGATGGACGATATATATAATTCTATACAAAAGAATCAACAAATTGACATAATCTATATTGATTTTGTCAAGGCGTTTGATTCTGTTCTAATTGATTTATTACTTCAAAAAATCAAAAAGATTGGAATTGAAGGAAAAATTCATAATTTTTTAACTAACTTTTTAAAAAATCGGAGTTTTAAGGTTAAAATTGGCGAAGAATTGTCAGAAAGTTTCAGAATATTTTCAGGAGTGCCCCAGGGAAGTGTCTTAGGGCCATTACTCTTTTTAATTTTTATAAATGATCTGCCGTCCTTTATTACAAATGAAGCGGCATCAGTTGGCATAAAAATGTATGCCGATGATGTTAAATTATATTATACACATGAAAACGATGACCATTCAAATCAGTTGGATAAAGCAATTGAGGCTTTGGAAAAATGGTCAAAAATAAATGGGTTAGAAATTTCAACTGAAAAATGTTTTGTTTTATATTTAGGGAAAAATAATATGAAAAAATAATATTTTATTAACTCAAAAAAGATTTCTGAGTCGGATAATGTTCGTGACTTGGGCATTATAATTGACTCGAAACTGAATTTTTCAGAACATATTAGCAAAATTGTACGAAACGCATATCTTAGAAGCTTTCAGATTTTGAGAGTGTTGAAAAGCAGGGAAATAACACCAGCTTATAAACTTTTGTATGACCTCAATTAGAATACGCTACCGAAGTTTGGAACCCTAATTTAAAAAAGATATAGACAAAATTGAGCGGGTACAAAAATTTTTCACAAGAAAAGTTTTTCGAAAATGTGGATTTGTGTACAAAAAATATGTGGAAAGACTTAAAATCGCGGGTTTACATAAATTAGAAGAAAGAAGAAAAATTAATGATTTGACAACAGCTTTTAAAATTATTAAAGGGTTCACCAGCCTAGAGGCTGAGCAAAATTTCTTTTTCTCAGAAAGGCCCAGGAGGCCTTTACTTTTGCGAGTAAAGCGCCACACGGCCAAAACTCAAAATAATTTTTTCAATAGAATAGTAAAAAACTGGAATAACCTTCCAGTGGTAGCGGTGCAAATTAATAAGGCAAAGGAATTCAGGGATTTACTAAAAGCAATGAGTTCTGAGTAGGAAATTTTCTGTGCCACATATACACTATATTTTAAATCACCTGTGAATTTTTAACATTTGATTTATTTTTATTCATTTTTATTACGGTATTCATTTTGTATTTTTTATTTGATCATTTTTATTTGTTTGTTTTTGGCACCATATAAGAGCACTAATGTGCCTTTGGTTTGCTCGATAAAATTACAATTAAATTAAAATCGAGTCACAATGGAGGCCTTTGAGACATCGTTTGGCGAGAGGAGGAGTACCAAAAGAGAGCTTAGCTGAGCACTTATGCGAATTCTTATATCGAAGAGATGTCAAAAGACGTGACGTGGATTTTTTTAATGATTTTCTTGATCAAATTCGTGCACAGTTTCCGGGAAAATAAGTATTGATGTGCTTAAATGGCAATAAAAATTTGTTGAGTTAATTTTCGTCAAAAATGACCTTGCTCTGTCTGACCATTTTTCAAGTAAAAAACAACATTTCCGCACCTCGGGACTATTTTTTATGCTGATCAGAGGTCATAAGAGATTGATTGGAACATGTTTTGGGCGGTCTTTTAGCGGGCCCAATTCTGCACTACACCCAAAATTTTTCTAAAAAAAAATAAAATTTTTTCATATACCATAAAAAATAATTATCAATATGTTTAAGATATCCTAAAAAATTTGGTCACTACCCTCAAATCAGATCATTTCCAAGAAATCAGCAGAACACATCCGAGCCCTGCCTTTTAGTTACTTTTTATTGAATTTTTATGTTTAAGATTCACACAAGCCCAACTCATTTCCTCTACCGCAATTAGTGAAAATCAACGCCAATCGCTCGATTCATTTGTGACATCATTTGGAAAACGGCAAAGTGATCACGTGGCTATGAAAGTGAACAGACGGTAAGAAAATTAAACTTACAAATTTCGGACGTTTTCGCGCCAGCCCGAGTTTATGGATTATAACTTATTTGCTGGCTTGTAAAAAAGTTACAAGAAATTTTTTTTTAAATTTCGACTTCTTTAAATTTTTCAGTTATAACTTTTTTAGTAATTGTCTAATCGCCAAGCAATTGTTTGGACAAAGGTTCTAAACATGCAAAGCTTTCGGATGATACCAAGATTGTTAGATTTGGTCAACAATGAAAAAAGTAATAACACCCCAAAAACTCGGGCTGGCGCGAAAGCGACCCCAACCGTACAAATTTATCATTCATTTATTTTTCTCCGCTTTTCAGTTGGATTTGTTCCGATGTTTGGATGGACATTTTGCCCTTTTTTGACCGTCCTCAACTCGGCCTCAAATTGGCACTTCTTTCGCCACGTTTCGATGTTTTAGTTGACGCGTATTTCGATAGCAAAAGCGAATTGCCAATTTGGAGACATTTAATACTTTTCAAATCCAAAAGTGTGCCGAAATTATCTGTCGATGGCAATTCTATGGCATTTCCACTGCCGGACAATCCGCTGCCCAACAAAATTAGCTTCGAGCGACTTTGTATTTGGTAATTCAGAATTCTGTACATGCTAAAGCATTTTAACTGTAAAAGCAATCCGGTAATCATGCAGATTGGGGGGTAATAGTAGGGCTGGTCCACCCCCCCCCCCATTTTTTCAAAAAAAAAAATTGTTTTTAAAAGTCCTGAAAATAATTTTCCGATTTTTGGGATCGCTGGTCAGGAATCCGGCACCCACTTCGACGAATTCCGAACCCCGGACCCAAATTATACAAGGTCAGAACATTCTGATTTCTTGCTTTGTAATTAAAACAAAATCAGAACTTTCGGATTTTGTCAGTGTAATTATACAAAATCAGAATATTCTGATTTTGTCATTGTAATTATACAAGACCAGAACATTCTGGTTTCTTGCTTTGTAATTAAAACAAAATCAGAACTTTCTGATTCTGTCAGTGTAATTTTACAAGATCAGAATTTTTGATTTAAGGAAAAACCAGAACATCTGATTTTCTATCTTTGTTCTTAAACAAAATCAGAATATTCTGATTTGGTCTTTTTAATTGTACAAGATCAAAACATTCTGATTTTTCATTGTAATTAGCCGTCCTCCAGCCGTTCACTTTTCTCCAACACATAAAGCCTTAGTGTGTGTGGCGATTGGAACTTATTTCCAACTTTAAAAAAACAAACTCAAAAAATTCCTCCGCTGGGCTAACGGCGGAAAGAACGGCGAAGTGCGCCTTCCGGGCAAATTGCGCCGCTTTGTAAGTGCGAAAAGCAACTGCCATTGAAGAAAAAGGCCCATTCGTGGCATTTGATGCGCCTAAGAAGAAAGTCAACGCTTTTTGTGTTTTGACTTTTCACCCGTAAAAACCGATTTGAATGGAAAAAGTGAAATATTAAAATAATTTTAAAAAATGTGAAAACTCTCCTATCCCAATGAGGGATTGGACTTAAGGGAGAAACAATGAAAGACAGAAGGCTTAACCATTAGGCTACTTATATGTGTGTAATTCAACACAGAAATGAATTTATTTATTTAATTTTTTCTCAAAAATTTTCTTTTTTACCAATTTCCTATTTTCTTCTCAACAAAAAATTCCCTATATAAAATGTCATTCACGGATTAAAATCACGGAAAAATTGAAAAAATCCGTGAGCCGTGATCACGGCCAGCCCTCTTGTTGAATAATCACCTCTTGTAATGCAAAAAATTACAGATTTTTCTTTATTTTTAAGCTTTATCCACTAATATTGTCCAACCCTGAAGCGAGTTATTAATTTCTAAAAATTAGCGTAAATTTCTTAAAACAAATTCAGAATTTTCTGAAAGGTTCATATTCGTATTTGAATATTTTGATTAATATTGAATTTTAAATATAAATAAGAGATTAAATAATTTAATATATCAGTAAGCTGTATGGAATCGGACATGATATCACAAAATATTAACTTGCAAAAAAAAGTGTCTCAGAGCAAATATTTTAAATTTAAGCAAAACTGAAGTTAATTCAACAAGAATCATAAATAAATCACCTGATTAAATTATTTAAGTGAAGAATCAAATTAAAAACTTTATCTTTTTATGTCCCAATTTTTGGAGAAGCAGACAAGATAAATTAATAATCATATCATATTTATCAATTTGTTGCAAAAACTCTTTACTCAGACAGCTAAATATTTTGCAAATGATAAATTTGCCAATTTCTCGTAATAAAACACACTTTAAAAAACAAAAAATATATAATATTGTTAGAAATTAACAGAAAAAATAAATAAAAATATTAATTAAAGAATAAACCAATCAAAAGGTTGCTACTTAAACTCCAAAAATTATGTATTATTAAATACAAAAAAAATTTATTAATTATTTTAATGTTATATATTGGTTATGAATAAATTGATATATCTGAATATTAATTTATCTTGTTATTTGAAGAATAAAATTTAGGAATAAATCATCAACGTTTTAACATTTTAATTTTATTCGGAAGTATTATTTTAATTTAGTTTTTAATAAAGATTCTAAAAAATCCCGTGGTTTAACAATCGCCGGAAAAATTCGGGAAACTCAGCAAAAATTTTAAATGAACCAATAAAGGAGTCAATGGCAACTCGTACAAGGCAACTTATTTTTTACATTATAAAGCCTAAGCTTAGGCCCAAGCAAGCCTAAGCCTAGGCCGAGCCTAGAGATTAGGCTTAAGCCTAAATCCTAGGCCTAACCTAAGCAATTGTACGAGTCGCCTTTTGTATGAGTTGTCATGACACCGAATAAATGTGAAAATAGTTGTTTTTTGTTTTTTAGTTCTTGTAGCTGTTAATAATGTTAGTTAAAAATTGTTAATATAATCCATATAATTGCCTTTTTTAAAGTTACAAAATTTTTGAAATTTACCCCATATCTAAAAAGGGCTATTAGAATGATACAAAATAGTTATTTTGCTTTGTTTTTAAAATTAAATAAATTGCTTTAAAACACGATGAGAATAATGTCTTTTAATACATACAAAAACCCAAAATATAGGAAAAGGCACTGATAAATAAAATTAAAAAAATAATTTTATCAAAATTAAGTTATTTGCTTAATTTTTCAATTTGTCATATAATCTTTTAAATTTAAAAAATAAGATGTTTAAATGACAAAAATTGTAATAGAAATAAAAAAGATTGATTTCAAATTTGGTTAATAGATCGCTCAATTACATTTTGATTCGTTAAGAGGGTTTTTCAATTATTTATATTACAAAAAAGTACACTGGTAAGAATGGGGGTCTGCGTGAAAAAATTTGAAGGAAATTGGTGGGAAAAGAGAGATTTTTTGTAAAAAAAATAAATATAAATTCATTTTAATTCATTACTGTACATATGTATGTAGCCTAGTGGTTAATACTTCTGGTCTTTCATTATTTGTCTCCTGGGTTCAATTCCCCATTAGGATAGGGGATTTTTCATATTTTCTTTAAATTATTTTATTTGAAATTTAATTAATAATAAACTTTGTCTAACTTTAAAAAATATTTTTTTTATTTTTAAATAGCCATAAGCCCACAAATTAACCAATTATAGTTCATTTTTTGGACAAAATTTGTTAACAAATTTCACTAAAAATTTCAAAATTTTCCCCGGCGGCGCCTATCGGCACCGCCCCCTCCCTGTACCACAAAGGATTTTGTAAAAGGCGCTCACAAAAAAAAGAGATTTTAACCAAAAAAAGATTTTGTAAATAAGTTGAAAACATAGAAAAATTCTCTAAGAATATTTTGGAATTTTAAAAATAATAGACAATTTTAATGAAAATTATTGTACATATATAAAAAAAATTTTCTAGGATTTTAGAACAGAAAAATTACCAGTTTTTGCCGGTACCCTCAAAAATATTATTACCGGCTTAATTTCAAAAACTCAAGTTTTCAATTTTTCTTCATTAATAAAGCAATATTTAATCATTTACATAGCAAGAAATTTTTTTAATTGTTTAAAATATAAAATTTTACTTAAAAAATAAGTAAATTAAAATTTTGTAAAAAAAAATCAATATTTTTTCGAAAAAAAAATTTTCCCGTTCCCGCCCGGGATTCCCGTTAAAATTGACGGGATTTTTACGGGAACGGGAAAAAGGCGGGAATCCCGTTCGGGAATCCCGCCCCGTTCATTTTCGTTTTCCCGTTCCCGGAAAAAAATTTTTACCGGGCTCTAATTATTTCATAAATAATTTTGAATTCAAGAAGCTACAAATAAAAATATTAATAAAAAGTGCCACATTCTCTATCATAATTTACGAATTCAAGTGTTGTTTTTCATTTCATAAAAGCCGAAAGTTATAATAAAAAATTAAATTAAAAAATGTGCGTATTTAATAAAAATAATAATAATGACATTTAGCCAGAGTTAATTGATAATTAAATTAATTCTAACGTCTTATTTTTTTGCCATACAATTGGCGAAATTGACCTTATGCGATACGCATGTATTGTACAATTTTAAAGATATAAATAATAATTATAAATAACATAATAATTTTAAATGGGCAAAAAGAAAAAATTACAAACTATTAGAATCTTATCATATTTCATTTGAATATTTAGAAAAATATTAAAATTTCGCCAATATTACAAAATCATTCCAACGGATAAATGAGCAGCAAATTTCTGATCTCTATCTTTGTATTAAGGAAAAACCAGAACATCTGATTTTCTATCTTTGTTATTAAAGCAAAATCAGAATAAAGTAGATCATCTGATTTTGTCATTGTAATTATACAAGTTCAGAACATTCTGATTTGTTATTGTAATTTTACAAAATCAGAACATTCTGATTTGTTATTGTAATTATATAAATCAAAACATTCTGATTTTGACATCGTAATTATATTATACAAGATTAGAACATTCTGATTTTTCGTTGTAATTATACAAGACCAGAATATTCTGATTTTGTCTTTGTAATTGTACAAGATCAGAACATTCTGATTTTTCATTAAAATTCTGATTTTTCATTGTAATTCTATAAGACCAGAACATCTGATTTCCTATCTTTGTTTTTAAAGCAAAATCCGAATATTCTGATTTTTGTCATTGTAATTATATTATACAAGATTAGAACATTCTGATTTTTCGTTGTAATTGTACAAGATCAGAATTTCTGATCTTTATCTTTGTATTATGACCCCAAGACGCAGTTGGCTCAGACGCAGTTGGCCCCAAGACGCAGTTGGCCCCAAGACGCAGTTGGCCCCAAGACGCAGTTGACCCCAAGACGCAGTTGGCCCCAAGACGCAGTTGGCTCAGACGCAGTTGACCCCAAGACACAGTTGACCCCAAGACGAAATCAAAACATTCTGATTTTGACATTGTAATTATATTATACAAGATTAGAACATTCTGATTTTTCGTTGTAATTATACAAGACCAGAATATTCTGATTTTGTCTTTGTAATTGTACAAGATCAGAACATTCTGATTTTTCATTAAAATTCTGATTTTTCATTGTAATTCTATAAGACCAGAACATCGGATTTCCTATCTTTGTTTTTAAAGCAAAATCCGAATATTCTGATTTTTATCATTGTAATTATATTATACAAGATTAGAACATTCTGATTTTTCGTTGTAATTGTACAAGATCAGAATTTCTGATCTTTATCTTTGTATTAAGGAAAAACCAGAACATCTGATTTTCTATCTTTGTTATTAAAGCAAAATCAGAATAAGTAGATCATCTGATTTTGTCATTGTAATTATATTATACAAGATTAGAACATTCTGATTTTTCATTGTAATTGTACAAAATCAGAACATTCTGATTTCTTGCTTTGTAATTAAAACAAAATCAGAACTTTCTGATTTTGTCAGTGTAAACTTACAAAATCAGAATATTCTGATTTTGTCATTGTAATTATACAAGATCAGAAAATTCTGATTTCTTGCTTTGTAATTAAAACAAAATCAGAACTTTCTGATTTTGTCAGTGTAATTTTACAAGATCAGAACATTCTGATTTTTCATTGTAATTCTATAAGACCAGAACATTCTGATTTTTATCTTTGCAATTAAAGCTAAATCGAAAACTCCGATTTTCTATCATTGTAATTAAGGCAAAATCAGAACTATTAAGATTTCCATTCTTTTTGTTCTATTTTTTTCTGCTCCGATTTCAATTTTGAAAATTAAAAATACAAATAAATCCGTTAACAATAGAATCAAAAAGACTAAAAATCGGTTGAAAATGTATGAAACGTGCTTTTATTATAAATTTATTTATTGGAATATAAGGTTATGGAAATTGAAAATTAGGGATATATTCTTTTTTGAAAAAATCCAAGAATCAGTGATCATATGTATACTTTCTTGAAAAATGATTAAAAATTGAAATCGTACGAACATTTGAAAATGAAAGAAATAAATTGGAGAAATAATTTTGATGGATTTAAATTGGAAAAATTTAAAAAAATAAATGAATTTGCATTAAATAAAGATAATTACTTTCCATGCTTTATCCCTTTCTTTACGAGTTGATCCTCTAAATATTCTAATCTTTCAAACAGCCGAGCTTCAGAGCTTATGTATTCGGCTGTTAGACGAGCAAGGCTTAAATAATTTTAAAAATATTCTTTTTTAACTTATTTTCGTTTACTAAATGAGATTTTGTTAAAAAATTGTTGGCAAAATCTGACAACGACCAAAAATTTCTGGGCAGGCATTTAGACCATAAAACCCTGAAATTGAAAAAATGGCTTCAGGATAGCACATAAAAAACGTTTTCTTTCTTTTCAAGTCCCTAACAGTTCGGTATAATACATAAAACTCAAAAAATTCCGTCCTTATTTAAAGGTTCGAACTTAATAGGTGCTAGGTCATTTCGTCAAAATCTTCCATTTTAGCTTTTTTTCGACAAAGCATTGTATAAATTTCCTTAAAAGCAACAAGTTTAACATTGTTGCTAACACTCGCAGCTATTTCTATATTAGCCTGCAATTTCAAATAAAATTATCCAAATTTTTACAGTCTGATAGATAAATACCTGGGCTATTGAACAATAGCAAAAATATAATTGATTATTATGTCATGTTTTGTTGAAAAAATATTTAAAATAGCGAATTTTACGAAACGGCCCAGCACCTTTGTATATATATATATATATATAGTACCGGTTTTGCAATTTTTCAACATGCGTCCGCAGGTTGCACAACTGTTTTTCCTCCGATTTGCTCTCGTCATGCAAATTTTGGGCCAAATTTTCGTCCAAAAGCCCATCCTTCAGCAACAGTTCACACCCCTTTTGCATCAACAATTTTTTGGCCTCCGGATACTCGCTCAGCGCGGCCCATAAATCCGCTTTTTTCAGCACAAACAAATCGGTGTAGCCAACGGAACGGATGCTGGCGGAACGGCGATTGCCATGTTTGCTGCCTTGGCAAAAAAGTTGGGGAAAACTTTTTGTAAATTTAAATATTTAATAAAAATTATTTATTATTAATCAAAGGAATTATTTAAATTATATAAGTATTTACTATATGAAAGTGTAAATTTAGAGTTCTATAAGTATCATTTGTTTTGGATTAATTTAAAAAATTAATACAATTTATTTAATGTGTTTTTAATTTATCTTTTAATTTTTTAAATAAAATATTACCTGGTATATTGAGAAGGCTGAGTTCACCGAAAACAGCTCCTTCAACTAATGTGTGAAAAATTTTAACTCCATCATCAGCAACCACTTGAAGACGACCTTTTTTGACAATATACTGAAAAAATTAATTAAAAAAGAAAAAGAATAATTAAAAAAGCAATTAGATATAATTTTATATTAATGTGTTTATTAGTATAATTATTTACTTAAATATATGTATTAAAATTAATAAACGCACCATTTCTCGTCCAACGTCGCCTTTCCTGCAGACATAGTCTTTTGGACTAAAAACCTAAAAAACAAACTTTTTTTAAATTAATTAATTAATTAATTTGTTTTTACTTGTAACTCCAATTTTAGCACTAATTCACCCAAGAGTCCAGATTCACAATCCTTAAACACATATAGTATTTTAAAATTACTCTTTTTTATTTGGACATATATTTTTATGGAAACTATAAAATTTATTTAAAGAAAAAATATTTAACATATCCTTAAATTTTTATTTATAAGATTTTTTGTTCTTTTAACAATTAAAATTATTCTTTTAATATAAATATTATAAAATTTAAAGCAACAATTAAATTTAAATAAAATTAATATTATTTTTTAATTTTAATTTTTTAGGACCTGAAAAAGTCGGACTTTGCGCAGCGTCTCAAAATGCACATGCATCGCAATTTCTGCTTGCAATTTTGTCGGCAAAAGCTTCAACACTTCCTGATCATCACGACCACCCATTGCCTGTTTATTCTCCCACAAATAATCAAACCATTTGCCAATTCGGTGGACCAACTCAAAAATAGGCAAAAAAAAACAAAAAAATTTTAAATATTTATTAATTTAATTATTTTTCAAATTGTATTTGGTTACCTTTTTACCGACCGACCGATGCTTCATAAAAGATTTCACTTTGTCAATGTTTGTCTGAAAATCCAAACGCGCCGAGCCAGCATTTGTGATCAGACTTTGAAAATATGGAAAAATTTTATTATAAAACACAAAATGCCGTAAAAAAAGTCTCTTCAAAACTCACGTGCCAACATTGCCGACTGTTGTTGCAAAAACCAAAACGCCAAACAACAAATCGGCACAAACAATGACAAATTCGACACTTTTTATTGGCCATGGCACTTCGCCAATTGCGGTTAGCATCAGTGTTGACCAATAAAAGCTGTACAAATAACGACGGCCCAATGTGTCCAAAGTGCCACTGAATTTTATAAAAGTAAAGATTAATTTTAGAAAATAAATTTTATTTTAAAGTTTTGCTAATGAGCAGTTCCAAAACATTATTTTCATTTTATTTGCTGATTAATAAATCATAATTCAGCACCGAAATGTGCTTATATTTTTGTATGACCATAAAATATTCCACATTAATCCTTCATAACTTTTTTTCAGGTACAACGAAATTTAAGTTTGTTTTAATAATTATATAGATCAAAAATTCTCTATTCATCACTAAAAACTGAATTAAATTTTGAGCTATGTTATGATTTATTATTCTGCATATAAAATAAAATAAAATAATATTTGAATCTCAATTAATTTATTTTTATTTAAAGCAAAATTTATCTCAAATGCTTTATTCTATCTAGGATATGAATTTTTGTGTATGTTTTCGCTGGAATATATATTTTTTATTCATTATATGCATAGAAATTTATTAAAAATTTATTTCTTTATAATTTCAAATTGATTGTCAATAGAGCAATAAAGAAAGTCCAAATATTTTGCTACAAATAAATGAAATTTATTTTGATGAAAACTTGATAGTTTCCAAATGAAACTTAAATTCCAAATCTACATCACATCTCCCCCAAATTGTTTCTTCCAATTAAAAATGCTATTTCTCTCAATTTTTATCCGCTCATTTATTTCTATATGTTTGATAAATATAAATAATATTATTTTTTTAAACTATAAAATCAATAACACATTTTTTGTAATTTGTTAACCATAACATCAATACGAAAAAATTATTTCAAAATCATTTTAACAACAATATGATTTCAGTTAAAGCTTTTTATTTTCCACTTTATTATTTCTATATTGTTAAAGGGATAATTTTTATAACAGAAAGCATTTGAAAAAATATAATTATTTTAAAATAGAATGAATTTATGCATTTTTTCTTTTAGAATGTTTATTTTTATTTTAAATCCACAAAATTTATAAATTGAATCAGCTAATGAAAAATTACAACAGAAATCATTTGAAATATGAAATTGTTCCAATTTTTAATTGTTTTATTTTCCTTTAAAATTGAAAATTTGAACAGACATTAATGGGACAATATTATTTTGATATAAATTATTAAGAAAAATGGGAAGAAAAAGAAGAAGAAATTTAAAATTTCATTATTTTCAATTTCTTTTTATCATTTTTTTCATTGTTTTCATTCTTGAAAAATTATTATTATTATAATTTATTTATTTAACTTTTAGGAACATAAAGATATTTTGTTTTTTTCAAAACAAAATTCATTTTTTCTAGATTGTCATTTCCGAACTTACGGTGGCAAACTTTGAATGTTGGCGTACCCATAGACCCAACTTGTTGAGCCAAAACCGATCAAATAGGAGACCAAAAAGTAGAAGCACGCATTCCAATGGATCAGCACCAAAATGTAGAGGAAAACGCACAACAAACGAAAAATATTGGGCCTCGACATTCTAAAAGTTATTAAATTTATAATTATTTTATTTCAAATACAATTAGAATCAGCCCGGAGCATCCGGATCAGATGGGCTTTTCCCAACTTAATGGCAAGTCGTAGAACAATTGAATATTAAAAAAATATATATTTACCTAATATTTCTAAACTGAAAATTCTCTTTTTAAATTTTATATAATTACGAATGATTTAATTTAATAAAAATCTATAATATTTTCGCCAAAACAATCAGAAATCCGTGATAAAGTTCATAAAGCAATTTTGAAAAAATTTAAGTTTTTTAAGCTTTTTTTTTTATAATTTTGTGAAATTTTCAAATTAATTTATCCTTCATTCACAACAATTTTTTAAAAAAATATAATTTTTATCATATTAGTTTTTTATTCAAATATAAAAAAATAAAAAATATATGTATTTTATTTTGTAAATTTACCGCATTTCCGTGGCATTCTGAAAGGCCAAAGGCCGATCAATTCTGATCATTCGGTTGAATCGAAAGCATGGATTTGTAGTTTTAAATGCCAATTCAAACACATAATCAAAGGGCAAGCAACTGATTAGGTCAATCCAGCGCATGTTGTCCTTCTTATAACGCCGTTTGATCTTTGTCACGTCCCGTACCATTAAGCCTTGGTCCATATATCCTGGATTAATGGAAAAAATCTATTTTATTAATTATGGAGTCATTTTCATTTAAATTGGTTAAAATTTGGATTTTTTCAATTTAAAAATTAAATTAACACAAAAATAATGCTTTATAATCTATTTAATAAAATTTTAATTATATTTATGTGGTATTTATGTAATAATTTTAAAATTAATTTCCATGTGAATTAATATTTATTTTATTCAAAATCTTAACTTAGAAAGATCAATTAATAAATAAATAAACTTCGAATTAAAATTTAATAAGAACAATTTGAAACAAAAATTTCTTTCTATACTTGGTTCTAAAATAAATAATTATTGAATTAATATTACGAATTTACTATATTTAATTAATCTTCTGATTATTGCCTGTTCTTGCACGAACGAATGAATCAATGACATAAATTATGTCAAATATTATATCAAGAAAAATAAAAATCATCAGGCATGCGAATGACACTGATTGGCTGTCAATGAAAACGCAACGGTAAACAATTAACTAAATCCAAACAAAAAAAAAATTTAAGAGGGAAAATCCAATTAAAAAAACGTACAAGCAAATTGTAACAGTATGCCAACGTAACAATGCCAAGCCATCGGTAATAGTAATCCCGGCTCGGCTCCAACACAAATTTGTCACGAAAAAATTCCCATTTTGATAGGCCATCCCAGGCAAAAACTTTTGTAGCATTGCCTGAAAAACAAAATCATTAAATTAATTCATTTTACTCAAAAATTAAAAAATATTTAAATAAATTAATGAAAAAAACAAAATTTTTACTTAAATCGCATGATTTCTCTTGCTGCACACTGTCGGATGTGCTGATGCCGAATTTGGTAAAAAATGCCAGTTGTTCTCGTTCTAATGCCACATCTGCTACACGGACCTTGCTCATTAGGCTTAGTCCCTATAAATTTCAAATTTTTATTTTTGAATAATTTCTTTGAAGTAAGCGAACAAAATCTTTGCATTTATTGTTAATTAATAGCGACCATTAAAGCAATTTTTTTAGTTTCAAATAAGAAGGAGGAAAAAAGATTAATAAATATATCCGTAAATTTTTTTTATTAAGTTAGATTTTTGTCCACCATATTTTATATCCATATTTCGGCATATTACCAATAAATTCGAAAAACAACCCCTTAAAGATGGTAAATATTCGAAAATTAAAAAATGCGCCTCTAAAATTGAAAAATTTTGAAAACTAAAATTTGTGCAAAAATTTTTCATGCTGAAAGTTCGCGTAAACATGAATTTTTTTTTGCAAAAATATACTAATTTTTGCAATTTTTTTCAAAGTTATATTTTCCAGTAATTATTAAGAAAAGGATTCAATTATGGGATTATAATTCATTCTTTACAAAAAAATTCTTAGGGTTTAAGAATTTTTTCAAAAAGGGCTTTCATATGAGTATTAAAAGATTAACACCAGTTTCCTACTTTTCGAGATATTAGAAATAAAAAACTTTAAAAATAATAAAAAATAAAAATTTACAAAAAAAAAAATGAAAAAGGTCGTACCCAATCTTATAAATCATATAAACTTTATCTCAGAAACGCTTGAAATACATACACTTAATTTGCAACTGCAAAAGTAAACAATTTTTTCCCCTTTTTATTTTAATTAGAAGAGAATTTTCAATTTTTTGTTGCTCTAAATTTTTCTCATTTTTGGTCAATATTTTCTTAAATGTTTTGCATTGTTGCTTAAAATTTCAGGATTTTTTGTAAATATAAATCCTCGCTCTATTTATCACTTTTTATTAGTTTAAATAATTTTTTTTTTGTGAATTGTACGATTTTTATGAAATTCCTTAATAAACCCATTGAATTTACTAATTTTTAATCTGATGGGCCTTAATAAATAGAAGCCATGATTAAAACCAATTTTTCGATTTCCAAATTGGTTTTCACCTTTGCAATGGTACTGAATTTCATGCGCGGATTTTGTTTGCCAATGTCGGCATTCATCCGACTGCTTATCCCGTTCATGACAATCGTTGCATTCTGCTGTTCATGGTCAGACCTTTGCTGCAGATTTTTGATCACCGCTTCTTCAATTCGTGCGGAAAGTCGGGACCATCCGGAAGACTTTCCGGACGGCACAGTAAGATAACGGTTTGCACAAGGACTGTCTCTTGGACTTGGTTGATCCGGTTTTAATTGTGGTTTATCCTGATCAAATTTCTGTCTAGATCTGTTTCAAAGTTGAATGATCCGGTTTAGACCTGCTCATATTTTGACTGATCGGGATTTAAATGTTGTTGAACCTGCTCCAAGTATGATTGATCTGCTTTAATTTGTGGAACCTGTCCAAATTGTGGGTGATTTGGTTTTAATTATGATTGATCCACCGATTCAATACTTGCAAATTTGATTTGGGTTTTCCATACTCCTCAACAAATTGTAACTCGTTACATTCAGCTTTTTGTTTATATGTTTCCGTTTTAGCCATATTTGTCTGCTTTTCTAAATTTTTTTTAATTAAAATTTTATTAAAGTTATATATTTTTTACCTTTTGTGTTTAAGCTTGAATAATTTCCACTCCCCTCACTTTCACTGTCACGCATTTGCTTATACATTTATAGAAAATGAATTTATCTGTTTTTAACCACAAAGATCTTAATAATTAAATTAATTAATAAATTTAACATAGAAAATAAATTAATTAAATTGGGTGGGATTTAAAAAAAAATCGTATGTTAATAAAAATGCATGGGCTTTTTATCAAATTTACCGTTAGGATATGTTTTTCAAAAAATCTCTTTTAGAACTGTATTACTGATTTCCCGAATTTTCTGGCGTGAAACCGACATGTTTTTATTGACTCAGATTTTGGTACATTTTTTATCAGAATCTGGATCAGGCAAAATCCAGACAGGATCCAGATTTTGGGTTGAAATTCAAACTTTAACTTGATATGGACAGGAAAGGGTGTTTATAAATTAATTAAATTTTAATTTAAATAAATTAATTTTTAAAAGTAGTCATAAAAACATTAGATTTTATGACTACATTTTAAGATTCTAAAAAAAAAAAAAAGAATTTTGCTGTTTTCATTGAACATTTTGCGCGCACATTCATAATTATTTCTTTCATTTCGCAGAATGTCGGATGCTCATTATCTCATTCGTAAAACCATCATCATTACAATTATTATTTGGACGAGTAATTTTATGTTTTGTTTGTGTGTAAGTAATTAGTGCTTATTGACAGTTACTCGGGCAACACAGAAAATGAATAATAAAAATGAAAAATTTAAATTTAATAGTACTTTATGTTTTCAGAACACTTCGAAAAATTATGGGGGACTAAAATTTGGAAAAAATTAATTTGTAAGTTATTTTCTAATTTTTTGATTTAATTTTTTTTCAGTAATTTATTTGTTTTTTATGTTCCAATTTTTTTTTTTAAATAATTATTTCACATTTCATGATTGACATGAGCCTAAAGAATAAAGAAGCATTATTACTTTTATTTTTTTATTATTTTTATTTTATTTATTCACAAAAAATTCTTCCTGATTTCTTCAATCAACAAGATGGAATATTTGTGATTAGTAGAAAACAATTGCTGATAAGTGGCAAAAAACAGAAAAAAATGGAAGCAATGACTGTATCATTGCAAATTATTTTGTCAATTGATAATCAAAATTATAGATTATTTTTAAAAAAAATAATAATATTAAAAAAACGAATAAAAATTAGTCAGCAGAAATTGATAGCGGTGAATTCATTCTTAGATTCTGCTGACATCAGTCTGTCTGTCTGGTGACTCTGGTTAATTTGTGATAAATTTGTCATTTTTTACAATTTTTTAATCAATTTTTTTTTTGTAAAAATATAATTTTTAATTGATTTCATTTCACTTTTTAGATTTTTAATAATTAAATGGACTAATTCTTTTTTATTTATTATATTTAATTTTTATGTTCTTTATTCATGAATTTTTATTAATAATTCAATTAACCGAAATGTTACAGTAATATTTTTAATTTATTTATAGGAAATTTTCTCCCATATTTGGCATCATATTTACGCTGAAAAGTCGGTCCTGAGTTAAATGAAGACACATTATTATTGTTCAAAATTTGCTTGGTACAATTTTCAAAAAAAAATTATATAAAACACAAATAATTTACTCGGAAAATAATTTAATTTAAGTGTTTAATTGCCGTTCATTTTTTCGGATCATATTTTGTTTTCAAATATTTTTCTGGTGTAATTTTTAAATTCTTTAAATTTTTCGGATTGTCAATTTTCCGTTTGAGGGCCCACATTCAAATTAAAAAACTTCATAATAGTCCATAAATTTTATTAGTATAACACTTTTTTTTTGAAAAATAGCGCGACTCAAATATCATCGCATCACGTCTAAATTCAACAAAAAATGTGATTTTCCACATTGTTCACAAGCATCACTTCCTTCTCTTCTCCCTCCTTTTCCACGGCATTTCCTCCATCTCCATTTATTTGTTGAGGTTCGCCGTCCAATTCATCCGTAAATTAGCAGCAATTATCTGCTCTCGGGTCGAGAAGCTTCTCATTTGGGGGGGGGGGAATTTGGGGCAAAAAAAAAAACTGAAAATTGGGTTTGAATTTTCAGACAGAATTTTTAAAAAAGTCTAAATTCCGCTGTGTTTTATAATTTGTTTTTTTGAGAAAATATGCAAATCTTTGTGAGCCAGCGGCAGTGCCGCAATTTACCAATTATTAATAAAATTTTAAATTTCAACAATAATCTCGTGAAATTTTGGTAAAAATGAGTTTTTGAAAATTTTCCGACTTTAGGGTTCAAAAAGGCCAATTTAACGAATGTGGGCCGTTTTAATAGGGGTTTTTGGGAAAGTGCCTAAACCTGATTAAATAAAAAATATGATTTACATATAATTGGACACCGTAGTGATGAAATGATGAAAAATCACAAACGGAGTCATACCATAAAAAAAGCAAGTTCAGATTTTCATGTTCACAATCAGCACCACGAAAAACTCAAAAAAATTTGCTCGAGATCAGAAAACATGGACAATTTTGGACAAAATCTGTTAACAAATTGCAGTCAAATTTTCAAATCCTCCCTCGCTGCGCCTATCGGCACCGCTGGACCCCCCCCCCCCCCACGCAGTTCCTCAAGTTTTTTTTTTTGAAAAATGTGCCGCAAAAAATTGTCAAGAATCATATTTTTCAATCCCGATTGCATTGAATAGGATTTGCTAATTTACTCTCAAAAATTGTTAAAATCAGTAATGGGAGGTGAAAAATCCAAAATTTGATGCTATATTAATTGATGAAATTGTTAAACAAGCGATTTAAAGCAACTTTTGCAAAATGTTCTGATTTTCGACCCCAAAATCTGATTTTTAGGCCCGATGTTCTGATTTAAAAAATTTTCAGATCACATCCCTGATTTAAAGACCCCTATTTTTTAAGATTCTCTATATAAGGGTAAAATAGCACCTGAAGGCAAATTTTTTGAATAACTCTCTTCAAGTTGGTCGGATTGGCTCCGAACAAAAGAGTACAACTATTTTTTAAGGATTCTCTATCGATTGGTGGAAAGCGTTTTTTGCAATTTTTGCGTAAAAAAAAGTTTCTTCAGAAAATTTTTGAAAATTTTTTCAAAAATTTTTGACAGTTTGTGTTTGATGGCTCATATCCTGCCTTAAAATCGGTGCAATCGAAAAAAGAAGAGTTGATGACACTTCTACAGACTTTGCTCTTTCAGATGGTATAAGGCAGGTTTTGGTCCGGGTTCGGGAAATACCCTAAAAAGGGATCTGATTGACAATTTTTTTTGCCTACTTTTTTTGTTAGGGGGGATACGCAGGGATTCTGAGGGGTTGATGGGTAATTATGATGAATTTTTTACACTGGAAATACTTAAAATAATGTGTAAAGACGCCCTACGTGCATTTGGGCATTACATGTCCAATACTGACCAAGATACTTCATGGGAAATTGTGTCCAGAATCCGAAAAAATTCAATTTTGAAAATTAGGTTAAGTAATAAAAGTAATACATCAGAAAGTCTTAAAACAGTGTAAAAAGATGTTTGACGTTTAAATTTTGGATATAACTTCAAGTCTCACCAAGATACTGCATGTGCATCTTGGTATGTAAAATAATCAACTTTTGAACAACTCACGAACAACTAATGAACCACTGATGAACAACTCCTGCACTACTCTTGCACTACTCTCGCTCTAATTAAAAATTATAAATTCTTTGGCAAAATGCGCCGCAAAAAATTTTTTTTAATCTGATTTTTCCTTTTTTGATCCCGATTGCATCGAAATATACGGTTTGTTAATTTACTTCTCTCAAAAATCCAAATTGTTTCTTCCATTTTTCAATTACGGTACGGCCAACTCCAATTTTCTTACAAATTTTGGCATAATTTTTCTTCCATTCTTTTCCCAAATATTTTCTTCCTTTTTACTTAATTCATTTTTCATTACATATAAATTTTTGAACAATTAATTTTTTGTTCATCATTTTCATTTCGACATTTATTTTTTCTTCTTCCAAATTTTCTTCCCATTTTTCTCCAAGTTTCACTTTTTTCTTTTTTGCTCCAATTCCAATTTGTACAATTAAAAGTAAAAAAAACCAAACAATTAATATATACTCAAACGAAAAAAATAAATATGAGGAGCAATTATCAGAGAAACTTGCTTTCATAATGATCAATCACTCGTCACTTCTTAATAATTCATTTACTTCTCATTTTCAGACGAATTTTTTTGTGTTCATTTGACCCGCCTTTTGTGGAGACAATGGCCTAAATAAAGTTATAATTTAAAATATGACGAGGTTAATTAAAGCCAGGGTGACCAAAGTGTCCTGATTTTTTAGAGTTGTCCTGTATTGTGGAGGGTACCTATCTGAAAAATCAAAAATGTCCTGAATTTCAGACTGTCCTGAATTTTTAGGTCTCCGGTAAAAGAAAAAAGGCGATATGTTGTAACAGAATTCATAAAAAAATTCCAAAATTTTCACAGGCGGCGCCTGCCTATCGGCACCACCGGCCCCCAAAAACTCTCAATTTTTCTTAGAAAATTGGCTTAAAAGCGTATTATTAGTCATTTTAGGGTAAAAATTTTTTGGAAAGAACGCGCCGCGAAAAGCGGGTTGTTATCCATTTACATGGCCGGACCATTCACAAAATTGGCAAATTGACCGCTGACCCTCTTGTTTTGAAAAATTCTGAATTTTGGAGTTCTAAATCTGAATTTTAATGTTCTTTTTCCTGAATTTGAAAAAAACGTGGTCACCCTGATTAAAGCCAAAGTTGTCTTCACTTACCCAATGCAATCTCCAAAAAGCGTGAAATGGATATTGTTCAATTTGGCCCATTTTTTTTGCTCCCACTGAACGTCGCCGTCCGCCCAATTGGGAATCGCTTCAAAATCAAAGCAATATTATAATATCCATGTTCTTGTCCTTTCTCCAATGTCAGCTTTTCGCCGGTCCGCTCGTTCATCAATTCAAATGGCACAATTTGTGGCTCAATTTCCTTTGACTTAAAAAGGTCAAATCGAATTTTATAGCAGCTGGCAGAAGCACTGGTGGCACGGAGAAATGCCTAAGCAAACAATGGGAAATGAAAGGCAAATGGCAATCATCCCAAATAGTTTACAAAGATGTCGGGACTGAACCTCTTTGAAATCGTTGATCCATTCAATAGTTCTTGACGTATAATCACAACTCAATCGCTTCGGCTGCCCATCTTTTGTCAGAGTGTTCAACCATTTTGGCAACGCTTGGCCAGCAGAAGTTGCATTTGGCCGATTCAAATCAGCACCAATCACCGCGGGAAGCAGTTTACCGGAACGGAGTGAATTAATGTTCAAATCCGAGAGAAATGTTGGTGAAGTGAGACGAATCAAATTGTCCAGTTGATCGCCATCGGTAATGGACAAACGTCGGATATTTGTTGTAAAAACGGGCCAAATTTCTCGGACAAAAACATCCCAAATCGATTGGACATATTTTGTCGTTAATAAAATGCTAGAATTGGTATCATGGCAGTCAAGGGCGTAGCCCAGACCCTTGGCTCGGGGGGGGGGGAGGCTGAAGTCAAAAATTCGGTTTTTTGTGGTGTATTTTTCGTTTTTTGAAATCCCGAATTAGAGGGTATATTTTATAAAATTTTTAGCCGTTTTTTGCCATTTTGTAATGTAATTTGTTAAGAAAATTGCTTAAAATTTCAAAAAATTTTACTTTTTTTGGATTTCGGGGCTTGGGAGGGCTTTAGCCCTCTCAGCCGCCCCCCCCTGCCTACGCCCTTGATGGCAGTACGTACAACTAAGAATGCGTATAAAGGCTTAGAATAAGCTCTAAGCTTAGGCCTAAGCTTAGGCATTATTTTTGTAAAAACAATTATTGTACGCACTGCTCTATTGACGCTCGAATTTGAATTACTCAATCTGAATGTCATCAAAGCGAATTTTGTTATGCAGCGGACGGTCGGACAATGGAAATTCCACTGAATTGCCATAGTTGATAGATACACAAAGTTTTACTTCTGATCCACGGTCTTTGCGAATTATGAAATATCTCCAAATTGTCAATTCGCTTTTGCCATCGAAATGTGTTGGAGTGTTAAAGAATTTGAATTTGGCGCGCATCGATTATTGATTAATGTTGTGACGTGTCAATCCCTCCCCCTTATTCATTTTGTTTATTTAAACACTCCCTCCTTCCCCACATGGTTCCTTCTCCATTCATTTGCTATTTTACATTTTATATTTTGTACTGCATTTCTCCTCCGACTTAAATTGTGTTTATTATTTTATTGTGTGTCCAAAGTTGAGACACAACAATTGGCGCAGTCAGCAGCCGTGCTTCACCCATTCGAAGACACACCGAACTGCAACCCAACCTCAACAAAACCAATAGTCCCAAGACGGGTGAGGTCCGCTAAATTTAGCGGTTAAATTCGACAAAAACCAATAGACCCTAGGCGGGTGAGGTTCCGCAAGACGCGGTTTTCTGTGTTTTTGTTGGTGGGTTGTTGTTGTTGTTGTTAGTCTTTAATCACTCAATCCGAAGATCATTAAAACGAATTTTGCTGGGCAACGGAAAGTTGGGCAATGGAAATGGCACAGTTTTGCCATCAATCCGTACAGATAGTTTTGGTTTCAGTCCATCGTCCTTGCCAATTGTTAATTCTCTCCAAATTGTCAATTCGCTTTTGCCATCAAAATGCGTGTCCACTAAAACATCGAAACGTGGTGAAGCCGAGTTGAGGACGGTCAAAAAGGGGGAAAATGTCCATCCAAACATCGGAACAAATCCAACTGAAATGCGAGAAAAATATACTGAGAGGCTTTAAATGAAATTCATAAATTCTTAACCCAAAAATTCTCATATTTTCCTCAAAATTCGATTATTCATTTGGCGGTGGTCGGCGGAGGAAAACTTTTTCTTTTTTGCGACGGGCGATGCCATTAAAAAATAATTTTGCCTAAATGAATTTTTTTTTTGAAAATCACCGATTTACATCGCTGGACGTTTCCTTTAGCAAAAGCATCGGTTCTCGTCGGTTTTATGCGTTTCATGAATGACCATCCTCAGTTTCTTAGGCCATAACTTTTTTCTTACTTGGTAAACACCTAGGTATATTCTTGGTATTAAACAAAAGCTTAAGGGATATAGAAGCTTTTGTAAAAAAAAATTATAAAAGGAAATGATGAATTCCGGGTTTTCTCATTGTAATTTCTTTTTTAATGCCAGTATTTGCTAGTAGTATAAGCGTCCATCCGAAGGAAGAACAAGCCGAAGTCATCGACCCAGCCAAAATCCGCAAATCACAAGCTGATTATGCGCGAAAAATGGCCCGTCAATTTGATCAACACCACGGATCAAAATCGGTTGAGTTTTTGCCAAAAGATCCCGTTTTGCTTTTGAACTTTAATCGTGGAAAACGATTTTGGCTTAATGGGACCATCATCGAACGATTGGAAAAATCCCCGACGTATCGTGTCCACGTTCCGGCACTCGGAAGAGCCGTACATCGGCACGCAAACCAATTGTGTCACCGTTATCCTCTTGAAGAGGACGGTAATGATACGGTAAGGATCCCACCCCAGGCTCAAGAAGAGCAAGACCGGGACCCATCGCCGATCCGCGAGCCTCCTCCGCAACCGGCACCAATTCGACGGACTCAGGCAAAGCGACGATCTCCGAGTCCTCCTTTGGCCCCACGTCGATCGCAACGCCAACGGAAAGCGCCGATCCGCTTCTCGCCAAACCCCTGAGGGTTCAGCTTAAAGAAGGGAGGTGTTGGAGTATTAAAGAATTTGAAATTTGGCGCGCTTCGATTATTGATTAATGTTGTGACGTGTCAATCCCTCCCCCTTATTCATTTTGTTTATTTAAACACTCCCTCCTTCCCCACATGGTTCCTTCTCCATTCATTTGCTATTTTACATTTTATATTTTGTACTGCATTTCTCCTCCGACTTAATTTTGCCAATTCAAATCCCCCCACCCGCTCCTCCGCCCCGCGGTGAATCGTTTATTCACTTTAATGTAAGCTTACTTTTTTTTTTGCATTTTTTTGCCTTTTAAATTTAAAATGTACAATTTAGAATGTTTTTTCGGCCTTTTTTATTTTCCTTATTTTTTTGGTTTTTTTGCGGCACTGGTGTACGCCGTATGTTGCAAGCCACATGCTCGCCGCCTTGCCGATGCGATTCGGATGATGAGGAGGACCCGGAGCCCGTCGATTCAGTGTCATCCCACCCGCTCGATTGGATGCCGAATTGGAATTTTCAGCAGTGCCAATTTGGTAATGAGTTTTTTAACTGACAATTTATCTCAAATATTTAAGTGCATATTTGACTATTTTTTACGGGTTTTTTTGGCAACGATATTTTTTGGCTATTTAATTATACAGTTTGAGTTAGCCTAATTAATTACTTTGAACCTACGTGAAATAATAGGGTGATTTTTTCAAGACTTGCTTCTAAATGGCCCCAACTAAAAAATAATTCCCAAATAAATTGGTTAATTACAAATGACTATTTAATGGGTCTTTGTAAATTAATGTTTTTTTTGCGTTTTGGGGTGGGTGGTCTAATTTATTAAACAATTTACAAGATTATTTAGCGCCAGCACAAAATGTGCCACTGCCATTTCTGTTCTCTCTTTCCCCACCGCCACCATATTCTGCCGCGCTTCAAGCGTTCCCCCCGGCTTTGATCCGTCCGTTTTCGACTTCTCCCCCGACTTCTTTGTCTTCTCCGCTTCCTCGGCCTTCTCCCCCTTCTCCGCTGCCCGCGTCACTTTGCCCTCCTTCTCCTTCTCCGCGTTGCCCTCCTTCTCCGCCGTCACCGCTTTCCGCTCATTCTCCGCTTTTCCCCCCATCTCCGCCTTCGCCGCTTTCCGCCCCTTCTCGGCCTTTTCTGCTGCCCGCGTCGCTTTGCCCTCCTTCTCCTTCTCCGCGTTGCCCTCCTTCTCCGCCGTCACCGCTTTGTATTTAATAAAAGGATTGCCCCCCATCTCCGCCTTCGCCGCTTTCCGCCCCTTCTCGGCCTTTTCTGCTGCCCGCGTCGCTTTGCCCTCCTTCTCCAACTCCGCTTTCCTCTCCTTCTCCGGCGTCTCCTCCGCCTTCTCCGCTCCACCCGTCATTGCCTCAGCCTGAATGGCTGGACGGGTGGGGCGGGCGCCACTTTTCTGCCATAGGCGGATGGGAATACTGAATGAGGTACTTTTTTGGTTCATTTCTCTCATTTATATGGTACAGTCGTAATGGTCATTGTCGAAATGTCCAGCCACCTTATATGATTGTCAAATATTATGCCAATTTATCAAAATAATCATAAAATTTAAAGATTCTGACGATTTTCCCCAAAATCCTCAAAATTTCTCAAAAAACCAGAAAATTCAATATGCGCCTATCGGCACTGCCGTACCTTAAAAATTTTATTTACTCAAAAAAGCAACATTTGGTCAATTTTTGGACAAAATCTGCTAAAATTTTAACTCGAATTTTCAAAAAAGTTTCCCGGCGTCGCCTAACGGCATCAGAGCTGGGCGAAGGTCGGTTTTCTAACGAATTGTTAAATTTGTATTAAATTTCCACCGGAAAAAGAAATAATTTTGAAAAATTAGAAGACAAACAAATACTTGGAGGGAGGGAAACTAATCCAACGAAAAAATAGAGAACGAAATCAAAAGCACAACCCACTTGACAACACATATGACAAGGTTTAAAAGCAGAATGTTAATAAAAAATATAAATCTAAGTTAATCTAATCACTAAGGGTGTATTTTTCACTTTGAAAACTCGATATTTACGGATGTATTTTTGCGAAAATTCGGAGGAGGAGGAGGAAGCACGAGGAGGCGTGATGAGGTGGAGGCGGATGAGGTTTAAGGAGTATGAGGAGGGAGGATGAGTGTGAAGGAGAAAGAGGAGTGAGGAGGGGAAGGAGGATGAGTGAGGAGTAGGAGTGATGAGGAAGAGGAGTGAGTTGATAATAATGTGATTGAGTCAAAATTAATAAAAAAAATTTTGCTAGTTAAAGCCTCAAAAATTGATTTTCTACTTTTTTATTAATTAATTTTCTGTGTACAAGAAAATTTTTGAAATGCTCTGGTCTCGGAGTTAGCTGCTGTGCCAATGACAAATACATTTTGCTAACATTTTTAATAAGACCTGCAAGTGAATGAATGAATTTCAATCATTTTTTGTCTCCAAATTTTATTTAAAACAAATTGCACATTCTGCTGGTGAGCCGCCGGGGCATCATCGAGCGGGACAATTTGGAGTGCCGGTGCCGGAGGAGGTGCAAATGCATGTTGGTTCTGCTGATGGCCGAATTGAAGAGGGGGAAATTCCAAGGCGCCCTGAAGCCGAGGAAACGGTGGGTTGACGAAAAATGGTGAAGCGGCAAGCAGATTGTTGACGACATGTTGGGCAACCAGCGAAGGGACAAATTGTGCCAATTGTTGCTGCTGCTCCTCCTCATCAACAATGGCTGCGCCGTCGACGACAACCTCCACGTCCGGTGATGGGACCCGGGGGAAAACCTGGTCCTAAGTCAAAAATTTTGACTGTAGCCGTCCCAAGGGCGTCATTACCAAGGGCACCCTTTCTTCACCAAGCAGACCGAAGAGCGCAAAGTCCTCGGCGTGCATGCCCACACGGGCGATGACGCTAAATTTTTTTGTTGTGTATTATTTGTTCCTTTATCGCCATTTTCCCCACATTTTGCGGGCCCTCTCGAACGTTTCAATTTTAAATTTCCGTTCTCAGCTATTTTTACGTGGTCGAGCAGCTCCTCATCCTTGAGGAACGTCTCATCGCATGATTAGTATCCAATTAGATACCAATACCTCACAACACCGCAGACGAGGCATGGCGCCTTGTCGTACAGGGCCAGTGATGTGACCTCATACTCAGTTGTGCCATCGGCGTCCTCCGCGATGTCGGCAGCATTTTGATCGGAGTGCCGATGCCGACACTAATAAACAAATCTAATTATTTAAGTCAACTAAAAATGAGGCAGTCACGAATGTTTATGACCCATTTTGCACTCAAAATTATGAAAATATTTTGGTGGAGCCAATTATCAGTTTTGCCTATAATCTATAATTTTACAACGAATTTTAGGATGACTCAATACATAAAAATTATCCGGACCGTCCCCTCGTTTAATCATAATTTCATCAATTTGTAACATACATTAAATCCTAATTTTTGACGCTGCCAAAACATGTCAGTGGGGCGCCTAAAGTTACTTATTCATTTGTGTCCACTATTCCCTGCACTAATCTTTGTTGATCACTCCCCAACAAAAGGAAGTTAACATCTGTATGGCCATTTGGACAATGAAAAGGCGGCAGATTGACAAAAGAAAGGAAAAGTGGACTTTCGCTCTAGGGAAGGGGGGGGATTGGCGATCGGGCCATACTCCGCTGGTCATTTATCCGAATATTCGCGCCATGCAGTGTATCAAATCAACTGCACGCTTTGCCCGATTGGTCTGCATTGTTATTATCCGCTGGCGCTTTTGGTGATTGCGCAGGTCTGTTAATTTTGGGCATTTATCCACAAATCCTATTCCTCAATTAAGCTTGTGCGCGCCGGGTTCAAGCTGCGCCAATTTTTGAAGGACCGCGCCTTCAAAAAGGGGATGCTGCGCCGACATCGTCAGCGTGAGTTTCTCACTATTTGAATTACATTTTTAGCAAATTAAATACAGGAATGAGCGCCGCAAGACGCAATTGCCAGCCGGCAAGCGCGCCGACTCCGCTGATTTTGCCGGCAATGCTGGCCGGCGTTGCTCTTCGCCCGACCGGCGTGAATTTGACGGTGGACCGGGTGGGCAATTTTAATTAAATTAAAATCTAATCATAAATATATATATATATTTCTTTTAAATTTTATTTATTTACATTTTATATTTATTACTTTTAATATAGTTGAATGGGACCTCGATTCTGTGAGAAGACATTAGAAAAATATTATGTTTAAATTTTCATTAAAAATAAGTAATTCTCTTATTATGATCGGTTGGAAGAAAAAAAAATTTAAGATCCATAAAAAATATTTTTTATGAGTTGCATCAAATTTTCAAAATTTCCCCCCAGTGGCGTCTATCGCACCGCCGAATCCCTCCCACTAAGTTCCCCAGTTTTTTTCAAAAGCGCATCACAAAAAGCGTGTGAAAATATCTTTCTTTGCTCTTTCTTTTTCGTTTTTCAGTTTATCAGAAAAAATATCATTGTAATAAATAATATAATTTACTTCATTTATGTAAAATTTGGTCATTCAATAAAAATTCAGATTTTTTCGTACAATGGAAATTTTTTGCCTTTTATTCCCTATTTTTTACAATTTTATTCCGTTTTGCACACCGGATCATTTTGAAACAAAATATAATGTTCCAAATTTTCGTCAAAACTCTCACCGGGAAGACCATCACCCTTGAAGTCGAGGCGAGTGACCCCATCGAGAATGTGAAAGCGAAGATCCAGGACAAGCAGGGAATTCCGCCGGACCAACAGCGCCTCATTTTCGCTGGTACATCCGCTTGATATGCCGGGATATTAAATTTTTTCACGTAATCCTTATTTTTAGGGAAACAGCTTGAGGACGCACGCACCATGGCCGACTACAACATCCAGAAGAAGTCGACGCTTCAGCTTTGTCTGAAGCTTCATATGGGAGTGAAAGAGCCCCCCCCCCCCCCCCCCCCCCCCCCCTCAGCAGACCAGTGGTCCCCCGGCACCCCACTTTTTTTCCTAAGGCAGGACGGACTTGGGGAGGAGATAACGACATATTCCCATTCAATAATATTCCCAATCAAAGAGGGTGGGAGGTTTTGGTTTCAATAATTTTGATTGGGTTCTACTTTTTTTTCTCTGACATCCCTTCCACAAACCCAAACCTATTGGATGGTCTCCTCGAGAGAGAGAGAGAGTACATTCTATGATTTCTCTGACTAATGAAATATTGCATATATCATATCCGAAGCTCACTCAGCTTCCCTCCTCCGCTGATCAGTGATCAGTCTCTCTGTTTAGGCTGGGGGGATGGGGGATGGGCAGAATGGAGGTGATCGATCGCCTCTCTCCCCCCGGTGACGTGGCGCAGGGCATTTAATTAGCGTCACTTTTGCGCTGCTACTGCCCTGCGGCGGTTGTGGTGGTTGTACACGACACACAAATCTTCCCCAGCGCAAAATTGGTGAAGAAGAAGGAGACGTGTCCTTCTGCTGCTGTCCCCCCTTAAACACACTGCCATTTTGGGCATCTCTCTCCATTCATAAATAAATGATTCCCAATTTATTTAATAATTATTGCTATAATTAGGTAAATTAGAGGAATCGGGGGAATAACTAATTGGTACGTTGCACAGCAAATGGGGCCGAGAAGTCCTCCTTCACCTTTTTTTTTTATAAATTTTATGTTGAAAAATTTCCTCTCTTTCGTCTTTTGAAAAATTTTGTCCCGGACATTTTTTCAGCCATGCCCGGGTTCTGTCCTCGACCTCATCGGCATTTATGCCCCTAACATTCAACATATAATTAAGGTGCAATTAAGCAACTCCTTAAAAAATTGCATGATTTTCGGTTTTCGGCTATTAACTTTTACATAAAAAAATCATTCATTTTGCGCATGTTTATAGGTTATTTTAAATTTGATGATAAAAAATTTTTAATTGAAAATTTTAATTATTTTTTCTTTTCTAAGTTAAGCAAGCAGATAAACAAAAATGATTCGGTTATGCTTGTTTCTGATCGGTTGCACGGCCAGTGTTGTTTATTCTAGAAGGAACAGTGCTGCCTTGCGAAACATTTGGACGATTTGATTGCTGTGAAGATAATTGCGAAAGTCAACATTAAGGTTGTTTTTTTTTTGCAATTTATTACATATTTGACAAACCACAACATAGGCGAACAGTCAGACTTACACTGGATTTGATTGGATTGTCAATTTGTTCAAGAAGTGCCCTGGAAAAAATGACAGTGATGTGCCAAAAGAAAAAGATGATGATGATGGTGACGTTGATGAGATTGCTACCAAAAAAACAAAGAAAAATTGAGAGAGAGAGAGAGAGAGAGAGAGATAACGGATTCATTTTGTTGTGAGCTTCAAAAAAAAAGGATTTAATGTGTACTTTACTTTTTTAAAAATCCGTTAAAAAATGCATTTTATTGTTGAAATGTTGAGACACAAACTCCAAAATGGTCTTGATGTGATTGCAATTTTGTTTTTTCTTCGTGAATTCACCATGAGACAGGATTGCACGTTGACAATTTTTCGTAATGAGCACAGAGAGATTTGCAGTTGGCTCTATCCGAGTGGTGGATCGTCAACTCTCCTCATAACAATCCAATTAACGTTGTTGGAAAAGCTTGGCCCATATGCGTTTGTCACGTAATCCTAATTTTTCAAAAGAAGGAAAAACACTCCTAAATTTAGTTTTGGTCTTCATCAAGGCTGAAAGGGGATCATGTGAAAAAAATTGAATATTTGTGCGTTAATCATTTCTTTATTGATAAACTTGGAAAAATAATTGATGAATTTTTTGGTAATTGGTAATTTCGCAAATCATCCATCATCTCATTGGCATCACGCTGAGAAATAAGAGTTCATACCCTGTGCTATCGTCGAGCGTCGATGTGAGTGGAATTACGAAAAAGGTCCAACCAGATTTGAATTGCTCTTTTGTGATGTCGAAAGAACGCTCTGAATTAGCCATGCCAAGTGCCTCATACATGTCAACAAAAGGACGGACAAAAATATCTTTGGCAAAGTCAAGCTTGTATGGAACAATTGGGTAAATCATGCCTCCAGCGTACACTGCAATGTCTCGAATGTCAAACGGTTTAAAATTAAATGGAGAGAGAGCATAATTTCCGTTAAATGCCCCGTTTGCGACAAGTGCGATTGTCATACGTCGAGGAATTGTTGCACTGAATACATTGTAGTCAATTTCAAACCTACCTTCACTTATAAAGCATGATTTGATTTCAGTTTTTCGCACTGCATATGTGGCTGGTTGTTTTTCAAGCGTTTTGTAGATACTTAAATTCAAAGATGACTGAACATCAATCATTTTAGCATACAGTTTTACGTCATGGACTCTAACGCGGTATTTGGTAGTATCGTTTGCTTTCAATGTCTGCATGATGAAAGTGTCACGAGCTTTGTAAATTGTAAATAAAAGATCCAAATTGTTCAACAAATAAAGTTCTTGGTTTCCCAGGTCAAAGTCCAGACGTGAAAGAAATTGGGCTCGCTTCCCACCCTCAAAAATTTTACACCGAGCTTTAAAGCCCTCATCAGCGACGCTGTCGTGTGTGCGTGTCGCATAGTGACCAGTTGAAGCGAGGAAGCTTTTTTTGACGTTCATCGGAAACGAAAGTGTGTTCGTAATGTAAACCTTATATGGGTACAAATTTCCGCTGTCGTAAATTTCAGTGTTTCCAACTGAGACTTTTAGTTGTTGAACAAATGTTTGACCAATTCCCTGAATGGTGCCGACTTGAGCATCGATAGCTGCGATTGACACCCAGTTACCGTCCACATCCGGTTTTTCTATTGAAAGGTCAAGGAAGAGATAAATCCGGGAAAGATCGGTCCAAAGATTGTCACTGTACAGGCGAAAAAGATACGGAGATTCTTGCGTTATTGTCACTAGGGGGAGGACTTCACGGAAATATGAGCGCACAACCGACACATTTGTTGGAGGTACTGAAAAAATGTTCAAAGCACTATTTGTGGCAAGGGGACTACTTTCGCTAATTTTTTGTGAACAACTCATGATTGTGCTTCTGGGTGGTTGTTTTATTAATAGGTTCCAAGTATATCGGTACGAAGGCGTTTGACCGATTTCTGTTTAGTGTGTTTTTTCTTCCGACCTGCTGGGGTGTTTGCTGGTAGGAAATCGTGTGGTCCCAACCTTGATTGTAGTTTATTTATACCTTTTTTCGCTTTACCAATTGCACCACCTTCTCTTGTATCATTTCTCTTTGTGTATCGTTTGAAGTCGAACCCTTGACCTTTTTGGGCATTTATGTTGTTGGCTGCTTTCTCTAGCAAATTTTTGAGCCCCGTTTTTCCCTCACTAACAAATGACTCTTTGAGGTCCCTACCCTCTAATACATTGGATAGAACTCGATTTCCAGATACCACTACCGCGCTGGTATGGAACCCTCTGAACACATTATAACCACCGTATTGGACGACTACTTCTGGAGAAATTTGAGTTAATGCTGACCATTCAACTTTAAAAGGATCAAAATCAACGTGCATTTTTCTTTCTTTTTTTTGCGCTTTTTAAATTAAGTTTTCTAGTTATTTATATTTGTTTAAACACATTTTTTTGCATAAATTTGTTCACAAAAAAATCTGGTGATATTTTTGCGCGTTTTAGCAGTTGCAAAAATGAAAAGAAGCAACTCCTCCACTCATGTCTGGCATAAATTTTGCAATCGTTTCTTTTTCAGTGAAATCGGTTGAGTTAAAACCCAAAATGTAGGCCAATTGGTCTGAAATTTTTATTTTTTGCACATAACGATCGTCCAGTTTCAACGAAAATCTGTTCGTTGCACTGTCAAAATGTAGGAAACATGCAGAGTACGCTGATTGGAAAATTTTTATCCATGCTGTCATGCCTAATTCTTTGGTTTGATCGAGAATCTTCCTTTCTTCGTCATCCATCAGTGCAATTTCCGCATTCAACTTTTCTGTTATCAGTCCCTCTAAGTGTTCTAAATTACGGCCACGTAGACGCAAAAAATATTTATCAAGCTTTTTCTGATATTCCTCTTCAGTGTCATCCCAATTCCGCAGGGGGACCTTGCTTGTTGCTGCACGTTTTTCTCTCTCAAGTAGACCACCACTGGTTGCTCCGTAAAGGTCAAGCAACGTGTCAACCCCCGCTAAAAGGGCGTTTAATAATTGTTCTTCGTTTTCGTCATCATCATCATCATCATCATCATTAACATTTCTTTTGTCTCTTTGTTGTTGTTGTTGTTTATTGATGTACTCGGCTCTGCCCAATTGACGTGCTGTATTGGCCGCTTCAGTGAATTTTTTCTGTACGTCTTCCACTTTAACTGCGAACGGTTTGTTGCCTTCTTCAAGCAGTTTGTAAAGACTTTTCCAAAGCTCAACGGGGTTTGTCACGTTAGAGGATGGAATTGGTATTTGAACATTCTCTCCAATTTTCCATTCAATTTGAACAAATTGGTCCTCTGATGTGCCGAGTGAGGGCCACGAATGGGGGTATATGATCACACCTAAGCCCACATCCCATTCTGAATTAAATTGAAGTTTTCTTGATAGTCGAACTCGAAAAGAGTTTGTGCGATTTCCTTCAACATTTGTGTTGGAAGGAACGATCACATAGAATGAGTTTGATGAAGGCATTCTCATTTGAAATTTAAAAAAAAGAGCCCCTTTATATATTTTTCCATGTCATGGAGCTTGCAGGAATCCAGCTGTTGTGCCGTTGACTGTAGCCTTTCCATTTCACCAAAACGTATTCAACACCTTGCTTTTTCCTCTTTCGGACGACCTTTTCAATGTCATATAGGGTATCATCATCATCATCATTTTTGCGCTCTAGCACACGACAGAGATCGTTGGCATAGAAACGGCCCTTGATCAGGGAACCGTCGTCATCACGTATTCGGTACGTGACCGGAAAACGGTCAGTGTGCACTTCGGCAACAGTGAACACTTCGTTGGTGAAGCGTCCGGTGTAGCCCTTTTGGAACACGTGTTTGTACTTCTCAATGCGCACACGGTCACCCACCTGGAAACGTGGTAGTGGTTGTTTCCGCTTTAATTCCGCTGTCCCACCAATAGCGTTCTGCTTAAGTTTTTTCCTGAGCTTTTCTGCATTCTCAAAATTCACATCAACTGGGCGCATTTTTATGCTTGAGTTGTACGAGTGGTTTATTCCATGCACAATTTGCTGTATCACATCAACCCATTTTTGGGTACCCCGTTCCGTGAAATAGCGATAAAGGCGTTCTTTGATGGTTCGGTTGGCCCGCTCTGCCATCCCTGCGTGAATTCGCGGCGAGGTGTACATAAAAAAGTTTTTCACGTTCTTATTTTTGAAATATTCCTGAACCTCTTTTGCCTTAAATTCGAGCCCTTGGTCGCAATGTCCATGGTATGCATTTGGAGCGTTTAAACAAGCGTTCAAAAGCAGCAACCATGTCGGAGCTCTTTTTGCTTTTCACCGGCTCAACAAAGAGCTGTCTGCTCAGTGTGTCGATGCAGACAAGAAGGTACTTGTAGCCGTGATTCTCTCGCGACAATTTGTCAAAGACAGACAGGTCTGCTTGCCATTCGGTGTGCAGTCCAGAAGCGAGTGTTGGTAGTTGTTTGTAGCGCCTCTTCGCTTGTCTATGAATGGTGTATGTGCGTTGGGTGGCCAAATACTCAACATTGTAGAGGCTGTTCCGGAAACAAATACTTTTTTAGCAACGGATCCTCTCTTGCCTTTTCAGCAAATTCCTTATAGCCCACAGGCGGCCCTTTGAATTCGCTTCGCTTGTCCCTGTTCAACAAATGGCTGACAATTGCCTCCACGTTGCTCGTTTTAAACTCGGACCCATCTGCGCGCAAAACCTTTCCCTGATCACTGACTCCCAGACTGTGCCCCTTTTTTCGAATGTGTGTGATCAGTGCATTTTTGGTCATCTGGTAGTTGTGTTTTGTTTGAAGGCGATCAGCCGTTTCTCCTCCTCCTCCTCCTTTTCCTGCTTCCCCATCTCTTGCTCTGAGCACTCTTTTTGCTGCGGCACCACCTGTTGACGCCGTGGACGATGATGATTGTGCGTCGTCCCACTGTTCCCCATCATCTACATCACCCTCTTCTTTTTCCGTTTCTCCATTTCCACTGCTGTTTGGTGTTTCTGCTGCTGCTGCTGCTTTTCTTTGTTGTTTTTGGGCAGGTCTGCGATTTGATAATGCCCCCGCCTTTTGTGTGTAGTGGTGTCTTTGCCTCCTCAACCCAAACGCTGATGGTACAATGTTTTTCTCCAATCTTTTTGGCGTTGAATGATCGATCGTTTGCGGCGGCGGCGGCGGCGGCGGCGGCGTTGCTGCATTTTTTCTCTCTCCTTTTCGTGCTGAAGTCGAACATTGATCGGCTGCTCCTCCTGCTCGCGCACCAGTTTGTTGAGCCGTTTGAATTCCTGATGGTATTGCGCGGCCTTCTGCTCTTCGTTCAGCTCCCTGTTGCGCTCAATTTGTTGGATGCGCGAGCGCAAAAGCCCAATTGGTGTGCCGTCGGCACCGTCTGCTGCTGCTGCTGCTGCTTGGGGTTGAACAAATACCGACTGAAAGACGTCCTCCGGGACGAGAAACATTCGCATTGCGTGACGCATTTTTTTGCGCTCTCCTCAAATATATGAGTGTTCCTGTTGTTTCGCTTTTATATATTTATTTATTTCCCCGTCAATTAGTTTTTTTTGGCAAAAATTTGTCCATCAACACTGGTAAGAGAACACTGGCCAACATACTGGCTACCATTGGGAACCCAGCACCGGTTTGTTGTTGTTGTTGTTGTTGTTGTTGATGATTCAGCAATAGCACCCTGCGAGCTGTTTTAGCACAACGCGCGCGTGCTAAGCTCCTCAACTGGTGCTTCAGTTCACCCAACCGTTGAATTTGTCGCTTCCCTAACGGAACACGACCCTTCAACACATTAAAACACATTTCCACAAAGCAGAGCAGCTGTTGATCCAAAGCGTTCTCAATCATTTGGCGCTGACTGCTTTTTGAGCGATATTTAGAGCGAAAGTGGCGTAAGAAGTCAGCATTTTTCAACATCAGCGGGCTAACATTCATATTATGTTTAACTGTACGTCTTCTTCCTTTTACATGCTTCATTTTGCAACATAAACCAATGGGGGGAGCCCGCCCTGCTCTCCATATATATTCGTTTTTAGGCGCAGCAATTCCGGACTCTCGGGGTGCATGTCAATCAATAGGTAGCCAAACTGCTTTTCGGTTGCATCTCGGTATGCTTCCGTGAAATAGTTGCTTTTCGTTGGAAATAGCTGCGAGGCGAGTGTGCGCACTTGGAGCGCCCCTGCCGGGTTACGCATCAGCACCAGATAGTGCGAGTTGTTGCGCGCAACCCGTAGTTCTTTCGCGAACAAATGTTGAGTGACCAACACAACGCTGACACCCCAATTGTGCGATCCCCGGGTGAACACAGTGTCAAGAAATTGTTGGCCCAATCCAACCATGAGATCATCCAACACCATCAACAGTTTTCCATCACACTCTTTTGCGCGCCGATTGCCCTGCTCTTCGGTTGGGCTTCCAGCATGTACAATAACCCTACACCCGCCGATGTGTCCACTTTTCTGAAGCTGTATTATATTTGGATTCAACTCCCCATAACAGTAGAAAATCTCCGAGATGGGTTCCGAAACTAGCGCATTCACATTCCTCAGCATTCGTAGCACCCATTCCGATTTTCCACTCCCCGTGCTCCCTGAGATTGTCAGCGTAACGGGTGTCTGAGTTGTAAGTGTTTTTCATCAAATTTTTGAAAATTGCCTGCCATTTTTTTTTGCAAAACAGTTTATCTTATATTATCCATGTTTAAAAAATATTATATATACACAATAAAGCTTTACAGAAATAATAATAATAATCTCTTAACTATTAAACAAATGGACGCGATTCTTGCGACCGATTGGCTCCACAATGCGTACCCGGAACAAAAGATGACAACAGGAAATGAAGAAGAAGATAAAGCATGAGTTGGCTTAAAATCATCGAGGAGGAGGAGGAGCGGGCGAGGGAATTGCAAAATGATCAAATGGAACTGGAACAAGTGAAAGGTTTATTTAGTTATATTTAGACATTAAAAACAGTTTTTAAATTTAGACAACATTGAGTTGCCAAAGCACCCGCAACCACAAACCAAGTGCAGTTGCAATGAAAAGCAGAAGAGTGTCCCGTTGATTGATTTTCTCTGTAAACACTACAAATGTTCAATGAATGAGCTTCACGTTCTGCTGCAGACGCTGAGCAAACGTCGAGAAATTTCGGAAATGTTGCGTTCCAATCTTCATTTACGCACCAATCATCTGCGCCCTGCCTGGAAAAACATTCGCGTCCATTGCAACGAACTGACAATTCATCCTGCTCAAACTGCATATGCCATGCGCGGTTATCTTGGCATTACGGTTTTTTAATTTAAATTTATCAGCTCCTCAATTGTATAGATGATATACATTGTTTTTAGGTCCGTATTTACTACTATGTGAAGCATGGCGTAAAGCTCGTTTATCCTCAGCTTCCCTGTGTTCTTCAATTTGGCGGTGGTGACCATTGTTCTCTGTTTCCGCTTGAGTGTCTGAGCGTCATAAAAGATGCTTGATTAATACGCATCGGGTGTTTTATGTGTGATTAAGTTTGCTGTGTTATTGTTGTTGTTGTTTTTTTTTTTTAATTTCTCCTAGATAAAAAATGTTAATTATTCAAAATTGTACCGCGGTGTTTAAATTACAGCTGTTGCCTTTCACAAAAGAGCAGTTTTTGAAAATTGCAAAAAATGGCTTCAATTCCGAGTACGACCCCCAACGATTTCATGCAATCATCATACGACTACGTCTCCCCAAAAAACGCACTCTTGCATGTCTTTTATTTCGATCAGCCCGTGCTGTGTTGACTGGTGTGCCTTGTCCAGACAGAGCGGTGCGCGAGGCACAAAAAATCAGACGGAGGGTGCAGCATGCGTTGGGCTCCCAGCTAGGAATCCACAAGTTACGTGTTACAAATGTTGTTGGTTCTTGCACTTTATCACATCGATTGTCCATGCTGAACTTTTTACCAACACTGGACCCACACAGGTTCCGCAACATCAAATATGATCCTACAATTTTTCCCGCCATGCGTTGTAAAATAGTCATTGACGACGACGATCACACTTTGGTCACTTGTCTAGCCTATCATTCTGGAAAAATCATTTTAACAGGATCTAAAAGGCAGGACAATTTGAACCACGCTTTGCATTCATTCTTAGCTGTCTTAAATAATTGATTTGTTCATCCAATTGTAATAAACACTTTTTTGTTTTTGCAACTGATTTTTTTTTATTAATTCCAAGTTGAGCACCCAGGACGGTTAGAAATTAAAAAGGCATCATCATCATCATCACCACCATCATCGGCATTAAATTGCTGTAATTCTTGCCCCTGCTGATGCTGAACTGTTTGCGCTTCTCGGAATCCAAACGGGGTTGTCTTCATGCCGGGTCGAATGCGCCCCTTCACATAATGGGGCTGATAGTCTTTGTGAGCTTCGTGGGTGTACAGGTCCGAACACGGAGTTCGACCAATTTGAGGAAATTTGATTCTTATTGACGCACTGCTTCCCGGAACAACATGAACATCCTCCATGTTAAGCACATCGTCACTGTGGCATACAATGTTAGGCGGAGTGTTTTGTGGAATTGTAAAAAAAAAAATTACATTTGTCCTATTGGACTAAAATTCAAAAAATAATTAATTGCAAAAACCCGAAGTTTAGCAGTTGCTGGGCGGAATAAGAAAGACGAAAACTTCGGACTTTCAGTTCAGCACGCTCATCCTCCCCACTTGCGCTATCACAATGACGAAAGCCATAATTTTTTGGGCCACCCGACACAAATTCATATATTCGCCTCGAACAATGTTCCCTCTTCATTTGGCCCAGCGCTTCGCCTTCAGGTACGTGTTGTCTCCCACTGCTTGCCACGTAATAGATTGAGTCGGTATCTTTGAAAATGATCACAATGAGAAAGTAGCGTTTTTTTTTTGTTGAACTTACCACAATAAAGAAGCTTATGGCCCAATGTCTGCACCTGCTCCATATAGCTGTAAAGATGTAGACGAGCATATGAAGTGACAAAAATTGCAATTGGCAGGCAGTTGGTTGACGGCGCTTTCGCAAATTCCGCTTTTTTCCTCACAACAACTCGGTCCATATGAGGTGAGACGTGATGAAAGTCAATAATGTCGATGGTGTGATTTTCGAGCAGTGCATGAAATTCAGCTGGAGTCCGAGTATAACGTACTTCCGTACCACCAACTCGTTGTGCAAGTTTCCCCCAGAGTGAGTTTGCCAGAATTTTCTGTTTTTTTTTTACTCGATTTTATACGAAAATTTCTCTAAATTATTTACCGCAACCATTCGAAGCCCGGGATTGTTTGAAATTTTGTTGGGGTCCAGCTGAATGCCCTCAATCCGCTTAAATTCATCAACATATGCTCTGCGCTGTTCATCGGAATCACAACCGGGTGGCCAGCCGCTTGCTTGTACTTTAAGGCCCACAAAAGTGTTAACGTATTCACGAAAAAGTTCATTGTCCCACTCTTCATAATGCCAAACCTATATTTTTTTTAAAGGCTCGATGCACTGAACGTAATTTTTTTACCTCATATAAGTCAACTACTTTATAACCAAGCTGTAGGGCTTTGTTCAATTCGGCATGAGTGTACCTGAGGCAAAAAAAAAAAAAGAGATTGACAGCCGCAAAAAATTCCCAAAATTACGCGGAAACCCATGCCCTTGCTGCATCAACGTGTTGACATGCCCGTTGTTGCCGATTGTCAGCACAGCGCGCGCAAAGCGGAAAAGTTAGGCGTCCGTCTGTCGTCCGGTATGGAAGCAAAGGGATTGTTAGCGGGCGTGTAACAGGATCGGGCGGAAGAACACGGACAAACAACAGGCCCGAGAATGAGTTAGCGTCGGGTGAGCACCAGGGAAGCGGTGACGTGGGTGGGCTTAGTAGCGTTTCACGGGTAAGAACACGAGGGTTACCAACAGGAAACGAGAATGCCTTCATCACATATGGATACAAGCTTACCTAAAAAATGGGTTTTGCATAATCGTGTAATGTTTTTTAGAGAATAATTAAATACTTTTTTTGTTAATGTGATCAATCAGTAGAGATAAATTACAAAATTTATAATTTATTGAATGATTCACAAATAAATTTATAAGCAATTTAGAATAATGAAATAAATTATTATTTAAATTTCTGTCATTCAAGCAGAAAAGAAAAAGTCGGAACAAAAGTCATTTGAAGAAATATTTGGAGAAAAATGGGAAGAAAAAGGAAATAACCAAAATAAAAATGAAAAAAGAGAAATTGTTGAGAAATTCTATAAAATTAAAGAGAAAATTAAGCAAAAAAGGAGTAAAATTAATTTGAAAATTGCGAAAAAATTGGGCACAAATCGCCAAAATATTTATAAATGGATCAGAAAGTTAGGACTTAATCAACGAATAAATAAAAGCCACAAATCAAAAACGGATGAACAAAAAATTGAAATTGTGCCAAAATTTAATGCAATGAAAAATGAATTTAAGCAAAAAGGAAAATATTCGAGAAAAGAATGTCAGAAAAATTATGCAGAAATTTACGAGAAAATTGCAATTAGCAGAAAAGTGATTGGAAAATGGAAGAAATAATTTGAAATGAATGAAAAAATAAGTGAAAAATAAAAATTGGAGAAAATGAAAATCCAAAAATGAGTGATGAAAAAATAATGGAATTTTGAAAATTAGTCGGCAGAGTATTTGCAGATGGAAAAAACAATTTGGAGAAAAAAATATAATAATCTTAGATGTGGATTGAAAGAAGTTCTGTTACGCTGCGCTGTGACTTCATCCTTAAAATGGCACAATAAGAATGAAAAATTTTCTTAAAAATATTTCGTCAACAAATAAAACCAAACATTTATTTTGTTTAAAAATTGGCCAAAAATTGCAAGAATTTCTGTGTATATAATATTTCACCTTTTTTTCAAAAAATCAGGTAATAGGTGCCAAAAAATTTAAATTTAGTGGGTGTAAAATGCCAAAATCTTATTAAAAAGTGCAACAAAATTAAACCAAACCTTATTGAGATATATTTTAAAATAAATTTTTGTAAAAAACCACATGCCGTTGGTGGTTCCCCTTCAAAGTCATCGAAAAAATTTTCAGCCCTGTTGTGCAAATACTCTTTGGTGGTAAATTGCGCCGGTGAAGTGTCTCCAGTATCAAGTGAATGTCGTATTCATTGCATTTTAATTTTACAAATTGAAATTGGAGCAGAAAATAAAAAATTGGAACAAAAAACATTTAAGTGAGAAAATCTTTGAAAAGAATGGAATAATTTAAACAGAAAATTGCAAGCAAATGGATACAAATCGAACCCAATTTATTAATGGATCAAAGAATTTAACCTTCAAAAAAAAGATTGCGACCACAAAGAAAAACGATGAGAAAAATTAAAATTGTGGAAAAATTTAATATGAAAAATGAATTAAGCAAAAAGGAATGAACCGAAATTCCTTCATTTATGCACGCTTCGCAGATTATTTCAGCAATAATGAGCAGCGGGACATGCTTCTGTACAACCTTGGTGCGAAGTTGAAGTGGTAAATCCTGGGACGTTTCAGCATCAAAAAAACAAAGCCTGACTGCCTTTTTTGGACTGTTTGCGTCATCATCATCATCATCTTCCTCCTCCTCCTCCTCCTCCACTTCATTACCATCATCATCATGGCCTCTATCGTTACCACTATCATCATCATTATTATTATTACCATTATGATGATTTGGTTGTCGCATTCTTCTCTCTCTTCTTCTTCTTCCGCTAGTAGGTTCATCTTTCAGAGGTTGTATAAAACATGGGTATCCAATCGGATGTGGCCCAGAACATCGTGGACAACGCATCCATCCCGTTTGACTAATTAGGGCTGGACACTTATGCGGATAGTTCGCATAAGTAATGGCTCCACATTGTCTGCATGCCCTTCTCCATTCACATATTGGACGAAAAGTTCGTCCTCCTCTTCCTCCCCCTTCCTGGCTATGCATAGCTGAAGGTGCTCGATTGCTCAGGTGATAGGCGTAGCAGTCGTCATTGGGAAAAACGAATTGACATTCACTGCAAAGACGATTGCTAGCTGTTCCATCTGCTCGTGAATGTTGTTTGCACGGGTACCCGACACCGAAGCGTAAACACAGACGGCAAACGACTTTGCATTCCTGGGGGTGGTACCAACGTGTCACGCGACGTTCACAATCAATGCAATATCCTTGCACACGAAATAGTTGCTCAATTCGTCCAACGTAATTGAAATGTTGATTTTCCAACAAAAGACATAAATTGAACTTGGCCGCCTCGCCTGATGCTGCCTTGAACACAATTCGGTACTCACGTTCCTTCTCAAAAACCGCAATTCGAATTTCTCCATGGCCATAACGCTGATCAATCCAAGCTTGTAATTTTTGAACATCGTCAATTGTGTACATATGCTTGTTTCTTGGTATTCCGGCGCGACGCAATAAGTTACGTGCCTCAGGCCCGTGGGTATGCTGGCGATTCGCGTAGCTTTTGAAAGCGGGAATTCCACCGCCACCTGGTGTTCGTGCCCGCCAATCATGCAAGCCAAGCAACACAGCTCTGGCCAAACAAAGACGATCATTCGGATTTTTAATGCGAATCAACGAGCGAACAGTGTTCACCAATCGATGTTCATCCTCAAGACTGCATGCACCTATTTAAAAAATTTTGCAAAAAAAAAAAAAGAAAAAAGATTTAAACCTGATCTTCCAGCGTCGCTCTGATCTGCTTGCATTGGCCATACCGCAAGTACTTTTGTCACAGTTGTGCCAGCTGTTAGATCTATGCCAGCGGCAGATTGATCGTTAAGTCTTTGAATTAAATCAGCAATTGCGGCGGGATTGTTCTGCTCGGGAGGACGAAGCGGAATTGTAAATGGATTTTCAAAGGTCGGTGGGTGTAATTGAAGCCCGATTAGCATAGGTGCCGAACGCCCATCAAGCACTCGATCAAACAACCGTCGCACAAGACGCTCAAGCACGCGGTCGGGCCGTTCTACTTCTTCAAGTGGCGCAAAACTCACTTCCGCAATTTCTCCAATTGTGTTCCGAGGGCGATTGCGCATTTGATGAACAGAAGTTATAGTGAAATCATTTTGGTCAAAACGATTCATTTTTTAATAAAATCTAAACTAAATAATAAATAAATAAAAACGAGCTTTTGTAAATTTAATGACAATGATTAGTACTAAAATGAAGTAGTGATACCAAAATGTTGGTTGTTATAACAAAAACTTTATAAAAAAATGTGTGTGTGTAATGTAATGTAATGTAATGTAATGTAATGTAATGTAATGTAATGTAATGTAATGTAATGTAATGTAATGTAATGTAATGTAATGTAATGTAATGTAATGTAATGTAATGTAATGTAATGTAATGTAATGTAATGTAATGTAATGTAATGTAATGTAAGAGTTTTCATTTTTTTTTGTCCGTTTTATTTTTTTCACTTAAATTTGGCCTATTTCCCTAACAAACACAATTTCACAAAATCGAAAATATAGTTCCAATAGAAATTACTAGGGCTGCTAATTTTATGTAAATACTTGTTTTTTTCCTGAATTCTCCATGCCCTAAATAGTAGGAAAAACACTTTCTTTTTTGTGTTTGCGAACAAAAGTTGGACTTTTATTTACCTATTTTTACATATTTCGGGATTTTCTACATATTACATATGTACATATTTTTATATATATTTTGGACTTTTTTAGTACATATTTCGCAATTTTTTCGTACACATTTTTTTTAATACATATTTTGGGAATTTTTGAGAATTTATAAAAAATTCCTTAAGAAAAATTTTAAAATGTTTTGAAAATGTACCCATAAAAAATCGGTTTTTTCCAAAAATCAGATATCAAAAATTAATTTTTAAAATACTAAAAGTTGATTTCTAAGCCTATTTAGTTCATTTTTATGGCATTTTATGCCTATTTCACCCTTTATGAAGAATTTTTTCCCCAAAAATAACCCTTTTAAAAATTTTTATTTACATATTTTAGTACATTTTTTTTGGGGGGGGGGGGGGGTTTTGTACATATTTCATACATAATTTAGCATTTTTTATACATATTTTATTTACATAATTCGCAAATTTTCTTACATAAAATTAGCAGCCCTAGAATTACCTAATCCGATTCCTAGTTTATTATTGGCAACATTAATTCAGGGGTGCGATCGAAAATTTTTCAAAATCAGAACATCGGGCTCAAAAAATCAGATTTTGGGGTCAAAAATCAGAACATACCATAATCGATTTTAACAACTTTGGGGAGGAAATAAGCAAATCGTACATTTAAATGCAATTGCGCTCAAAAATCAGAATTTTTAAGAATTTTTTTGCGGCGCATTTTTTCAAAGACTTTTTGGGGAACAAGCGGAGCGGAAGGCCGGCGGTGCCGATAGGCGCCGCAGGGAAAAATTTTAGAAAATTTGTGTATGATTCGTTAACAGATTTTGTCAGAAAAATTGTGCTTTTGAGCGCAATTTTTAAGAAAACAAAGGATTTTTAGTGTCCGGCGGTGCCGTTAGGCACCGCCGTGGAAAATTTTAAAAATCTGAGTGACATTACGCCATAAAATTACAAAATTCTGAAGGATTTTAAGAAATCAGAACAAATTTTGGTCGCTACCCTAAAATCAGAACATTTCTGATAAATCAGAACAGATCGCACCCTTGCATTAATTCAAAAGTTATGCGATTCGTCGAGTGAGAGATAGAGAGAGAAAAAGTTATTTGTTTTTCTCTCGCACTACTACAACTTATTTACGCAAATTTTGCTTTTTGCTCCAGGTGTGTGGGGAAATATGTAGCACATGCATACAAAGGAAAAGTTACAAAAATCGGACAATTTAACAGATGCCTTGCTATTGTTAAATTGATAATAGGCTCAGTCAAATTAGTGCATAATCAATAATTACAAATGGGAATAATAAAATTTTTGATCAACACAATCAATTTGCTTCAATTCAACCCTCCTAATTTGTGATTAGAAAACGAGGATTTGATTACTAGAGCAGCTACATGGACTTGATCCTGTACCAGAACAGGGAGAACGTGATTAAAACCCCGTCTTTCCAGGACTCACTGTTCATGTGTTTTCCCTTAAAAAATAGGGACCGAGAACTTCGGCAGGGCCCCAATCACGTCAGCCACTAATTTTAAATTGAGGACTGTTTCCCGAACTGAATGCTGCTTGTTCGAGTTTTGATCAATTTCATCGTGCTATTATGAAAATTTAAAAGTTTCTTAGATCGCTATATTTGTCTTCATTTCCCTGATAACAAATTTTCTCCATGAAAATTTGATCAGATCAGCGCTGATCATCCGATAGTCCCACCCGAGGGCGAGACAGTTCCAAAATTTGGGTGCCACATAAATGTGGATGTAATAGTACCTTAATTGGACTATCACTAGTCAATTTAGGTGGGGGATTTTGGGCTCTAATGGAACTGAAAATTGCAAAAATTCGATGGGGTGCGTCCCTTTGTAAGGAATTCCCTCGTCGTCTAACCCGCCCCTTTTCATGCACTATTTCAGGGTCTAAAGAATGAAAAAAACAAATTATTTTTTTTGTTAAAAATCATAGAAACCTTTCGGCTTTTAAATTTTAAACCCGCACGATTCCGCGATTCGAAAACCGTGAAAAAGCGCGAAAACATTGATAAATTTAAGAACGAAAATTTTGACTTGAAAATTTCATACCACCTTCTTTTAAGTCCCACCCGAGGGCGAGACAGTTCCAAAATTTGGGTGCCACATAAATGTGGATGTAATAGTACCTTAATTGGACTATCACTAGTCAATTTAGGTGGGGGATTTTGGGCTCTAATGGAACTGAAAATTGCAAAAATTCGATGGGGTGCGTCCCTTTGTAAGGAATTCCCTCGTCGTCTAACCCGCCCCTTTTCATGCACTATTTCAGGGTCTAAAGAATGAAAAAAAACAAATGATTTTTTTTGTTAAAAATCATAGAAACTTCTCGGCTTTTAAATTTTAAACCCGCACGATTCCGCGATTCGAAAACCGTGAAAAAAGCGCGAAAACTATTGCATTAAATTTAAGAACGAAAATTTTGACTTGAAAATTTCAAACATACCTCCTTCTTTTAAGTCCCACCGAGGGCGAGACAGTTCCAAAATTTGGGTGCCACATAAATGTGGATGTAATAGTACCTTAATTGGACTATCACTAGTCAATTTAGGTGGGGGATTTTGGGCTCTAATGGAACTGAAAATTGCAAAAATTCGATGGGGTGCGTCCCTTTGTAAGGAATTCCCTCGTCGTCTAACCCGCCCCTTTTCATGCACTATTTCAGGGTCTAAAGAATGAAAAAAAACAAATGATTTTTTTTGTTAAAAATCATAGAAACTTCTCGGCTTTTAAATTTTAAACCCGCACGATTCCGCGATTCGAAAACCGTGAAAAAAGCGCGAAAACTATTGCATTAAATTTAAGAACGAAAATTTTGACTTGAAAATTTCAAACATTTTCCTCCACCTTCTTTTAAGTCCCACCCGAGGGCGAGACAGTTCCAAAATTTGGGTGCCACATAAGTCTGGATGTGTAATGTAATGTAATGTAATGTAATGTAATGTAATGTAATGTAATGTAATGTAATGTAATGTAATGTAATGTAATGTAATGTAATGTAATGTAATGTAATGTAATGTAATGTAATGTAATGTAATGTAATGTAATGTAATGTAATGTAATGTAATGTAATGTAATGTAATGTAATGTAATGTAATGTAATGTAATGTAATGTAATGTAATGTAATGTAATGTAATTTGAAGCAATTTTGCAACTGCTAAAACGCGCAAAAAAAGCGCGAAAACTATTTGTGAACAAATTTGAACGAAAATTTTGACTTGAAAATTTCATACCACCTTCAAAACTCAATTTAAAAAGCGCAAAAAAAAAAGAAAGAAAAATGCACGTTGATTTTGATCCTTTTAAAGTTGAATGGTCAGCATTAACCCAAATTTCTCCAGAAGTAGTCGTCCAATACGGTGGTTATAATGTGTTCAGAGGGGTTCCATACCAGCGCGGTAGTGGTATCGGGTCTGTTTTTAGGAGTCTATTGCGTTACCTAATACCAATCGGGAAAGAAAGAATGAAAAAAAACAAATGATTTTTTTTGTTAAAAATCATAGAAACTTCTCGGCTTTTAAATTTTAAACCCGCACGATTCCGCGATTCGAAAACCGTGAAAAAAGCGCGAAAACTATTGCATTAAATTTAAGAACGAAAATTTTGACTTGAAAATTTCAAACATTTTCCTCCCCACCTTCTTTTAAGTCCCACCCGAGGGCGAGACAGTTCCAAAATTTGGGTGCCACATAAATGTGGATGTAATAGTACCTTAATTGGACTATCACTAGTCAATTTAGGTGGGGGATTTTGGGCTCTAATGGAACTGAAGCCTATTTTTAAAAATAAAACGACAATATTTTTTGTTAATTCTACGAAATCCGTGAATTGAGAGGCCATGATTGTTGCAGGAAGGCGGTGCAAGTCGTTCTATCGGCATTTAAAGATTCGTTTGGCATCATTACCTATAAAGGCAAAAAATAAATTTAAGAATAAAATAAAATAACAAAGCATCACGCTATGGTTTCGCGCTTCACTTTTACGTGATTGTGACATAGCATATGCCACTGGTGCATTGTGCATAAAGTTGTTATTGTTTTCGCCGACACTACCACAACCACCACCACCATTAGAAGAAAAACCAATGTAACTATGCAACCCCGCAACTTGTAAACATTGGATAAAAATTAATGAATCATAAAACTTCGGATCTGTACCGTTTCCAGCAATGCAGATAAGTGTTGTTGAGCTGACGGGTTAGAATTTAACCCTGCGAAATTCTGTGAATCGAATTTTTAAAAATTAATAATAATAATAATAAACTTTTTAAGTGCTTACGTGAGAGTTTGACATGCTAAAAATGGAAGATAAAAAAAGATAAGTTGAAAGTGGAATAAATATTTTTTTTTGCACATACAAAATGCAATAACGTCCTCAAAAAATTAGGAAATTTATTTAATTATGTTGCAGTGTTTCCGATCAACATATCGTATGGCACTTGGGAACGCGTCAGCCCATTTACATGTCCTCCAAATCAGAAATATTTGAACAGGAAGTGTGGTCCAAAGTTGGCCTCGATGCAGTCACCGGGCTCCGACAATGTGGCGCATGGGAAAAGGGTTCCCACGTTTTGAACATACATGTTGTTCAGCTCTATTGGTTTTTTAAAAAAATAAAAGGCATTCAAAAGAAAAAAAGAACCAAGGCGGTGCCCATTTTTGGTGAAAAATAGCTCTTTGGTCAAAGGGTTGAGCCCAAGTCCCACGACGTAACCAACAGCAAAACGTAATGCAGGGTCGTAGTGTTCATACATTTGCATGTGCCCGTAAAAGTCACCGCCCGCGCCATAAGAATAGCAGTTCAGCATTTGGCCAGGCACTTTGTTCAATGGGACTTCCCCCGAAGCAAGACCAATCCAAATTAACCAATAGTACCTTAATTGGACTATCACTAGTCAATTTAGGTGGGGGATTTTGGGCTCTAATGGAACTGAAAATTGCAAAAATTCGATGGGGTGCGTCCCTTTGTAAGGAATTCCCTCGTCGTCTGGCATATTCTAAAAAGCATGCAAATAAATTATTATTATTATTATTATAAATTCTGTTATACCGGAAAAATTTTGGCCACCGACATAAATCACTCTGCCAAGGTGAGACGGCGGAGGACAAAAAAGATGGCCATGGTCGGGGCCCCATCGATTAAAGGGTTGCATCATCACTCGTAAAAGAAATAAAGTGTTTTTGAATTCCTATGAAAAAAATGGCGATTTAACGAAGTGATTAGTGTAAAAAAATAAAAAAAGAAAAAAGGCGATAGGACGAGAAATGAACTTGGGAAAGAGGTTGTATCGGGGCGGGGGAGTGTTACACTCCTCCCTCATCCTCCTTCCGCTCCTCACTCCTCTTCCTCATCACTCCTACTCCTCACTCATCCTCCTTCCCCTCCTCACTCCTCTTTCTCCTTCACACTCATCCTCCCTCCTCATCCTCCTTAAACCTCATCCGCCTCCACCTCATCACGCCTCCCTCATCCTCCTCCTCCTCCTCCTCTTTCCCCTCATCCTCAGCCTCCTCCTCCCTCCCAATCCTCCTCCTCCTCAACAGCCTCCCTCATCTGTCTCACTTTGCCTCTTCCTCTTCCTCCATTCTCATCCTCCTCACGCCTCCCTCATCCTCCTCCTCCTCATGCCTCCCTCATCCTACTCGTCCCCGTTCCTTCATCCTCCCCTTTTCACTCATCCCTCCTCCTCCATCTATTCACTCCTCCCTGATGCTCCTCCCTCATCCTCCTCCTTCCGCTAATCCTCCTCTCTCATCCTCTTTCACCTCCTCACTCCTCCTTTCTTCTCATCCCTCCTCATTATTCATTCACCCGCTCTCCTTCTTTATGCTTTTCTTTATTAATAAAAATGCATTATTATTAAAGATAAATATGTAAATAAGGACATTTGTCCTCATAAACAAATGTTTTTTTTGTTTGTTTTTTTATTTTTTATTAATTCAACAAAAAAAATATTCTATCTCATCAAATTACCACCCCCCTCCCTTCTCCCCTCCTTTAATCTCTTCATTCATTCATTCTTTCTTCCATCGGTTCATGACCCACACTCTTAAATCAAAAAATCACACCCTTTTTTTTCTTCAAAAATGAGAGAAATGAACCAAAAAAGTACTTCATTCAGTATTCCCATCCGCCTATGGCAGAAAAGTGGCGCCCGCCCCACCCGTCCAGCCATTCAGGCTGAGGCAATGACGGGTGGAGCGGAGAAGACGGAGGAGACGCCGGAGAAGGAGAGGAAAGCGGAGTTGGAGAAGGAGGGCAAAAGCGACGCGGGCAGCAGAAAAGGCCGAGAAGGGGCGGAAAGCGGCAAAGGCGGAGATGGGGGGAAAAGCGGAGAATGAGCGGAAAGCGGTGACGGCGGAGAAGGAGGGCAACGCGGAGAAGGAGAAGGAGGGCAAAGTGACGCGGGCAGCGGAGAAGGGGGAGAAGGCCGAGGAAGCGGAGAAGACAAAGAAGTCGGGGGAGAAGTCGAAAACGGACGGATCAAAGCCGGGGGGAACGCTTGAAGCGCGGCAGAATATGGTGGCGGTGGGGAGAGAGAGAACAGAAGTGGCAGTGGCACATTTTGTGCTGGCGCTAAATAATCTTGTAAATTGTTTAATAAATTAGACACCCACCCCAAAACGCAAAAAAAACTCATTAATTTACAAAGACCCATTAAATAGTCATTTGTAATTAACCAATTTATTTGGGAATTATTTTTTAGTTGGGGCCATTTAGAAGCAAGTCTTGAAAAAATCACCCTATTATTTCACGTAGGTTCAAAGTAATTAATTAGGCTAACTCAAACTGCATAATTAAATAGCCAAAAAATATCGTTGCCAAAAAAACCCGTAAAAAATAGTCAAATATGCACTTAAATATTTGAGATAAATTGTCAGTTAAAAAACTCATTACCAAATTGGCACTGCTGAAAATTGCAATTCGGCATCCAATCGAGCGGGTGGGATGACACTGAATCGACGGGCTTCGGGTCCTCCTCATCATCCGAATCGCATCGGCAAGGCGGGCGAGCATGTGGCTTGCAACATACGGCGTACACCAGTGCCGCAAAAAAAACGAAAAAAATAAGGAAAATAAAAAAGGCCGAAAAAACATTCTAAATTGTACATTTTAAATTTAAAAGGCAAAAAAATGCAAAAAAAAAGTAAGCTTACATTAAAGTGAATGCGTAAAAGCCGAATCTACGTGGCGTGATTTCGAGAGATGCAAAACTTTTGACCAGGCAACAAAGCTCGAGGAACAATCGCAAATTCATTAATGGAAGCCCGGAGATTACATTTCGAGTCCCGGAGGGTGCAGAGCCAAATGTTAAATTATGAAAATAGGCTCCAAACAATTGTCTTGGGAGCATATGGGTATATAAGAACAAAAAAATAATGATATAGCAAAATGGAAAAATGTACCATAATTGAGACATATTGTCATAAAAACTTAAAATTTGGCTTTAAAAAACTATTATGCATGATTATGGAAACCAAGCATTAGCTATGCAAAAATTAGAAATTGGACAAAGAAATAAATATATTTAAATGTCAAGAAGCAGAGAATTTATCGGACCTTTCTTTTTCAAAGATAAATGAATTCCGAGAACAAGTGCAAAATTATAGATTTGACACGAAAATATTGTATAATAAAATTAGGATAACTACTTTAAGACATTTATTTAAACCCGAAAAAGAAAATTTTTTTAGCCCATATCGTACGGAAAGAAAAAGAGAAATTTTTTATTCAGTATTTCGGCAGATCTAATAAAATCGCAACTTTTTTGCAAAAAAAACGAAACATTTTCGTTACTAATAGAATCGCATGATTTTTAGTGTAATATTTGAGCCTTACTTGTGCAAAAGACCAAAAAGTTTTTGCAAGTTTGAAGGCCATTCACTAATTTCGTTTGTTGAATCTGAACTAAATTAGGGTTACGTCATGCATTACAACCCAAAATTTGAGTATTTAAGAAGATAAAAATACACATAACTCATCTGCCGTTTTTCAACTTTTGAACGGGTATGGGTTCCAGGGGGGCGGACTTGGATTAATATCCCCCGCTAACTTATATTTAATATTATTTTAGATGTAAGCCCAACAAAACGACATGGAAATTTCGGCGCAAGGAGATGATGTGTTGCCACTGACGGCAGCAGATTTTGCGGCAATGGATGAAGCGCATAGGCAATGCGAGACTGAACGGCGGCAACGAAAAGAACAACGACAAAGAGAGCAACAAAATCGCCCGAAATGGAAGAGGTCTGGTGAATGGATGGTGCTCCAAAGAGAGTGGGAAGAAGAAAAAGAAGAAGAAGAAAAAGACCCCAAAAATGGAAAATGGAAAAGGACCAGCAAATTGAAAAATGGAGGCGGCGAAACGATGAACTTTGGACGAAATCGGCAGGTGCGGGTGGCAGCAGCAGCAACAACAAAAAATCGGACGCTGCCCAATACGTTTGGGATTGGGCCAAATTGAAAAAACAAGAAAGAGAAAAATTGGAAGGCGGTGGGTTGTGGTAAAATAAAATGGGCCCCTCCCCCTTCCTCAACATCCCGCACCATTGTGTCAATTTTTGTTGTGTTAAATAAAAATAAATAAATTTAAATTTTTTTGACTTGTTTGTGTTTATTGAGTTTTGGCGATTTCTGATTTTTTGGCTATTTTTTGGATATGATTTTTTTGAGATTTCTGATTTTTTGGTTATTAAAATGACCAATAAATATTTCTCAAAACGTTATTATTCAATGCCGATATTTTTTTCAAAAAATTTGAACAAATATCACAATTATCGTCACATTTGGCTCTTAATTTTCTCACAACTTCTTTTTCATTTTGTCTGACTTTGTTGTGGCTCCTCTTTCCCTTTTTGACCCTTGTGAGGAGGAACTAGAGATTGAGCCACACGTCGATCCAGTGAGGGCTTGGCGAACATTTTTGCGTTCCTCGGGTCTTTCGATTCCTAGTCGGTTATACGCCCGTCGTACATGTTCCTGAGTTTGCTTTTGTGCTGCCCACGTGCTTTTTTGAGAAGGGGCAGAGCGTTCCGATTTGTCGCTACCGAGTTGCTAAATCGGAGAAGAGTGTTACCAAAAAATTTTATTTGTATTTATTTATATTACATCCAAAAGACTCCTCATCAGTAGAGACCGGATTTTTATGTGCTAAAAATCCTGAAATATGTAATAAAATATGTGCTAAAAAATGCTGAAATATGTGCTAAAAACCCCCAAAAATGCCAAAATATGTGCTAAAATATGTGTTAAAAATTGAAAAAATAAGTGTGTTTTTGCATAAAAATTCCCAAAAATCTCATTCTTTATCATTTTTAGCCCATACAACGCAAATCAAATACATTTCGAAGTGTTTGGGGTAAAATTATCTTTTTTTTGATAAATCATTTCTATAAATTGAAAGTTCCAGCAGAGAACTTCGAAATCCAATGACGAATTAATGAATTCGAGATTTCATTAGTTTCTACAATCGAAGAAAAAATTTATAATTTGAAAATTATGTTAATAATTAGGAAAAAAGTCGATTTTTAGGGGTGTATTTTTCAATTTTCTTGTATTTTTATTGCAATTTTTCTCAAAAATGCCAAAATATGTGCCAAACCCCAAAATATGTGCTAACATATTTTATGTGACAAAACGCCAAAATATGTGTTTTTATGTTTTTATAAGTCGCTCTAAATCAAAAATTGTTCGGAGATAATGCTATTTTTGGGCTTCTCTCGCCATAAATAAGCCGCAAAAAAAAATATGTAAAAACATAAAAATCCGGTCTCTACTCATCAGGGATGTTTCGACCGGAAATTGCTCCTCTTCAGCGATTTGAAGCAACGGGCTTTCGGAAATGTCCGAGAAAGCATTTTGATGATGCGGCGGTTCTTTAAAGAAAATAAGATTGCCTATTTCGATAATTTAAGAAGCAATAGAACGAATTTGTCTAAAAAACAGGGTAATAACCGGAAAAATTTTCGGGTAAAAGGATTAATAAAAAGTTTTTCACTTTTTTATTTGGGGGTCTGGTGTAATTTATATGCACCGACAAAAATTTTTTTGAGAATTTTAAGAAAATTTTGAACTTCAAAAACAGACCATTTTTCCTAGAAAATTATTTAAAATTATTTTTAAATGTCATGGGAACTTAAAATGAAACGAGAAAATTGAATTACAGGTTGAAATTGAAACATATTCAATGGCACTGGACGCAAAATCTGTTGTTGTTGAGCTTGTGGAGATTGTGTTTGTTGTCGTTCTTGTCGTTGCTGTTGTTGTTGTGTTTGTTGATGGTGTTGTTGTTGTTGTTGTAGTGGTGGTGGTTGTGTTTGTCGTTGTTGATGATGTTGTTGTTGTTGTTGTGGTGGTGGTGGTTGTGTTTGTCTTTGTTGTTGTGGTGGTGTTGCTGCGTTCCCAGTGTCAACAATCTCGAAACCTTGGCGCGTATTGTCAATTGTTTCTTGCTCATTATTTACATGTTCCCAAACGTCTTCATCAAGAAGGTAGACGTTTGCCCCACGCGTTGTGATCAAATTTCTTCCAACTTGCTTGAAGGTAATTATATACCATTTGCGCTCTTCCCTACAGACGACACATTCTTTGATGTCGTACAAAGAAGCAGACAACACTTCGAAATTTTTTTCGGCCGAATCCGCCTTATCGAATTCTGTCTGCTCTTCGTGCTCATGGCAGCACTAAATATAAAATAATAAGAATACAAAACCGCTGATAAGCGGTGTGATAACTCCGCATTCGGCATTGTAAAGCGGAGACCGCCTTTCGGCGGTGAAATGCGGGGACCACCTTCCGGCGGTGTGAGGGGGGCCGCTTTTCGGCGGTGAAATGCGGGGGACCGCCTTTCGGCGGTGTGATGCGGACCGCCTTTCGGCGGTGTGAGGCGGGGACCGCCTTTGGCGGTGAAAGGGGACCGCCTTTCGGCGGTGTGAAGAAAGGACCGCTTATCAGCGGTGAAGGAGGTGACCGCCTGATCGGCGATGTGGAAGGGGACCGCTTATCAGCGGTGAAGGAGGTGACCGCCTGACGGCGGTGTGGAGGGGGACCGCTTATCAGCGGTGATGGAGGTGACCGCCTGATCGGCGGTCTGATAGGGGGAGGGAGGGGCCTTATTTTATGTTAATCAAGACTTACGCTCCACGAGTAGTGTGCTGTTTTGCCCGTCCTTGCGCCCCCGAAAAGCTTCAGACAAAGCTGAAGCGTCGACTTCTTCTGGATGTTGTAGTCGGCCATGGTGCGTGCGTCCTCAAGCTGTTTCCCTAAAAATAAGGATTACGTGAAAAAATTTAATATCCCGGCATATCAAGCGGATGTACCAGCGAAAATGAGGCGCTGTTGGTCCGGCGGAATTCCCTGCTTGTCCTGGATCTTCGCTTTAACATTCTCGATGGGGTCACTCACCTCGACTTCAAGGGTGATGGTCTTCCCGGTGAGAGTTTTGACGAAAATTTGGAACATTATATTTTGTTTCAAAATGATCCGGTGTGCAAAACGGAATAAAATTGTAAAAAATAGGGAAAAAAAGGCAAAAAATTTCCATTGTACGAAAAAATCTGAATTTTTATTGAATGACCAAATTTTACATAAATGAAGTAAATTATATTATTTATTACAATGATATTTTTTCTGATAAACTGAAAAACGAAAAAGAAAGAGCAAAGAAAGATATTTTCGCAACTTCGTTATGTGAAGTGTACGATCGATTATATTGGGAGGGGGGCGGCTGGAAGAAGTCGTGCATTTAAATTGCCGTTTGGTCTAATCATTTCGGGTCCCTCCTCATCGGGAAAAACTGAATTTTTGTTAAAATTTATTGCTGAAGCGGATCAATTAATCACACCAAAGCCCGTCTCAATGCTCTATTGTTTTGGTGAAATGAATTCGGCAGTGCCTCCGCTTCAAAAGGCGGGAGTCGATGTGTATTCGGGAGTCCCATCCGAAGAATTACTCAAACGGTTTACAACGGATTAAGGTGCCATACACTACTAATATATAAAGATTTTAATTTAATTAAAATTGCCCACCCGGTCCACCGTCAAATTCACGCCGGTCGGGCGAAGAGCAACGCCGGCCAGCATTGCCGGCAAAATCAGCGGAGTCGGCGCGCTTGCCGGCTGGCGGTTGCGCCTTGCGGCGCTCATTCCTGTATTTAATTTGCTAAAAATATAATTCAAATAGTGAGAAACTCACGCTGACGATGTCGGCGCAGCATCCCCTTTTTGAAGGCGCGGTCCTTCAAAAATTGGCGCAGCTTGAACCCGGCGCGCACAAGCTTAATTGAGGAATAGGATTTGTGGATAAATGCCCAAAATTAACAGACCTGCGCAATCACCAAAAGCGCCACCAGCGCTGTGCACACCGCGATCCACGCGGTCAAATTCGCGGGCGGAGGTGCGCATTCTGCCGCCGCCGCCACCTCTGAAGTTGTCGAAAGCGTTGTTGTTGATTTTGTTGCTGCTTCCTCAAGCTGCCCAGTGCTCAAAAAGTCCGTGATGTTGCGGACGCTGGGATGCGCACACAGAACAGGCTTCGCGTACTTGCGCGGATAATAACAACGCAGACCAATCGGGCAAAGCGTGCAGTTGATTTGATACACTGCATGGCGCGAATATTCGGATAAATGACCAGCGGAGTATGGCCCGATCGCCAATCCCCCCCTTCGCTAGAGCGATAGTCCACTTTTCCTTTCTTTTGTCAATCTGCCGCCTTTTCATTGTCCAAATGGCCATACAGATGTTAACTTCCTTTGTTAGGGAGTGATCAACAAAGATTAGTGCAGGGAATAGTGGACACAAATGAATAAGTAACTTTAGGCGCCCCACTGACATGTTTTGGCAGCGTCAAAAATTAGGATTTAATGTATGTTACAAATTGATGAAATTATGATTAAACGAGGGGACGGAATTTTTATGTATTGAGTCATCCTAAAATTCGTTGTAAAATTATAGATTATAGGCAAAACTGATAATTGGCTCCACCAAAATATTTTCATAATTTTGAGTGCAAAATGGGTCATAAACATTCGTGACTGCCTCATTTTTAGTTGACTTAAATAATTTGATTTGTTTATTAGTGTCGGCATCGGCACTCCGATCAAAATGCTGCCGACATCGCGGAGGACGCCGATGGCACAACTGAGTATGAGGTCACATCACTGGCCCTGTACGACAAGGCGCCATGCCTCGTCTGCGGTGTTGTGAGGTATTGGTATCTAATTGGATACTAATCATGCGATGAGACGTTCCTCAAGGATGAGGAGCTGCTCGACCACGTAAAAATAGCTGAGAACGGAAATTTAAAATTGAAACGTTCGAGAGGGCCCGCAAAATGTGGGGAAAATGGCGATAAAGGAACAAATAATACACAACAAAAAAATTTAGCGTCATCGCCCGTGTGGGCATGCACGCCGAGGACTTTGCGCTCTTCGGTCTGCTTGGCGAAGAAAGGGTGCCCTTGGTAATGACGCCCTTGGGACGGCTACAGTCAAAATTTTTGACTTAGGACCAGGTTTTCCCCCGGGTCCCATCACCGGACGTGGAGGTTGTCGTTGACGGCGCAGCCATTGTTGATGAGGAGGAGCAGCAGCAGCAGCAACAATTGGCACAATTTGTCCCTTCGCTGGTTGCCCAACATGTCGTCAACAATCTGCTTGCCGCTTCACCATTTTTCGTCAACCCACCGTTTCCTCGGCTTCAGGGCGCCTTGGAATTTCCCCCTCTTCAATTCGGCCATCAGCAGAACCAACATGCATTTGCACCTCCTCCGTCACCGGCACTCCAAATTGTCCCGCTCGATGATGCCCCGGCGGCTCACCAGCAGAATGTGCAATTTGTTTTGATATTTTTCAAGAAAATCCAAAAATTTTCAGGCGGTCCCAATTTTGGCATTGCGTGATGTAGGGGTAGTACAATAGGGGGGGGGGTATATTTAAAATTGTAAAATGATGATAATAAGGCAATCGCTGACCCTCATCAGCAGCCGTGCTCCTCCAACTCGTTGCCGCCGAACTCGCGCGATTGTATCATCCTCCTCCACCTCCTCACTCCTCCCTCATCCTCCTTCCGCTCCTCACTCCTCTTCCTCATCACTCCTACTCCTCACTCATCCTCCTTCCCCTCCTCACTCCTCTTTCTCCTTCACACTCATCCTCCCTCCTCATCCTCCTTAAACCTCATCCGCCTCCACCTCATCACGCCTCCCTCATTTTCCTCCTCCTCCTCTTTCCCCTCATCCTCAGCCTCCTCCTCCCTCCCAATCCTCCTCCTCCTCAACAGCCTCCCTCATCTGTCTCACTTTGCCTCTTCCTCTTCCTCCATTCTCATCCTCCTCACGCCTCCCTCATCCTCCTCCTCCTCATGCCTCCCTCATCCTACTCATCCCCGTTCCTTCATCCTCCCCTTTTCACTCATCCCTCCTCCTCCATCTCTTCACTCCTCCCTGATGCTCCTCCCTCATCCTCCTCCTTCCGCTAATCCTCCTCTCTCATCCTCTTTCACCTCCTCACTCCTCCTTTCTTCTCATCCCTCCTCATTATTCATTCACCCGCTCTCCTTCTTTATGCTTTTCTTTATTAATAAAAATGCATTATTATTAAAGATAAATATGTAAATAAGGACATTTGTCCTCATAAACAAATGTTTTTTTTGTTTGTTTTTTTATTTTTTATTAATTCAACAAAAAAAATATTCTATCTCATCAAATTACCACCCCCCTCCCTTCTCCCCTCCTTTAATCTCTTCATTCATTCATTCTTTCTTCCATCGGTTCATGACCCACACTCTTAAATCAAAAAATCACACCCTTTTTTTTCTTCAAAAATGAGAGAAATGAACCAAAAAAGTACTTCATTCAGTATTCCCATCCGCCTATGGCAGAAAAGTGGCGCCCGCCCCACCCGTCCAGCCATTCAGGCTGAGGCAATGACGGGTGGAGCGGAGAAGGCGGAGGAGACGCCGGAGAAGGAGAGGAAAGCGGAGTTGGAGAAGGAGGGCAAAGCGACGCGGGCAGCAGAAAAGGCCGAGAAGGGGCGGAAAGCGGCGAAGGCGGAGATGGGGGGAAAAAACTCATTAATTTACAAAGACCCATTAAATAGTCATTTGTAATTAACCAATTTATTTGGGAATTATTTTTTAGTTGGGGCCATTTAGAAGCAAGTCTTGAAAAAATCACCCTATTATTTCACGTAGGTTCAAAGTAATTAATTAGGCTAACTCAAACTGCATAATTAAATAGCCAAAAAATATCGTTGCCAAAAAGACTCGTAAAAAATAGTCAAATATGCACTTAAATATTTGAGATAAATTGTCAGTTAAAAAACTCATTACCAAATTGGCACTGCTGAAAATTCCAATTCGGCATCCAATCGAGCGGGTGGGATGACACTGAATCGACGGGCTCCGGGTCCTCCTCATCATCCGAATCGCATCGGCAAGGCGGGCGAGCATGTGGCTTGCAACATACGGCGTACACCAGTGCCGCAAAAAAAAACGAAAAAAATAAGGAAAATAAAAAAGGCCGAAAAAACATTCTAAATTGTACATTTTAAATTTAAAAGGCAAAAAAATGCAAAAAAAAAAGTAAGCTTACATTAAAGTGAATGCGTAAAAGCCGAATCTACGTGGCGTGATTTCGAGAGATGCAAAACTTTTGACCAGGCAACAAAGCTCGAGGAACAATCGCAAATTCATTAATGGAAGCCCGGAGATTACATTTCGAGTCCCGGAGGGTGCAGAGCCAAATGTTAAATTATGAAAATAGGCTCCAAACAATTGTCTTGGGAGCATATGGGTATATAAGAACAAAAAAATAATGATATAGCAAAATGGAAAAATGTACCATAATTGAGACATATTGTCATAAAAACTTAAAATTTGGCTTTAAAAAACACAAAAACAAGTTTTATTTTGTCAATCCATTTTTTGTTAGTGCTGAAGTAAAATTAGCAAAATAAATTAAAATTACTTTGCGAAATCATAGTGGTGCAAAGTTGTTGCCACTCCCCCGTGAGGAGGAAGAGAATCGCAATCGGACAAAACCTCTCGGTTCGCGCCACCACCGTTGAAGAGAGAGAAAAGAGCTGCGCCAGTAATTAATGAGAGCGGAAAACAGCTTGACTCCCCCTTATTGTACGATGGAAATGATCAAGGTGGGATTGACGAGTCTCCGCCTCATCATGAAGAAGAAGAAGAAGGGACAATTCAGGAGTCTCCGCCTCATCATGAAGAAGAAGAAGAAGAAGGGGCGATTCAGGAGTCACCGCCCCATTATGAGGAAACACCAAAAGAAACTGTGAAAACGCCCGTCACACCAAAAGTGCCGACACCACCGCCTGTCATAAGCCCTACTAAGCCATCAATAGTAAAAACGCCAGCTCCTCCCTCTGATACAACAACATCGCCTCCCACAACTGTTAAGCCACCAGTAACCGTCCCTCCTCCAATCACAAAACCAATAACGCCGTCCGCTCCTCCAGCCACAAAGCCAAAGACCGAGCCTCCACCAATCGTGCAACCAACAACTACCCCTCCTCCAAGCACAAAACCAACAACCGTCCCACCGCCGACCGAAAAGCCAAAGACCGTCCCTCCACCAGCCGTACAGCCAACAACCACCCCTCCTCCAAGTACACAACCAACAACCATCCCTCCCCCGACCGCAAAGCCGGTAGTCATGCCTAGTTCCGTCGAACGTCCTTCCCTCTGCTCTGCCTTTGGGAGGGGTGTGGAAAGCGACCGCCGCCGATCCCGAGCGGCGCGCGCTGCGAAGGGCACAATGTGGCGGTAAAATTTACCACCACATTTGTGGCCTTATACTACTAGCAAATACTGGCATTAAAAAAGAAATTACAATGAGAAAACCCGGAATTCATCATTTCCTTTTATAATTTTTTTTTACAAAAGCTTCTATATCCCTTAAGCTTTTGTTTAATACCAAGAATATACCTAGGTGTTTACCAAGTAAGAAAAAAGTAATGGCCTAAGAAACTGAGGATGGTCATTCATGAAACGCATAAAACCGACCAGAACCGATGCTTTTGCTAAAGGAAACGTCCAGCGATGTAAATCGGTGATTTTCAAAAAAAAAAAAATTCATTTAGGCAAAATTATTTTTTAATGGCATCGCCCGTCGCAAAAAAGAAAAAGTTTTCCTCCGCCGACCACCGCCAAATGAATAATCGAATTTTGAGGAAAATGTGAGAATTTTTGGGTTAAGAATTTATGAATTTCATTTAAAGCCTCTCAGTATATTTTTCTCGCATTTCAGTTGGATTTGTTCCGATGTTTGGATGGACATTTTCCCCCTTTTTGACCGTCCTCAACTCGGCCTCAAATTGGCACTCCTTTCACCACGTTTCGATGTTTTAGTGGACACGCATTTTGATTGCAAAAGCGAATTGACAATTTGGAGAGAATTAACAATTGGCAAGGACGATGGACTGAAACCAAAACTATCTGTACGGATTGATGGCAAAACTGTGCCATTTCCATTGCCCAACTTTCCGTTGCCCAGCAAAATTCGTTTTAATGATCTTCGGATTGAGTGATTAAAGACTAACAACAACAACAACAACCCACCAACAACAACATATTTAAGAAAGTGATAAATTTTTGATTCCATTCATTTTACATTTCATTTATAATTATTTAATAAATGGTACACATTGTCTTTGACCCAAGCATTGCGCAGTATGATGAGTATGTGCAATACGGTAGCGGGTTAGAGAAAGACGATTTCGACTACTTTCGGGGGTCCAGTCCCTTTCAGCGGGGCTACGGTATTCAACGCGGGGCGGGCGTTGGGGACGTTTTTCGTGGACTATGGCGCTTTTTCCTGCCCATTTTACGCCGTGTTGGCACTACAGTAGGATCGGAGGCACTGAGCACTGGACAACGAGTGCTGGAGCGAGTTGGGAATGAGGGGGTACCGTTTAAGGAGGCACTTGTCAGTGAAGGAAAGAAAGGGATTGATACCGTACTCGACAAAGGAGGATTACCAAAACAGTTTGGAAGCGGAAAAAAGGGTATAAAAAGAAAGAGAGCATATCTGCCTGCTCATCAAACCCTAATTGGACGACCTATTGTAAAGCAGGGGAAAAAGCGTATTCGATCGGACGCCTTTGGACTTTATTAAATAATGGCATTTCACAAAATCGACAACGACTCCGTGAACTCAATCACCAATGCTTTGGACTTTTTCCGTATTCCGCCGACCAATGTGAGTGTGTCGTCATCGAAAGTGTTCGAGCTTCTGCCCAGCAATCCGCTGACCGACACACCCTACCACTTCAAACTTCATTCAAGTCAAAACTATATTGATCTGTCCAAATGCTATTTGCTCACTGAGTTTCGAATCCGGAAGGAAAACGCTAATGGACAACTCATTAACCTAAATGCTGATGATATAAATATTGCGCCAATTCAAATGATCGGACAAACCTTCATCCGCAACGTAAAAATGAGTATTAATGGACGCGAAATTTTCAATGCCAACGCTTTAATGGCCTACAAAACATATTTCTCGCATGAGCTCTCCTATTCAACTACAGCAAAAGACTCCCATCTGAATGCCATGGGCTATTATCGGGACACGGATGATACATTGGAGATGGGAGGCGGATGCACAGCGCGACGAGATTTGTTTGCGGGTAGCAACGTAGCTCAATTCATTGCCAAAATAGACACTGACCTATTCAATCAGCCATTGTATCTGATCAATTTTTGTGAATTGGACATTGAAATTTTGCCCAACGACAACGACTTTATGTTAATTTCGCCTATCGCGGGTGCACCCCGCTACCATTTCGAGATTCTTGGACTGAAATTATATGTGAAGAAGGTGTCTCTGATGGATGGGTTGGCGCTGGACATTGCGAGAAAGTTGGAGGTGAAGCCTGCCCGTTATGCAGTAAGGAAGACAATGATGAAATCAATGTTTATCAGTCAGGGCCGTTATGAGTTTACATCCAATCTGTTCATGGACCAAATCCCCCGTCGTGTGACAATGGGTCTGGTGGCCAATGCTGACTATGTTGGGACAATTAGGCGCAGCCCGTTCAACTTTCAACCATTTAATGTGCGCGAAATTTCCATTGTTGCTAATGGACGATCGTACCCCCAAGCGCCCTATGACCTGGATTACCCAAGTAGGAAATATGTTCGCCCGTTCAATGACATGAACGAAGCGGTTGGGTTCGCTAACTCATCGGAGAGCAACGGGATAACTTTTGCCCAATACGGTAAAACACATTGCATTTACGTTTTCAATTTGACCAATAGCGGGGACGATCAGGCGGCATTGTTTGATCTGATAAAGAATGGGACCACAGCGGTGAGCATAAAATTTAATCACCCAGTGCCCGACGGAGGAATAATGCTTGTTGTGATGGGAGAATGTGACTCACTGGTGATGCTGGACAAAAACCGATCAATAAGCACAGACACCACTATTTAAAGTCCGCTTGTCATATCATTTTGTTCCATAAAATAAATAAAATGTTCTCTAAAAAATTGGGTCTTTTTATATAAATTTCACGAGATTATCTTCGAAATTTAAAATTTTCATCATCATCATCATTGCGAGGCACTGCCGCTGGCTCACAAAGATTTGCATATTTTCTCAAAAAAACAAATTATAAAACACAGCGGAATTTAGACTTTTTTAAAAATTCTGTCTGAAAATTCAAACCCAATTTTCAGTTTTTTTTTGCCCCAAATTCCCCCCCCCCCAAATGAGAAGCTTCTCGACCCGAGAGCAGATAATTGCTGCTAATTTACGGATGAATTGGACGGCGAACCTCAACAAATAAATGGAGATGGAGGGAATGCCGTGGAAAAGGAGGGAGAAGAGAAGGAAGTGATGCTTGTGAACAGTGTGGAAAATCACATTTTTTGGTGAATTTAGACGTGATGCGATGATATTTGAGTCGCGCTATTTTTCAAAAAAAAAGTGTTATACTAATAAAATTTATGGACTATTATGAAGTTTTTTAATTTGAATGTGGGCCCTCAAACGGAAAATTGACAATCCGAAAAATTTAAAGAATTTAAAAATTACACCAGAAAAATATTTGAAAACAAAATATGATCCGAAAAAATGAACGGCAATTAAACACTTAAATTAAATTATTTTCCGAGTAAATTATTTGTGTTTTATATAATTTTTTTTTGAAAATTGTACCAAGCAAATTTTGAACAATAATAATGTGTCTTCATTTAACTCAGGACCGACTTTTCAGCGTAAATATGATGCCAAATGGGAGAAAATTTCCTATAAATAAATTAAAAATATTACTGTAACATTTCGGTTAATTAAATTATTAATAAAAATTCATGAATAAAGCACATAAAAATTAAATATAATAAATAAAAAAGAATTAGTTCATTTAATTATTAAAAATCTAAAAAGTGAAATGAAATCAATTAAAAATTATATTTTTACAAAAAAAAAATTGATTAAAAAATTGTAAAAAATGACAAATTTATCACAAATTAACCAGAGTCACCAGACACAGACTGATGTCAGCAGAATCTAAGAATGAATTCACCGCTATCAATTTCTGCTGACTAATTTTTATTCGTTTTTTTTTAATATTATTATTTTTTTTTAAATAATCTATAATTTTGATTATCAATTGACAAAATAATTTGCAATGATACAGTCATTGCTTCCATTTTTTTTCTGTTTTTTGCCACTTATCAGCAATTGTTTTCTACTCATCACAAATATTCCATCTTGTTGAAGAAATCAGTTAGGCTCATGTAAATCATGAAATGTGAAATAATTATTTTTTTTAAAAATTGGAACATAAAAAACAAATAAATTACTGAAAAAAAATTAAATCAAAAAATTAGAAAATAACTTACAAATTAATTTTTTCCAAATTTTAGTCCCCCATAATTTTTCGAAGTGTTCTGAAAACATAAAAGTACTATTAAATTTAAATTTTCATTTTTATTATTCATTTTCTGTGTTGCCCGAGTAACTGTCAATAAGCACTAATTACTTACACACAAACAAAACATAAAATTACTCGTCCAAATAATAATTGTAATGATGATGGTTTTACGAATGAGATAATGAGCATCCGACATTCTGCGAAATGAAAGAAATAATTATGAATGTGCGCGCAAAATGTTCAATGAAAACAGCAAAATTCTTTTTTTTTTAGAATCTTAAAATGTAGTCATAAAATCTAATGTTTTTATGACTACTTTTAAAAATTAATTTATTTAAATTAAAATTTAATTAATTTATAAACACCCTTTCCTGTCCATATCAAGTTAAAGTTTGAATTTCAACCCAAAACCTGGATCCTGTCTGGATTTTGCCTGATCCAGATTCTGATAAAAAATGTACCAAAATCTGAGTCAATAAAAACATGTCGGTTTCACGCCAGAAAATTCGGGAAATCAGTAATACAGTTCTAAAAGAGATTTTTTGAAAAACATATCCTAACGGTACATTTGATAAAAAGCCCATGCATTTTTATTAACATACGATTTTTTTTTAAATCCCACCCAATTTAATTAATTTATTTTCTATGTTAAATTTATTAATTAATTTAATTATTAAGATCTTTGTGGTTAAAAACAGATAAATTCATTTTCTATAAATGTATAAGCAAATGCGTGACAGTGAAAGTGAGGGGAGTGGAAATTATTCAAGCTTAAACACAAAAGGTAAAAAATATATAACTTTAATAAAATTTTAATTTAAAAAAATTTAGAAAAGCAGACAAATATGGCTAAAACGGAAACATATAAACAAAAAGCTGAATGTAACGAGTTACAATTTGTTGAGGAGTATGGAAAACCCAAATCAAATTTGCAAGTATTGAATCGGTGGATCAATCATAATTAAAACCAAATCACCCACAATTTGGACAGGTTCCACAAATTAAAGCAGATCAATCACACTTGGAGCAGGTTCAACAACATTTAAATCCCGATCAGTCAAAATATGAGCAGGTCTAAACCGGATCATTCAACTTTGAAACAGATCTAGACAGAAATTTGATCAGGATAAACCACAATTAAAACCGGATCAACCAAGTCCAAGAGACAGTCCTTGTGCAAACCGTTATCTTACTGTGCCGTCCGGAAAGTCTTCCGGATGGTCCCGACTTTCCGCACGAATTGAAGAAGCGGTGATCAAAAATCTGCAGCAAAGGTCTGACCATGAACAGCAGAATGCAACGATTGTCATGAACGGGATAAGCAGTCGGATGAATGCCGACATTGGCAAACAAAATCCGCGCATGAAATTCAGTACCATTGCAAAGGTGAAAACCAATTTGGAAATCGAAAAATTGGTTTTAATCATGGCTTCTATTTATTAAGGCCCATCAGATTAAAAATTAGTAAATACAGGAATTTCATAAAAATCGTACAATTCACAAAAAAAAAATTATTTAAACTAATAAAAAGTGATAAATAGAGCGAGGATTTATATTTACAAAAAATCCTGAAATTTTAAGCAACAATGCAAAACATTTAAGAAAATATTGACCAAAAATGAGAAAAATTTAGAGCAACAAAAAATTGAAAATTCTCTTTTAATTAAAATAAAAAGGGAAAAAAATTGTTTACTTTTGCAGTTGCAAATTAAGTGTATGTATTTCAAGCGTTGAGATAAAGTTTATATGATTTATAAGATTGGGTACGACCTTTTTCATTTTTTTTTGTAAATTTTTATTTTTTATTATTTTTAAAGTTTTTTATTTCTAATATCTCGAAAAGTAGGAAACCGGTGTTAATCTTTTAATACTCATATGAAAGCCCTTTTTGAAAAAATTCTTAAACCCTAAGAATTTTTTGTAAAGAATGAATTATAATCCCATAATTGAATCCTTTTCTTAATAATTAAATATGCCGAAATATGGATATAAAATATGGTGGACAAAAATCTAACTTAATAAAAAAATTTACGGATATATTTATTAATATTTTTTCCTCCTTCTTATTTGAAACTAAAAAAATTGCTTTAATGGTCGCTATTAATTAACAATAAATGCTAAGATTTTGTTCGCTTACTTCAAAGAAATTATTCAAAAATAAAAATTTGAAATTTATAGGGACTAAGCCTAATGAGCAAGGTCCGTGTAGCAGATGTGGCATTAGAACGAGAACAACTGGCATTTTTTACCAAATTCGGCATCAGCACATCCGACAGTGTGCAGCAAGAGAAATCATGCGATTTAAGTAAAAATTTTGTTTTTTTCATTAATTTATTTAAATATTTTTTAATTTTTGAGTAAAATGAATTAATTTAATGATTTTGTTTTTCAGGCAATGCTACAAAAGTTTTTGCCTGGGATGGCCTATCAAAATGGGAATTTTTTCGTGACAAATTTGTGTTGGAGCCGAGCCGGGATTACTATTACCGATGGCTTGGCATTGTTACGTTGGCATACTGTTACAATTTGCTTGTACGTTTTTTTAATTGGATTTTCCTTCTTAATTTTTTTTGTTTTGTTTGGATTTAGTTAATTGTTTACCGTTGCGTTTTCATTGACAGCCAATCAGTGTCATTCGCATGCCTGATGATTTTTATTTTTCTTGATATAATATTTGACATAATTTATGTCATTGATTCATTCGTTCGTGCAAGAACAGGCAATAATCAGAAGATTAATTAAATATAGTAAATTCGTAATATTAATTCAATAATTATTTTTTTAGAACCAAGTATAGAAAGAAATTTTTGTTTCAAATTGTTCTTATTAAATTTTAATTCGAAGTTTATTTATTTATTAATTGATCTTTCTAAGTTAAGATTTTGAATAAAATAAATATTAATTCACATGGAAATTAATTTTAAAATTATTACATAAATACCACATAAATATAATTAAAATTTTATTAAATAGATTATAAAGCATTATTTTTGTGTTAATTTAATTTTTAAATTGAAAAAAATCCAAATTTTAACCAATTTAAATGAAAATGACTCCATAATTAATAAAATAGATTTTTTCCATTAATCCAGGATATATGGACCAAGGCTTAATGGTACGGGACGTGACAAAGATCAAACGGCGTTATAAGAAGGACAACATGCGCTGGATTGACCTAATCAGTTGCTTGCCCTTTGATTATGTGTTTGAATTGGCATTTAAAACTACAAATCCATGCTTTCGATTCAACCGACTGATCAGAATTGATCGGCCTTTGGCCTTTCAGAATGCCACGGAAATGCGGTAAATTTACAAAATAAAATACATATATTTTTTTTTATATTTGAATAAAAAACTAATATGATAAAAATTATATTTTAAAAAAAATTTGTTGTGATGAAGGATAAATTAATTTGAAAATTTAAACAAAATTTTAAAAAAAGCTTAAAAAACTTAAATTTTTTCAAAATTGCTTTATCAACTTTATCACGGATTTCTGATTGTTTTGGCGAAAATATTATAGATTTTTATTAAATTAAATCATTCGTAATTATAATAAAATTTAAAAAGACAATTTTCAGTTTAGAAATATTAGGTAAATATATATATTTTTTTAATATTCAATTGTTCTACGACTTGCCATTAAGTTGGGAAAAGCCCATCTGATCCGGATGCTCCGGACTGATTCTAATTGTATTTGAAATAAAATAATTATAAATTTAATAACTTTTAGAATGTCGAGGCCCAATATTTTTCGTTTGTTCTGCGTTTTCCTCTACATTTTGGTGCTGATCCATTGGAATGCGTGCTTCTACTTTTTGGTCTCATATTTGATCGGTTTTGGCTCAACAAGTTGGGTCTATGGGTACGCCAACATTCAAAGTTTGCCACCGTAAGTTCGGAAATGACAATCTAGAAAAAATGAATTTTGTTTTGAAAAAACAAAATATCTTTATGTTCCTAAAAGTTAAATAAATAAATTACCGTAAATCCGCTATTTGAAGGCCCGGGCCTTCTATTGTTCAACCCCTCCAAAAAGGGGCCTTTAATTGGAGGGGGCCTTCTACCAGAGAGGGGCCTTCAAATAGCGGATTTACGGTATAATAATAATAAATTTTTCAAGAATGAAAACAATGAAAAAAATGATAAAAAGAAATTGAAAATAATGAAATTTTAAATTTCTTCTTCTTTTTCTTCCCATTTTTCTCAATAATTTATATCAAAATAATATTGTCCCATTAATGTCTGTTCAAATTTTCAATTTTAAAGGAAAATAAAACAATTAAAAATTGGAACAATTTCATATTTCAAATGATTTCTGTTGTAATTTTTCATTAGCTGATTCAATTTATAAATTTTGTGGATTTAGAATAAAAATAAACATTCTAAAAGAAAAAATGCTAAATTCATTCTATTTTTAAAATAATTATATTTTTTCAAATGCTTTCTGTTATAAAAATTATCCCTTTAACAATATAGAAATAATAAAGTGGAAAATAAAAAGCTTTAACTGAAATCATATTGTTGTTAAAATGATTTTGAAATAATTTTTTCGTATTGATGTTATGGTTAACAAATTACAAAAAATGTGTTATTGATTTCATAGTTTAAAAAAATAATATTATTTATATTTATCAAACATATAGAAATAAATGAGCGGATAAAAATTGAGAGAAATAGCATTTTTAATTGGAAGAAACAATTTGGGGGAGATGTGATGTAGATTTGGAATTTAAGTTTCATTTGGAAACTATCAAGTTTTTATCAAAATAAATTTCATTTATTTGTAGCAAAATATTTGGACTTTCTTTATTGCTCTATTGACAATCAATTTGAAATTATAAAGAAATAAATTTTTAATAAATTTCTATGCATATAATGAATAAAAAATATATATTCCAGCGAAAACATACACAAAAATTCATATCCTAGGTAGAATAAAGCATTTGAGATAAATTTTGCTTTAAATAAAAATAAATTAATTGAGATTCAAATATTATTTTATTTTATATGCAGAATAATAAATCATAACATAGCTCAAAATTTAATTCAGTTTTTAGTGATGAATAGAGAATTTTTGATCTATATAATTATTAAAACAAACTTAAATTTCGTTGTACCTGAAAAAAAGTTATGAAGGATTAATGTGGAATATTTTATGGTCATACAAAAATATAAGCACATTTCGGTGCTGAATTATGATTTATTAATCAGCAAATAAAATGAAAATAATGTTTTGGAACTGCTCATTAGCAAAACTTTAAAATAAAATTTATTTTCTAAAATTAATCTTTACTTTTATAAAATTCAGTGGCACTTTGGACACATTGGGCCGTCGTTATTTGTACAGCTTTTATTGGTCAACACTGATGCTAACCGCAATTGGCGAAGTGCCATGGCCAATAAAAAGTGTCGAATTTGTCATTGTTTGTGCCGATTTGTTGTTTGGCGTTTTGGTTTTTGCAACAACAGTCGGCAATGTTGGCACGTGAGTTTTGAAGAGACTTTTTTTACGGCATTTTGTGTTTTATAATAAAATTTTTCCATATTTTCAAAGTCTGATCACAAATGCTGGCTCGGCGCGATTGGATTTTCAGACAAACATTGACAAAGTGAAATCTTTTATGAAGCATCGGTCGGTCGGTAAAAAGGTAACCAAATACAATTTGAAAAATAATTAAATTAATAAATATTTAAAATTATTTTTGTTTTTTTTTGCCTATTTTTGAGTTGGTCCACCGAATTGGCAAATGGTTTGATTATTTGTGGGAGAATAAACAGGCAATGGGTGGTCGTGATGATCAGGAAGTGTTGAAGCTTTTGCCGACAAAATTGCAAGCAGAAATTGCGATGCATGTGCATTTTGAGACGCTGCGCAAAGTCCGACTTTTTCAGGTCCTAAAAAATTAAAATTAAAAAATAATATTAATTTTATTTAAATTTAATTGTTGATTTAAATTTTATAATATTTATATTAAAAGAATAATTTTAATTGTTAAAAGAACAAAAAATCTTATAAATAAAAATTTAAGGATATGTTAAATATTTTTTCATTAAATAAATTTTATAGTTTCCATAAAAATATATGTCCAAATAAAAAAGAGTAATTTTAAAATACTATATGTGTTTAAGGATTGTGAATCTGGACTCTTGGGTGAATTAGTGCTAAAATTGGAGTTACAAGTAAAAACAAATTAATTAATTAATTAATTTAAAAAAGTTTGTTTTTTAGGTTTTTAGTCCAAAAGACTATGTCTGCAGGAAAGGCGACGTTGGACGAGAAATGGTGCATTTATTAATTTTAATACATATATTTAAGTAAATAATTATACTAATAAACACATTAATATAAAATTATATCTAATTGCTTTTTTAATTATTCTTTTACTATTTTAATTAATTTTTTCAGTATATTGTCAAAAAAGGTCGTCTTCAAGTGGTTGCTGATGATGGAGTTAAAATTTTTCACACATTAGTTGAAGGAGCTGTTTTCGGTGAACTCAGCCTTCTCAATATACCAGGTAATATTTTATTTAAAAAATTAAAAGATAAATTAAAAACACATTAAATAAAATTGGACACTCATTTTATACTCAAAAACTTGGCCACGCCCATCCAAATTCAAATTTGACTCCACCCATTTTTCAAGCAAATTTAAATTACCATCCCGAATCCCAATTCATTTTTGCCAAAATGAAGAAATCCGTTACCGTCGCTGTTCCCGAACAAAAAGAAATCAATCAACCAAACGCGGAAGTGGAGCCACCAAAATCAGACACTACAAAGAAGCGCAAGGTGGAGGACCGGAACTGTGGAAATTGGCAAAAGGGAAATTCATGCTCGCGACGTACTTATGCGCAGGTTAAATTGGAATATTAAATTTAAATTTTATTAATTTAATAAAATTTATTTAGACGACTGGGACCGACTGTTCCATAATCAACAGAAAGTCGCGCGCTTGGAAGATGGCCGTTTTGCGGTGAGCTTTGAGCTCTGTGAAGAATGCGCGTGGGCCAATTGTCGCGCAACCGATCTCATTGCGCCTATGAAGAAAAAGCCTAACAATGCATGAAAGACGAATTTTTTTCAGTGATCAATAATTAATGGAAATTTTTTTGAATATTTCTTTCTTTAAATTTGATTTGCTAATAAAATTTTTGTGAAAACATTCCTAGTGTGTTGATTTCGCGAGTCTTTAGCCGAGCGACCGGATATCTATGATTAATAGGCGTCACTCGCACATTTGAATCTGAACAGTGATAAACGAGTGAGCACCTATTAAGTTCGTACCTTTAAATAAGGACGGAATTTTTTGAGTTTTATGTATTATACCGAACTGTTAGGGACTTGAAAAGAAAGAAAACGTTTTTTTATGTGCTATCCTGATGCCATTTTTTCAATTTCAGGCTTTTATGGTCTAAATGCCTGCCCAGAAATTTTTGGTCGTTGGCAGATTTTCCCAACAATTTTTTAACAAAATCTCATTTAGTAAACGAAAATAAGTTAAAAAAGAATATTTTTAAAATTATTTAAGCCTTGCTCGTCTAACAGCTGAATACATAAGCTCTGAAGCTCGGCTGTTTGAAAGATTAGAATATTTAGAGGATCAACTCGCAAAGAAAGGGATAAAGCATGGAAAGTAATTATCTTTATTTAATGCAAATTCATTTATTTTTTTAAATTTTCCCAATTTAAATCCATCAAAATTATTTCTCCAATTTATTTCTTTCATTTTCAAATGTTCGTACGATTTCAATTTTTAATCATTTTTGAAGAAAGTATACATATGATCACTGATTCTTGGATTTTTTCAAAAAAAGAATATATCCCTAATTTTCAATTTCCATAACCTTTATATTCCAATAAATAAATTTATAATAAAAGCACGTTTCATACATTTTCAACCGATTTTTAGTCTTTTTGATTCTATTGTTAACGCATTTATTTGTATTTTTAATTTTCAAAATTGAAATCGGAGCAGAAAAAAATAGAACAAAAAGAATGGAAATCTTAATAGTTCTGATTTTGCCTTAATTACAATGATAGAAAATCGGAGTTTTCTGATTTAGCTTTAATTGCAAAGATAAAAATCAGAATGTTCTGGTCTTATAGAATTACAATGAAAAATCAGAAGGTTCTGGCCTTATAGAATTAATAAAATCAGAATGTTCTTATCTTTGGATAAAAAATGGCAATCGCCAAATCAGATGATCTACTTTAATTACAAAGCAAGAAATCAGAATGTTCTGAGGAGGTGATTGGTCAGCTGATGGAGGCAAAGGGGGACGGAGAAAAAGAAAATAAAAAAGAGGGGGAGACAAAAATAATTATCAGCAATCGGTGTCAATGGTGTTTGGGGAGGGTCCAGTTTCATTCGGGAGTAGGAAATGTGGCCACTTTTTTTGCTGCCCCCCATGTTCAGTACCGATAATTGCCAGTGATGAACCCAAATGTTTGATTTGTTTCGAGAATGTCACCCAATTGGAATATTTAGGATCTTAACATCGATGAAAAATACAGAAAAAATTAAATTGATGTAACATGATCCTAAATATTAGTGCTGTTCGAGAGTGTATCAGTCTTGAGTCTAGGCTCAACAAAATTGTCGGTACTAAAAATTTTTAGGATTTTGCTTTAAGAACAAAGATAGAAAATCAGATGTGCTGGTCTTATAGAATTGCAATAAAAACTCTGTCTCGGGGTCTCGTTTAGTTTACAAGTTCGGTATTGAACAGCACTACTAAACATGCCATCTCCCTTTCATTCAATGATTTTATTTTAAAAATGTATTGAGAATTACAGTAATTTTGGCTTTTAGCACAACACTAATTACAAAGATAGAAAATCAGATGTCCTGGTCTTATAGAATTGCAATAAAAAATCAGAATGTTCTTGAGCGGTACCGGTGCTGTTACTGAAAAAAAAAAAAAAAAAAAAAAAAAAACTAAAATTGTGTACCTAGTACCGGTTTTGACCGGTACCTGTATTAATACCGATTTTCCCAACCAAAAAGTACCGCTTTTTCAATCCAAAAATTATCGGTACCGATTACCGTTCAACTCTTCTTTTAATACATAAATGTTTTTCATGCAATTTAATCATTTAATCCATTTTTATTTTGAACAAATTTGTTGAATTAAAAATAAAACAAAATCAGAAAGTTCTGATTTTGTTTTAATTACAAAGCAAGAAATCAGAAAGTTCTGATCTTATAGAATTACAATGAAAAATCAGAATGTTCTGATTTTGTTTTAATTACAAAGCAAGAAATCAGAATGTTCTGAGCTTATAGAATTATAATGAAAAATCAGAATGTTCTGATTTTGTTTTAATTACAAAGCAAGAAATCAGAATGTTCTCATCTTGTATAATTACAATGACAAAATCAGAATATGCTGATTTTACTTTAATAACAAAGATAGAAAATCAGATGTTCTGATTTTTCCTTAAATCAGAAATTCTGATTTTGTTTTAATTACAAAGCAAGAAATCAGAAAGTTCTGATCTTATACAATTACAACGAAAAATCAGAATGTTCTAATCATGCATATATAATTACAATGACAAAATCAGAATATTCGGATTTTGCTTTAAGAACAAAGATAGAAAATCAGATGTGCTGGTCTTATAGAATTGCAATAAAAAATCAGAATGTTCTGATCTTATAGAATTACAATGAAAAATCAGAAAGTTCTGATTTTGTTTTAATTACAAAGCAAGAAATCAGAAAGTTCTGAACTTGTATAGTTACAATGACAAAATCAGAATATTCGGATTTTGCTTTAAGAACAAAGATAGAAAATCAGATGTCCTGGTCTTATAGAATTGCAATAAAAAATCAGAATGTTCTGATCTTATACAATTACAACGAAAAATCAGAATGTTCTAATCATGCATATATAATTACAATGACAAAATCAGAATATTCGGATTTTGCTTTAAGAACAAAGATAGAAAATCAGATGTTCTGGTCTTATAGAATTGCAATAAAAAATCAGAATGTTCTCATCTTGTATAATTACAATGACAAAATCAGAAAGTTCTGATTTTGTTTTAATTACAAAGCAAGAAATCAGAAAGTTCTGAACTTGTAATACAATGACAAAATCAGAATATGCTGATTTTGCTTTAATAACAAAGATAGAAAATCAGATGTTCTGGTTTTTCCTTAAATCAGAAATTCTGATTTTGTTTTAATTACAAAGCATGAAATCAGAAAGTTCTGATCTTATAGAATTACAATGAAAAATCAGAAAATTCTGATTTTGTTTTAATTACAAAGCAAGAAATCAGAAAGTTCTGAACTTGTATAATTACAATGACAAAATCAGAATATTCGGATTTTGCTTTAAGAACAAAGATAGAAAATCAGATGTTCTGATCTTATAGAATTACAATGAAAAATCATAATGTTCTGATTTTGTTTTAATTACAAAGCAAGAAATCAGAAAGTTCTGATCTTATACAATTACAACGAAAAATCAGAATGTTCTAATCATGCATATATAATTACAATGACAAAATCAGAATATTCGGATTTTGCTTTAAGAACAAAGATAGAAAATCAGATGTTCTGGTCTTATAGAATTGCAATAAAAAATCAGAATGTTCTGATCTTATAGAATTACAATGAAAAATCAGAAAGTTCTGATTTTGTTTTAATTACAAAGCAAGAATCAGAAAGTTCTGAACTTGTATAATTACAATGACAAAATCAGAATATTTGGATTTTGCTTTAAGAACAAAGATAGAAAATCAGATGTCCTGGTCTTGCCCGAATGCCCCCCTCCCTCCTCATTCACTGACCACAATTGGTTTCTGTTGCGTCGGCTGTTCAAGTTCAGAGCGGTCGGACTGCAAAAAAAAAAAAAAAATTTTTATTATAAATTAAAAGAAAATGTATTATTTATTTAAATTATAAAAATGTTGTACCCTAGGCAAGACTTTTGCTAATTGTTCATCGGTTATCTGAATTTTTGGAGGAAATTTTAAAATATAAAGGTAATAGAATTGCAATAAAAAATCAGAATGTTCTGATCTTATAGAATTACAATGAAAAATCAGAAAGTTCTGATTTTGTTTTAATTACAAAGCAAGAAATCAGAAAGTTCTGAACTTGTATAGTTACAATGACAAAATCAGAATATTTGGATTTTGCTTTAAGAACAAAGATAGAAAATCAGATGTCCTGGTCTTATAGAATTGCAATAAAAAATCAGAATGTTCTGATCTTATACAATTACAACGAAAAATCAGAATGTTCTAATCATGCATATATAATTACAATGACAAAATCAGAATATTCGGATTTTGCTTTAAGAACAAAGATAGAAAATCAGATGTTCTGGTCTTATAGAATTGCAATAAAAAATCAGAATGTTCTCATCTTGTATAATTACAATGACAAAATCAGAATATGCTGATTTTACTTTAATAACAAAGATAGAAAATCAGATGTTCTGATTTTTCCTTAAATCAGAAATTCTGATTTTGTTTTAATTACAAAGCAAGAAATCAGAAAGTTCTGATCTTATACAATTACAACGAAAAATCAGAATGTTCTAATCATGCATATATAATTACAATGACAAAATCAGAATATTCGGATTTTGCTTTAAGAACAAAGATAGAAAATCAGATCCGAGCGGAACGGCAAAATAATACTTTCAAAAACATTTACCCCCCCCTCATTCAGTACCAAAAAAATACAGTAAAAAATCCCGGTACTCAAATGACTTTTTTTTTTAAAAATTCACAAAAGTTTTCTCCCCCACAAATGCGGGAAATTTTCCCGCAAAAACTACCCCCTCGGGCATCCCTTAATTACCCACGCTAATTAATTACCCCCCCCCCATAGGCATAGACTCATTCCCGCACTAATTTGTCACCGCGGCAACTTCAAAAGAAACCGCAACCCATCAATCACCCGCTACCCGCTACCCGCCAGGGTAACTAACTACTGTAATTACACACAAACACACCCATTCATTTCAAAAAACATCTATAGAATTGCAATAAAAAATCAGAATGTTCTGATCTTATAGAATTACAATGAAAAATCAGAAAGTTCTGATTTTGTTTTAATTACAAAGCAAGAATCAGAAAGTTCTGAACTTGTATAATTACAATGACAAAATCAGAATATTTGGATTTTGCTTTAAGAACAAAGATAGAAAATCAGATGTCCTGGTCTTATAGAATTGCAATAAAAAATCAGAATGTTCTGATCTTATAGAATTACAATGACAAAATCAGAAAGTTCTGATTTTGTTTTAATTACAAAGCAAGAAATCAGAAAGTTCTGAACTTGTATAATTACAATGACAAAATCAGAAAGTTCTGATTTTGTTTTAATTACAACGAAAAATCAGAATGTTCTAATCATGCATATATAATTACAATGACAAAATCAGAATATTCGGATTTTGCTTTAAGAACAAAGATAGAAAATCAGATGTTCTGGTCTTATAGAATTGCAATAAAAAATCAGAATGTTCTCATCTTGTATAATTACAATGACAAAATCAGAAAGTTCTGATTTTGTTTTAATTACAAAGCAAGAAATCAGAAAGTTCTGAACTTGTATAATTACAATGACAAAATCAGAAAGTTCTGATTTTGTTTTAATTACAAAGCAAGAAATCAGAAAGTTCTGATCTTATAGAATTACAATGAAAAATCAGAATGTTCTGATCTTGTATAATTAGAATGACAAATCAGAAAGTTCTCATCTTGTATAATTACAATGACAAAATCAGAAAGTTCTGATTTTGTTTTAATTACAAAGCAAGAAATCAGAAAGTTCTGATCTTATACAATTACAACGAAAAATCAGAATATTCGGATTTTGCTTTAAGAACAAAGATAGAAAATCAGATGTTCTGATCTTATAGAATTACAATGAAAAATCATAATGTTCTGATTTTGTTTTAATTACAAAGCAAGAAATCAGAAAGTTCTGATCTTATACAATTACAACGAAAAATCAGAATGTTCTAATCATGCATATATAATTACAATGACAAAATCAGAATATTCGGATTTTGCTTTAAGAACAAAGATAGAAAATCAGATGTTCTGGTCTTATAGAATTGCAATAAAAAATCAGAATGTTCTGATCTTATAGAATTACAATGAAAAATCAGAAAGTTCTGATTTTGTTTTAATTACAAAGCAAGAATCAGAAAGTTCTGAACTTGTATAATTACAATGACAAAATCAGAATATTTGGATTTTGCTTTAAGAACAAAGATAGAAAATCAGATGTCCTGGTCTTATAGAATTGCAATAAAAAATCAGAATGTTCTGATCTTATAGAATTACAATGACAAAATCAGAAAGTTCTGATTTTGTTTTAATTACAAAGCAAGAAATCAGAAAGTTCTGAACTTGTATAATTACAATGACAAAATCAGAAAGTTCTGATTTTGTTTTAATTACAACGAAAAATCAGAATGTTCTAATCATGCATATATAATTACAATGACAAAATCAGAATATTCGGATTTTGCTTTAAGAACAAAGATAGAAAATCAGATGTTCTGGTCTTATAGAATTGCAATAAAAAATCAGAATGTTCTCATCTTGTATAATTACAATGACAAAATCAGAAAGTTCTGATTTTGTTTTAATTACAAAGCAAGAAATCAGAAAGTTCTGAACTTGTATAATTACAATGACAAAATCAGAAAGTTCTGATTTTGTTTTAATTTACAAAGCAAGAAATCAGAAAGTTCTGATCTTATAGAATTACAATGAAAAATCAGAATGTTCTGATCTTGTATAATTAGAATGACAAATCAGAAAGTTCTCATCTTGTATAATTACAATGACAAAATCAGAAAGTTCTAATCATGCATATATAATTACAATGACAAAATCAGAATATTCGGATTTTGCTTTAAGAACAAAGATAGAAAATCAGATGTTCTGGTCTTATAGAATTGCAATAAAAAATCAGATGTTCTGATCTTATAGAATTACAATGAAAAATCATAATGTTCTGATTTTGTTTTAATTACAAAGCAAGAAATCAGAAAGTTCTGATCTTATACAATTACAACGAAAAATCAGAATGTTCTAATCATGCATATATAATTACAATGACAAAATGGTTTTGCCCCTCGATCTCGATCGGCCACTTTGTTCGGAAGTGCTGGGCTTGTCGATGGTGGCATTGCTCCTCGGTCTCGATCGGCCACTTTGTTCGGAAGTACTGGGCTTGTCGATGGTGGCATTGCTGCTTGATTGTCCGGCGCTGTGCGTTCGTCCACCGCGCATCTCCAGAGCTGTAATCATAAAATGTATTTATAAATATGATTAAAAAATACAAAGATAGAAAATCAGATGTCCTGGTCTTATAGAATTGCAATAAAAAATCAGAATGTTCTGATCTTATAGAATTACAATGACAAAATCAGAAAGTTCTGATTTTGTTTTAATTACAAAGCAAGAAATCAGAAAGTTCTGAACTTGTATAATTACAATGACAAAATCAGAAAGTTCTGATTTTGTTTTAATTACAACGAAAAATCAGAATGTTCTAATCATGCATATATAATTACAATGACAAAATCAGAATATTCGGATTTTGCTTTAAGAACAAAGATAGAAAATCAGATGTTCTGGTCTTATAGAATTGCAATAAAAAATCAGAATGTTCTCATCTTGTATAATTACAATGACAAAATCAGAAAGTTCTGATTTTGTTTTAATTACAAAGCAAGAAATCAGAAAGTTCTGAACTTGTATAATTACAATGACAAAATCAGAAAGTTCTGATTTTGTTTTAATTACAAAGCAAGAAATCAGAAAGTTCTGATCTTATAGAATTACAATGAAAAATCAGAATGTTCTGATCTTGTATAATTAGAATGACAAATCAGAAAGTTCTCATCTTGTATAATTACAATGACAAAATCAGAAAGTTCTGATTTTGTTTTAATTACAAAGCAAGAAATCAGAAAGTTGTGATCTTATACAATTACAACGAAAAATCAGAATATTCGATTTTGCTTTAAGAACAAAGATAGAAAATCAGATGTTCTGGTCTTATAGAATTGCAATAAAAAATCAGAATGTTCTGATCTTATAGAATTACAATGAAAAATCATAATGTTCTGATTTTGTTTTAATTACAAAGCATGAAATCAGAAAGTTCTGATCTTGTATAATTAGAATGACAAATCAGAAAGTTCTCATCTTGTATAATTACAATGACAAAATCAGAAAGTTCTGATTTTGTTTTAATTACAAAGCAAGAAATCAGAAAGTTCTGAACTTGTATAATTACAATGACAAAATCAGAATATGCTGATTTTGCTTTAATAACAAAGATAGAAAATCAGATGTTCTGGTTTTTCCTTAAATCAGAAATTCTGATCTTGTACAATTACAATGATAAAATCAGAATGTTCTGATCTTGTAAAATTACACTAAAAATCAGAAAGTTCTGATTTTGTTTTAATTACAAAGCAAGAAATCAGAAAGTTCTGAACTTGTATAATTACAATGACAAAATCAGAATATGCTGATTTTGCTTTAATAACAAAGATAGAAAATCAGATGTTCTGGTTTTTCCTTAAATCAGAAATTCTGATCTTGTACAATTACAATGATAAAATCAGAATGTTCTGATCTTATAGAATTACAATGAAAAATCATAATGTTCTGATTTTGTTTTAATTACAAAGCAAGAAATCAGAAAGTTCTGGTCTTATAGAATTGCAATAAAAAATCAGAATGTTCTGATTGCTGTGTGGCAATGTGTCGGTGGCGGGCCGCCTCGCTTGGTTGGTTCGCTGCGCCAACGGGGGATGCACGCTCGTGGGGCGACCTAACGGCTGTGCTGGCGTCTGTGCGTCGTTGAGCGGTTGTTGTGGCAGGCACATAACACAAAGAGAGCATTCACAATAAAAGCCCACATAATGACATTAAACACTGGTGTTACAACAGCGGTTATTACAAGGGTTCGCAGATCTGAGGCTTTAGCCTCATTTTGTGGTTTTTTGATAGGCCAATGAGGCTAAATTTTCAAAATGAGGCTTTTTGTGGTTTTTTGTTAAATTTTCCAAAAAACCTTTTTTAATGAAAATCTGCTAAAAATATGGTCAAAATTCTCAATTTTTCCCCCGGCGGCGCCTATCGGCACCGCCGGACCCTAAAAATCCTTTATTTTCTTAAAATTTTTGCTTAAAATTGCAAAATTTGGCCATTTTTGTGGGCAAATTCTGTTAACAAATCACATTAAAAATTACAAAAATTTTCCCGGCGGTGCCTATCGGCACCGCCGGACCCCGTGTCCCCCAAAAGTTTTTTGGAAAAAGCGCCGCAAAAAAGTCAACTTCGTTTTTCATGTTCAGAATTTCACAAAATGCTTAGTTCTAAGAAAAAATTGCAATTGATCATGGACAATAAAAAATATCACATTGAACATTTTAATGTGTTTTGAATAAAGGATGGGGTGGGGAGGGAAGAGATGGTGACAAAATTTATCACAAGCAAAAGAACTGAAATGGAAATTGTTTGGGCATTTGAAGCATACATAAAAAAGGGGTGGGTCGGAAAACATTTTTGCGAAGGGGGGTCGGGCCGCCCGATTTTATAAAAAATATTTTAAAGAGACTGCAACAAAACTACACAATGACAATTAAAGGAAATATTCAGAAGATTAAATTTAAAAAATTATAAAATAAATAAACATTTTTTAAAAGTGTGCCAATTTTGGCGGATGTTTTTGTGAAGTAATAAATTTTTTATTGAAAAACAAAAACTATGACTTTCAATAATAAAAAATCAATGTAAATATTTTCTTTGTCGACCAATTCAATTAAAAAATTAATTTGCCGATAACTTATTTAAAAATTTTAACAATTATGAATTAATTCATACATCAAATAGTAAAAAATTAGTGTAGAATACGACCCATTATTAATCAGAAGCCCCTATTTTCGGTTTTTTGGTTATTTCGGTTAAGGAAAAATTTTTTCCAAGCTAAAATTAAAAAATTTATTTCTATTACCCCTGATAAAAAGAATGCAAACACCAAAATGATGATGATTATAAATTCAAAATTGGCAAGTTTTTCTTAAAATTAAAATTAATTTTTAATGGGACAAGCAAAATCCTCCGCCGTCATTTCTTCTGCCGAATTCGTGAAAAGCGGCAGAAACAATCGCCGCATTAATTTATGGCTTTGGAAGGTGACGGCATAAATAATGAGTGATAAATAGAGACCGGATTTTTATGTGCTAAAAATCCTGAAATATGTAATAAAATATGTGCTAAAAAATGCTGAAATATGTGCTAAAAACCCCCAAAAATGCCAAAATATGTGCTAAAATATGTGTTAAAAATTGAAAAAATAAGTGTGTTTTTGCATAAAAATTCCCAAAAATCTCATTCTTTATCATTTTTAGCCCATACAACGCAAATCAAATACATTTCGAAGTGTTTGGGGTAAAATTGTCTTTTTTTGATAAATCATTTCTATAAATTGAAAGTTCCAGCAGAGAACTTCGAAATCCAATGACGAATTAATTAATTCGAGATTTCATTAGTTTCTACAATCGAAGAAAAAATTTTTTAATTTGAAAATTATGTTAATAATTAGGAAAAAAGTCGATTTTTAGGGGTGTATTTTTCAATTTTCTTGTATTTTTATTGCAATTTTTCTCAAAAATGCCAAAATATGTGCCAAACCCCAAAATATGTGCTAACATATTTTATGTGCCAAAACGCCAAAATATGTGTTTTTATGTTTTTATAAGTCGCTCTAAATCAAAAATTGTTCGGAGATAATGCTATTTTTGGGCTTCTCTCGCCATAACTAAGCCGCAAAAAAAATATGTAAAAACATAAAAATCCGGTCTCTAGTGATAAATCTTAATAGTACTTAAAACATTTTAAATTAAAACTGGACAAATTGCTTTTATTAACAACTATAATGAGCATTTACCGTATTATCTCTAATTATCACCCCGGGGGGATTATTGTTCAACCTCAGAAAGGGGGGGGGGAGATTATTAGATACGGGGCGATAAATGGAGACGGGGGGAATTATTTTTTGACTGATTTTTTAGTGAAAAATTTTTGAAATTTTTTTGAACATGTCGCCAAAAAATGTAATCGCGTCAAAAAAAATCATTTTTTGTTGCATTTTTGTTAAAAACTAGCGGGGTCAGCGCCTTCGGCGCATCCCCCGCTAGGCAGTACGATTGTGTTATAGAATTATGAATGATAAAATCGACTGGCTCGGCCGCTTCGCGCCCTCGCATCATTTTCTTGGCTTTTCTCCAATCTCTGGGACTCAACCCACCAGCAATTCAATCTCTGGGACTCAATTCTCCGGCATTCCAAACACTGGGACTCAAATCTCCGGCATTCCAATCTCTGGGACTCAAATCTGCGGCACTCTAAACATTGGGACTCAACCCACCAACTTTCAATGACATTCCAATCACTGAAACTAAACCCACCAGTATTTCAATCTCTGGGACTCAAATCTCCGGCATTACAAACACTGGGACTCAACCCACCAACTTTCAATGACATTCCAATCACTGAAACTAAACCCACCAGCATTTCAATCTATGGGACTCAAATCTCCGGCATTACAAACACTGGGACTCAACCTCAGCAAATTTCTTTAGCATTTTTAACTTTTTGTGTGCCTTGGGATGTTGAACAGTTGGGGAGGGCTCGGCCGCTTCGCGGCCTCGTACGGGGGCCTTCGGCCCCCCCCCCCAACAATTTTTTGCGCCAAAGGTACTCGCTCGGCCGCTTCGCGGCCTCGTACTGGGGCCTTCGGCCCCCCCACAATTTTCTGCGCCAATCCACCATAATTTAATCACTGGGACTCAACCCACCAACATTCCAATCAACGGGACTCAACCCTCCAGCATTTCAATCATTGGGACTCAATTCTCCCGAATTCAAATCAGTGGGACTCAACCCACCAACATTCCAATCAACAGGACTCAACCCTCCAGCATTCAATCACTGGGACTCAACCCACCAACATTCCAATCAACAGGACTCAACCCTCCAGCATTTCAATCAGTGGGACTCAATCCACCAACATTCCAATCAACGGGACTCAATCCACCAGCATTTCAATCAGTGGGACTCAATCCACCAACATTCCAATCGCCGGGACTCAATCCACCAGCATTTCAATCAGTGGGACTCAATCCACCAACATTCCAATCAACGGGACTCAATCCACCAGCATTTCAATCAGTGGGACTCAATCCACCAACATTCCAATCAACGGGACTCAATCCACCAGCATTTCAATCAGTGGGACTCAATCACCAACATTCCAATCAACGGGACTCAATCCACCAGCATTTCAATCAGTGGGACTCAATCCACCAACATTCCAATCGCCGGGACTCAACCCACCAACATTCCAATCAACGGGACTCAACCCTCCAGCATTTCAATCATTGGGACTCAATTCTCCCGAATTCAAATCAGTGGGACTCAACCCACCAACATTCCAATCAACAGGACTCAACCCTCCAGCATTTCAATCAGTGGGACTCAATCCACCAACATTCCAATCAACGGGACTCAATCCACCAGCATTTCAATCAGTGGGACTCAATCCACCAACATTCCAATCGCCGGGACTCAATCCACCAGCATTTCAATCAGTGGGACTCAACCCTCCAGCATTCAATCACTGGGACTCAACCCACCAACATTCCAATCAAAAGGACTCAACCCTCCAGCATTCCAATCGCCGGGACTCAACCTCAGCAAATTTCTTTAGCATTTTTAACTTTTTGTGTGCCTTGGGATGTTGAACAGTTGGGGAGGGCTCGGCCGCTTCGCGGCCTCGTACGGGGGCCTTCGGCCCCCCCCCCCAACAATTTTTTGCGCCAAAGGTACTCGCTCGGCCGCTTCGCGGCCTCGTACTGGGGCCTTCGGCCCCCCCACAATTTTCTGCGCCAATCCACCATAATTTAATCACTGGGACTCAACCCACCATCATTTAATCACTGGGACTCAACCCACCAACATTCCAATCAACGGGACTCAACCCTCCAGCATTTCAATCAACGGGACTCAATCCACCAACATTTCAATCACTGGGACTCAATCTCATCAATCCTTCAGCAACACAATTACCGGGACTCAGTTCTCCGACATTTCAATCACCGGAACTCAACCTCAGCAACGGAATACAGAACTATTTAAAAGGAATCCAGAAATTGAAATATAACCCATAAATCAAAACACTGGTGTACATTTATATTGCTTTTTCTATCCATCAAAGGATTTTTCTTTCATTTTTTATTACTATCATAACATGCTTTTTATTCAAAACAAATATCAAAAACCAAATCAGATTCTTTTCATATTATAAGCAAGGAAAAGTACAAAAAACTTTTTTAAGTAACAAACCTTTTTCATTCAAACAAATTCTAATGCATTTTTTAACCAAAAATTCTCCATTATCGTTTACATAAGCAAAACAAAAGCTTTCACATCAAAATCAAATCAATTAACAAAAACAAAATTTAGACAAAAAAATAATGATAAACAGCAAAACCACAAATTTTTTCTTACACACAAAAACAGAACATTCATATACCGGATTTTCCACTCAAACAAACAGAAAAATGTGCTCATTATTTTATTAATTATTTTATATAATAAAAGATGGGTTATAAATAAGGAAGGGATGCGAGACAAATTTCCCATTATCTCTCCCTTTCCTTTCTTTTACTCTCTTTTCTTTTCCATTGCAATTTACTCTCTTTTTTTCCCACTCCCTCCTTCTCCCACACACACGCACGCGTCCAACAGACTGCTGCTGCACAGCAGCCACAGCAGCACGCGTCTGTTCACTGTCTGCCCCTCCCATCTGCCGCTGCCCGCATAGACAGACAGTCATACAGTGCACTATTTCCCACCATCCCTCCCTCTAACCTCTACATCCTAGGAGGAGAAATCTTTTACCTTCTTTTTCTGTGCTATTTCTTTTGCCTTCTTCTTCTTCTTAACTATTTATTTTCGTCTCTTTTCTTTATATTCTCTTCTTTTCAAAACAATTTCTTTTCATCTCTTTTCAAACTCATTTTTAACGCAAAACTCAAACAAAACGCCACACAAATTCAAACACGGACACATACAAACACTCAACTTTATTATATAGGATTTCTGAATTTTGTGGGAAAAATTTGAAAAATTGCAAAAATATTTACAAAACATTAACAAAACCCCCGAAAATATTCAAATACGAATATGAATCTTTCAGAAAATTCTGAATTTGTTTTAAGAAATGTACGCTAATTTTTAGAAATTAATAACTCGCTTCAGGGTTGGACAATATTAGTGGATAAAGCTTAAAAATAAAGAAAAATCTGTAATTTTTTGCATTACAAGAGGTATATTATTTTATATTTTTATCTCGAATTTTCTCCTTTTATTTGCAAATACATTTTCATTTTCTTCATTTTTCTTCCATTTTCGTTATTCAGACAATTTGCTTTTGTTCCGATCTTGCGAATTATGATACGTCTCAAAAGCGTCAATTCCCTTTTGCCATCGAAATGCGCATCCACCAACGCATTGAAACGGGACGAAAGAAGTGCCAATTTTTGAAGAAAATTGAGCTAAAAATCGAAAATTTTCTATTTTTTGGATATTTTTGGCATAAATTTTAATTTTTTTTCAAAAAGATAAATATTTTCCTTTATTTTTGGCTATGAAAACTGAATTCATTTTTCTCTTCGTTTATGCCGTCTTTAGTCGATTCCGACTGTTTTTGAGCAATTTTGAGTTTGGGCCCTATGACCAATATTTACCGACAAATCTTTAAAAAAAGAACATTTTAAATTAAAGAATTCAATGTTTACTCATCTTTTAACCCATCATTTTCTGGTGTAAAAGTCACAAAAAACCCAAACAATCACCTAAATGTATTCAAACGAAAGAAGCAACAAATAAATATGAGATGCAATTATGTATCCGATCATTTTCCATTCATAATGATTAGGGCAGGTAATTATATGCACATAAAATCTTAAAACATGCGCATGAAATATACACCAAACATAAAAAGTGAAAAATATGCACATAAATTTTTCCAAATTGGGGGAAAAATTTTCACAAATTATTCAATTTATTAAATTTATGCTAAAAATCTCGAAAATAGCTAAATATAATATGAATGAGCATTTTAGAACCAATAATATCAAAATAAAAATAAAATTTTGAAGAAAATTGAGTAAAAAAAAGGAGAATTTTAAATTTTCTGACTGTTTTGCCATAAATTTCCATTTTTAAAAAAGTTAAAATTTTTATTAATATTGTATTTTCGAAAAACCCAAAAATGATATTTTTGAAATCTTTTTCAGTCCTTTGAGGTCAAAATGGCCGCTTTAATAGAGGGGGCCGTTTTAATAGAGGATTTGTTGAAAAAATGTCCAAATATGCAGACAAAATATGCACAAATATGCAAATATGCACATAAATCGCGAATATGCATAAATATGCAAAATATGCATATGGAAATACGTCCTAGAAGCTTCAAACAAAGCTAAAAACATGTTTTTCGTACGTTTCAGGCCTCCCACAGTTCAGGAAAAAAATATGCATGTGCATATATCAGAACACACCCAACTGAAATGCGGGAAAACTAATTAATTAGGAATTTGAAAGTTTAAAATCTTTCTTGCCGTCGGCTCTTCGTTTTCATTGCCACGCGGAGACTTCGCCGATTTCCAAATGTCACAAATGAACCCAACGGTTTCTGTTTCTTTGTATCAGTTGGAGAAATGGGGCGATGGTCAACGGAGGAAAGTTTTTCCTTTTTTTTTGACGGGTGCCATTTAGAAAATAACAGTAATTTAGCCTAAAATAAGGAAAATTTTTTGAAAAATAACCAAAAATAAGCATGGAAGAATTGTGTTTCATTCATTTATATATTCATGTGAAGTTAAAATCAGTGGTTATGAATTCAATCAAAACTCATTAGCTTTGCGGCAATTTGAATCCGCGACTTTTATAGCCTATCATTTCCGATGCAAAAGTTACAAAAAATCCAAACAATCACTTACATAAATGTATTCAAACGAAAGAAGCAACAAATAAATGTGAAATGCAATCAACAGATCAATTTACATCCATAATTATTGATCAGAATTTCTCATTTATCACTAATTCCTTCACTTTTTCTTCCGCTGTCCGCTGGGCCCGGGATTCATTTTCATACGACTTTTTGCGTTCATTTGACCCGTCTCTGGTGGAGACAATGGCCTGAATTAAGTTTTTTAAATTACTTTAAACAAAAGAAAATGGTGTTTCCAATCATCCAAATTCATTCAACGTAAAGTCGACATTGTTCAAATTATCCGTCTTTTTGTCCTCCCATTGAATCATCGCCCCAATTTGGCATCGTTTCATTACCCATCGCTCTTTCCATTCGTATTCTACATGCACATTTCCGTCAGTTGACAAAGAAAAAAGTTATAGATCGAAAACTGGGCTGGGGCCGAACCGTGCGGGGCCGAACTGAGCCGGTCCGGTAGCCGGCCGAAGAAATGGTGGCACGGAGAAATGCCTAAACATGGGAAACGAAAAGCAAATGGTATCTAATCCAAAATTTTACTTAAAAATGACCACACCTCTGAAATTGATTGTTAACCAATTTAATTGTTCTTGACATATAACCAGAACAACTCAATTGCTTTGGCTTTCCATCGCTTCTCGGAATTTGCAACCATTTGGTCAATGCTTGGCCAGCCTTTGCATTTGGCCCTTTTGCATCACCAAGGGCAACAAATCATTGGAATTGATTGAATTGATATCGTAAAGAATTGTCGGCGCAGTGTAGCGAAACAAATTTTAAAGATGAAGACCCTTTGCAAAATTCAAATGGCGAATGTTTGGCGCAAAAATGGGCCAAATTCCACGGGCAAAAGCATTCCAAAATGGCTGGACATTCTTGGCTTTATAGGAGAAATGCGGCACGTGCAAATCCAAATTGATGCCTTTGTCAAAAATTTGCTAATTGGCACGGAGAAATGTGATGACGGAATGGTCAATGTAACTGAAAGGCAATCCTTTATCACATCCCAGGTTAAAATAAGTCAAAAATTCTTTAAAAAATAATAATTTTAAAAATCATCTTTTTCATATATTTTCCCCGTCTTTTTTCTGCTTTTCCGTCAAAAGTGTATGCCTTGCTCTACCGTTTAGTAAACTATTTTTCTCGATCTTCAATGTTTTAATGAGCAAAAAAAGATGAAGGACCAACGGACAAAGGACACACAAAATAATAATTTAACTAAAATATATTTTTTGGCGAAATCAAATCTTAATCTGTTAAGATTAGTTTTTTTGATCATATAAGTCATATAGCATTTTTCTCACAGTCCAAATTGAGTAAATTAGTCACAGTTTATTTTTTAATCTTTTTAAAATTCAAATTATTATTTTGTTGGTTCTTTGTCTGTTGGTCGGTCCTTTGTCTTTGTGGGTCCTTTGTCTGTGGGTAAAAGAACGGCGATTGTCAGGGGAAAACTTTTGCTTTTTTTTCTTACGGGCGATGCCATTAAAAAATAAATTTGCCTAAATGGAAATTTTTGTATGAAAAGAAACTAATGAAATTTAATATATATTGGATTGTGAAAATATAAAATAGGAAGGTCTGAAGCTTAATAATGCCATCAACATTAATGAGCAAAAATGAGCACAAAAATATCAGATCCATCACAATTTGTCCGTTCAATACTTCACAATTATATTTCACTGCTTAAAGTTAAATAAGCAACCAGCAGGACAAATGGGAATCGTTATGTCTCCGGATTTAGGGCTTTAAGCCATTTTAAACTACCGATTAAAAGCATTGACAAAATAAATGTGCATTAAAAAGTGGAACTAAGTTTGGCCCAATAAAATCGATCGGTGCAATTATTCATTTGGTTTGCCATAGGCAAAGAAAGGGAGGCAATTTGAGTAGGATAAGGGATAAAGACGGCACAAAACATGGAAATGAATGGCATATGCCATAGAGGTGAGACTGGGAATGGATAATTTAGCTCGGAATGGAACAAACTGATAAACAGATTTATGTGGGGGATTGTGTTAGAAAGTAGGGCAAAACTTAACATTATGCAAAAAATATGAAAATTTGAATGCATGCGAACGGATACAGCACAAATGGTGAAAGGAACAAAATGCAAATGAGATGGGGATAGATTAAAAAGCAAATATTATTTTTTAAATGTTCCAACAACAAAATGCAGATGGGGTGGAGATCAGGGGTGGGCGAAGCTCGGCTTAGCACTCGAAGCCGAAGCCGAAGGCGAAGGCCAATTTTTATTCGAAGGCGAAGTCCGAAGCTCGAAGCCAAAAAAACCCGAAGTTTTCGAAGCCGAAGTTTTTTCAATTTTTTTTTAATTCCAAAAGTTTTAATTTTGGTTCAATATCAAATTTAATCAAATGACAGACGGCTAGAGATCAACCAATCCTTTTAATAAAATAAATATATTGAACTTTTTGACCAAAATGTATTTAGAAATTTTAAACTTTTATAAATTCTTAGAGCATTCACGGTTTTTGATGATTCAATTTAAAAATAAAATGGAACTTTTGGGTACCGGCGACGCCGGTAGGCGCCGCCGGGAAATTTTTTTGAAATTTTTACCTGCTTCTTAAATGTTTTACACCAAAAAATTGTCAATTTGTGCCTTTTTGAACCAAAAATTTAAAAACATTAATCGGATTACAAGGAAAAAATCGTCTTGCTTTTTAGATGTAGATTTAACTTTAAAAAAATTATAACGGAATTGTTAAATTTGCAGTGAATTTCCTTTCGAAAAAGGGAATAATTTTGAAAAATTAGAAGAAAAACAAATACTTGGATGGGAAGTGATCCAAAGCAAAATTAAGGAATAGAACCAAGAGCGTAACCGGCTTAACCATGTATTTGACAAATTAAAAAGCAAAAAGTTAATAAATATAATAAATTTTGTTTGCCAAAAACCATTTATTAGGGGTGCCTTTTTCACATCGAAAACTCGATCGTTAGGGGTGTATTTTTCCCGAAACTTCGGGTAAATTACCCGAAGCCGAAGCATGAAGGTCGAAGCTCAAAAAACCGAAGTTTTCGAAGCCGAAGTTTCGCCCACCCCTGGTGTGATCAGCGGAGCTGTGTTCTCATATGGGACCGATTCCGTCTTAGTGCCGTCTCAAATATTTTGGACCAAAAAAATGTTAATTAATTATGGAATTCTGTTTATGAAAACGAAAATAATTTTTTGAAAAAAGGAATAAGATGCCTGCAATTAACAATAAAAAATCATTTTGATCCATTTGATAATGCTTTGAAATGTGTCTCCTCTATACCAGGGATGGTATGGAATTCCGACTTCAGAGTTCCGAAAATTACTGGGGCCTCGGAATGCCATTCTTTGTCTCTACCCCTCATATGTAAGAAATTGACAGTGAAAACAGAGAAAGACGGATTATTAAGTGTATTGAAAAAAAATTTTTCCATTATTTTTCGGGGGATTACAACTGAAAAAGAGCCAAATCGACAAAAGGTGCCATAAATGCCAAAAAAAAGCGTGAAAAACAATTCTAAGATTTTCGGGTGGGGGCTTTATATCAAAAAAGAACGAAATAATTATTTTTATCGGAAGAAATTATCAAAATTATAGAACGAGCAAAAATGGCCATCAAAAATAGATCAGCAAATCAATTTGACCATTCAATAAGCTCCAAAAAGGTTTCACTTCCGCACAGTTCGGCATTCTTTTCCGCCGCTTTTTATTCTTCTTTTGATTGTGGAGATAATGGCCTAAATTAAACGTTTTGACCGACCCTGAAAATGCCAAAATGTAATTTAACACTAGGGAAGGAATTTTTAGGGCCAAAAAATTCCAAATTGCTAATTGCTAACATAAACTGGCCCCCTCTTTCAACTTAAATTGTTAAATTTGAGCTCTACTGCATTTTAAGCGTCCAAATGACTGTTAGGTATTCCAATGATTCAGTTTCTTTGGCCATAACTTTTCTTACTCGGACAATACCTACATTCTTGGTATCAAACAAAAGCTTTAAGTCTATAAGTCCATTCATCTAAACTCAGATAACCTCAAAAACAATTTCCTCAACTCAGTACCAAAGGACAGATCGCACCCCTGCTTTTAATGCATATTTGTTTTTGACTTTTTAAAGTGCCTATTTCATTATTTTTTGTGCCTTAAAAAGGAAGCCCTACTTCTTATTAAATTAAATTTTTCCTATAAAAATGTTTTTATGCAATATTGGGTCTGGGACCAATGATTGCTATTTTCCAAATTTTTCAACAAATAGGACATTTCTGCAACTGTTTGAGATGACAAGTTATGGATGCCGTTATAACGAGACAATGGTGCTTTCTTGAGCAATTTTTTCGATTGATTTCTCAAGCTTTAACCCTACGAATATTGTCATTAGCTATTTTGTTCCTTTTCGTTCATTTGAATCGATTTTCTTGCAAAGTGTGAACTTTCTTGAAAATTTATTTTCGACTTGTTTTAGATTCGAAATACTCAATTTTTCGCATTTGATTCACAATTGAAAAATCAATGATTACTCGTCATTGATGAGTGTTTAATGCTTTTTGGTGTGTTCTGAACTAACTTTAAATTTTAAAAATTCAAAAAGAGGTTCCGTCGGTGCCGACAATTTTTGATTGAATTTCTCCAAAATTAACCGTAAGAAAACAACTGGCGTTTGGCTGTTTGGTTCTTTTTCGTTAAAAAGCAATGGGTTTTAAATGTAACAATATTTTTGCTTTGTTTTGCCCGTATTTCTGAATTTTTGAACTATTTCTTATTAAGCGAATGCTTTGTAAACAAGGGTGTTGAAACACTGAAAAAAAAACTGCCTTTCGTTATTATTGTTCCTAATAAACGAAAAGAATAAGTTTCTTAAATTTAATGTTGTTTAAGACCTTTAAGATTGAAAAAATATTAATTTTGAATCCGATTTTAGACATAAGGAAAATGTCCGGGGCGCAAATGTCTGGACACATTATACCTAGTATTTTCAAAATTTTCAATAAATTTGTATAAAAAGAGAGCTGTTTTCAAGACTACCTATTTTAGAGTGCAAATTATTGACCAGTAAATTTTAAAATTAATTACAGACATAAATGCAAAAAAAAACAAAAACAAATTCCAGAAAATTCCTTCAAATTTGTATGTGTGAATGCAATCGTCACCATTTTTCTCCCTCGCCGGCCGCAATTGTTTTTCTTTCATCTGGCCAATCTTGCTGATAAAAAAACGAAAAAAAAACATAAATTCACATAAAAATTTCTATAGTTGTTTTTAATTTGTTAAAAAATTGAAAAAATGTACGAAACTAGGTGAAATGACAAGAATCCAACAAAAATGAATAAAAAATCGTTTTCATGCATTTTTGCGGTATTGGCCCCCCCGTCGGGGAAATTTTGAAAATTTGAGTGTGATTTGCTAACAAGATTTTGTCCAAAAAAGTCAAATCATTTGTTAATTTACTGGTCTAATGCTGTTTTAGAAATAAAGAAAAAATATTTTTAATGTAAGAAAATTTTCTTTCAATTAAATTCAATTAAAATAATTTTAAAAAATGTGAAAACTCTCCTATCCCAATGAGGGATTGGACTTAAGGGAGAAACAATGAAAGACAGAAGGCTTAACCATTAGGCTACTTATATGTGTGTAATTCAACACAGAAATGAATTTATTTATTTAATTTTTTCTCAAAAATTTCTCTTTTCTTACCAATTTCCTATTTTCTTCTCAACAAAAAATTCCCTATATAAAATGTCATTCACGGATTAAAATCACGGAAAAATTGAAAAAATCCGTGAGCCGTGATCACGGCCAGCCCTCTTGTTGAATAATCATTTTAGAAAAATACAAAATAAAAGTAAAATTTATTTATTTTGAAGATTGTAAATTATATTGGCGAAAAACGTAAAAATAAGTTTTAGATACCCTCAAAAATTCCAAAAATATGTATATATTTAATTTGCTTAAATAAATTAAAAATATAACAAAAACTACAACAACAAAAAAACGGATTTAAACTAGAGTGCCACGGGACCGGGAATTTTGGGCAAACCCGGGACCGGGACCTTTTCGGGTTGAAAACCCGGGAATTTTTGGCTGGGAAAACCGGGACTAGTCCCGGTCCCGGTCAAAACCGGGACCTTGGTACTCAGTTGTCCGCTACCAGGTCCCGGTCCCGTGGCACTCTAATTTAAACCCTTAATACTGTCAAATTTTATCAATTTCGCCAAAAATTCAAAAAATCCAATTTTCGGGGTATATTTTTTTGCTATTTTCAAAAATTCACCAGAGCAGTACGATTCACAGCAGATCACCCAATCCGATTTTTATGCATACGGGTACAACAGATATGCAATGGAATAACAACAATTTACCAAGAAATGTGTAATCCGATTTATCTCATATATCTTCAATCGTATCGTTTCATCTATGTTTTATTGGCATCAGCATCGTTCCATTTGTCTCTGCTTATTGTTCACATGACGGCACTTCCGTTCTTCTGCTTCTGCTGATGAATGATCACATTGGCACACTCCGTGGCGACATCATTGCGCAATTTTTGGTGCTGGACTTCGGCAGCGGTTGATGCACACATAGGTCGTTTTTTCAGCAGCGAATTCATGAAGAAAAACTCGAAGACAGACAAACACACCATGACGATGCAGATCACCTTAGAAGAGTCAAATTTGGAAAAAGATACGGCACAAAGCGGCAACAAAACCAAACTCACCAAAGTGACCAACGGCACATTTGTGTGATCCGCTTGGAAGTTGACGCAAGACCAGAAGCCAGTCCAATCGAGCAGCAATTTGGATGAGGTCACAGCAGATAAACTCCAGCAGAAGGCAGGATAGAAGGCTTGGAAACAGACCTTAAAAATAATTAAACAATGGGATCAAAAATCACTCGGATTTCGACTGAAAAGCAATTTTAGCCCGATTTTTCCGATTAAATTGTTGTGGCCATGCATTGCGCTCGCTCACTTCATATTCTTCCACAGAGAGTAGCAAATCCATGAAGCCACAGAAACAAACGACAAGCGTGCACAAAGCGACGATCAGTTGGCCGGAAAAAAAGAACAAAGTGTAATTCTTGAGGGGGTTTCTGTCTTTGCCAATCGAGTCAAACGGCGTAATCTGAAAATAATCAAATTTTAATTCATCGTTATATTGATTTTGCTGGTTCACCGTTATCGGAATGCAATGGCGTCCAGCGGATGGCAATTTCGCGGCCAATTCGTCCATGAATTGGTGTTGCTGTTCTTCGATTGGTGGGCCATCTGTGCTGCTCATCGACAGTTGGTTGTACCATTTGTGATGGTCAAACACAGCGCCAAATTCGCCGCTTTTTGAGTTCTTTCCGATGAGCGTAAAGCTTTTGCAATGGCCCACAGAGATGTCATGGAGGAAGGCCTGAAAACCAAGCCATTGATCACTGTGTGAAACTTAAATGAATTGATAAATGAATCAACTTTTGGGTCGGCAAAAGTCCCGCAGAATTGGTGCAGTGAAAGGAGTTGCCAAATGAATGCCAAAGTGAGCACAATTTGCAACAGTTTGAAGTAGACGATCTTCTCCATGATGTCGCCACGTGAAACTACTTCCGTCTGTGGTGATAGATGAAGGAGCAGCAGAACGATGCTTTGATACAATGGGCAAATAGAAAACAATGCTAAAAATATTGACGGACGCAAAAATGAGAGCATTTTGTTCGAAGCGTTCCCTTTATATATGACCATAGCATTGTGAGTCGGTGTGTCAGAACGAATGGGGGAAAAATTAGGTAGTGGGAGGAAAGTGCATGCTATAAAAGGCAACATTTCCACTCATTTCTTCATGTAATTCATTTAACCAATTGAGCTTAAATTTTGATTGCTCATTGCATTTTGGTATTATTCGAAAGCTCATGATGAGAAGAAGTTTTTTCTAAACAAATCCTAAGCAATTTGACGATTGAAAAAAGACATGGGCATTCGAAAATTTGTTTTTCTTATAACTCATGAAATAGTGTATAAGCCAAAAAATGGCTGTATTACTGAATGCGTTATATTTTCTCAATCGGTATGCAATCAAATTTTCTCTATTAACAGAGATAAAGAAAAAGTACGCCAAAAAAAAAGAGATGTTTTTTTCTCTGCACTCTATTTATTGACACACATCTCGGTTTTTGAAACGATGTGTGCATTTATGGAAATATTAAGACTAGGGCTCTAATATTTTTAGGTTTTTACCTATTTTTCCTGAACACCCCTTGCCTGAAATGCACGAAAAACATGTTTTTTTGGGGGGGTTGTTAAGCTACTTTTCAAGTTATTAGCACCTATTTTCCGAAACGGGCCAACTGCGTTTCGCCAACTGCGTCTTAGTACTCAAAGGGTCAACTGCGTCTCAGTTGATTAAATATCAAAATTTTTAACAAAAAATTTTTTTTTAAATACAAATAAAATAGACAATAACAATCAAAGTATCATCTATTCATTTGGTAATTGCTATAAATGCCTCTAAGCATTTCATTACTCAATTTTGGTTAAATTAGTTAAAATCCCGCATATACAAAATTTGCAATGGGACTGAATGGTGTGGGGGGGGGGGGGTGGCTCCCATGGCAATGGTGGAGAACATTGGTCCCGAAATTTTTTTTTTAAGCTTAGGAAAATTATTTCTAAGGATAATCTGAAGCGATGAGCACGAATCTGGCCTTATTTTGGCTCAATTTCGAAACCTGAACCCGAATTCGAACATTTTTTTTAGACTTAAATTTTCATTTTTTTTTTGCAAATTTTGCAAAGGCATTAATTGATTTCTACAATAATATCAGTAAAACATAAGGGTTCAGATGTGCATTACGCATTCACGGGGTAGGTGTCGATAGGTCCGCCTAAAATTTTTTTTGGAATTTTTAATGAATACTTTTATCGGAGACCTCAAAAACCTGGACAATCTGAAAAATCAGGACACTTGGGAACACTGGCTTAGGCCTAAGCTTATTTTTTTATTGTCTTTGGTATCATTCGAAAGCACTAAGTCTAAATAAGGTACTATGAGAAAATGAAAAATTCTAATATCCATTTGGGACATTAAAACAATGAACAGGATAAGGATAAGTGTTATTTATCGAATTTTATAGATTTTTGGGTACTAGGTAATTGATTTTTTAACTAAGACGCAGTTGGCCCTTTTACTACTAAGACGCAGTTGGCTCAGACGCAGTTGGCCAGACGTGTTGGCCAGACGCAGTTGACCCCAAGACGCAGTTGGCTCAGACGCAGTTGGCCAGACGCGTTGGCCAGACGCAGTTGACCCCAAGACGCAGTTGGCTCAGATTAAAAAAAATCCAGAATTTAGAGACTCAGAAAATTCCAATATTCCCATTTTTGAACATAGTCATTTTTCGTGACAAAGTGCACTCAAATTTTCAAATTTTTTTTCAAAAAAATTTCACTTGGGAAAATTCCCAGTTGGTCCCGGTGCCGGCTTTTCTCGTGGTTCCGATCCCGGTCCCGGATGAAAATCGAGGTCCCGGTCCCGATTTTTCTGGTCCCGGTAAGTCCCGGTCCCGGTTTTTGTCAAAATTCCCGGTCCCGTGCAACTCTAATAATTATCTTTTTTGCTAACTTGCGATAGCCTAATATGCACGAAAATGAGTTTTTAACTTGGTTTCAAGCTTCTATCTTGAACTTTTTGTTGCATTTTTTGCCTTTTTTGCGATTATTTTAAAAAAAAATAGTAAATTTTTTGAAAATTTTACAACATTTCCTATCATATTTTATTACAATTTCCAAAATATTTTCCGGCGACGCCTATCGGCACACAAATGTATTTTTAAAGTTAAAAGTTTTTTTATAGTATTTTGTAAGCTTTTATCATTTTTTTGTCCAATTCATTCTCCTGCAAATTCTCTTTATTATAAATAAAACAATGATTTTGTGTTTAATTAATATTGTAATTATTTATTTATTTATTTTTTGTTTTTAATTTTAAATAAATTGGTTTTTTGTTTTAACATTGATTTTCTTTATTTTCATTATGAATAAATGTTGTTGACCGAATCTCCGAACAATATCTGTATGGTACAGTAGAGATGGTCAATTAGCTTGAATTTTTGCTAATTTTTTAACTATTTTATTTCAAATATTTAATTTCAACTAAGATTTTTAAAAATTCACACATTTATTAGCATCAAAATTTAGCTTAGTATAAATTTTTTAGATCTTTATGCCGACTTGGAATTGAGTTTTTGGTTGGCCCCAAGACGCAGTTGGCCCCAAGACGCAGTTGACCCCAAGACGCAGTTGGCTCAGACGCAGTTGACCCCAAGACGCAGTTGGCTCAGACGCAGTTGACCCCTACCGCCTATTTTCTAGGTTTTTATTTTTAGCATCTAAAAAACAAAAAAAATTTAAAAACTTATTTTCAGCTATTTTGGCGTTTTGCCCAAAATTTGTTAACAAAAATGCAATAAAATAGAAAAATACATCCCTAAGAATCGACCCGAAAATTTTCAAAAATACACCCCTAAGAAATGAAAAATTTCTCAAAAATTTCTCTCCAAAATTTATTTATTTATTTCTTGACAAGAATTTGTGATTTAAAAATTTTTTTAGCTCAATACTGATTTGGCCTAATTTTTTTACTTTTTTGAATAAATTTTGTTTTTTTACACCCCCTAAATTCGGAACTTTATGCCACCTATTTTTCATTTTTAGCACCTATTTTGGGGCTTTTTTAGAACCTAAAACCTACCTATTTTGGCAGTTTTTAGCACCTATAAATATCAGCCCTAATTAAGACATACCAAGTGAGAATGCAAAAGGTTGAAGAGAAAAAATGATTTATTCTTTTCAACAAAAGTTTGTTTTCAAAAATATGTAAATTTGTAACAAAGCAGAACCGATACAAAGCTTAAATAAATTCAGGGCTCCCAAATGAAATTTTTTAGACCAGCCTTTAGGAAGGATCAAATTTTTAAAAAATTTACATATATTGCAAAAAAGCGCGAGCAAAAATGATCAAATTTGCCACTTTAAAGCAGCAATATTCTGATAAAAATACACATGGCAGCCCTGAGTAAATGACATAAAAATAGCCATGCTAGTATTTATACGAATGATATAAAACATTTAATTATTTTAATCAATTTCCAAAAAATGACAACGCGGCATTTTCTTGGTTAGCTTGGCACCCAGAACTGCAAATCCCAACAACAGTTTGCGCATTTGTGGCTCCTTTGGTCCCATTTCAGCGCACGGTGGATACCTACATAAAATGTCGGGATTCGAGATTCGGAGGCACTGATATGCATTATTACGGCTCGTTCTGCCTAGATTGTCAGGCTTTGTGCGACAAATTTTATTCGATGTTGTTGAATGAGACGTGAATTTTTTCAGTCAATTTTTTTATCACTAATCGGGTAATTAAGAGAAGAAAAGCAAAAGCATAAAATAAGTTCTGAAAAGTATTTGGACAGTTGCTCCAAAAGATTATTATATCAACGAATAAAAATTTTAAAAGCACAAAAATTTAAATGAATGGGATTTTATGTTTTTGTTGTGTCTTTGTAAAAACTTTATTTTCACACACAACAAATAATAAATGAAAAGGGAATAAGAAGTGATGAGAGAAGTCGGAAGAGGAATGAGTTTGAATAATGAATGGGAGAAGAGACGAGGGAGAGAAGAAGTGACGGGTATTTATGCACTTGGTCTGTGGGAGGGCATTATTGATTGGGTACAGAGTACAATGTTTGGAAGAGGAAAAGGAATGCATACAAAAATAAATAATAGGTCCATGATTACCCACACAACAGTTTTATTTATGTCGTTTTGGAATTTCACCTAACGGTTCAATTTGATTTCAATGAGAATCCTATGGGTTGGCTAACTTTAAATAAATAATTACTTACTAATTAATTTGCTAATTCATGCTTGAATATTATAATTTTTAGCGCTTAACTAGCGCAGTTAAGAAAAATAACAAATGAGTATCAATTTATTTGCGCCAAAACATTATTGTTTTCAACGAATATAAATTTTAAAAGCACAAAAAAGGATAACATATTTAAATCATATTATTTAATATTAAATCTAAAAGCAATAAAAGCAATTTTTAAATATATCATCCATCACTTTATAAAAAAGTGCCAAATTTTCATGCAGCCAAATTGCTGGTTTTTCCATTTGGTGAAAGGGCAAAGCGTCGGAGCATTAGTTGTTGTTCACCCGGTGTCGCCAAAAACCCGCAATTTCTTAAAAAATTAGCTCAAAATCGCATATGAATCATTATTAGGGCTCCAATTTTTAGGCAAAAGCCTATTTTTTCCTGAACTCCCCGTGGCTTGAAACGCACGAAAAACATGTTTTTTTGGGCTGTTGTTAAGCTACTTTTCGAGTTATTAGTGCCTATTTTCTAGGCTTTTATTTTTAGCGCCTAAAAAGCCTAAAAAATTTTGAAAGAGCCTATTTTTGCCTATTTTGGCCTTTTGCCCAAAATTATTAACAAAAATGCAATAAAAACAAAAAAATACACCCCTAAGAATCGATTTTTTTGGAATTTTAAAAATACACCCCTAAGCAGAGATTCAAAAATTTCTGAAAATAAATCCCCTAAGAAATGAAAATTTTCTCAAAAATTGTCTTTAAAAATTTTTTTGGACAATTTTTTGAATTTAAAAAATAATGTAACTCAATACTGATTTGACTTATTTTTTACCATTTGAATAAATTTTTTTCATTTTACACCCCTAAATTTGAGACTTTTTAGAGCCTATTTTCCATTTTTTGGAGCCTATTTTGGGGGTTTTTTAGAGCCTAAAGCCTACCTATTTTAGCGGTTTTTAGTGCCTATAAATTGGAGCCCTAATCATTATATGAAAATTTTAATATTTTTTTTATTATTTTCATATAGTTCAAAAAATAGGAAAATGGAACATCGCTGAATAAGGAATAAGCAAAAAATTTGCTAGGAAAACCTAAAAATTATTGATTTTTAATTTTTTTAATTCTAAGCGATTTTTTAAGCGAACGAGAAAATTTTAAAAAAAAGTTCTCGAGTTGAGAAAAGTCGGGTTTTTTTGGTCTCGGTTTCGGTCTCGAGATCAAGTCTCGGTCTCTGAAAATTTTAGGTCTCGGGCAGCACTAGTAATTTGCCCGACCATTTTCAAGCGCGATACGCCGTTTAGACAAACATCGCCGCGATTTTTGACAAGCATAGACGCCAAATTAATTTTGCATTGAGCTGACACTCCGCTCCACTTTTGAAAATTCATGTATTACGAATTAAAAAAGAACACGACAAATCCTTCGCAGAAATTATGCAAAAATCAGCGTTCTTTAATAGCCAATTCTATGCTCCGGACTAATCTTTAGGAAATACGGTTTTCTAACAAAAAAATCAAACAATAAAAATGAGTTCTTCAAAGAAAAAAAGTATCAAAGAAACAGTTTTCATTGGATAATTCGAAATGATCGGCAATTTGTCAAATGCAATTAATTCACTCCACAAAATAATTAAGCGCTTTTCACTGCTTTGATCCGCTTCTCATGCTGCTGGTGATCACAATGGCCTGAATTAAGCACAATTCGAATTCGACGAAATAATTTTCGGACAAAAGCACAAATGAAATTATGTCGCTGCTCACCCAATGCAATCTTTGTCACCACGCAATGAAAAAGAGACTCCGTTTAAATTGTCGGACTTTGTGCCTTTCCGTTGCTGAACCACCGCCGACTTCCCAATTGGACAACGTCTAATTATCCATCGATTAGAAAACGTAAAATCGCGTTGATCTTTCTCCAATTTTAGCTTCTGTTGGGCTCGTTCGTTCACCAATTCAAATGGGACAATTGGTGTTGGCGCATTGTGTAAGAAACTAATATTGTAAGTGACCGAAGAAGTGTTGGCACGGAGAAATTCCTAAACAATTTGAAACGAAAATCAGAAATTTCACGAAAAATATGGTCACCTTTTTGAAATAGTTGATCCATTCGTCCATGTCTGGTGATGGATCATCAAAACCAATGCAACGCAATCCCTTCGGTTGGCCATCGTTTCTCGGAGTGTGCAACCAATTGGACAACGCTTGGGCAGTCGTTGCATTTGGCCCATCATCACCAATTCCATCGGGAAATAGGTCAGCAGAAGAATTGATGTAAATCAACTCATTGAGGTCGCAGAGAATGGTTGGCGAAGTGAAATGACGCAAATTGTCCAAATGATCGCCATTAGGAAGGATCAAATGGGAAATGTTTGGCGCAAAAATGGGCCAAATTTCACTGACGAAAGCGTTCCAAAGGGGCTGGAGATGTTTGTTTTTGTGCGAAAAAATAGCAAACGCAAAAACGGTGCCTCTTCCATCAAAAAATTGCTGGTTGGAACGAAGAAATGTGATGATGGAATGGTCAATGTACCTGCAAAGGAATGGTTTTATTGTTGCTAATAATGCTTTAATTCTCTGGATTACTCAATCTCAAGTCGACGAAGGCAAATTGTGTTGGGCAACGGATATTTTGGCAATGGAAATCCCTCAAATTTGCCATCGACAAATAGTTTTGGCATTCCAATGTCCTTGCGAATTGTGATTTGTCTCAACATTGGCAATTCGCTTGTGCCATCGAAATGCGCGTCCACTAAAACATCGAAACGTGGAGAGAGAAGTGCCAATTTGAGGCCGAGTTGAGGACGGTCAAAAAACGGGAGAGTGTCCATCCAAATATCAGTACAAATCCAGCTGAAATGCGGGAAAAAAGAATTGGGTTAAATGAAACATTTTAAACTTAAAATTCCTTACCGTCGGTTCACTTTTTGTGGCATTGGCACAATTTGGCGTTTTCCAATTGGTTAATGTCGCAAAGAGCAGAAAAATTGTCGTCCAAAATCCTTTTACTATTAAGGAGCAAACAATTTTATTTTTTTAGTCACGAAACAGAAAATTTAATTAAAAAATAAACAAACTAATGATTTCATTAATTAAAATATTTTCAACGGTCTAAAAATTTGTAAAATAACGAATGGAATCTGTAAACTCAAATCGGTCGAAAGTACCGCTTTGTGCTCACCAATATTTCGTGGTTTTTATACATATTTGGTACATATTTTCGATTTTTGAGCACTTTTTCCTACATTTTTTTGCTTTTTTAAAATATTAAAATGTGATTCTAAGCTTACTTAGGTCCTTTTGGTCAAACTGAGCACAATTTGCATCAGCTTGAAGTAGACGATCGTGCCCATGATGCCACCACTTGTGCCGACTTCCATTTGCTGTGATTGATGAAGGAGCAAAAAGAACGATGCTTTGACGTAATGGGCAAATTGTGACGGAGCAAAAATGAGCATTTTGTCCGAAGCATTCCATTTATATGAGCATTTTGAATGTTTTTTTCGAGTGCTTATTTTCAAGAACACCTTGAATTCAAGGATATTTTCAAATTAGAGGGCACAATTCAATTTTGCCATTCAAGGACGAATGAGAGCCATGTTCTAATTATCTGCAGGAATTTAATTTTTAAAAATACAACAAGTTTACATAGGTATTTTCGGTAATCGAAACAAAAATTTTTTGTTTTTATTGTGCGGATTTCGACTCAATTGCCTTTGGCGGGATTTCGATGCGTCTTAAGAAACACAGTACTTTTTGTGTAGACTCCGAAATTTAAGTGCCCATAATTCAAATTTTTCGAATTTCACATTTTTCATGATTTTTGAAAACAGAAAATATTTTTTTCAACAAAGGTGGGGCCCCACAATTTACTCAAATAAAAGTGATGAGCAAATACACAATTATCCGATCAATTTCCATTCATATGATCAATTATTTCTCATATCCCAATAATTCATTCACTTTTTCTTCCGCTGTCCGCTGGGCCCGGCATTCATTTTCAGACGATTTTTTGCATTAATTTTGCCCGCCTTTGGAGAAGACACTGGTCTAAACGGAGTGCAATTTTAAAAATTTTAAGCAATTTTCTCAACGAAATACACTAAATCTCAAAAAAAATCCCGGCGGCGCCTGCCTGTCACCGTCGGCGGACACCCATTTTACCATATTTTTAGAAAATGGAAATGGCAAAAAATATATTCATTTTTTTTCGAAAAACTGCTACAAATCTGCAAAACACACCTCGGTAATAGTGTACTTTGTACCCCCCTTTTTGAAAACGAAAATCTATGACCCAAGGGTCCGGCTACCCCCTTGTTGCCACTCACCCAATGCAATCTCCACAAAGCATAAAATCAATTTTGTTCATCTTTTCGTCCTCCCACTGAAACGCCGCCGTCTCTCTAATTTGTTGGCATCGCTTCATCACCCAATGAACATTATTGGCATTTCCGTGATTGCCGCCTTCTTTCTCCAGTGTCATCTTTTCTTTGGTTCGTTCGTTCATCAATTCAAATGGTGCAATTTCCGTTGACTTAATACAAGAACCAAATTGAATTTTGAAGCTGACAGAAGTCGTGGAACGGAGAAATTGCTAAATAATTGGAATCAAATTTTTGAAAGGCTTTTCAGCGATTTTTTTGATGAACTACTAAGTTTGGTAATAGTGTAGTTTGCCCCCCCCCCCCCAATTTTGGAAAAAAAATTTTAAATTTTTTTTCTTCATTGAAACATGTTTTTGGGGGTTTTCGAGGTCGCTGATCACGAATCTGACCTCCATTGCAACCAATTTCGAACCCCGGACCCAAATTCGAACAAAAGTCGAAAATTCATTTTTTTCAAAAATTCTCATTTATTGTCCAAAATCGATTACGATGCACGAAGAACAAATTTGCAGAAGAACAAAGCTTTGAATTCATTCGTGCATCGTAATCGATTTTGGACAATAAATGAGAATTTTTGAAAAAAATGAATTTTCGACTTTTGTTCGAATTTGGGTCCGGGGTTCGAAATTGGTTGCAATGGAGGTCAGATTCGTGATCAGCGACCTCGAAAACCCCCAAAAAGGGGGAACGATTCTGCTGGGAGGCGAGAAATGAAGTGCACCCCCGTGGCGACCTCTTTGAAACTGACGATCCAACCGTAGATGTTCCTTGGCCCGTAATATAGGCAACGCAATCGCTTCGGCTGGCCATCTTTGCTCGGAGTGTGCAACCATTCAAACAACGCTTGGTGAGCAGTTGGAGTTGCATTTCGCCAAATGGGAATCAGATAATCGAAATTGATTGAATTCAATTGGTTGAGATCAGTGAGAATTGTCGGCGAAGTTCGGCGAAGCAAATTGTCCAAATGATCGCCGTTTGTAAAGCCCAATCGGCGAATGTTTGGCGCGAAAATAGGCCAAATTGCGCGGACGAAAATCTTCCAACTCTTATTGACAGTTTTGTTGTTGTTGTAGTTGCAGTGAGAAGACACAAACAAACTCAAGGCGATGCTTCTGCTCTCCCAAATTTGCTGATTGGCATGGAGAAATGCGATGACGGAATGGTCAATGTAACTGAAAAATGAAGGAATTCTGGCAATCGTGCAAAATTATCATTTTTGGAATCATGTGGTTTTCCAAATTATGGGGACGAAATCCTGGAGATTGATGAGGTATTGAAAGCGGTACGCCCTATTCGGTACAAACTGAGGGATGAGCATGGAGAGAAATAGTTTTTTCCAGTGCTATTTTAAAAATTCAGAGACGGAAAGTAAAAACAGGAATTTGTAACCGTTTTGTGCAAAAAATTGTCAAATTTTTGCATTTTTGGGGCTAAAATTCCAAAAACTAAAGTAAATTTTTTGAAAATTTCAGTGCAATTTGTTATGTACGAAATGGTCTATAAAATTCAAAAATGTACCCATAAAATTTTAAATTTTTGTTTGTTTGGGGAGGGGGGGGGGGGGATTCCCCCCCCCTGGCTACTGGCCTGATCTCGAATCTGACACTAGATTTGTCATATACATTGTTTAATCTATGATTTTTACCAAGACCATTATTTGAATTACAAAAAAATAATTGAGGAAATATGGACCCCAATCGGTAATAGTAGGGCTGGTCCTCGCTCCATTTTTCAAAAAACTTTTGTTTACAGAAAAATCGAAAATTTAAATTTTCCGTATTCAGTCTAAAAATGGTTTTAAGGATCTTTTTATTGAAGCACTGGTGGCTTTCAGTTTGTTTCCATATATTTAAACCATTTTTGCTAAAAAGTGAAATTCGGAAAATTCAATTTTCAACTTTTTGTTCGAGTTTGGGTCCGGGGTTCGGAATTCGTCGAAGTGGGTGCCGGGTTCGTGACCAGCGATCCCAAAAATCGGAATTGTTTCAGGACTTTTAAAAACAAATTTTTTTTTTGAAAAATAGGGGGGGGGGCGGGGACCAGCCCTGCTATTACCCCCCAACTCAATTACCAAATACAAAGTCGCTCGAAGCAAATTTTGTTGGGCAGCGGATTGTCCGGCAGTGGAAATGCCATAGAATTGCCATCGACAGATAATGTCGGCACACTTTTGTATTTGAAAATTATTAAATGTCTCCAAATTGGCAATTCGCTTTTGATATCGAAATACGCGTCCACTAAAACATCGAAACGTGGCGAAAGAAGTGCCAATTTGAGGCCGAGTTGAGGACGGTCAAGAAAGGGCAAAATGTCCATCCAAACATCGGAACAAATCCAACTGAAAAGCGGAGAAAAATAAATCAATGATAAATTTGTACGGTTGGGGTCGCTTTCGCTCCAGCCCGAGTTTTTGGGGTGTTATAACTTTTTTCATTGTCTACGAAATCTAACAATCTTGGTATCATCCGAAAGCTTTGCATGTTTAGAACCTTTGTCCAAACAATTGCTTGGCGATTAGACAATTACTAAAAAAGTTATAACTGAAAAATTTCAAGTCGAAATTTTTTTAAAAATTTCTTGATAACTTTTTTTACAGGCCAGCAAATAAGTTATAATCCATAAACTCGGGCTGGCGCGAAAACGTCCGAAATTTGTAAGTTTAATTTTCTTACCGTCTGTTCACTTTCATAGCCACGCGAACGCTTCGCCGTTTTCCAAATGATGTCACAAATGAATCGAGCGATTGCCGTTGATTTTCACTAATTGCGGTAGAGGAAATGAGTTGGGCTTATGTGAATCTTAAACATAAAAATTCAATAAAAAGTAACTAAAAGGCAGGGCTCGGATGTGTTCTGCTGATTTCTTGGAAATGATCTGATTTGAGGGTAATGACAAATTTTTTAGGATATCTTAAACATATTGATAATTATTTTTTATGGTATATGAAAAAAATTTTATTTTTTTTAGCAAAAATTTTCAAAAAATTGTAAAATTTTGACTGTTCTTAAAGGCATTATGAGCAATTACACTATTTGTTAACAGATTTGCACCAAAAATAAACAATTTTTACGCTTTTGAGCCAATTTTTTAAGAAAAAATAAGTTTTGGGGGCCGGCCGGGAAAATTTTTTTTGAAAAGTGGGAGTTTTGTAGCATTTATATCAGCCAAATAAATCATTAGGCAAAGGTGTAGAATTGCGGTCCCGACGAAAAATAAACTTAAGACTTTTTTATGTTGGTTTTTCCTGGCGTGAAAAAAGTGCTTAAGCCTAAGCCTAAGCCTACTGATTACGAATCAGAACTCAGATTTTGTAAACTCATTGATTTTATCTTTGATTTTTCATCAAGTACTTATTTTTTCCAAAAACTTTAAGAAAATTAACCCTCATAAAAAACTCATACCCAGAATTTGTAGAGCATAAAAAGAGCTTTCGAATGAGCTATTGATTGTTGGGAAAAGTTAAGTTTTTCATTTTTTACGATTTTTTGAAATTAATTACTGGTCCTTACGGGTCAAGTGTGATGTGGTCTTGGGTTCGAGCCCGCTTGGCAGTAGTTTATTTTTGTGAGAATTGATGAAAAATCAAAGACAAAATCAGTGATTTTACAAAATCTGAGCTCATATTCGTGATCAGCACTTTTTTCACCCTGGAAAAACGAACATAAAATTTTAAAGTTTATTTTTCGTCGGGACCGCAATTCTACACCTTTGCCAATCATTAAGCACAAAAATTTTAAAAAGTTTGGGGAAGCCTAAAAATAAGCACAAATCTTAGAAATAAGCACACTTGGCAGCCCTGCTCAAAAATCATAAAATTTGGACAATTTTTCGAAAAAATCTGTTTACAAAGTGCACTCAAATTTTCAAAATTTCCCCGTTACCCCAACAGTTTGGAAGCGGGAAAAAGGGTATAAAAAGAAAGAGAGCATATCTGCCTGCTCATCAAACCCTAATTGGACGACCTATTGTAAAGCAGGGGAAAAAGCGTATTCGATCGGACGCCTTTGGACTTTATTAAATAATGGCATTTCACAAAATCGACAACGACTCCGTGAACTCAATCACCAATGCTTTGGACTTTTTCCGTATTCCGCCGACCAATGTGAGTGTGTCGTCATCGAAAGTGTTCGAGCTTCTGCCCAGCAATCCGCTGACCGACACACCCTACCACTTCAAACTTCATTCAAGTCAAAACTATATTGATCTGTCCAAATGCTATTTGCTCACTGAGTTTCGAATCCGGAAGGAAAACGCTAATGGACAACTCATTAACCTAAATGCTGATGATATAAATATTGCGCCAATTCAAATGATCGGACAAACCTTCATCCGCAACGTAAAAATGAGTATTAATGGACGCGAAATTTTCAATGCCAACGCTTTAATGGCCTACAAAACATATTTCTCGCATGAGCTCTCCTATTCAACTACAGCAAAAGACTCCCATCTGAATGCCATGGGCTATTATCGGGACACGGATGATACATTGGAGATGGGAGGCGGATGCACAGCGCGACGAGATTTGTTTGCGGGTAGCAACGTAGCTCAATTCATTGCCAAAATAGACACTGACCTATTCAATCAGCCATTGTAACCGCAAAAAAAAGGTGGAAAAAATGGACAAATAATAAAGTTTGTTTCTAAAATAAATATATTTCATGAAAATATTTTTTAATTTTCATGAAAAAATTTTAAAGATTTTTGTTTGGATTTTTCATGACTTGGACTCGGTTTAAAAACTAGGACTCTAACCCGGCTTTCTGTACCCGGCAATACCCTGACCCGGTATTTGCCCAAATACCCAGGCCCGTACCCCTAATTTAATATACGATTTTGAAGTTTTTTAAATTAAAAATAAGGCTACAGAAAAAATTGAAAAACTCTCGCCTCTCGTCCTCTCGCCTCTCGCCAACTCTCGTGTTTTTGGGGACTCTCGCCTCTCGCCAAACTCTCGCTCTCGCTCGCCTCTCGCCAAACTCTCGCTCTCGTCTTTTCTGAGACAAGTCACACCCCTGCTATGCACCGCCGGACCCACGCCTCCCTAGTTCCCCAAAAGTTCTTTGGCAAAATGCGCCGCAAAAAATTTTTTTTAATCTGATTTTTTCCTTTTTTGATCCCGATTGCATCGAAATATACGGTTTGTTAATTTACTTCTCTCAAAAATCCAAATTGTTTCTTCCATTTTTCAATTACGGTACGGCCAACTCCAATTTTCTTACAAATTTTGGCATAATTTTTCTTCCATTCTTTTCCCAAATATTTTCTTCCTTTTTACTTAATTCATTTTTCATTACATATAAATTTTTGAACAATTAATTTTTTGTTCATCATTTTCATTTCGACATTTATTTTTTCTTCTTCCAAATTTTCTTCCCATTTTTCTCCAAGTTTCACTTTTTTCTTTTTTGCTCCAATTCCAATTTGTACAATTAAAAGTAAAAAAAACCAAACAATTAATATATACTCAAACGAAAAAAATAAATATGAGGAGCAATTATCAGAGAAACTTGCTTTCATAATGATCAATCACTCGTCACTTCTTAATAATTCATTTACTTCTCATTTTCAGACGAATTTTTTGTGTTCATTTGACCCGCCTTTTGTGGAGACAATGGCCTAAATAAAGTTATAATTTAAATATGACGAGGTTAATTAAAGCCAGGGTGACCAAGTGTCCTGATTTTTTAGAGTTGTCCTGTATTGTGGAGGGTACCTATCTGAAAAATCAAAAATGTCCTGAATTCTCAGACTGTCCTGAATTTTTAGGTCTCCGGTAAAAGAAAAAAGGCGATATGTTGTAACAGAATTCATAAAAAAATTCCAAAATTTTCACAGGCGGCGCCTGCCTATCGGCACCACCGGCCCCCAAAAACTCTCAATTTTTCTTAGAAAATTGGCTTAAAAGCGTATTATTAGTCATTTTAGGGTAAAAATTTTTTGGAAAGAACGCGCCGCGAAAAGCGGGTTGTTATCCATTTACATGGCCGGACCATTCACAAAATTGGCAAATTGACCGCTGACCCTCTTGTTTTGAAAAATTCTGAATTTTGGAGTTCTAAATCTGAATTTTAATGTTCTTTTTCCTGAATTTGAAAAAAACGTGGTCACCCTGATAAAGCCAAAGTTGTCTTCACTTACCCAATGCAATCTCCAAAAAGCGTGAAATGGATATTGTTCAATTTGGCCCATTTTTTTTGCTCCCACTGAACGTCGCCGTCCGCCCAATTGGGAATCGCTTCAAAATCAAAGCAATATTATAATATCCATGTTCTTGTCCTTTCTCCAATGTCAGCTTTTCGCCGGTCCGCTCGTTCATCAATTCAAATGGCACAATTTGTGGCTCAATTTCCTTTGACTTAAAAAGGTCAAATCGAATTTTATAGCAGCTGGCAGAAGCACTGGTGGCACGGAGAAATGCCTAAGCAAACAATGGGAAATGAAAGGCAAATGGCAATCATCCCAAATAGTTTACAAAGATGTCGGGACTGAACCTCTTTGAAATCGTTGATCCATTCAATAGTTCTTGACGTATAATCACAACTCAATCGCTTCGGCTGCCCATCTTTTGTCAGAGTGTTCAACCATTTTGGCAACGCTTGGCCAGCAGAAGTTGCATTTGGCCGATTCAAATCAGCACCAATCACCGCGGGAAGCAGTTTACCGGAACGGAGTGAATTAATGTTCAAATCCGAGAGAAATGTTGGTGAAGTGAGACGAATCAAATTGTCCAGTTGATCGCCATCGGTAATGGACAAACGTCGGATATTTGTTGTAAAAACGGGCCAAATTTCTCGGACAAAAACATCCCAAATCGATTGGACATATTTTGTCGTTAATAAAATGCTAGAATTGGTATCATGGCAGTCAAGGGCGTAGCCCAGACCCTTGGCTCGGGGGGGGGGGAGGCTGAAGTCAAAAATTCGGTTTTTTGTGGTGTATTTTTCGTTTTTTGAAATCCCGAATTAGAGGGTATATTTTATAAAATTTTTAGCCGTTTTTTGCCATTTTGTAATGTAATTTGTTAAGAAAATTGCTTAAAATTTCAAAAAATTTTACCTTTTTTTGGATTTCGGGGCTTGGGAGGGCTTTAGCCCTCTCAGCCGCCCCCCCCTGCCTACGCCCTTGATGGCAGTACGTACAACTAAGAATGCGTATAAAGGCTTAGAATAAGCTCTAAGCTTAGGCCTAAGCTTAGGCATTATTTTTGTAAAAACAATTATTGTACGCACTGCTCTATTGACGCTCGAATTTGAATTACTCAATCTGAATGTCATCAAAGCGAATTTTGTTATGCAGCGGACGGTCGGACAATGGAAATTCCACTGAATTGCCATAGTTGATAGATACACAAAGTTTTACTTCTGATCCACGGTCTTTGCGAATTATGAAATATCTCCAAATTGTCAATTCGCTTTTGCCATCGAAATGTGTTGGAGTGTTAAAGAATTTGAATTTGGCGCGCATCGATTATTGATTAATGTTGTGACGTGTCAATCCCTCCCCCTTATTCATTTTGTTTATTTAAACACTCCCTCCTTCCCCACATGGTTCCTTCTCCATTCATTTGCTATTTTACATTTTATATTTTGTACTGCATTTCTCCTCCGACTTAAATTGTGTTTATTATTTTATTGTGTGTCCAAAGTTGAGACACAACAATTGGCGCAGTCAGCAGCCGTGCTTCACCCATTCGAAGACACACCGAACTGCAACCCAACCTCAACAAAACCAATAGTCCCAAGACGGGTGAGGTCCGCTAAATTTAGCGGTTAAATTCGACAAAAACCAATAGACCCTAGGCGGGTGAGGTTCCGCAAGACGCGGTTTTCTTCAATTTCGACATCCAATAGTCCCTAGGCGGGTGAGGAGCCACTCTGCGTGGTTAAGTGCAATCGTCGGACGATTCAAAGCCAATGGACGCCACCCAACTGCAGCAAGTGCTTTGATGCACTCTACACATGGCACACCCCGGAATTGTGCGCATGAAAGCCCTCGCCCGTCAGCACGTGTACTGGCCAGGATTGGACTTGGAAATCGAGCGTGTGGTCAGGCAATGCGAAGATTGCCAGAGCGCCCAAAAGAGTCCACCCAAAGCACCGCTCGCTCCATGGACGTCTTGCTCACGACCATTCCAACGCATTCACATTGATTTCGCCGGTCCCTGTTCAGATGGCCACTCCTATTTGATTTTGATCGACTCATTTTCAAAATGGCCGGAAGTATACAGAATGGACCGAATTTCGACACCAGCAACGCTCCAAGTCCTCCGATCCATTGTCTACCGCCTCGGATTTCCAGAAGAAATCGTGTCAGACAATGGCACTCAATTCCATGCCGCAGAATTTAAGGAATTTTGCAGCGAGTTTGGCATCAAACATACCTTCACCCCGCCGTATCACCCGCAATCCAATGGCCAAGCGGAGAGATTCGTTGATACGTTCAAAAGGGCCATGAAGAAATGCGTGCATTGATGAGGCCGTCGTGGAAAGCGAACAGCGCGGAGTATACAGGACAACCCCGAATTCGGCACTCAACGGACTTTCGCCCGATCAATTGTTCTTCGGTCGAAGGCTTCGAACTCAGCTGTCTCTCGTCCATCCGAAGGAAGAACAAGCCGAAGTCATCGACCCAGCCAAAATCCGCAAATCACAAGCTGATTATGCGCGAAAAATGGCCCGTCAATTTGATCAACACCACGGATCAAAATCGGTTGAGTTTTTGCCAAAAGATCCCGTTTTGCTTTTGAACTTTAATCGTGGAAAACGATTTTGGCTTAATGGGACCATCATCGAACGATTGGAAAAATCCCCGACGTATCGTGTCCACGTTCCGGCACTCGGAAGAGCCGTACATCGGCACGCAAACCAATTGTGTCACCGTTATCCTCTTGAAGAGGACGGTAATGATACGGTAAGGATCCCACCCCAGGCTCAAGAAGAGCAAGACCGGGACCCATCGCCGATCCGCGAGCCTCCTCCGCAACCGGCACCAATTCGACGGACTCAGGCAAAGCGACGATCTCCGAGTCCTCCTTTGGCCCCACGTCGATCGCAACGCCAACGGAAAGCGCCGATCCGCTTCTCGCCAAACCCCTGAGGGTTCAGCTTAAAGAAGGGAGGTGTTGGAGTATTAAAGAATTTGAATTTGGCGCGCTTCGATTATTGATTAATGTTGTGACGTGTCAATCCCTCCCCCTTATTCATTTTGTTTATTTAAACACTCCCTCCTTCCCCACATGGTTCCTTCTCCATTCATTTGCTATTTTACATTTTATATTTTGTACTGCATTTCTCCTCCGACTTAAATTGTGTTTATTATTTTATTGTGTGTCCAAAGTTGAGACACAACAAAATGTTTGTCCACTAAAACATCGAAACGTGGCGAAAGAAGTGCCAATTTGAGGCCGAGTTGAGCACGGTCAAAAAGGGGGAAAATGTCCATCCAAACGTCGGAACAAATCCAACTGAAATTATGGAAAAATCGCAAAAAATAATTGAATGAAAGAAAAATTAAATTTTCCAATTGATTTTCCAAAATTTTTTTTTCTTTTTTTCGACGGGCGGTGCCATTAAATAATTTAATTCGATAAGAATAAAAATTCGAATTCGTTAGCAGCTGCGATTAAACGAGAAATAAATAAATAAAAATTAAAAATGTCCATAAATAATAATAATTTCAAGTGGTTTTTTTTCATTAATCTATCAAATGCAGAAAAATAATTGGTTAATATTTATCATAAGGTTTTCTCCGTTACTCTTTTTACCCACCGTTAATAGACGCAATGGCCTAAAGCAAATAACGATTCAAATTTACGCCTGCGGCGTCTATCTGCACCGCCGGACTATCTTCTTTCTTAATTAAGCAAGGAATATTTTCTGAGCAAACGGCAAAAAATGGTCTTTCCGATTTCCTATGTATACAAAAATTGGCTCGAGTACAGTTTATGCGTCCATTGGTCTTTTGTGCATCAAATCAAATTTTGCGTCCAATCAAATTTCTATTCTTCTTTCTTCACTATTCATAAATCATACACAATAGGCGATAGATAATGCAAATTTTATAATACCTATAATCAATTATATTTTCTCTTTAAATTTCATAATATTTTTTTTATTAATTTTATATTTTTTATATTTATTTTAGAGTCCGGCGGGATCGGGACTCCCGCAGGATTTTACGGGAGTCCCGCTCCCGACTCCCGCATAATAGCAAAATTTGTAAAACAATTTATTTGAAGTAATTTTAAAAATTTTTTTTGATTTTCGACCCTAAAATCTTTTTTTATTTAAGTTTCTGCATATTATAATTTTCTGTATTTAATAAAAGGATTGTCCTTAAAATTTGTGCATTAAAAATATTTTAGTGAGTATTTAATTAAATTTTCGAATTACTCCCGCCCGGGACTCCCGTTAAAAATGGACGGGATTTGAACGGGAGCGGGATTTTTACGGGATTTCCGTTCGGGACTCCCGTCCCGGAAAATTTTGAACTCCCGCTCCCGCACCCGGAAATTTTTTTTACCTGACTCTAATTTATTTATTATTTTTAATTTGATATTTTAAATTTTGGCGATATGATACAGTCGTAATGGTCATTGTCGAAATGTCCAGCCACCTTATATGATTGTCAAATATTATGCCAATTTATCAAAATAATCATAAAATTTAAAGATTCTGACGATTTTCCCCAAAATCCTCAAAATTTCTCAAAAAACCAGAAAATTCAATATGCGCCTATCGGCACTGCCGTACCTTAAAAATTTTATTTACTCAAAAAAGCAACATTTGGTCAATTTTTGGACAAAATCTGCTAAAATTTTAACTCGAATTTTCAAAAAAGTTTCCCGGCGTCGCCTAACGGCATCAGAGCTGGGCGAAGGTCGGTTTTCTAACGAATTGTTAAATTTGTATTAAATTTCCACCGGAAAAAGAAATAATTTTGAAAAATTAGAAGACAAACAAATACTTGGAGGGAGGGAAACTAATCCAACGAAAAAATAGAGAACGAAATCAAAAGCACAACCCACTTGACAACACATATGACAAGGTTTAAAAGCAGAATGTTAATAAAAAATATAAATCTAAGTTAATCTAATCACTAAGGGTGTATTTTTCACTTTGAAAACTCGATATTTACGGATGTATTTTTGCGAAAATTCGGGTAAATTACCCAAAGCACGAAGTTTGAAGCAAAAAACGCGAAGTTTTAGAAGCACGAAAAGCTCGAAATTCGCCCAGCCCTGATCGGCATCACCAGATCCATAATTAACCAAAAATAAAATAAATAATTAACTATTTTTAATATATGATCAATTGATAATAATGTGATTGAGTCAAAATTAATAAAAAAAATTTTGCTAGTTAAAGCCTCAAAAATTGATTTTCTACTTTTTTATTAATTAATTTTCTGTGTACAAGAAAATTTTTGAAATGCTCTGGTCTCGGAGTTAGCTGCTGTGCCAATGACAAATACATTTTGCTAACATTTTTAATAAGACCTGCAAGTGAATGAATGAATTTCAATCATTTTTTGTCTCCAAATTTTATTTTCCAATTTTTGATGCTCGATAATGAAAAGTGTTCACCATTTTCGCTATTTTTTCATCACTCATTTTTGGATTTTCACTTTTTATTTGCCAATACATTTTCATTTTCTCCAATTTTTCTTTTTCAGTTATTTTTTCACACATTACAAATTGTTTCTTCCATTTGTTAATTACTTTTTTGCTAATCCCAATTTTCTTATAAATTCCTGCATAATTTTGTTGCCATTGAGTTTTTCTTCCTTTTTGCTTATATTCATTTTTCATTGCATTAAATTTTAGAACAATTTCACTTTTTTGTTCATCCGTTTTTGATTTGTGGCTTTTATTTATTTCTTTTTTCTTCTTCTTTTTCTTCCCATTTTTCTCCAAATATTTCTTCAAATGACTTTTGTTCCGCCTTTTTCTTTTCTGCTCCAATTTGAATTTGTAAAATTAAAAATGCAATTAAAACGGATAGTAATAAGTACAATTTCATTTTTGATAATATCTTTCGATTAAAATTTGTAATTAAATGAATTCTGACATAAACATAAAATAATAATTTAATTATCTCTAAAATTGCTTATACTTCAAGTAAATTATTGATATGTTTATTTTATTCATTAAATCAATTCAAATTAATTAAAATTAATAATTTTGTAATAAGTAAATAAAAAATTTCAGTAAAACAAAATTCCGGATATACTATAGTCAACCCCCCGGAAAAAAATGGCATAAATGATATACCAATCGATTCGTCTCGAGGAGTTATGCACGAAAAAGTAGGTCTCCAGTTGCGGAAATGCCAAAAAACCGGTTTTTGAACCGGTTTAAAACTCGAAAATTTGAGTGAAAAAGGGGGCTCCTGACCTTTTAAAACGCCCAAATTCGGACAAATTTGGTATCATTCGAAAGCTCTTGACGAGCTAAGTCTAAAAAACAAGGTATAAACTCGAACCGATGCCATCTAAGCACTGGGACAACTGAGTCCCAGTGAAAATGGACACTAGTACCAAAAAATAAAAAGTTTTCTTATATAATGTACGAAAATCGTTTAGCCTTGAATATCGAGTATTGCGCTAAAAAACCGCCGCACACTCGACTACGGCGGCCAGTAGGTGGGGCGAGACTACGGGCTACGGAAGAAGTCCGCGCGTGATCCGCAGGCGGTTGACTGATTGGCGGGGGCCCGAAGGGCCCCCGCAGTCAACCGCCTGTGGCGCTCGTCAGACGTCTTCCTCCGCCCTCCGTCTCGCCCCACTACTTGCTCCGTCTTCGCATGCTCCCTTTTGCGAAATTTTGCTTTTAAGTTATTATTTCCCTTTTATTATTTTCGGTACTGAAGTGTCCATTTTCACTGGGACTCAGTTGTCCCAGTGCTTAGATGGCATCGGTTCGAGTTTATACCTTGTTTTTTAGACTTAGCTCGTCAAGAGCTTTCGAATGATACCAAATTTGTCCGAATTTGGGCGTTTTAAAAGGTCAGGAGCCCCCTTTTTCACTCAAATTTTCGAGTTTTAAACCGGTTCAAAACCCGGTTTTTTGGCATTTCCGCAACTGGAGACCTACTTTTTCGTGCATAACTCCTCGAGACGAATCGATTGGTATATCATTTATGCCATTTTTTTCCGGGGGGTTGACTATAGTACACCCAAAATTCCAATTCTATTAATCATAAAATATATATATATATTTCTTTTAAATTTTATTTATTTACATTTTATATTTATTACTTTTAATATAGTTGAATGGGACCTCGATTCTGTGAGAAGACATTAGAAAAATATTATGTTTAAATTTTCATTAAAAATAAGTAATTCTCTTATTATGATCGGTTGGAAGAAAAAAAAATTTAAGATCCATAAAAAATATTTTTATGAGTTGCATCAAATTTTCAAAATTTCCCCCCAGTGGCGTCTATCGCGACTCCGATCCTCGGGATGATTTAACCGATCGCGCAGCGACTTGGGCTGACAGTTCAGCAGTTTAGAGCAAAATACAGTGACAAGAACCATTTCAGAGGGATTACATAAAGTTGCAAATTGGACACTCATTTTATACTCAAAAACTTGGCCACGCCCATCCAAATTCAAATTTGACTCCACCCATTTTTCAAGCAAATTTAAATTACCATCCCGAATCCCAATTCATTTTTGCCAAAATGAAGAAATCCGTTACCGTCGCTGTTCCCGAACAAAAAGAAATCAATCAACCAAACGCGGAAGTGGAGCCACCAAAATCAGACACTACAAAGAAGCGCAAGGTGGAGGACCAGGAACTGTGGAAATTGGCAAAAGGGAAATTCATGCTCGCGACGTACTTATGCGCAGGTTAAATTGGAATATTAAATTTAAATTTTATTAATTTAATAAAATTTATTTAGACGACTGGGACCGACTGTTCCATAATCAACAGAAAGTCGCGCGCTTGGAAGATGGCCGTTTTGCGGTGAGCTTTGAGCTCTGTGAAGAATGCGCGTGGGCCAATTGTCGCGCAACCGATCTCATTGCGCCTATGAAGAAAAAGCCTAACAATGCATGAAAGACGAATTTTTTTCAGTGATCAATTAAGGCAGGACGGACTTGGGGAGGAGATAACGACATATTCCCATTCATTCATCACTGGAGGAACAGAGGGTGGGAGGTGGAAGAAGGAACGGACGAAGACGCCGGCGGCAAGCGGAGAGACGGACGACAATTAGCGGCAGAAATCCGTCCTCTCTAGCGACGACACAACACTTTCCACCCCGCCGAACTGCTGCCCTGTCCCACTGGGGGCTGATCAGCAGAGAGAGAGTGATCACTCAGCTTCCCTCCTCCGCTGATCAGTGATCAGTCTCTCTGTTTAGGCTGGGGGGATGGGGGATGGGCAGAATGGAGGTGATCGATCGCCTCTCTCCCCCCGGTGACGTGGCGCAGGGCATTTAATTAGCGTCACTTTTGCGCTGCTACTGCCCTGCGGCGGTTGTGGTGGTTGTACACGACACACAAATCTTCCCCAGCGCAAAATTGGTGAAGAAGAAGGAGACGTGTCCTTCTGCTGCTGTCCCCCCTTAAACACACTGCCATTTTGGGCATCTCTCTCCATTCATAAATAAATGATTCCCAATTTATTTAATAATTATTGCTATAATTAGGTAAATTAGAGGAATCGGGGGAATAACTAATTGGTACGTTGCACAGCAAATGGGGCCGAGAAGTCCTCCTTCACCTTTTTTTTTTATAAATTTTATGTTGAAAAATTTCCTCTCTTTCGTCTTTTGAAAAATTTTGTCCCGGACATTTTTTCAGCCATGCCCGGGTTCTGTCCTCGACCTCATCGGCATTTATGCCCCTAACATTCAACATATAATTAAGGTGCAATTAAGCAACTCCTTAAAAAATTGCATGATTTTCGGTTTTCGGCTATTAACTTTTACATAAAAAAATCATTCATTTTGCGCATGTTTATAGGTTATTTTAAATTTGATGATAAAAAATTTTTAATTGAAAATTTTAATTATTTTTTCTTTTCTAAGTTAAGCAAGCAGATAAACAAAAATGATTCGGTTATGCTTGTTTCTGATCGGTTGCACGGCCAGTGTTGTTTATTCTGCGACAGACAGTGCTTCTTCAGCGGATGCAGACAAAAACAGCAGCAGCAAAGATTTTCAAGGACAAAAACTGTCCTGGAAGGCAAGTGCATTCATTCATTAAGTGCTGCTGGTTCGATTGGAACAAAAAGGACCCAAAATCTTCCCATTTATTCCTTGTTAATTGAATCGGGACTAAACATTGCTCCTCCGTGTTTCCCAGTTGCGGTCATTTTCATAATTAAAGTGATCAGGGCTGAAGCGCAGACTAAGTCCCCATGAATTTTTAAATTGGGTCAGGATTACAGTACAATTGTCGTTCGGGAAAAGCGCAATCTTGTCCTTATTTAAATATATACAGAAAACTGTGCAACATTTTTAAGGACGACGATGGCCTTGAGGTGAAAATCATTCGGCCAATTGCGCAGGAGAAGTGCGCTCTGAAGAGTCGGCCGGGCGACACGGTCAAGCAGTACTACAAACTGACTGATCCGGAGGGCAAAGAAATTGGATCAAATTTCGGCGAAAAACCGTAGGAACCGCTACAGTACACCCTCAGAGGGTTTTCACTCTATTTTTTTCTCATTCCATGGGATAATGATTTACCATTTTTTGAACAGGTACTCGTTCACGCTCGGCATGCACCAGGTCATCGAAGGCATGGACAGGTGGTGCCAATTGAAAATTTATGACTTTTTCCTGGGAGGCTAATAAAATGCATATTTTTGGGATAATTAATCGTTAACATTGATCCGAAGGTGCCATTGTTTTGACCCGGAAATGCCATTGTTTTGATCAAACTAGACATTATAAATTAATCGAATTTCAATATTTTGGAAAAATATTTTGAAATAAAAATTTAAATATTACATTTATTTTAAATTTCATATTTACAGAGCAATGACCGGCATGTGCATTGGAGAAAAACGCCGTGTGACCATTCCTGGAAAGTTGGGCTTCGGCGACGGTGGGCGAAAGAGGTAAAACAAATTTTAAAAAAAGTTAATTAAAAATTAAATTTGAAAATAACAAATTTTAAAAAAATTAATTAAAAATTAAATTTGAAAATATTTTTTTTTCAAAAAGGGATGGCATCAAGTCGGACCAGGTGCTGCATTACATTGTACAACTTGTCGACCTGTTTCGTCCGACGCCCGGCCCACGATGGCGCGAGGAGGACGGCCTCGAAATTGAGGTGGTTGGGTTGGCACATTTGAAGGAGCCTCGGAATGGCAAAAACTTTTGAGATTTCAAATCTTTATTTTATCAGTGTTGGAAAAATTGGAAATCAACCATTGGGTCGAAATTTTCTCAACAATGAAAAGGAAAAGTCAAATAACTTATAGGTCAGCTCTAAAAACTAAGTAACATCCAATACGGATTTTAATTAGGATTGGTGGAAAATTCCATAAATTTAGTCCTAAAAAACAGTAGTTTTTCTAACAATAAGACAAGAAGTTTGGGTCCAAAAAATTTTCGGAATGACTTTCAAAGAAAAACAAACCCCTATGTTTTTGTGTTTATTTTCCAAAAAAACAAACAAACAAATAACCAAATTTCTAAAGGCCATAAACAAATTGTGATAAAGCCACACATGCAAATAGTCTCTGTTAAATTAACCCTTTTAATTGATTTAAAGCTGATGTCGAAATGAATTCCGTAAAGTTATAATTACCGAGCGAAAATTCAAAAACCGTAACCACATACATAATTACAGTAGCTCTCCCTAGTTTGCTTTAATTATGCGCTTGACAGCCGCGTAGACGTAATCAATCAATTCATTAATAAAATAATATAATTTCATCCGTCGACAGGTGACCCACAAAATTGAGGAAAGCGCTTGCCGTCGTTCGGCACCCGGCGACACCATTCACCAGCACTACACACTGAACTTGGCGGACGGCACATTCATCGACTCGTCCTTCTCACGCAGCAAAGTATGAAGAAGAGACCATAGCACGGGAGCAGCTCGCCCCCCGCCCCCCGAAAAATTTAAAAATAAATGAAAAAATTTTCTAGTGATTTTTTCCAAAATTTGAATAAATATGAAATTTTCAAAAAATAAATAAATTTTTCAAAAAGATGCTGAAAATTTTCAATTTTTTTCTTCTTGATTTCTCATAAAAAATTTTCAACGATTTTTTGAAAAATTTTTAATTGAAAGTTTTTTTTATTTTCAGGGGGAAATATACGGGGGGAAAGGCAGGGCGGGTGACGGGAAATAAATTCGGTGAAAATATTTCTGTTGCTTTTTTCTTACTTCCAACAAATTTCATCCATGTCATTTTTGAAAAATTTGTCGGGCATTTGTGCCCGGTCCACAACATTTCTTTTACCGAAGGTCGGGAAACAACCTAATTTTCATCTGTTATTTGTTCCAACTTACCGACCCAAACTTTTCCAAGCTTTTTTTTCAAATTTGCCATTTGGTTAAAATTTTTGTTTGACTTTTAATACAACACTAAACGAATCGCAATGCCAAAAAATTACATTCTCTGGCCCAAAACTTAATTAATTTTTTTTAAATTGAGCCAAAATTGTTCATTTAATTACCCTCACTCACCCCATCCCCATTTAAGCCGTTCATTTTCCGTCTCCACCACGGCGAAGTGATCGCCGGAATGGACCGTGCCATGACCTCAATGTGCGAGGGCGAACGTCGTCGCGTTGTGATCCCGGCCGCATTGGGTGGGAATTATTTGTCAATTAGTTATTGCTTGATACGATTGGTCGAGACTAATGGTCGGATGGATGGATACCCACTAATATTTATTTCGTTAATTAAAATAATCGAAATTTAAAGTTTGCTCGTGAAATTTTTAAATTTTCGACTTAAATCTATTAAAAAGTAATATAAATTCAATGAAAAAATTCAAATTGTCACCCACCCCCTTGAGAAATATTAATCATGCTGTTCACTTATGCTTTTTTCATTTGTTTTTAAATTGAATTAATCCTATTTATCATAATTAGGCTATGGCGACAAGGGCCGAGACAATATCCCCGGCGGCGCCACTCTCTACTTTGACATTGAGCTGCACAAACTGATCAAACCGAGCGCGGATGAGCTTTGAAAAGTCGGAACATATGACAACATTGGCACAGAGAGAGAGTCGTCAATTAATTAATTAATGATGAGCATCATTCGGCAATCAAACATTTCCAAATTAACATTATTACTTTTCTATGTTTTTTAAATACAAATATTTTATATAAACTTAAATTTGATGAAGTTTTTCCACTCTCTTTTTAATCTCTTTATATATTTGTTGTGTTTTATGTTATTCAAAATTTGTGAAAGCATAATAAATATTAATTTGAAATTGTTTTACAGATTTTTTTAAAAGTCTTTTCATTTATAATTTAAATTTTGAATTTAACGGTAATTTTGGAAACCAATGAATGAAGGGAACAGAAAATAGCATTTACAACAAAAACTAATATTTTAGATCAAATGTAATTTTTTCGCATCAATTTATAATCCAAATAGTCTTTGAAAAAAACAATTTTAATTAATAAAAATATTTGAGACCCTTTTATGAAGAAAATGATTTTGAAAAAGTTTTTTGGAAAAAAATCGAAACTAAAATTTACAAAAATCTTTGAACCTTTCAAAATTACACAGCCAAAATATTTCTGCCTTGTACACTCAATTAAATCATAGATATTGAACAATTTCTTTCTGTTAAAAATATTGAACAATTTCTTTCATATTGTTCAAAATTAATAATATATATAAAAAATATTCATAATTAAGCAAAACCCCAATTATCGTCTTTAGGTAACTTGTTTTCAGGAGCAACAAATTAAGCAAAATTTTTTATTGGCCGATCCGAAAGCTATTAATCAGAAATTCAAAAAAAATGTATTGTTATTATAAATATTTGGCCAAAAAAGGATAAATTCTTAACAAAATTTTTTTTTAGCTTTTTTGGATTTAAAATTCGGCCCCTCAAAATAAGGACAAACTTAGTTTAAGCAACAATTTTTAATCAAAATTTTTCATTTAAAATAATAATGGGGAAGGAAAATTCTTTGTTAATTGTCCGTCCTTTCCCCCGCATTTGATCGATCGGTTCATTTTTCATCAACGCCCGACCCCTCTTTTCACTGTCCCTCTTTCTTCTCCTCCTCCGTTTTCGGCTTCATCTTCATCTTCAGCTTCTTCTGTTGCTGTGGCCCGTCTTTGGTCGGCACCGGCACCCCACTGTAACAATAAAATACAAAGAAAAGCCGGGAAATTTAAAATTTGCGAATCCCGCTGCGGGATTGGAATTCAAAATTTCTACGGTACGGAATCCCGCAGGTATAAACCCCTAATCCCGGAGAAAATTCTGAGCTGTCACCGCTCAAATCACTTTTATTGTGATGAGAATGATCGATTTCTTATAATTTTTAGGCTTTTTTTAAACTTTATTGTAAGAATATGTAAAAACCTGTGTTGATTTTTTTGTAAAAATTATTAGAAAAACATAAAAAGAATAAATGCCCTAAAATAAAATAATTAATTATATGAAGGAAAAAATTAATTGTGTTTATTTACTCTTTAGAGCACGAAAAATGCGGAGAAAATTTTTTTTGGAATATATTTTTTGCCCCTATTTTTGAAACTTTTTGTCATTTTAACCCATTTACCGGTTGTTGTTGTTGGTGGTGGTGGTGGTGTCATTGCATGGCTTGCCTTTATTCTCCCATAATTTTTGGTAGTATCGTGTGAGAGGCTTAAGGGATTTTTTTACAAAAAATTTTCGCCTTTTGTCACTGCCGGCCCCCTTCTATCCCCAGAATAATCCTACTCAAAAACTTGCAATTTTGGTGGAAAAAATGGCCGATTTCCGGCTTTTTTTGGGCTTTCTTTCTGTTGCCGAAATTTTTTAAGCCGTCGGAATTCCGATTTCCGAAATTTTTCAGCCGTCGGAATTCCGATTTCCGAAATTTTTTGAGCCTGATTTACACCAAAAATGTCAATTTTGTGCTTTTTTTTGCCCAGTCCTGCCCATAAATCCTTCGCAATATTTTGGCCCAGCCCCTCCCCGCCTCCTTTCATGCTTCACTTACGTCGTTGGAGAACCACTCATTTTCGCCCGGCTTATATGGTGGTTCCGCCAACGAGTACAGTAAGAAGCAGATAAAAAACTAAAAACAAAAGAAAAATTTAAAAAAAAAGATTTTTTCTTTTTTACCAAAATACTGCAGGTGTTCAGGAGGGACGCCATTGAAAGTGAACAAAATTTTTTTTTGGAAAAAATTGATACCTAAAAAGTGGAAATTTTAATTAAACAATTAGTGGTCGGGAATGATTTCGGGAACGGCGTTCTGGGATGAGGCACCCCTAAAAAAGAGGAGACAAGGCATTAGTCACAAAATGCATGGAAGGGGGGGGGGACCGAGTCAGAAAAAGAGGAAAAATAAGGGGGGAAAAGGAAAGGAGGCGGAAATTTTGGACAAAAAGATGATTTCATTTTTCACATTAAAACCTAAATAAAAATAGGATGAGAAATTTGTAAAACGAAACAATAATAAAAAAATGATTTTTCAGTTTACAATCCTTCGGGAAATTTTGTAAAACATATTTGGCAAAAAAACAGTTTTTGTTTATTTATTTTGACTAAAATTTATTTGAAAATAAATAAATATTTATTAAAAAATTTCGAATGTAAAAAGAAATTATTTTAGCAGAATTTTGAACAAGTTTTGGCATTTCTTTTTGTTTTTAGCAATAACAAAACCTGAAATTGTACAATACGCCTCTATAAATAAATCAGTGAAGAATATTATTACAGAAAAATTCAAAAATTTTTTTATTTATTAACGCTTTTTGATAGCAAAACCAGGGTTGCAACTGAAAATTTTTAAAATTTGAATGCAATTTGTAAAAGTTTTCATCCAATTTTTGCTATTTTGATCCATTTTTAATGAAAAAAAAGTTTTTGTGGCCTGTCAGTGCCGATAAGCGCAGCTGGGGAAAAAGGAATAAAAAAAACACCGAAAAATCAAAATATTGCCATAAATTTGGAAGTGTTGGTAGCAGTTTCCATAAAAATGGCCATTTTTGTGAATTCCCAAAAAGCAGCAAAAATCAGCATCTCAAGAAAAAAAAATCAGCTTTGACCCCTTAAACAGTAGCAAAGCAGAATTGGGAGCCCTGATTATGATAATGAATTACCAATTAATAAATAATTTTTAAAAATTTTTTGAACTAAAAAATAAAAAGGAGCACACACAAAATACTCTTTTATTTTCAATAAAATATTTTTCCGGATAACTCAGAAAAGTGTTTTAATGTTTTGTAGTTTGTTTTATTTAGAAAATTTGTTTTAGTGATAAATAAATGGCCTTGGGATGGCACTGAATTCCGATTTCCGACATTTTTAGGGTCGGAATTCCGATTTACAAAAATATTTGGGGCCTCGGAATGCCATCCCTGCCATTGGATAATCAAAAACTAATAATTTGTTTATAAGAAAATTAAACAACATTAAGAGAATATCTTAAGAAAATGAATTTATTCCCCTTATTATGCTTAATTTTAATTTTAATTAGTCCAATTGTATCAGAAAAGCTAAAACTCCAACTGAAATCATTTGGCGAAATATTTGGAGAAAATTGTGAAGAAAAAGAAGATGAAAATTTGCAAGAAAAAAGAGAAATGCTTAAAAAATATTATAAATAAAAGAAAAAATTATGCAAAAAGGAAGAAAATACGGAGCAAAAAAATGGAGTAAAATTGAAAGAAAAATCGGAAGAACATTAGGGTAAAACCACATTATATTTATAGGCGGATTAAAAAAATGGGATTAAAGCAAAAAATACCTAAAAGATAGAAATTAAAAAATGATGAACAAAAAATTGAAATTGATAATTCAAGCAAAAAAGAAAACCTTAGGGGTCTATTTTCTCAAATTTTTTCAGGTCATTTAATTCCAAATTCCTGGCGGAGACGGTTAGGCACCAAAAAAAAAAAGATGAAAAAAGACATAAAAAGGCATAAAATAAAAAAGGCACAAAAATTAATTCGACAAAAGTTTTATTAGAGTAAAAAACAAATAAATGTAATATTTCAAGATTTTTTCAAAATAAGAAAATAATTTTTAGAAATTATTAAGAAAAATTAAATTTTAGGCGATGAATTATTATAAAGTTTTCAATTTTAGGACGGATTTAAAAATCATAGGAATTAGCAGAAAAAGGCCATATGCCTCAAAATCCGCTCGGCGGATTTAGGAAACGCTCTTATGTTGCTGAATTTAGGAAATACCGTAGCACGATGAATGCTGGCCAAGGCCAAAAATCCCCGGAAAATTTCCTTGTCGGAAACTTTGCTTTTTCTGACATAAATATAAGCATTTAACAAAACGATCGCGGGCGATGGGTGTGTGTCTAGCGAAAAATAATTATCTGCTAATTAAAATCAAAAAAAAGTTTCAATTTGCTTTTATAGACGACGGACAACCCACAGCCATTGCAAAGGCAGTTGGGCCAAATTGCTAATGGCCGCTGGGCGGGGGAGGGACGTTCAAATGGCAGCAAATTCAAATAAATAAAGCAAAAAAGTCCCCCGGGGGCGGGGAGAGAACACAAATTGGCCGGATAGAAAAGAAAGAAATCTTTTGCCAGGCTTTTCGGCTATTAATTTGAGAATTGGTCGCTGCTTTTGGCGGTCATTTTGACAGTGAAAAAGTGGGGGGAAGGACGGATGGAACACTAAATGTGCCACTTTCGTTGTTTGTGCCATCATTCTTGGCATACTCATAAATCAGAAGTGAACACGATAGCAAGAATTAAAATTTATTTGCTTAGAGAAAGTTATAAGCAAAAATTTTTTTATTTTGGTGGTTTTTCAAATAACGCCTATTAATTATAATGGTTTTTGAATAATAACGACATTGAGCATCCACCACAAATCATTGTTTGCTTTTTTTTGTCCAACTGCAGCAGCAGTGGAATGGGTGGTGGATGGATTGTTGATCATTAGCATAATTCTCATCTCTCTGTCATTTGTCAGTAACAAAAGATAAAAAATAAAAAGGAATTTTTCATTCGATAGAGAAAAAGATGTAATCGAAAATTTTCCAAAACATACCGTACACACTAAGATTTCCGATGCATAGGCGATTTTGGGCATTTGGAACAATTACGATGGACATTGAAAAAATGTCCGCATTTACAGCGGTTGGGAGCAGTCAGTACAGCCAAACAGTGTACATAAATGAACTCCCGTGGAGAATATGGGCCAAAATCAAAACGAAAACGGAAAGCACCGAAAAAGAGAAATGTTTGGGCTTTTTCTTTTTGTGCGTCGCTTCGGAAAAATGTGCAATTAAATGCTAATTAATGTTAATTGATTGCAATAATAATTACCATTAAGATTTGTATTGGTACGGCTGTGTTCGTTCGTTCGGCAACTTTTCGAATTTTCTCGCAAAAAAATGAGTCAGAGAATTCCACGGGGACATTTTTTGACACTGTTTTTGACAATAAATTAAACAACCGGGGATTCTTTAATTTCATTTCGCTCGAAGTCATTGCCAATTCAAATGCCTTACGCAAATTTGCGGATGGAATCGAAAATTTGGTCTTGCAGTATCTGTTCCATTTTTCAGAAAATTATAACTTTTAAGGAAATATTAATTTATTTTTTCCGAAATTGTCCGCAAATGTCCCACTGCTATTCAAATAAATATTTTTAATTATTCATTTCAGACCAATATTATTATTCAAAATCATTTTATTGGACTAAAATTCAAAAATAATTAATTGCAAAAACCGTTTAACCGCGAATAAAGAAAACAAGATTTAATAATTTAAATTTGGGAATTGATGGACTCAAGCAATGGGTTTTATGACAAAAGCAAAGACAAAGTGACATTGACAATTGATCTCATAACTGTTGCTGAACCAACGGAGGACAAATTAATTTTGTACCAAAGCAAGTCGAAAGGGACACTTTTTATGGACATTGAAAAAGTGTCGAAATTTGCGCGGGAAATCATTTTGAGTGGGCTCTAGGAAAATCCGACACCGGAAAATCCGACCGGAAAATCCGACACAAGCGGAAGATCCGGCACTGGAAAATCAGACACAGCATTAAATCTCAAAAAAAATTTTTGATTGTTTGAGTTAGTGAATATTTAAAGTAAATGTAATGTAATTTTACTAGGCAGAGATATTAATTAACTCAAACAATCAAAAATATTTTTGAGATTTAATGTTGGTGTCGGATTTTCCATCGGTGTCGGATTTTCCGCTTGTGTCGGATATTCCAATTTCAGATTTTCCGGTGTCGGATTTTCCGGCTCCCTTTTGGGTGAACGTAAAAGCGAAACTGTACTCATCAAAGGATTTTCGTGGAAAATATGGGCAAGTATAAAAATTAATAATGATGTAACTAATTGCCATTAAGACAAAAATTGGAGTTTTAAATGTTCGACAATTTTTCGAATTGTCTCACAAAAGTGAGGTGTTCCAGATACCCGAAGAGAACTTGATAAAACAGAGGACAAATCATAGACATTTGGCAAAAATTTCAATGAAATTTCGTTCTTTTTAACAGTAATTTGTTATTATTCACATTTATTTTTAAAGTTTTAAAAGAAATTTTTACTAAAATAAAATTTAATTTTTTTAATCTTTGCACTCTAAACATTGTTGATATTATTCAGTTCACCATACCTGATTAAATTTTTTGGTAAAAAATTGGGTTAAGATTTGTACTAAAAATTTTTTCATTAACTGAAACCAAAAAAAACCCCCGGGGGTTCAAAATCGGCATAATCAATAATTGAAAATGTTAATTATCTGCAACTTAACGGGAAATTAATTTTTTGATCATGTTTTGTTCAGTAAATTATTTTTTGCACTACATTTTTTTAAATTTCTGTTAAATATTTTCGTAAATATTTTGTCATCAAAATTTTTAAAACTAGCATTTTTTAAGCGGAATATCCGGGAGGGCACCCATAAATTTTAAATAAAATTCAAGCATATGTTTTTCCAATTCTCACAAAATTCCCGGACCCATTCAATCTCTTAGAAGTAATAATAAATGTAAAAAAAGTAATTAAATTACAAATAAAACATTTCTGAATTTTTTATGTTTAGTAAATGGGTTTTGCATAATCGTGTAATGTTTTTTAGAGAATAATTAAATACTTTTTTTGTTAATGTGATCAATCAGTAGAGATAAATTACAAAATATTTATAATTTATTGAATGATTCACAAATAAATTTATAAGCAATTTAGAATAATGAAATAAATTATTATTTAAATTTCTGTCATTCAAGCAGAAAAGAAAAAGTCGGAACAAAAGTCATTTGAAGAAATATTTGGAGAAAAATGGGAAGAAAAAGGAAATAACCAAAATAAAAATGAAAAAAGAGAAATTGTTGAGAAATTCTATAAAATTAAAGAGAAAATTAAGCAAAAAAGGAGTAAAATTAATTTGAAAATTGCGAAAAAATTGGGCACAAATCGCCAAAATATTTATAAATGGATCAGAAAGTTAGGACTTAATCAACGAATAAATAAAAGCCACAAATCAAAAACGGATGAACAAAAAATTGAAATTGTGCCAAAATTTAATGCAATGAAAAATGAATTTAAGCAAAAAGGAAAATATTCGAGAAAAGAATGTCAGAAAAATTATGCAGAAATTTACGAGAAAATTGCAATTAGCAGAAAAGTGATTGGAAAATGGAAGAAATAATTTGAAATGAATGAAAAAATAAGTGAAAAATAAAAATTGGAGAAAATGAAAATCCAAAAATGAGTGATGAAAAAATAATGGAATTTTGAAAATTAGTCGGCAGAGTATTTGCAGATGGAAAAAACAATTTGGAGAAAAAAAATAATAATCTTAGATGTGGATTGAAAGAAGTTCTGTTACGCTGCGCTGTGACTTCATCCTTAAAATGGCACAATAAGAATGAAAAATTTTCTTAAAAATATTTCGTCAACAAATAAAACCAAACATTTATTTTGTTTAAAAATTGGCCAAAAATTGCAAGAATTTCTGTGTATATAATATTTCACCTTTTTTTCAAAAAATCAGGTAATAGGTGCCAAAAAATTTAAATTTAGTGGGTGTAAAATGCCAAAATCTTATTAAAAAGTGCAACAAAATTAAACCAAACCTTATTGAGATATATTTTAAAATAAATTTTTGTAAAAAAAATAAATCAATAAAAAAAATTTTTTAATTATTATTTTAATTTCCGTTCCGTCATAATTCATTTAATTGCAAATTTTAATCGCAAGAAAAATTGTCAAAATGAAATTGTGCATTTTTCTATTTTCATTGCATTTTAATTTTACAAATTGAAATTGGAGCAGAAAATAAAAAATTGGAACAAAAAACATTTAAGTGAGAAAATCTTTGAAAAGAATGGAATAATTTAAACAGAAAATTGCAAGCAAATGGATACAAATCGAACCCAATTTATTAATGGATCAAAGAATTTAACCTTCAAAAAAAAGATTGCGACCACAAAGAAAAACGGATGAGAAAAATTAAAATTGTGGAAAAATTTAATATGAAAAATGAATTAAGCAAAAAGGAAGAATTTTTTCTTTTCTGCTTCAATTTCAATTTGAAAAATTAAAAATGGAATTAAAACGGGTAAAAATAGGCACAATTTTTGACAATTTTTCTTAGGATTAAAATTTGCAGTTAAATTCGGACTGACAGAAATATAAAATAACAATTTAATTATTCTTAAAAGGAATTTTCACTTATATTTTTCCATTCTACTTAGGGTGTAACATAAGTTTCCGCACAACATTTTTTTAAATATATTTTTTTAAATACAAATTCAATAAAGCACAATCATGATTCGAAATACCCGCCATTATTATCGATAATGAGTTGCCATTTTGTAGGCAAGAGATCAATCCCACGTGCATAGAATTCTGGGAGCTTAGACGCAAAATACAAATTAAGGTGATTTTCGACCATGTCGAGATTGGCAAAGTTTTCCCGGACAAGAAATGAGCTAGAGAGGCAAACAAATGGTAATCCGATGGGGCACAATCAGGGCTATATGGTGGATGAATTAGAGCTTCCCAGCCCAGCTGGTTGATTTTTTGGAGGGTCGCGTTTGCGACGTGGGGTCTGGCATTGTCCTGCTGCAAAACCACCCCTGCGCGAAAGTGTCCAGCAAGGCCGGGAGACCTAATTTTTTGCTGGACTCTGTCCAGTTGGGCACAATAATATTGGGCATTGATTGTTTGGCCGTTTGGCACGGTCTCCCAGTGGATCACACCACCACGCCACCACCAAACACACAAAAGAACGCGCCGCTGACGCCAATCCGGTTTTGGGGTCGAAACCGATGGTTGGCCTGGGGTAAGCCACTGTTTTTTGTTAACGGGATTTTTGTACGAAACCCATTTTTCATCACACGTCACAATTCGGTTCAAAAACGGCGCTTCATGATGGCGTTCAAGCAGTTGTTGCGCGGCCTCCAAACGTCGTTTTCTGTTGCTGGGTCAGCTCATGAGGAACCCATCTGCCCTTCCGCACTTGCTTTCCGAGTTTATGCAAAATTCTGCTAATTTGCATATGTGAACAGTCAAAGTCCTCGCCCAACATGCGCGTGCTCAGCCTCGGATCCGCTTCGATGGCAGCGAGAACAGCAGCTTCATCGATGGTTGGCGGCCTCCCTGACCTCGGCTTGTCTTCGACGTTCTCCTGACCAGCACGGAATTTGGCGTACCATTCATACAGTGTCCTGCGTGAGACAACATCCGGACCCTTAGATTCAGTGATGTTCTGCAGCGCCTGCTTTGGTTTTCGACCCAGAGAAAATTCGTGAAAAATTAGTGCGCGAATTTCCGTTTTTGGCATGATCGGGAAAGGAAGCTGGAAAAATCGATTAAGCAAAGAAAAGGTGAATCAACAGTATGAAATGAAAGAGAATAAAATGAAAAATAAAATAAAAAAAGAATTATTAAAATTAGTCGAGAACTTAGGGAGTTATGAATTATTGAATTTTGCAGAAAAAATTTGTGCGGAAACTTATGTTACACCCTAAAGTAATTGAATTATTGACAGCTTATTATATTCATGAAATCATAAATAATTCCCGGTACCGCTCAACTCTAGAAAATGAAAATGAAAAGCGATGATTAAGAGAAGTGGAGGATGAAAGAGGGAGCGGGGGGGGGGGTAAAAATAATTTGAATTTTCTCATAATTAACTCAAAACCCCTAAAAATTATCATTTTTGGCGATCATTTAAGACATTGGCTCAAACCCAAAAGATTTATTTATGGGAAATAAAAAACGTTAAACTGATGCAAATCGCACTCAATTATGTCCTAATATCCGCCAAAAATGTATTTGTGACTCAAAAAAGCATAAAATAGGAATAAAAATGAGAAAATATGACCGAAAAGCCTCAATGTTATTAGTGCAAAAATAATTTAATTTTTTAAAATTACTAAAATCTTTATTAGGTTGCCATCCTGTTTGAGTTTATATTTTGCATGGGAAAGGCGGCATTTGTCGGGCTTTTGGGGGGTCCGTGCCAGGCTCTTATAGTGTTGGAGTTTTCATTTTTTTTTGTCCGTTTTATTTTTTTCACTTAAATTTGGCCTATTTCCCTAACAAACACAATTTCACAAAATCGAAAATATAGTTCCAATAGAAATTACTAGGGCTGCTAATTTTATGTAAATACTTGTTTTTTTCCTGAATTCTCCATGCCCTAAATAGTAGGAAAAACACTTTCTTTTTTGTGTTTGCGAACAAAAGTTGGACTTTTATTTACCTATTTTTACATATTTCGGGATTTTCTACATATTACATATGTACATATTTTTATATATATTTTGGACTTTTTAGTACATATTTCGCAATTTTTTCGTACACATTTTTTTTAATACATATTTTGGGAATTTTTGAGAATTTATAAAAAATTCCTTAAGAAAAATTTTAAAATGTTTTGAAAATGTACCCATAAAAAATCGGTTTTTTCCAAAAATCAGATATCAAAAATTAATTTTTAAAATACTAAAAGTTGATTTCTAAGCCTATTTAGTTCATTTTTATGGCATTTTATGCCTATTTCACCCTTTATGAAGAATTTTTTCCCCAAAAATAACCCTTTATATGTATAAAAATATGTACATATGTAATAAGTAAAAAAAAAACCCTGAAATATGTAAAAATATGTAAATAAAAGTTTTAGCATTTTTTATACATATTTTATTTACATAATTCGCAAATTTTCTTACATAAAATTAGCAGCCCTAGAATTACCTAATCCGATTCCTAGTTTATTATTGGCAACATTAATTCAGGGGTGCGATCGAAAATTTTTCAAAATCAGAACATCGGGCTCAAAAAATCAGATTTTGGGGTCAAAAATCAGAACATACCATAATCGATTTTAACAACTTTGGGGAGGAAATAAGCAAATCGTACATTTAAATGCAATTGCGCTCAAAAAATCAGAATTTTTAAGAATTTTTTTGCGGCGCATTTTTTCAAAGACTTTTTGGGGAACAAGCGGAGCGGAAGGCCGGCGGTGCCGATAGGCGCCGCAGGGAAAAATTTTAGAAAATTTGTGTATGATTCGTTAACAGATTTTGTCAGAAAAATTGTGCTTTTGAGCGCAATTTTTAAGAAAACAAAGGATTTTTAGTGTCCGGCGGTGCCGTTAGGCACCGCCGTGGAAAATTTTAAAAATCTGAGTGACATTACGCCATAAAATTACAAAATTCTGAAGGATTTTAAGAAATCAGAACAAATTTTGGTCGCTACCCTAAAATCAGAACATTTCTGATAAATCAGAACAGATCGCACCCTTGCATTAATTCAAAAGTTATGCGATTCGTCGAGTGAGAGATAGAGAGAGAAAAAGTTATTTGTTTTTCTCTCGCACTACTACAACTTATTTACGCAAATTTTGCTTTTTGCTCCAGGTGTGTGGGGAAATATGTAGCACATGCATACAAAGGAAAAGTTACAAAAATCGGACAATTTAACAGATGCCTTGCTATTGTTAAATTGATAATAGGCTCAGTCAAATTAGTGCATAATCAATAATTACAAATGGGAATAATAAAATTTTTGATCAACACAATCAATTTGCTTCAATTCAACCCTCCTAATTTGTGATTAGAAAACGAGGATTTGATTACTAGAGCAGCTACATGGACTTGATCCTGTACCAGAACAGGGAGAACGTGATTAAAACCCCGTCTTTCCAGGACTCACTGTTCATGTGTTTTCCCTTAAAAAATAGGGACCGAGAACTTCGGCAGGGCCCCAATCACGTCAGCCACTAATTTTAAATTGAGGACTGTTTCCCGAACTGAATGCTGCTTGTTCGAGTTTTGATCAATTTCATCGTGCTATTATGAAAATTTAAAAGTTTCTTAGATCGCTATATTTGTCTTCATTTCCCTGATAACAAATTTTCTCCATGAAAATTTGATCAGATCAGCGCTGATCATCCGATAGTCCCACCCGAGGGCGAGACAGTTCCAAAATTTGGGTGCCACATAAATGTGGATGTAATAGTACCTTAATTGGACTATCACTAGTCAATTTAGGTGGGGGATTTTGGGCTCTAATGGAACTGAAAATTGCAAAAATTCGATGGGGTGCGTCCCTTTGTAAGGAATTCCCTCGTCGTCTAACCCGCCCCTTTTCATGCACTATTTCAGGGTCTAAAGAATGAAAAAAACAAATTATTTTTTTTGTTAAAAATCATAGAAACCTTTCGGCTTTTAAATTTTAAACCCGCACGATTCCGCGATTCGAAAACCGTGAAAAAGCGCGAAAACAATTGATGTTCAAATTTTACATTACAAACATTTTTAAATTTTGAGAAATTATTTTTAAGTCCCATCCGAGGGCGAGACAGTTCCAAAATTTGGGTGCCACATAAATGTGGATGTAATAGTACCTTAATTGGACTATCACTAGTCAATTTAGGTGGGGGATTTTGGGCTCTAATGGAACTGAAAATTGCAAAAATTCGATGGGGTGCGTCCCTTTGTAAGGAATTCCCTCGTCGTCTAACCCGCCCCTTTTCATGCACTATTTCAGGGTCTAAAGAATGAAAAAAAACAAATGATTTTTTTTGTTAAAAATCATAGAAACTTCTCGGCTTTTAAATTTTAAACCCGCACGATTCCGCGATTCGAAAACCGTGAAAAAAGCGCGAAAACTATTGCATTAAATTTAAGAACGAAAATTTTGACTTGAAAATTTCAAACTTTGGGTGCCACATAAATGTGGATGTAATAGTACCTTAATTGGACTATCACTAGTCAATTTAGGTGGGGGATTTTGGGCTCTAATGGAACTGAAAATTGCAAAAATTCGATGGGGTGCGTCCCTTTGTAAGGAATTCCCTCGTCGTCTAACCCGCCCCTTTTCATGCACTATTTCAGGGTCTAAAGAATGAAAAAAAACAAATGATTTTTTTTGTTAAAAATCATAGAAACTTCTCGGCTTTTAAATTTTAAACCCGCACGATTCCGCGATTCGAAAACCGTGAAAAAAGCGCGAAAACTATTGCATTAAATTTAAGAACGAAAATTTTGACTTGAAAATTTCAAACATTTTCCTCCACCTTCTTTTAAGTCCCACCCGAGGGCGAGACAGTTCCAAAATTTGGGTGCCACATAAATGTGGATGTAATAGTACCTTAATTGGACTATCACTAGTCAATTTAGGTGGGGGATTTTGGGCTCTAATGGAACTGAAAATTGCAAAAATTCGATGGGGTGCGTCCCTTTGTAAGGAATTCCCTCGTCGTCTAACCCGCCCCTTTTCATGCACTATTTCAGGGTCTAAAGAATGAAAAAAAACAAATGATTTTTTTTGTTAAAAATCATAGAAACTTCTCGGCTTTTAAATTTTAAACCCGCACGATTCCGCGATTCGAAAACCGTGAAAAAAGCGCGAAAACTATTGCATTAAATGGTGTATTTTTTCAAAAAAAGATACCAAATTATTAAAAACATAGAAATCCATAATAAATTTTTCTGACAGTTCCAAAATTTGGGTGCCACATAAATGTGGATGTAATAGTACCTTAATTGGACTATCACTAGTCAATTTAGGTGGGGGATTTTGGGCTCTAATGGAACTGAAAATTGCAAAAATTCGATGGGGTGCGTCCCTTTGTAAGGAATTCCCTCGTCGTCTAACCCGCCCCTTTTCATGCACTATTTCAGGGTCTAAAGAATGAAAAAAAACAAATGATTTTTTTTGTTAAAAATCATAGAAACTTCTCGGCTTTTAAATTTTAAACCCGCACGATTCCGCGATTCGAAAACCGTGAAAAAAGCGCGAAAACTATTGCATTAAATTTAAGAACGAAAATTTTGACTTGAAAATTTCAAACATTTTCCTCCCCACCTTCTTTTAAGTCCCACCCGAGGGCGAGACAGTTCCAAAATTTGGGTGCCACATAAATGTGGATGTAATAGTACCTTAATTGGACTATCACTAGTCAATTTAGGTGGGGGATTTTGGGCTCTAATGGAACTGAAAATTGCAAAAATTCGATGGGGTGCGTCCCTTTGTAAGGAATTCCCTCGTCGTCTAACCCGCCCCTTTTCATGCACTATTTCAGGGTCTAAAGAATGAAAAAAAACAAATGATTTTTTTTGTTAAAAATCATAGAAACTTCTCGGCTTTTAAATTTTAAACCCGCACGATTCCGCGATTCGAAAACCGTGAAAAAAGCGCGAAAACTATTGCATTAAATTTAAGAACGAAAATTTTGACTTGAAAATTTTTCCAAAATTTGGGTGCCACATAAATGTGGATGTAATAGTACCTTAATTGGACTATCACTAGTCAATTTAGGTGGGGGATTTTGGGCTCTAATGGAACTGAAAATTGCAAAAATTCGATGGGGTGCGTCCCTTTGTAAGGAATTCCCTCGTCGTCTAACCCGCCCCTTTTCATGCACTATTTCAGGGTCTAAAGAATGAAAAAAAACAAATGATTTTTTTTGTTAAAAATCATAGAAACTTCTCGGCTTTTAAATTTTAAACCCGCACGATTCCGCGATTCGAAAACCGTGAAAAAAGCGCGAAAACTATTGCATTAAATTTTGGAGAAGAATTTTACCTTCTTTTAAGTCCCACCCGAGGGCGAGACAGTTCCAAAATTTGGGTGCCACATAAATGTGGATGTAATAGTACCTTAATTGGACTATCACTAGTCAATTTAGGTGGGGGATTTTGGGCTCTAATGGAACTGAAAATTGCAAAAATTCGATGGGGTGCGTCCCAGGCTCTTTCAAATTTTTTTTAGGCTTTATAGGCGCTAAAAATAAAAGCCTAGAAAATAGGCACTAATAACTCGAAAAGTAGCTTAACAACAGCCGAAAAAACATGTTTTTCATGCATTTCAGACCATAGGGAGCTCAGGAAAAAATAGGCTTTTGCCTATAACGCGAAAACTATTGAATAAAATTTAAGAACGAAGATTTTGACTTGAAATTTCATACCACTTGATTTGTTTTAAATTTATTATTTATAAATCAAAATGAAACAACAAAATTTAATAAATATATAATGATATACTACAACTAATAATGAAAAATATTGAAATGATTATAATATTTTAAATTTAAAATTTAAGTTCCAAATGGCCTTTATGATTATGACCAGGGCTGGCAGATGAAAATTTTCAAAAGCCTCATTTTGAGTCAAAAAGCCTCATTTTCACAAATTTATTCAAAACACATTTGAAATGTTCAAATGTTATATTTTTGATTGTCCAAGATCAATTTGAGCAAAACCCGCACGATTCCGCGATTCGAAAACCGTGAAAAAAGCGCGAAAACTATTGCATTAAATTTAAGAACGAAAATTTTGACTTGACAGGGAATAAGGGGCCGGCGGTGCCGATAGGCGTCGCCGGGAAGTTCCAAAATTTGGGTGCCACATAAATGTGGATGTAATAGTACCTTAATTGGACTATCACTAGTCAATTTAGGTGGGGGATTTTGGGCTCTAATGGAACTGAAAATTGCAAAAATTCGATGGGGTGCGTCCCTTTGTAAGGAATTCCCTCGTCGTCTAACCCGCCCCTTTTCATGCACTATTTCAGGGTCTAAAGAATGAAAAAAAAACAAATGATTTTTTTTGTTAAAAATCATAGAAACTTCTCGGCTTTTAAATTTTAAACCCGCACGATTCCGCGATTCGAAAACCGTGAAAAAAGCGCGAAAACTATTGCATTAAATTTAAGAACGAAAATTTTGACTTGAAATTTCATACCACCTTCTTTTAAGTCCCATCCGAGGGCGAGACAGTTCCAAAATTTGGGTGCCACATAAATGTGGATGTAATAGTACCTTAATTGGACTATCACTAGTCAATTTAGGTGGGGGATTTTGGGCTCTAATGGAACTGAAAATTGCAAAAATTCGATGGGGTGCGTCCCTTTGTAAGGAATTCCCTCGTCGTCTAACCCGCCCCTTTTCATGCACTATTTGGGCTATCGAACGATACTAAAAATGTTTGATTTGGTTGGCAAAGAAAAAAGTTATAACCAAAAACTTGCGCTCGTACTAAAACGGTCCGTACTAAACTGACCCCGACCCCTATTAAAAACCCAAATTATTAAATAATTGTAAAACATTATGCCATTTAACAAAATTTAAAAGATTTTTCTCCAGAAGCCTCAAAAATCCAGACAGTTCCAAAATTTGGGTGCCACATAAATGTGGATGTAATAGTACCTTAATTGGACTATCACTAGTCAATTTAGGTGGGGGATTTTGGGCTCTAATGGAACTGAAAATTGCAAAAATTCGATGGGGTGCGTCCCTTTGTAAGGAATTCCCTCGTCGTCTAACCCGCCCCTTTTCATGCACTATTTCAGGGTCTAAAGAATGAAAAAAAACAAATGATTTTTTTTGTTAAAAATCATAGAAACTTCTCGGCTTTTAAATTTTAAACCCGCACGATTCCGCGATTCGAAAACCGTGAAAAAAGCGCGAAAACTATTGCATTAAATTTAAGAACGATCTTTGAAACAAAAAATTTCAAACATTTTCCTCCACCTTCTTTTAAGTCCCACCCGAGGGCGAGACAGTTCCAAAATTTGGGTGCCACATAAATGTGGATGTAATAGTACCTTAATTGGACTATCACTAGTCAATTTAGGTGGGGAATTTTGGGCTCTAATGGAACTGAAAATTGCAAAAATTCGATGGGGTGCGTCCCTTTGTAAGGAATTCCCTCGTCGTCTAACCCGCCCCTTTTCATGCACTATTTCAGGGTCTAAAAAATGAAAATCAGGTGAAACATAATAATCAAAAATATTTACAATAATATTTGTAATATCTGATATAAATTCAGTGATTAATCAAAAACAAAAGTAAAATTAAATATGTAATTTATTGCATTAAATTTAAGATCGAAAATTTTGACTTGAAATTTCATACCACCTTCTTTTAAGTCCCACCCGAGGGCGAGACAGTTCCAAAATTTGGGTGCCACATAAATGTGGATGTAATAGTACCTTAATTGGACTATCACTAGTCAATTTAGGTGGGGGATTTTGGGCTCTAATGGAACTGAAAATTGCAAAAATTCGATGGGGTGCGTCCCTTTGTAAGGAATTCCCTCGTCGTCTAACCCGCCCCTTTTCATGCACTATTTCAGGGTCTAAAGAATGAAAAAAAACAAATGATTTTTTTTGTTAAAAATCATAGAAACTTCTCGGCTTTTAAATTTTAAACCCGCACGATTCCGCGATTCGAAAACCGTGAAAAAAGCGCGAAAACTATTGAATTAAATTTAAGAACGAAAATTTTGACTTGAAATTTCATACCACCTTCTTTTAAGTCCCACCCGAGGGCGAGACAGTTCCAAAATTTGGGTGCCACATAAATGTGGATGTAATAGTACCTTAATTGGACTATCACTAGTCAATTTAGGTGGGGGATTTTGGGCTCTAATGGAACTGAAAATTGCAAAAATTCGATCAACAAAAGTAAAAACAATTTTAGTTTAAAAAAGAAAATGAACTACGAAAGAAAAAATAATAAATTGATTATTAAGAGAAAGCGAACAAAAAATAATTAATATATTCTTTAAAAATAACACATAATATGAACGAATGTACCGCAAAATCACCAACTTTCAGAGCATTATCCATGAAAGCGCGAAAACTATTGCATTAAATTTAAGAACGAAAATTTTGACTTGAAATTTCATACCACCTTCTTTTAAGTCTCACCCGAGGGCGAGACAGTTCCAAAATTTGGGTGCCACATAAATGTGGATGTAATAGTACCTTAATTGGACTATCACTAGTCAATTTAGGTGGGGGATTTTGGGCTCTAATGGAACTGAAAATTGCAAAAATTCGATGGGGTGCGTCCCTTTGTAAGGAATTCCCTCGTCGTCTAACCCGCCCCTTTTCATGCACTATTTCAGAACTTAAAAATGGATTCATTAATGGAAATAAATATTTGAACAATATTTAAAAATCAACGATGCTATAAACAAGTCCGAGAACAATTATTAAACAAGAAAAAAAAAGAAATGCAATTATTAACGACAAATCGACTTTATAGTCGTTTAACCCTTGACAAAAGCTTAATAGAATTTACAAAACGCCAAACGATCTTTTTCGACTTTTCTAATTCTCTCATTTTTATGCACTATTTCGAGTCAAATTCATTCTTATCAAAAAACGATCACTAGTCAATTTAGGTGGGGGATTTAATTTGTTTAGCCCCAAGAAAAAAAAAATTCTACGGTAGTATTTATATGTTTTGATTTGGAGAAGGTTTAGTGCATTGCATGTACTTACAGCACTCGTAATAACATTGTCCCCATAAGCATATTGAACCGGGAATAAGTGTGGAACAATCATAAACATGTCTACATAACTACTAGACTACCTAAGTTCGGAATCCGGGTGAAAGAAGTGATTTTCCATATTATTTTTTCATGTTTATTAAACATTTAAACGATTTTCAATTTAAAAATTATAGCGAAAAGGAAAATTAGAAGAAAACAAATTTAATAAAATGGTAAATAAAAATTTATAATAATTAATACAAAATTCATAAATTTGTATATTTATGAAAGAGAATAAAAATTTAAAGAAAAAATTAGCCAAATTAAATGGAGAAAATAAATATTTCAAGGCTCAATGAAAAAAAAATTTTTTTCGGAACCCAGAAAACTTAAAGACCTTTTTATTTAAATAAAAAGACCTTTTTATTTAAATAAAAAAATAATATAATTATATTTATTTGTCATTTACAATGAATATATATAATATTAACAAATTATTAATGCAATGAAAGATTTGGTTATTATTTGAATATTTTTTTACGAAAAAAAATTAAAACAAACTTTTTAAGATAAAATAAAACAAAGTAAAACTTAAATATCAAAAAAATATGAAAAAAGGTTACATAATATTCAATAAATTTTAATTATCAATATTTTAACATATTTTTTCAATTTAACAAGCATTTAGCAAAAAAACATAAAATTATTTTTAAATTATTGATATAAATCTTAATTATTAAATTTCATATTATACAATATTAAAAAGAATTTCAATTTCAATTTACTTTTTTTAAAAGGAGAAATATAAAATGTTAATTAATAATCTTAATTTATGATATTTATTTACAGTTTACGTAGGCCCAAACTTAGATCAGATAAATATATTTGTTTATGTTTTTGTGGATCATTTATTATGAATAGAAATGAATGAAAAAGAAATTATGCATGAAGTTGTTGGGGGGGGGAGGGGATGGTGAAGTTAGGTGATCCTGTGGGCCATTTTCATTTCTCATCAACAAAAAATGGAGTGGCTCAACTATAGCTGTACTTCTTGCCCGGGGGGGTTGCTTTGCAACCGCCCCCGGGGCTACACTAAACCAGTGCTCTGTGTGCACTGGTCCATTGGCAATTTCACGCAGTTTCTGCGTGAGGGCGTTCAAGAGGCGGCAGCGCCGAATGCCACACCGGCAACGACGACGACGACGACGACAAATTGCCCAAATTTGTCAAATTTCATCATCGCCAGCAGCGCTCTGATTTTGGTGCTCTTCATTGTCCAGGTGTTTTTTTTCTTTTTTGTAATGCAAGTAAAAATAATTGTAAACCCCCCCCCCTTCCCATACAGATGGTGCTTTTGGCGCTGAAATTGCGCCATGCTGTGGAGAACCGACTGATGCATCGGCGGCTTGTGCGCCGACAAAAAAAGAGTGAGATTTTCCACCAAAAATAAATAAATAATATTTTTTTTTTCAAGAACAGAAAACGTTGCGGTCTCTCTGCCGCCAGGGTGCGCAGGAGACCCCATTGGTCACGATCGCGCGCCGCCCCTTTGTGTCGCCTTTGGCCGGGACTTCGCAGGCCGACGTGATTTTTTTTTTAAATTTTTGTATTTTATTTTTCTAAACATGAAATTTCAGCCCAATGTGCAGTACCGGGTGCAATTTGCGCAAGACGAGCGCGTGTACGATGTGCCGGCTGGCTGAACGAATTGTTTGAGGGCGAACGAAAATTAGAATAGGAGGATTTAATTTTTTAAATCGATCTTTTTATTTTTAATAATGTTTACATTTAACTTTTATAAAGTTTAATAAATTGTATTTTAATCAATATTAGTTGTGCTGAATAGAAATAATTTCTGGAATTGGAATTGGGTAGAGCGTTGAGGAATGAGATTTTTGATTGGTTTTGAGAGTCCATTCGGATGGTTGATGAGAATTTTTGAATTTGTTTTGCGTTAGTTTCGGAATGATTAATTATATTCGCCACAAAATGTCGGCGAATATAAAGGAAAATTCGCCAGATGCCCAAATGGGGTCAAGAACACATTAATTGTTGTGATCAAAATTTGACTATAAATAAGGAAATTGTACGAGCGAGATTCATTCATTCATTAATACATAAAATATTTATTATTATTATTTCTGTTTTCTTAAATATTTCACTAATGTCTCAACAATGTAATTTAATTTAATATTTTTTAATTAATCAACTAAAAATCCGCCCGTTTAGCTATGGACTCAGCGGACCGTCGCTCACCTACCCCCGACATGGAGCTTTGCGAATTGTCATCCTGGTACGACATTTTGCAGGATGACGACGACAACGTAAAAAATGTTTTTTCATTTTTCATTTTCAAAAATTATTATTCCAGATTTTAAATTGGTTCACACCGGTGACGGCTCGCGACGTTTGCCAGGAGGTGTTAGCATTTGCACAAGAGCGCCGCATGCCGTTTGAAAAGATTGTTAAATGGAAGCAAATTTTGGACAAAATTTGTGCTCAGATCGCCCAAAAAAAGTGATCGTTTTGTGATCGAATTCATTTTTAAATTGATGCGCTTTTTTTGGCACTGTTAAAATAAAAGTTCATTTTAATTTGTGAGAATTATATTGAATTGTTGGGGCGGTTTCAGTGTTGAATGTGGTACGGGACTCAGTTCTGAGTGCCCAATCAGCGACGCACTCACACGGGGCTCTGTTAAGAGTGCCCATCTTTTCAAATTCCGTCTGCGTAATTTGAAACTTAAAATGGGCGGGTCTTCACAAACGGCTGGCTGTATATAAGCAGCTGGTCAATCTGCCGTCCTCCATTTCATTCTCAAAAATTTTCTCCCAAATAAAAATGGCAATTAATATTTGCGACAAGAAAGCGCTTGTGAATCAAATCCTCGGGCAAGCGGACATTACAGTGACAACAAGCGGCATAACCGTGAGTGGGCCACGTCTGTCCACACCACGGTTCATTCCGTTCGATGAATGCGGCCGTTGCCGCGCATGTAAAGCAACAGAGGTTGAGGTGGACACAATGGTGACCAAAGAGGGGATCACATTGTGGTGCAGCCGGGTCAGCAAGTCCCAATTCGTCCCATTTGATGCCGTTTATGATCTACCTGGCCACTGCTTCTTCCGTGTGAAAAACAAGGCCAGGGTGTTCAACGTGCCCTACGGTGACCTGCCCTCCGACACGTGCACCACTCCTACTCCCACCACCACCACCACAACGCAAGGAACGCAAACCGATATGCAGCAGCAGGACCTGAAGCGCAAAGCTAAGGTAGCACTTGATTTAGTGGAAGCCGGGCTAATGGCCGATGCCATGCAGGACGGCGTGCGTTGGAAGAAGGCCAAAACCGCAATCAGTGTACTCGGGAACCTACTTTTAGCGGAATCGTTGGACAACAAAGTGACAAACAGTCCTGTGGAGGAACAGAATTATGTCCAGGAAGAGCCCAGAAGAGACGAAGAGGAAAACAAGAAGGACCTTGGCGACATTGACAAAACGCTCGACGAGTTTTTTGATAGTATTAAAGCTTCGACCTCAAACATGTAAATCATTTTGTCCCTAAAAATGCTTAATACACAATCCTTTACCAATAAAGATATTTGTTTTAAATTGCCGTTTGGTCTAATCATTTCGGGTCCCTCCTCATCGGGAAAAACTGAATTTTTGTTAAAATTTATTGCTGAAGCGGATCAATTAATCACACCAAAGCCCGTCTCAATGCTCTATTGTTTTGGTGAAATGAATTCGGCAGTGCCGCCGCTTCAAAAGGCGGGAGTCGATGTGTATTCGGGAGTCCCACCCGAAGAATTGCTCAAACGCCTCCCAAAGCCCCTCTTGCTCATTCTCGATGACCTAATGCTGTCCATCGACGAGAAATATTTGTCCGATTTGTTCACTAAAAAGTCACATCACCACCAATTTGCGGTGGTGTTCGTCACTCAAAATTTGTTCGAACGTAAAATCAAAGTGGCCCGCCTGTCCGCTCAGTACCTGGTGCTGATGCGGGCCCCTAATTCCCTGTTGTCCATTCGCAACATTGGCGTCCAACTCTTTCCGTGTCAGCTCGACTTTTTCCTTGATGCTTATCGCAAAGCGACCGCCCGTCCCTATGGCTATTTGCTGATTGATATGCACGCTGCATCAGATCCGTCGTTACGGCTGCGAACCAACATATTTAAGGATGAGCAGGAGGGCGAAGACGAAGGAACAGTTGTATTCATTCCCAAAAATGGAGCGGCATAAGCAGCAACAAGTAAAGATTGGAGAGCTGATAAAACAGAATCGCGACTGGTTGTGTGCTTTGGCCAGGACAAAATCCGGGAAAAAATGCAGGAAACTTATACGAAATGCAAACAGTGAACAACTACTATCGCTGGTCGAAATTTGTTTGAATCTCGTCGCTTCGCGCTTCCAACTGACAACCAGACAGAAGAAGCGACTAATGCCTTATGTGGATACTGTACGCCGAATCAGCAGAGCGAGGAATGAACGGGGTGCCAAGCGAGTGCTTGTCCAGAAAGGCGCAGGATTTGGCGGATTGTTCGCTGCCCTATTGACACCCGTTCTAATGGAAGTGGCAAAATCCTTTGTGAACAAAAACGCATAAATACCTCTCATCATTGTTGAATTTTGTGAATTCCATTATTCATTTAACAGAGATGGCAAATAAATTTTTACTTGTCCCGCAAGAAATTTATCGTGGTCTCACCTCCATGTCCAACACGGGAGACCTAAATCTGGATGCTGTTCGACATGATTTAGACCGTGCCAGGGTCGAGCGAACACATCCCAGTACAAAAAATGTCCATTACAATCAACAGCTTAGGCGATACTTGAAAATGAGGAGGGAACTTGAAGATAGGCCAGCCAAAGTTGAGCTGACGAAAGGAATAAGTGTACTGCTAAGGAAAGGCGGCGAAGATGAAGATGGAGAGGTTGTAGACACAGCACCCCGACTTTACACCCCGCACCACCTCCTCCTCCGCCTGGGAGACGTCCTCGACATGGACCTAGTCCTCCGGCTCCTCCTCCACCACCAACGCCGGCTGGGAGAAGTTTTCGGCCCCCACCCATTCCTCCAGCTCCCGCTCCGTATCCACCAAGTCCTCCACCTCGTCCAGAACGTCCTCCCAGACCGAGTAGAGCTGCTGCGCCTTCTAGGAGAGATAGTCGATTGGAGCAATGGCATAAAAGGCGATCTGATATACAACGACAACGGCCAATTGTGCGAGACCTTCTTGCGGAAGCAGCTGCTGCGCCATTGCCCGAAAGTGATGATGAATATGATTATATGCTGGAGAGTGGGTTTGCGCTGCCAGCGCCATCACAGTATTATGGCGATTTGCCTGCGCTGCCCGACTACGCGGACGAAATTGAGGAGATGGACACTGCTCAGCGCAGGATTGCTACCAGAAGAAAATTAAAAAAGGACGAGACAGATGATGCCGATTTACAAGGTAAAAGACATAGGACCTATCGCCCTTCACCTCCACGACTCCCACTTCCGCCTCGTTTGAAAACAAAAGCTGAACTAAGGCCTCCTCCACCCCCTCCTCCACCTCCACGACGTCCTTCCGTCAAGATAGAAAAAAAAGAACCAAAGTTGGTGGAAATGAAAGCCTCGACGCCAAAGCAAGCCGACCACCCTACTCCAGCGCCTCGGGCGAATCGAGAGCCAATGTCCGGGCTCGACCCTCGACCATCCACATCTAGACAAGCCGGTTACTTCCCTCCCGCAACATACAAAATCGAGCCAAAACATGAACCGACAAAGAGGCCCATGCCGTACCGTATCCCGAAAAAAGAGCCAAAAAGTAAAGAAAAGCCACCACAGACGCAGCAGCAGCAACCTCCTCCTGCTGCTGTCGTCGAAGAAATGCCCTATGTTCCTCCGCCTAGGAGGGGGACCAAACGCCACTACCCTGTAAATGGTGATGGTGAGGTGCGCATAAGAAAACGAGTTAGGCAACCGAGAAGGGTAAGAGTACAGTACTCGCCCGAACCGGGTCCATCAACATCTGCACAAAGTGATGAACAACAGCAACAACGTGAACTGTTTGCCATTCCATCAAATCAGCTGACCATGACTCAACGGGTGGAACGACTGTACATCAAATGCAACCGTTACGCGGATCGTATGGGTGTTCGGGAAAATACAATTAACACAGCAAACGGTAAGCCGTTGGCGCATAGCAATTTGCGAATGGCCATCAGGTATATAATTGACCGGAGAGCGGGCCGCCCCACCATTAGACCACCTGGAGCGGCCATTTTTGAGGAGAGGCTTAGGCAGGACCCAATTTTGTATTCATGGACGGCTCCGCCAAAGAGGCCGTCAAAGAGCACGACCACCAGGACGGCACCGAAAATCAAGAAGGAATTTCGTCCGAAAAAATGGAGCTGATCAACACCACTCTTGACAAGCTGTACAATAGTCCATCTTCCCCGGCGGCGTTCGCAGGCGTTACAGCGTTGTGGAAAGAGGCGCGAAAAAAGTTGAAACATTTACGGAAAAGGGACGTGCAGCATTATTTGGAGGGTCACCGTACATACACTCTGATGCGGCCCCGGAGGGCACGCTTTCCAAGGGCAAAAACTGTAGCAGCGGGATTCATGACCGATGTCCAGGTGGATTTAGCCGATTTTCAAGCCCTTTCGCGTCACAATCGGGGTCACCGCTACCTCCTCGTTGCGGTTGACGTCCTATCCAAACGTTTGTTTGTTGTACCGCTGAAAAACAAGAGAGCCGAGGAGATGTTGGACGCATTTAAGCAACTGATCGATCAAATGCCCATGGTCCCCCATCGCATTTTCTCCGACAAAGGCACGGAATTCAAGAACAGATTGATCAAGGAATTTTTCGAGGAACAGGAAATTGAAAAGCACGAGCCCGTCCATTCGTCCGTCAAAGCTTCGGTTGCTGAGCGGGCCATTCGGAATGTGAAGCAGCGATTGTACAGGTATTTTGCGGAAAAGGAGACGTTGAACTGGGTGGATGCGGTACAGAAAATTGTGGACGGGATTAACAGTTCACCCTCTCGTGTTCATGGGATGCGCCCGATTGATGTCGACTTTTCAAATGCCCAAAAAGTGTGGAAGCGATTATATGGGCACCCTGCAATACAAAAACGGTCGCCACGCTTCCGTAAAGACGAATTTGTGCGCATGAGCAGAGAGAAGGGACAATTTGAGAAAGGATATTTGCCAAATTATGGGGACGAAATCCTGGAGATTGATGAGGTATTGAAAGCGGTACGCCCTATTCGGTACAAACTGAGGGATGAGCATGGAGAGAAATTCAAGGGCAGCTTTTATGAGCAGGAGCTGGCGCGCGTAAGAAAAGATGCAGACACAAGCTACCGTATTGAAAAGGTGTACAGAAAGAGAAAAAGAGCAGATGGGTCCTCAGAGATGCTTGTAAAATTTATAGGATATCCCAATCGGGAATGGATTCATGAATCTCAGCTTGTATAAAAGCGATCACATTTTTCATTTTGTTGTAATAAATTCAAATATGTCAAACAGTTTCTTTGTGTTTTTGCCGAGCAATGTAACGGATTATCCCGACAATCAGCCCAACAAATTTCGGGTCCGCCTCCCGAAGCCTTTACATTTTAATGGCTCATGGGTCTGTGGGCTGCATAGTATTAGTTACCCCTACTCATGGTCAACCATTGGCACATTGGACGACCAATGGATTGACATTCACTTCACCGATCGCCGTGCTAGTGATGAGGACAGACAGCGGGTGATCAGAGTTCCAGTGCCCAGGGCATCGCATAGTAAGGTTGAACAGCTCAGAGATTTTTTGACTGTCACTTTGCGAAATCATAGTGGTGCAAAGTTGTTGCCACTCCCCCGTGAGGAGGAAGAGAATCGCAATCGGACAAAACCTCTCGGTTCGCCACCACCGTTGAAGAGAGAGAAAAGAGCTGCGCCAGTAATTAATGAGAGCGGAAAACAGCTTGACTCCCCCTTATTGTACGATGGAAATGATCAAGGTGGGATTGACGAGTCTCCGCCTCATCATGAAGAAGAAGAAGAAGGGACAATTGAGGAGTCTCCGCCTCATCATGAAGAAGAAGAAGAAGGGGCGATTCAGGAGTCACCGCCCCATTATGAGGAAACACCAAAAGAAACTGTGAAAACGCCCGTCACACCAAAAGTGCCGACACCACCGCCTGTCATAAGCCCTACTAAGCCATCAATAGTAAAAACGCCAGCTCCTCCCTCTGATACAACAACATCGCCTCCCACAACTGTTAAGCCACCAGTAACCGTCCCTCCTCCAATCACAAAACCAATAACGCCGTCCGCTCCTCCAGCCACAAAGCCAAAGACCGAGCCTCCACCAATCGTGCAACCAACAACTACCCCTCCTCCAAGCACAAAACCAACAACCGTCCCACCGCCGACCGAAAAGCCAAAGACCGTCCCTCCACCAGCCGTACAGCCAACAACCACCCCTACTCCAAGTACACAACCAACAACCATCCCTCCCCCGACCGCAAAGCCAACAACACCGGTCCCTCCACTGCCAGCAATAAAAAAAGTTCCTAGCCCGTCTGTTAAGCCGACAATTCCGGCACCGCCGGCGCAACTAAAAAGCTCGACACTGTCACCAAAATCAAAAGCACCCATTTTGCCACCTCCAGTTTCTCTTTCCGCTAAAACGAGTCCTAAGTCTCAATCGTCGCCATCTCTTCCGGCAGAATCTCCACCACATTTTGAAGAAGAAACAACAACTGTAAAGCCTCCAGTTAAACCAACAATTACAGCGCCTCCAGCGCAGCTAAAAAGCCCTTCAGAATCTCAAGTAAAACCTCAACTGCTAGCTAAACCGTCAGCTCCACCATCGGGCTATCCACCGCGTTTTCCAACTGCGATCCTACCACCTCCGACGTCAGCAGCTCAAATTGACCCTTCCCGTTTGATTCACACGCTCGCTCCACCAAGAATTTTTTTTCAGAACTCCTCCGGCCAACGTGGACCCCCTGACTTATGTGCCAAATTCAGTGCTTATTTTATATGAAATCAACATAGAACGATTCAAGGTGGTGTTCAATGAGGAGATCATCAGCCATTTGTCTTTTTCACCACAGTTGGGCTACGTGCTTGGCTTTGAAAACCCTCAGCATGTGGTGTCAAATGAAGTGGCCAAATACGGGTATGATTTGCGCGGCGGCATCTCAAGTTTTGCAGTATACTCAAAAGGATTGACCGAGAACATGATAATTGGCAATTCATTGAGCTCCTTGCTCAGAGTTGTGTCAATCAGCGGTGCCATCCCAGGGGAGTACACTGAGAAGATTTATGACTCGCCAATATTTGCGCGAGTATTACCTCGGGAAATAAACGAGATTGAGATTGAACTGCGCACAATGGACAAAGGCCGACTGGTGCCATTCGCCTATGGCACAACGATGGTCGTGTTGATATTTAAGAAAGTGATAAATTTTTGATTCCATTCATTTTACATTTCATTTATAATTATTTAATAAATGGTACACATTGTCTTTGACCCAAGCATTGCGCAGTATGATGAGTATGTGCAATACGGTAGCGGGTTAGAGAAAGACGATTTCGACTACTTTCGGGGGTCCAGTCCCTTTCAGCGGGGCTACGGTATTCAACGCGGGGCGGGCGTTGGGGACGTTTTTCGTGGACTATGGCGCTTTTTCCTGCCCATTTTACGCCGTGTTGGCACTACAGTAGGATCGGAGGCACTGAGCACTGGACAACGAGTGCTGGAGCGAGTTGGGAATGAGGGGGTACCGTTTAAGGAGGCACTTGTCAGTGAAGGAAAGAAAGGGATTGATACCGTACTCGACAAAGGAGGATTACCAAAACAGTTTGGAAGCGGAAAAAAGGGTATAAAAAGAAAGAGAGCATATCTGCCTGCTCATCAAACCCTAATTGGACGACCTATTGTAAAGCAGGGGAAAAAGCGTATTCGATCGGACGCCTTTGGACTTTATTAAATAATGGCATTTCACAAAATCGACAACGACTCCGTGAACTCAATCACCAATGCTTTGGACTTTTTCCGTATTCCGCCGACCAATGTGAGTGTGTCGTCATCGAAAGTGTTCGAGCTTCTGCCCAGCAATCCGCTGACCGACACACCCTACCACTTCAAACTTCATTCAAGTCAAAACTATATTGATCTGTCCAAATGCTATTTGCTCACTGAGTTTCGAATCCGGAAGGAAAACGCTAATGGACAACTCATTAACCTAAATGCTGATGATATAAATATTGCGCCAATTCAAATGATCGGACAAACCTTCATCCGCAACGTAAAAATGAGTATTAATGGACGCGAAATTTTCAATGCCAACGCTTTAATGGCCTACAAAACATATTTCTCGCATGAACTCTCCTATTCAACGACAGCAAAAGACTCCCATCTGAATGCCATGGGCTATTATCGGGACACGGATGATACATTGGAGATGGGAGGCGGATGCACAGCGCGACGAGATTTGTTTGCGGGTAGCAACGTAGCTCAATTCATTGCCAAAATAGACACTGACCTATTCAATCAGCCATTGTATCTGATCAATTTTTGTGAATTGGACATTGAAATTTTGCCCAACGACAACGACTTTATGTTAATTTCGCCTATCGCGGGTGCACCCCGCTACCATTTCGAGATTCTTGGACTGAAATTATATGTGAAGAAGGTGTCTCTGATGGATGGGTTGGCGCTGGACATTGCGAGAAAGTTGGAGGTGAAGCCTGCCCGTTATGCAGTAAGGAAGACAATGATGAAATCAATGTTTATCAGTCAGGGCCGTTATGAGTTTACATCCAATCTGTTCATGGACCAAATCCCCCGTCGTGTGACAATGGGTCTGGTGGCCAATGCTGACTATGTTGGGACAATTAGGCGCAGCCCGTTCAACTTTCAACCATTTAATGTGCGCGAAATTTCCATTGTTGCTAATGGACGATCGTACCCCCAAGCGCCCTATGACCTGGATTACCCAAGTAGGAAATATGTTCGCCCGTTCAATGACATGAACGAAGCGGTTGGGTTCGCTAACTCATCGGAGAGCAACGGGATAACTTTTGCCCAATACGGTAAAACACATTGCATTTACGTTTTCAATTTGACCAATAGCGGGGACGATCAGGCGGCATTGTTTGATTTGATAAAGAATGGGACCACAGCGGTGAGCATAAAATTTAATCACCCAGTGCCCGACGGAGGAATAATGCTTGTTGTGATGGGAGAATGTGACTCACTGGTGATGCTGGACAAAAACCGATCAATAAGCACAGACACCACTATTTAAAGTCCGCTTGTCATATCATTTTGTTCCATAAAATAAATAAAATGTTCTCTAAAAAATTGGGTCTTATTTTATTCTTGCTCCGAGTTTCTCTTCCCATTGTTTCATCATCATCATCATCATCATTGCGAGAACAACATACCGAAAACATATACTCTGATTATCTAAAAAATTTGACTCTATCTCGACATCAACACGAGCCAGATTATTCATACTCGGAATATTTAAGAAGATTGTCTTTATTCAAACGTACCACTGCCATTGTCAGTACAACACCTGCACCATTAACAATTACCTCACCAAAAAGCGACAAATTAATTGATGAACATGTTGCTGCTGTTCTTCCACCACTTATCCAATTGTGTAAAGATAGACCAGAAGAGGACAACTTTTTCCATCAAGCTGTTTGTTGGGCCCTCTTCACTCTCTATTTAATGCTTATCATCAGTCTTGTGTTGCACCAACTTTGCTCAATTTTTTGGTTGAAAAATGGACAGCATACAAATCACAAAGATTTTGAGCGAAAATCGTCGGACAGAGCGAGCATTTCGGGGCTGCTTCGCCTGTGACCAATTGCCGCCTCCCTCCACACTACAGTACCCCGCAGCGCTCGTTGTGAACCGGGACCCACACCACAAGGAGGGCTCTCATTGGTGCGCTATTTATGCGACGGGGATTGATGCACCGGTACTCTATTTTGACAGCCTCGCCCAGCCTATCCCATCCGCCGTCCACTCTTCTTTTTTGTGCAAATTCCCCGAGGGACTAAGGAAGAACACTTTTCCCTATCAATCCTCTTTGCTTTCAACTTGTGGCGCCCATTGTATTGTGTTCCTTTACCACATGTCGCTAGGACATTCATTTGACCGATTTCTTAATTTGCTTAATACCAGTACGTGTCCCGATATGTACGCGATGCTCATATTTAATAAAATAATTAATAAATAAACAAAATTTTATAAGTTTTAAATCGTTTATTCAATTACAAAAAACACTTATTCGATTGAAAAATTAAAATAGTACGAACCAGGGTGTTGAGACGTTTCAATAATAATCAATTGACCAACATCTCCTTTGTGGTGCGGATTCATCAGCCGGTACATTTCCATCCCATCGGAGCGGACCAGTTGACCAATGCCACCTGATGCCATTTCTGTTGCCGAGAGTTGGAGAAGCCGCGGAAAGTGTTGACGCAGCAAATAACCGCCTGCAGTCCGCTTCTTCATGGTCAGCGGATTTGCGCTTCCCAAGACATGCGTCAGAATTGCGCCGAATAGCTCTCCAATTTTAATCGGCTAAATAATATTAATATTATTATTATATTTTTTTCTTACCGCCGAGTAAGTCACGACTCTCGTCGTAACGGTAGGGCCAGATCGTCCATAATATAGGTACACCAAAAAGTCGGCGAAACACTTGGCGTCCTCCAGTTCATTTTCGAATCCAAATTGAATGAAGCCGAACTGTATGAACAATTCTCCGCACGGTAACTTCCTCAGTGCGCAGAGCCTCTCAAAATTTCGAGCAAGATCGATCTAAAAATTTAGATTTATTGTTATTTTAAATATTACCAACTATTTTTAAGAAGTAAAAATGCCGCTTGGAACGAAAAATCTCGAACGCCCGGTTGACAACGGTGATGCCGGATGGCGGACGCGTAGCTCCTTTAATTTTGAATTTTTTAAAAATACTTTTAAAAAATTACCTGGCTTTTTTGCAACACCTCCGAAAATGTACATTATCGGAATTGCAGCAACAATTTCCCAAATAAGCTCATTCGGCAAGCGCTTGTTCATTTTGGGAATTTTTAGTGTGTAGGAAATGAATGTGAACGAATGAATGCTTTTAGGGATTGCTTATAGACGGAGAAAGGAATGATATACCCTATTAAGGAAATTTTGAAAAGGCGTCGAAAATTATCGATTGATTACAAACATCTGTTACCATATGCAATCCCGAAGGAATTGCGCATTGTTTCACCGAATATTATCGATTGATGGACGGAGACAACAGCTTTAAAAGCGCGTACAGACACAGAATTTTTCATTTGTTCCTTATTCTCCTATCTATGTTTTAACTATTTTTTTTAATTTTGCTGTTAACCGGGGCGGTAGTTCGACATACAGAGCTCCGTTTATCCTGGCAGCACAATTTTTAAATTTGTTTTTTAGGCATTGAGGTAATGCTTAGACATATCTAATTTCCAGAGCCGTTTAGGTGCCCTGTCGTCTTGTGCTTCATGGGTGGCAGTGCGCTGCTCATCAGGCCAAGATGGGTTAATTTTGACTATCCTGACACAATTTTGCTGTTAACCGGGGCGGTAGTTCGACCTACAGAGCTCCGTTTATCCTGGCAGCACAATTTTCTTATTTGTCTTTTAGACCTTGAGGTCATGCTTTAGACATATCTAATTTCCTGAGCCGTTTAGGTGCCCTGTCGTCTTGTGCTTCATGGGTGGCAGTGCGCTGCTCATCAGGCCAAGATGGGTTGACATTGTCTTTCTTTTAAAAATAAATTATTCTAATTGTGCATTTTTCTCATATATTTTTCATGACCAATTGTATTTTTTGATGTGCATTGCTCATATAAATACCCCTTTTCGCTGCATATTTATCATTAAAATAATATTTAAAAAATATTTATGGATTTTTATTAGATTTAAAAATGGAAAATCGCAACCTTCAGTGCCCCTCAAAATTTTCAATTGATTACATTTTGTCCATTCCTGCGAAAAAGCCACGTCATGGCATTCAAGCGGGAGCTGGAACTTCATCGGCTAAGTCAGCAAAGGATTTCGTCAAAAAATTGGAAAGCAGTATCGAGCATGTGCCACGGTTCCAATACGTCAAGGCCAAATCGAAGTTCAGCATCGAGGACGTCCCAGCGAATCCCGAAGGGCTGCTTGCCGGCATTTTCCAATTTTGCATTGATGAGGCCGTCGTGGAAAGCGAACAGCGCGGAGTAAAACCAACTCATCTTGGGTGTTTGATCAGCAGCCCACTATTGACTGGCGGTGACATACCCATCCCAATTCGCCAAATCACTGACAACACCGTGGACACCATCCTTAATCAATTCAATAAAGTTGCGCAAAGCAAACAACAGCAAAATGTGACCCTATGGGGCGAGCCGTTCACAGTTACTGTGACCACCGTTGACCGAACTGGACTTCCCGACAAAAGAAGTCTGAAAGGTGGCGCCCGGCGCAGTCTGGCATCTGTACATCACCGTATCAATGATCGGTGTTTGATCAAAGTTCGCTCCAAAGAATGTCAATTTTGACGAGAAAAAATTAAGATTCGAAACCAGGATGGATATTGTCTTTTTTACGCCTTACAAGCAACGATGGTGGCAAAAACGCGTGGATGGCCTAAGTGGCAATTTTACAACTACATGCATAGCAGATATGGTCAACAGGGCTGTCTTCAGAGAGATGTTTTGGACTTAATGCAGCAAACTGGTGCTCGGCCTGGTCTTAATGCCTATGAAGCCGAAGTTTTTGTTCCAAGAGTGGTTGACTATTGGAATAACAACAATGACCAACAACAACAACAACAACAACAACCTCTTCTGGACAATACAAGCCTCTCTACAAATACATAAACGACCGCTATGACACCCCAATTGTGCTGTACTTCAACAACGACCATTTCGATGGGGTGCAGAAGGAGTATGGGCTGTTTGGCCAAAACTATTGTTTTGAATGCGAGAAGCCATATGATCGTCCGTCGCGGCACTTAAGTTCATGCAAAGCACACTGTTTGCTCTGTTCTCGCGTTGGACCACGCTTCCCATGCCCTCCGTTGAGAGGATTTTTCCGGGAGTGTGCGGAATGTAACAAATCGTTCCGTAACAATGACTGTTACCATCATCATCTGAACAGCAATTTCTGTGCCTTGTCAAAACGGTGCAAGAAATGTGGTGTGATTTGGGACACAAAAGTGCGCAATCGAAACGGAAGAAGAGTAGGGCATATTCTTTAAAATATATTTTGACTTTTTATGTTTAGGGTCACATCTGCGATGAGCGTTATTGTCAAACGTGCAACAACTTTCACAACACGGAACGCGGTTGCTTCATCCAGCCAATTGAGCCCAGGGAAATTGATCCTTATCGTATTGTGGTCTTCGACTTGGAGACAATGCAACACCATGCGTTGGACCCGCTCCAGCCGGAGAAAAGAGAACATCAGCCAAACTTCATCGCTGCTCGAATTGCTTGCCCCGGCTGTATTGAAAACGGCAATTGGAGAAGAGGGACAGCAGGCTGTCAAATCTGCGGTCCGCATCGCATGGTCGCTTTCTGCCAGCGCCGTTTTGCGGATACTATTGTTGACAAACAAATAGTGGGCGAAAACCCACTGGAGGCATTTGTGGATTGGCTCGTCTACAAACTGCCAAAGAAATACGAAACTTATGCCTATTCACACTTTGGTGGTCGCTTCGACATGGTGCTCGTCTTCCGCGAGCTGTTCAGGATTGGCTTTAATCCCGAGATGTTGCGACGGGTATACATTTTTAAAATTTTAACATATATTTAAAGTTTCAGGGGAACAAAATGTATGAAATGAAAATACGCAAACAAAAGCAGCGCAATCCAAATGTAATCTTCCGGGACTCTTTCAATTTGATGCCCTGTTCACTGGCTGCTCTCATTCCTTCCTATGGGCTTGACGTGCAGGACAAGCCATTCTTCCCGCATTTAGCAAACAGACCGGAGAACTATGGCAGAGAGGTCTTTCCTACGCCTGACGACTATTTGGCCAACGGGATGATGCCTGGAAAGCGGCGGCAATTCGATGTCTGGTACGCCGAGCACCGCAACGAGGCTTTCATTTTGGACGAAGCATTGGCAAGGTAAAGCCAAAACTTTAATAAAACATTAATAAAAATTTGTTTCAGTTATTGTACAAATGATGTCGAAATTCTGATGGCTGCCCTCATTGCGTTCCGTCGCGAGTTCTTCGAGATTTCTCGACGACAGGAATACGTTGACGGGATTGATGAGCGTGAGAATCACGATGGAATTGATGTTCTCCGAGAGTGCATGACAATTGCGGGAGCGTGCATGCGGCATTTTCGCACGAATCATCTCCCTCCCGAACACCTCGCAATTGTGCCCGAGCGTGGTTACGACAACGCGCAGAACCAAAGTCTACTGGCACTGCGGTTTTTCCATTGGTATTCCGAGGAGTACGGTGTCGACATACAAACCGCGCATTCGGCCGGGGGAGAGAAGCGGATCGGGCCGTACTTCCTGGACGGTTGGATCGAAGCGGAAAGCCGCGCAATCGAAGTCAACGGTAAGGCGGCCGGCTTTCCCTCTTTTTTTAATCATGAGTTTAAGGATGTACGTGGCACGGATGTAAGAAATGTTACCCAAATGACAACATGGTGCTTCCCAATGGAAAAACGGCGGGACAGGTGCGGGAGCGAGACGGCAAGAGGATGGAGTACATCAGAAGATATTGCAATCGCGTGGATGTGTACTGGGAATGTCGAATTTCGGAAATGCTGGCCCGGAGCAAAGCAATGCGGAAATGCTTTGCCAATTACGTGGACGACGGTCCGTTGGTGATAAGGGATGCGTTTATGGGAGGACGGACTGGACCGATGAAATTGCTGCGCAGGGCTGGACCGGGAGAGAAGATCTCCTACTACGACTTCACATCCCTTTACCCATACGTGAAGTGAGTTTTTTATTAAATTTACAGATAAATAATCTTTATTTTAGCTTCACAACCCGATACCCCATTGGACACCCGAAAGTACATGTGCTGAACCAACAAGTGGACTGGAGCAGTGCGGTGGACAACCCATATCCCTTGGCACTGCTGAAGGTCTGGGTTGTGCCTCCCCGTCGCATCGATGTCCCGGTGTTGCCGGTGAAAGTGGACGACAGATTGTGCTTCCCATTGTGCATCAGTTGTGCAAAGGAGTACCCGACTGGGGGAGTGAACAACGACTACCTCTGCGAGCACACTGACCAGCAAAGGGGATGGGTCAGCAAATGCACATCAATTGAGCTGAATGCGGCTTTGGATGAGGGCTACCGCGTCACGAAGGTGTTCCGCGTGTTGGAGTACGAGCAAAGCGACGACCAACTTTTCCGCCCATACATCGCGGAATTTATGGCGCAAAAGATCCAAGCCAGCGGGTTTGATAGCATGATCAAAGGAAATGCCGCTATGGAGGAGCAGTTTGTACGAGAGTGCGAGGAAATGTTTGGTATAAATGTGGACCCAACCAAAATGGTGGTTAACAAAGGAAAGCGGTCCTTGGCCAAGTTGTGCCTAAACAATTTATGTAAGCATTTTTTATTTTTAGTTATGTTTTAAAATTTTTAAATTTAGGGGGGCGCTTTTCACTACGAAACTACGGGCTGTCGCAGACTCTGATTACGGACAACCCAGTTATATTAGCAGAGTACCTGGACAACAAATCGATTGAAGTTTCGTCAATTGATCAGCTGGATGGGGAGCATATTCTCATCACATATCTACACAAGAAGGACTGGGTGGATGAGCACGCTTGCTCAAATATTGGTGAGAAATTTTCTTTAAATATTGCTTAATCAAAAATTACAGTAATTTCTTTGTGGACCACTTCCGCTGCGCGGATTGTTTTGCTAAAGGCAATGCAAAAGGTGGTCAGGTCAGAGCGATGTGAGCTACTGTACACAGGTAAATGAACAAAAATCTTCGTACAATAATTTTTGAAAAATTACAGACACCGACAGTCTGATCCTCGTCCATCCGGAGGAATGTTGCCCACTCAAAACTGGTCCACATTTGGGTCAGTTCACGGATGAGTACCCCGATCACGACATCGTGGAGTACTGCAGCGGAGGGTCAAAACAAGTAAAATTTGTAAAATTACATTTTACAAATTACTGTTATTTGTTTAAGTACGGTTTATGTCTGCGGAGGAAAGAGGCGGGACCCGATGCTGAGTCGGAGTACGTGCTAAAAGTCCGGGGGATGACGCTCAATTACGACGTCGTCAACAACCAGGGACTGCGCTATGAACGATTCAAAGAGGAAGTGATCAATTATGCAACAAGAGGAGATTATGAACCGATTATCGTCACATATCCAAACTTTCTCCGGCCAAACATCAGGGAGGGCGGTCGGGTTGTCTCTATGCCTATGCAAAAGTGCTATCGACCATTTGTGGGCAAGGGAATTGTTGGTCCTAATTTTAATGTTTTGAATTTTGGTCACACTTTATAACAATTTTATTTCTGATAAAGCATTATTATTAAGAAAAAGATGTCGTTTTTTGGGTGGGAAAATGCATAATTAGTGTGAAGGAAATATATTTTAGAACGCATAATTAATTAATGAATGCAGAACGGTGAATTAAGGAGGAAAATTGCAAAATTAGTCGTTAAAAGAAACAATTTAAAAAATCACCAATATAATGACGAATTTTGGCTGCACTCACTACGCCCATTGTTTTCTGTCATCTCTTCATCAATGGATAGGCACAGTGTCTGAGTTGACGATGAATTTGATGATGATGGTGACCCAATTTCGGTGAAAAGGCAGCCCAACCATTGTTCATTATTGTTGTTGTTGTTGTTATTGTTGTTGTTGTCATCAATCAGGTCAAGAAGCTCCATTGGGTAGTAGCGATTCTCACCTCCTCCCCCAAAGTGTTCAACAATGCACGGTAAATAGGGAAAGTGAAGCCTTATGCGGTGTCGCGCATAGAAATGCGCTGCTACATTGATGTTAAATGGACTGCGCAGCTGCCCATATGCTGGAAGAAATGCCGCCTCTTTAGTCGAAATGCCGCCGACGAAAAATGTTTTGGTCATTCCGTTCCTGTCGTTGTAGGTCGTGCGCACTTTACGACCAATAAGATGCTTCAGAACAAGACTCCGATCCTCGGGATGATTTAACCGATCGCGCAGCGACTTGGGCTGACAGTTCAGCAGTTTAGAGCAAAATACAGTGACAAGAACCATTTCAGAGGGATTACATAAAGTTGCAAATTGGACACTCATTTTATACTCAAAAACTTGGCCACGCCCATCCAAATTCAAATTTGACTCCACCCATTTTTCAAGCAAATTTAAATTACCATCCCGAATCCCAATTCATTTTTGCCAAAATGAAGAAATCCGTTACCGTCGCTGTTCCCGAACAAAAAGAAATCAATCAACCAAACGCGGAAGTGGAGCCACCAAAATCAGACACTACAAAGAAGCGCAAGGTGGAGGACCGGGAACTGTGGAAATTGGCAAAAGGGAAATTCATGCTCGCGACGTACTTATGCGCAGGTTAAATTGAAATATTAAATTTAAATTTTATTAATTTAATAAAATTTATTTAGACGACTGGGACCGACTGTTCCATAATCAACAGAAAGTCGCGCGCTTGGAAGATGGCCGTTTTGCGGTGAGCTTTGAGCTCTGTGAAGAATGCGCGTGGGCCAATTGTCGCGCAACCGATCTCATTGCGCCTATGAAGAAAAAGCCTAACAATGCATGAAAGACGAATTTTTTTCAGTGATCAATAATTAATGGAAATTTTTTTAAATATTTCTTTCTTTAAATTTGATTTGCTAATAAAATTTTTGTGAAAACATTCCTAGTGTGTTGATTTCGCGAGTCTTTAGCCGAGCGACCGGATATCTATGATTAATAGGCGTCACTCGCACATTTGAATCTGAACAGTGATTGGACAGTGATGGGGGGGGGGGATGAGTCGCTAAAATATCATTAATTATTAGAGGGTGATGACAGGCACAAGAAAAACCATATTGTTCATTTTTTGCCGTTTACTTATTCATTCACTCATGCTCTGTTGATTTTATTTTCAATATTGTTTTTAGCATAAATGGATTCCGCTCTCCGCTCCAATCAATGTTCAGCAAAATGCCGGTTTCTTCGCTTCCAACTGAGTGATCTGAAAAACCTAACCATCAACTATGGCGCGAGAACAGAGCTGTTAGAGAAATGGGCGGCAAGCGAAGTGAAAATAATAATTAAATTAATTATTGGGCGTTAACTGTCCTGCTGACGCACATTACTCATAGTCCAAGCAGTATTATGATTGACTTTGAAAGCCGTTCTCCGTGAATCGTTCGATTTGTTGAAGCAACAAGAAAATGTGCACGACGTCATGGTCGATCGGATTCTGCGCCACGGCAATGTTGAGGTTGCAGTTGTGCAAACTGCCCTCGCATCATTAAAACGAACAATTTCATCATCATCATCATTATCATCATCATCATCACATCACCACTACCTGATAATTCACCATCAAAAAAGCGGAAGTTATTGTCCACTTCGGTGCCAAACGGCTTATCGGAAGTGGACAGAGGTACTGTAATGCTCATTTATTATTATTTATAAATAAACATTTGTTCATTTTTGTTATGTAATGATTGCTCGTATAGATGCCGCATCTTTGACAATTGCCGCATTCACGCAGATGAAGCAGCTGGTTTCTGAGCAAACCCAGGCCCTGGAAGAGCGGGTCCGAAAAATTGAGGACGATGCAAAAGAGGAAGTCGAGCTCCAAACCGATATCCTGCGCAAAGAAATGGATCAGCAGTTTCGCCGGCAAATGTTGGAGATGGAAGAGCGATTGGATAAAAAATGGACTTCGCTGATGGACAAAGAGCGGACAAAGGGCACAGCGGATCGCAACTCAAAGTTCTGAGTATAATCAGAGATAATGGTGGGGAAGCTTTATTTCCAGTCGACACCTGGAATCACCATCAGTCTGTTATCGATAATATGTGTAGGACGAATAATGCGCAGGTAAAAAATAGGTTTCTGTATTTAATTGAACTAAAACTTGTACTTTTTTTGCTGCCCCCCATGTTCAGTACCGATAATTGCCAGTGATGAACCCAAATGTTTGATTTGTTTCGAGAATGTCACCCAATTGGAATATTTAGGATCTTAACATCGATGAAAAATACAGAAAAAATTAAATTGATGTAACATGATCCTAAATATTAGTGCTGTTCGAGAGTGTATCAGTCTTGAGTCTAGGCTCAACAAAATTGTCGGTACTAAAAATTTTTAAACGCTTTTAATAAAATAAGAATAGTCCCTTGTTTTTTTTTTTTTTTGGTCTCGAGCTTTTTGATCTCTGTCTCGGGGTCAAGTTTAGTTTACAAGTTCGGTATTGAACAGCACTACTAAACATGCCATCTCCCTTTCATTCAATGATTTTATTTTAAAAATGTATTGAGAATTACAGTAATTTTGGCTTTTAGCACAACACTAATTAAAATTTCCGTAATTTAAAACCCTATTATGATCATTGTCCCTCACCCCCTTAAATTATGGGTTGAGCGGTACCGGTGCTGTTACTGAAAAAAAAAAAAAAAAAAAAAAAAAAACAAAAATTGTGTACCTAGTACCGGTTTTGACCGGTACCTGTATTAATACCGATTTTCCCAACCAAAAAGTACCGCTTTTTCAATCCAAAAATTATCGGTACCGATTACCGTTCAACTCTTCTTTTAATACATAAATGTTTTTCATGCAATTTAATCATTTAATCCATTTTTATTTTGAACAAATTTGTTGAATTAAAAATAAAACAACGCTATCGTGGAAAAAAAAATTTTCCGTTGTAAATCTCTTCTTTCCATAAGCGCGCAATTGTTTTCTGTCTGTTCGTTCGTGTTCGCTTCTAAAAATGAAAAAAAAAATATTATTTGGATATTTATTTAGATTATATTTTAAATTTAAAAATTTTTTTAATTTAAATTTAGGAGTGCTTGAGCACTCTACTGTTTTTAATTTTTTTTAATTTAGGAGTGCCTGAGCACTCTACTATTTTTTTAAATTATTTTTTAAAATTTAGGAGTGCCTGAACACTCAACTGTTTTTTAATTATTTTTTAAATTTCGGAGTGCCTAAGCCCTCTACTGTTTTTAATTTTTTTTTAATTTAGGAGTGCCTGAGCACTCTACTGTTTTTTAATTTTTTTTTTTTTTTAAATTAAGGAGTGCCTGAGCACTCTACCTTTTTTTAATTATTTTTTAATTTAGGAGTGCCTGAGCACTCTACTGTTTTTTAAATTTTTTTAAATTTTAAATTTAGGAGTGCCTGAGCACTCAACTCTTGTTTTTAAATTATATTTTAAATTTAATTTAGGAGTGACTAAGCACTCAACTTTTATATTTAATTTGGGAGTGCCGGAGCACTCAACTTTTTAAAATTATTTTATTTTTATTTAATTTATTTGCAAAACTCATCTTTGTCTGTGTCCCAACGTTGCAAGTTGTCGGTGAGTGATCATCTGTTGACTCGTCTTCGTCAATCACAACGCGCACCAGCTTAAAAAAATTTTTTTTTTAATTAAAAATTTAAAAAAAATTGTGCATTTCATTCGTATTTTTCACATCTGTTGCACCCCCCCCCCTCCCGATCGATCCGTTAAATTTATGCTTACGCGTTTGTTTTCGGTGGACGTGAAATTGGAATGCGACTCGCGCAAAACGGACGAGGGAATGAGCGACGAGGTTGTCTGTTCCGGCTGATCGACCTGTGAATGAGAGAAAAAAAGTTCCTTACAATATATATATATATATATATTGTTTAGGATCCAAACTTAATGTTTTTTTAATCTTATTGTTAGTCTAACAAAACGAAATGAAATTTAATTTGATACTTACATTTTCGCATCGCTCCGTTGAGTCAATTCCGCACGTTTGGGTTGCGGTCGCATTTCTGATGGACGTGAAATTGGAATGCGACTCGCGCAAAACGGACGAGTGAATGAGCGACGAGGTTGTCTGTCCCGGCCGGTCAACCTGTGAATGAGAGAGAAAAAGTTTATGTAAATACAAAGGAAAAGAAAAATGTGCGGCTAATGCTATAAATTATTTTTTGCTTTTGGTTAATGAAAAAAAAAAATGTCCCACCCATCACCAAGCATTTATTTGCCACCTCTCCCGAGTCCCCACCTGTTGACGAATTCCGTTGACCAATGTGCTGAGCATTTCCGTGGTGCTTTTTGTCTGTTCCGTCCCTTGAGGCAGCTGCTCAGACAGTCCAAGACACTCATCGATGTCGTTCATCAACTGTTGCAGCTGAAGATGTTGCGTCAACTGTTGCTGCTGTTGTGTTTCGTCCGCGCGTTGGTCTGACAGAGAAGCGGAGGAGCGCTAAATGGGAATGGGCGATTGAATAAGACAAAGTTTTTGTTTGTTAACCCCCGCCCGAATGCCCCCCTCCCTCCTCATTCACTGACCACAATTGGTTTCTGTTGCGTCGGCTGTTCAAGTTCAGAGCGGTCGGACTGCAAAAAAAAAAAAAAAATTTTTATTTTAAATTAAAAGAAAATGTATTATTTATTTAAATTATAAAAATGTTGTACCCTAGGCAAGACTTTTGCTAATTGTTCATCGGTTATCTGAATTTTTGGAGGAAATTTTAAAATATAAAGGTAAAATACAGATGAACTCACAGAAGGAATAAGGACCTCACATTTGGGCATTTTGGGACGCGCAGGACGAGCCGGGCGACGACGCTTGGCAGCCACTTTCGGTGAACGTACAGTTGTTGGCTGTAAAGTTTTTATTGAATTTATGAAGAAAAAAAAAACTTTAAAAAAACTCGCTTTTTCTGTTAGCAATAAGACCGCACTTTGAAAAGCGGCGCGCTTATGGCGCAAATGCAAGTTCCTAGCAATATCGTCAATTTTAGGCATTCTAAAATTGATGCAACAAAATTGGGGAAGGAAAAAAAAGTTTTGCAACAAAAAAAAAGGACGAAAGTTGGAATGGAATGTTCCATTCATCAAAAATCGCCCCCCCCCCTCAGGTCACTCCGTTCGTCAACAGAGTGACGCATCGCAATGCCCCCCAATTACGGCGAAAATGACGCCATCTCAACGCTTTCCCAACCCCACTTTCGCTTGGCATCCCTCAATTACGGCGAAAAAGACGCCATCTCAACGCTTTCCCAACCCCACTTTCGCTTGGCATCCCTTCAATTACGGCGAAAAAGGACGCCATCTCACCGCTTTCCTATACCCCAACCCCCTTGCTCACTCCAACGCCGAGCGGAACGGCAAAATAATACTTTCAAAAATTTTGGCACGAAACGCGAATATTACACCCCTAAGAGTGAGGATGAATTGCCCTAAAATTTTCAAAATTAGATAAATAAATTAACTAATTTTCAGTGAAAACATGTTTAAAAATGGTCAAAATTTCCAATTTCTCCCCCGGCGGCGTCTATCGGCACCCGCTAATTAATTACCCCCCCCCCATAGGCATAGACTCATTCCCGCACTAATTTGTCACCGCGGCAACTTCAAAAGAAACCGCAACCCATCAATCACCCGCTACCCGCTACCCGCCAGGGTAACTAACTACTGTAATTACACACAAACACACCCATTCATTTCAAAAAACATCCGCCGATAGTCGTCAGAGGCCGCCGCCGATGATGTCATCACTTTTTGGACGATGAATCATAGCAAAATCATCGCGAGATTAGGAAGATAGAGAGAGAGAAAGCAGTAGCTGAATTTTACCTAATTTGTTAATTGCCACAAAAACTGGCTATTAAACAACTTAAAAAACTAAATGAATTCACCTGCAAAGGAAAATTTGCAATGGAACGAATCCCACCAAAAAACATAAAGCTAAAAATCAGTTGTATTTTATTATTTCGAATCGCTTACAAGACTTTTTTTGCCGGATTTAAACTAAATAAATTTGATGGATATGTACACATTTTCTCACCATTTCTTGCCGGTCGCTGATCACTCGGCACCAATCGGACATTGCCAATTTGCCATCCTCTCGGGTCGGAACACACGGCAAATGGACAAGTGAAAATATGGACAAATATAGAAATATGGACATAAAAAATGGACATGGAAATTAGTGCCAAAATATGGACATAAATCGCGAAGCTAAAAACATGTATTCGGGCGTTTCAGCCCTCCCACAGTCGATGGAGAAAAAATATGGGATTTGCGTGGTTGGTCGACCGGCTAAAAGTGCAAAAGTGTATTTTGGGGTGTCCAAATCACCAAATCACATTACCATGATTATGTGATCAGCAGATGAAGTTAGTGCCACAGACTTTTAATCCCCATAAAAGATAACTTAGGGCAATCAGGCCAAGGAAATCCCTCTCGTTTTCGATGGACAAAATTTAAAATGTTTAATTTACATAAATGAAAATTTGGGAAATCCCTCCCGTTTTCGATGGACAAACAAACAATAAGTGGCGCCCCTTTATTCTCGGGTTGACTGAAATGGACTGAGCTCAGCTCCGAAGATTTCCACATAAATATTAAATAGAAGTGAAATGTCAAATGATCAACCGATTGTCATCGCAAAAGTCGGCACATTAATTTTTTTTAAATTTATACAGATAATTAATAAACAAGCAAAAAAAACTGCAAAATTTATTTAACATTGATATTTGAGATGCCAATCATAAATTTAACAAAAAGAAAATAGAACAACAAAAATACAGATTTTCATTCAATAAATTTGAGCAAACAAACAAAATTTTTAATAAATTGTTTATTCAATGGGATTGAAAAAAAAATTGCTTTCTCAGCGTATACTCCACCACAGGCGTCTGCATTTGGTGGTCGGGCGGTCCCATGCACAGCTTGCTTACCAAGTCGTTGACCCGCGTCATCACGCTCAGAATGTCCTCCTGACACGCCTTTTTTGACAGCACCTCGACTAAGCTTTGGACAAAGTACGTTCCGTACTTGTGGTCCCTCCACACCACAAAGTGTGCAAAAGTGGCGTGTGCGATCAAAAAGTCCGTCTTCAGTGTCGGATGGTCGCTAAATGGCGAAAGGATCACTCTCTCAAAAAACGGGTGGGGGGGGGAGGTGTTAGGTCATTTCGTAAGCCACGATGGGGGCGTTTCTTAAAAAAGAAATTTTTTACAGAAAATTGGTAATTCTTCCTACCACGAACAATGGGATGGGTGGTAAAACATACAAAAATTAACCCAAATGAACGTTCACCAAAATTGCCAATATGGGCATTTCCATTAATTTTAAAATCCATAAAAATTTAATATTTTCCCAATTTTCAGCAAAATATTAAAAAACAAATTATAAATCGAGAAGAAATTTGAAAAAATTAATTTTTGCATTTTTTGTTAATATTTCATTTTATAAATCTTACTTATTTGTTGGTTTTTAATTGATTGTTTTTTTTGCTAAAGAAGTTCTTCAATTAATATCAAAAATAAATAAAAATTTAAATTTGATTATTTCCGAGAAAAATTTTGAATTTGGTAAATTAAAAAATAATAATTTTCTTATTTTTAAGAAAAGCCCTGACAATTAGGGGGTTTCCTCTCAAAGGACACATGAACAAAAGACCCAGAGACTTTGGGCCCACTAAGACAAATTACCTACGGACAAAGCCAAAAATAAATTGCTTCAAAATTCTGATTTAAATTTTCTTTTACTTACCAATTGTTCAAGTACTGGTGCAACAGCTTCGGTTCGCCACGTTTGGATGTGCTTTTCTTGTCGCTTATGGTTTTGCCCCTCGATCTCGATCGGCCACTTTGTTCGGAAGTGCTGGGCTTGTCGATGGTGGCATTGCTCCTCGGTCTCGATCGGCCACTTTGTTCGGAAGTACTGGGCTTGTCGATGGTGGCATTGCTGCTTGATTGTCCGGCGCTGTGCGTTCGTCCACCGCGCATCTCCAGAGCTGTAATCATAAAATGTATTTATAAATATGATTAAAAAATAAACTGAAATTTAATTAAATATAATTTTAAAATTAATTGTTATTTCTGTAAGCGGCAACCATGCCATTGCAAATAGTATTTTGAAATTATATTATTATGAACTTTATTAAAAAAAATTATTTTATTTAAATATCTTTAAAAATTATTTATGTGTGTGAGTACTGTATTTATTATGAAAATAATAAACGTACAGCCACGACATGCTTGCACGAACACCTAAATAAATTACATGTGTAAAAAAATTATTTTGTTCGATTAATAAAATTTTAAATTCATTTGAAAATCCAAAATTACCAATTTCGGTTTGTCTTTAAGTGCTGGGCATTTGTCCCCATCCAGCAAGGCAATGAACTCGCGCGTGTCAATGGCGCGATCGTCAACGCCGTAGATTTGATCATAATGACCATGGGTCATGATCATCAGAACACAGCTTTAAAGTTGTTAAATAAAAATTTCATTTTTAAAGAAAAATTCATTTTTTTATATTTTACCTGTCCGCCTTTTCATGTCCTTTGTACTTGGAGAATATTTTGAGTATTTGTACCATTTGCTAAATTTGAGAACTAATCATTGATCAATCCGGAAAATGGCGCAAATGAAGAAAAATTTTAAACAGGCTTATTGTTAGCTGAACCCCATATTTAAAAAATAACCCCAAAATTATGAATTTGTTTAAAAAAACAAAAATCTGAAATCGAATAAAAAAAATTTTCGAAGCATAATAAAAAGCTAAAAAAACCAAACAAACTCTAAATTTATGTTGTCAGAATGCCGAGTTGGCTTTTTCTTGATCAATGAAAAGGCATTTTGGCTGTAAATTTTCACCTGTTTCGTCCGGTCAACCTCCTCAAACACTTTGTATCCAAACTTTTCCATTAAGGCCTTGAAACGTTCCTGGTCGATGTTTGGCCCGCGTCTGTCTTCGAATTTTTTTTGGTCCAAGAAGTGAACGTTGTTTATGATCAAACAAAGGCCTCTTTCGCCGGTTTTGTTGATCGGATAGGCCTTAAAATTAAATTCAAACTTATTTTTTTAAGTTGGCAATTTTAGAGTCATTGACTAAATTCCAAGTTTTTATTTTTCTTTTGCCAATTTACTTTTGTTCATAAGTTGATCAAAACAAGCTAAATGTCGTCAAAAACCATTGCAACGTCAAAAAAATGGTCATGTGTATAGATACAAACACACAAATAAATTTTTGTTTTCGAATTTTGTTCGAATTCGGATCAGGGATTCGAAATTGGTCAAAATGAATTCAGACCCAGAAAAACCCTATGATTTAACGGCTTTAGAATAAACATTTTTCTTCCAAAAAGTTGCCCATCATCTATAGTTCTAGCCGTGCGCCGAAAAACGGGTGGCGAAAACGAACACAAAAAATGAGTGTCAAAAAACAGTCGGCAAAAACGAATGCCGAAATGCTCGGGTCCCCAAAAAAATTAAACTTTTTTTGTGCAAAAATTGATAATTTATATATTACACTGATCAGATATTAAATTGGTGTCAGCTTACCCGCAGACTGTCAATGTGTGGCCGTTTTCGTCTTGTCAGTGCGTTCCGCACGCGGACGACCAATTCCTGAAATTGTCCGTCTCGGACATATGACCATTTTTTTGACGTTGCAATGGTTTTTGACGACATTTAGCTTGTTTTGATCAACTTATGAACAAAAGTAAATTGGCAAAAGAAAAATAAAAACTTGGAATTTAGTCAATGACTCTAAAATTGCCAACTTAAAAAAATAAGTTTGAATTTAATTTTAAGGCCTATCCGATCAACAAAACCGGCGAAAGAGGCCTTTGTTTGATCATAAACAACGTTCACTTCTTGGACCAAAAAAAATTCGAAGACAGACGCGGGCCAAACATCGACCAGGAACGTTTCAAGGCCTTAATGGAAAAGTTTGGATACAAAGTGTTTGAGGAGGTTGACCGGACGAAACAGGTGAAAATTTAAAGCCAAAATGCCTTTTCATTGATCAAGAAAAGCCAACTCGGCATTCTGACAACATAAATTTAGAGTTTGTTTGGTTTTTTTAGCTTTTTATTATGCTTCGAAAATTTTTTTTTATTCGATTTCAGATTTTTGTTTTTTTTAACAAATTCATAATTTTGGGGTTATTTTTTAAATATGGGGTTCAGCTAACAATAAGCCTGTTTAAAATTTTTCTTCATTTGCGCCATTTTCCGGATTGATCAATGATTAGTTCTCAAATTTAGCAAATGGTACAAATACTCAAAATATTCTCCAAGTACAAAGGACATGAAAAGGCGGACAGGTAAAATATAAAAAAATGAATTTTTCTTTAAAAATGAAATTTTTATTTAACAACTTTAAAGCTGTGTTCTGATGATCATGACCCATGGTCATTATGATCAAATCTACGGCGTTGACGATCGCGCCATTGACACGCGCGAGTTCATTGCCTTGCTGGATGGGGACAAATGCCCAGCACTTAAAGACAAACCGAAATTGGTAATTTTGGATTTTCAAATGAATTTAAAATTTTATTAATCGAACAAAATAATTTTTTTACACATGTAATTTATTTAGGTGTTCGTGCAAGCATGTCGTGGCTGTACGTTTATTATTTTCATAATAAATACAGTGCAAAAATTTTTTTTTCAAAAGGTGGCATCATGAATGAACAGGTGCACCATGGAGATGTGAAAGGAGGAATATAATTTCAAAATACTATTTGCAATGGCATGGTTGCCGCTTACAGAAATAACAATTAATTTTAAAATTATATTTAATTAAATTTCAGTTTATTTTTTAATCATATTTATAAATACATTTTATGATTACAGCTCTGGAGATGCGCGGTGGACGAACGCACAGCGCCGGACAATCAAGCAGCAATGCCACCATCGACAAGCCCAGTACTTCCGAACAAAGTGGCCGATCGAGACCGAGGAGCAATGCCACCATCGACAAGCCCAGCACTTCCGAACAAAGTGGCCGATCGAGATCGAGGGGCAAAACCATAAGCGACAAGAAAAGCACATCCAAACGTGGCGAACCGAAGCTGTTGCACCAGTACTTGAACAATTGGTAAGTAAAAGAAAATTTAAATCAGAATTTTGAAGCAATTTATTTTTGGCTTTGTCCGTAGGTAATTTGTCTTAGTGGGCCCAAAGTCTCTGGGTCTTTTGTTCATGTGTCCTTTGAGAGGAAACCCCCTAATTGTCAGGGCTTTTCTTAAAAATAAGAAAATTATTATTTTTTAATTTACCAAATTCAAAATTTTTCTCGGAAATAATCAAATTTAAATTTTTATTTATTTTTGATATTAATTGAAGAACTTCTTTAGCAAAAAAAACAATCAATTAAAAACCAACAAATAAGTAAGATTTATAAAATGAAATATTAACAAAAAATGCAAAAATTAATTTTTTCAAATTTCTTCTCGATTTATAATTTGTTTTTTAATATTTTGCTGAAAATTGGGAAAATATTAAATTTTTATGGATTTTAAAATTAATGGAAATGCCCATATTGGCAATTTTGGTGAACGTTCATTTGGGTTAATTTTTGTATGTTTTACCACCCATCCCATTGTTCGTGGTAGGAAGAATTACCAATTTTCTGTAAAAAATTTCTTTTTTAAGAAACGCCCCCATCGTGGCTTACGAAATGACCTAACACCTCCCCCCCCCCCCCTCCCACCCGTGTAGAAAAATGCTCGTGATTCATGCTAATGACTTGAGAAAATTAAAAAATTTATATTTAAACTGTTTAAGAGTTTTATAAAAATCAGCTTTATCTGTTGAAACTTTATTGCCTTGGTGTATGATTAGCGTGAAACCCTAAAATGTTGATTTTTTTATTAAAAAAAATTTAAACGAGTTACAAAACCCACTTATTTTAAGCTCTTCGTAAAAAATAGTGATCACCAGATCAGAATGGTGCAAGTGCGTTTCATAAAAACTGCCACACCCCCCCTCATTCAAAAGAAATTCTTGAAAAATTTTGAAAGGTTGAAAAATTTTTTTAAAGAATACTATAAAACCAGGAAAATTAAATATTACTAGTAATTTTACAAAAAAATTTCTACGAAAGCTTCGAAAAATATCGCTTGCATAATATTCTATAGTTTTTTTGAAGTGTAATTTACAATTTATTTTATGAAAATCATTTATTTTATATGGAATTAGCATACGTAAAAAACGATAAATACTATATTAAAGAAATATGATAAAAGTTAAGCACATTTTAAAAAAACTTATGTATCCAATGGCGAAAATAAGCACTGCCGAATTCGATCACTTACAAAAAAAAAAAAAATGGAAAACAGCAAAATAAATGAAAATATCACACTGACGAAAGACGAAAATCACAGACGAAATCGTTCACTGAAAAATGTTTATTTACTGACGAAAAAGCATACATGCACCGTTATTCATGTTCAGTAATTCGATTTCCTTTTTTTATTTACATATGGTATTTTAATTTTTTTTAATTCAAAAAAGATCTAATTTAATTCTTTTCAAATGAATCAATTATAAAAGCAAAATCATTTTCTTAAATTTTAAAAAGCAAAAAACCTAAACAAAAAATTCGGATTGTCGAAAGTGGATAACTGCTAAAAAAATTCATAAAACTTCATATAATTTGAAAAATTTTTAAAGAATTATATATTTTTTAAATTGCTTTAGTTTTCCTTAAAATCTAAAAAATTAAAACTTTTGAAGGAAGAAAAACGCTTTTTTAAGGCCCAAAATTTGGTTTTGGTTTCAGAAAATTTTTTATTGCTACATATTTTAAAAAAAATTGGCAAATATTTATTTTCTCAAAAATTGCAAATTCTCAAAATAAAATAAAATAATATTAGCAAATTCTCAACTTTCGCATGGCTATGTACAACCACAAACAGTTAACATTAATACGTCAATGCGAAAGAGATGGAAAATGAACAACATGTTATGACATCGTTTGGCCAGGTGGAATGACAACTCAGACAAAAAGCAAAGCTAATAATAGGCAACTCGTAGACAAAAACATTTCTTCTTCTTTTTTAATGAGTGGAGCAAGAAGTGCAATAATAAAATACCTAAAATAAATTATTTGTATTTTAATATTTATTTAAATTTTCAAGGCCGACGTGCGTGGTCAACAGTTGGAGTCGGCCCACCTAGTGCAACGCTCAGACTCAACGACTTTAAAAATGATCTGAAAGCGAATGATGTGCGCTTGCAGGAGATGAACCAAATCGCGATACGGTCAGCAGCAGAGAGATTTTTGGGGGTTTTTCATTTAATAATCCGAGCATTGGATGAAAAGGTGGGGGCAGAGGCGTAAGTGGCATGAAAATTTTTTGAATTGTGCTATAAATTGTAATCTCTAACCTCTCATATATGTTGATGGGGCTCAACATTCGCTGTCATTTGACTTGGCCCATCCGATTTCTTGTCTTTGAACAAAATTTTCTTAACGAAAAGCCACGGGGGATGGGATGAATAGGTAAAAAGGAAGGAAGAAGCTGGCGGACTTTTCATTCGTGTAATCATTGATCAATTCAAAAAATTCCGAAGTTTTAGTTTTGAGTTAAAAAAATTATCTATTGAGAATCTGTATTAATTTTCACACATTTTATCGCTATTTTTCTCCCCTCACACTTCGGCACATTCCGTGACTATGACATGCATTTTCAAAACACAATTTGCACAACAATTTAAATATATTTAATCTTTTTGATAACTTGCCATTAATAAATTTAACAAAAAAAACAAATTCGAAAATATTATCCAGGAAACCCAGAGTTGGACTTGCTTTTTCTGGATAAAAACCCAGGAAAATCCAGGCCCATGACAAACCCAGTTTGCCGAAAAATAGCCTGGACCTGGAACTAAGCCTAATACACCGCCTAAGAATTGAATTTTTGGAATTTTTAAAAAATAAAAAATAATTCGCTTTCAAGGAAGTAAAACATGCTGGTCCAGGGTTCGAAAAATGGCCAGGTGCAAATGCCATTTGAATTTTTCTTTATAAATGTTGAGCGTTTCAACCGCACAAGACCTTTCCAAACAATTTCATTGTTTATTGCTTTAAAATAAAAAAAGAAATTTCTATTTTAGCAAAAATGGGTACGTTCAAAAATTAAAAATTTTAAAATTGCTTAATTGCTGATACATTTTTCAAATGTCAACGAATAACGAGGTAAAAGGTGTAATATTTAATTTTAAGGACAATTCAGCGGGAAAGGGTCATTTCGGCGCCAACCCAAAAATAAAAACACACAATAAAGGGTTTTAAAGGACGGTGAATCAGATTATGACACCCATTTCGAACCCCGAACCCGGACTCGTACGAAAACTCGAAAATTCAATTTTCAAAAAATTCACATTTATGCAACAAAAACGGCCAAATGGACAAATTAAGGGTCTTAACGGTTATCTGTGAACAGATTTTCAAAAAAAATTTTTATTTAATAAACTTATTTTAGGGGTTTTCAGGGTCGGCATAACAAATAATGCTATTTTTACCTCTTTATTCATACATAGAATATATACAGAAAATATCCAAAAAAGGAAGTAACTCGCATCTCAAACATTTGGTCCAAAAATTGTCTAAATAAACTTTTTTTTAGTATTTTATGTGACTTTGAAGTTCATTTTAATGTACTTAGACCTAGTTCGACCCAAAAACTCAAAAATTTAACTATTCGACCTTTTGTTCGAATCCAGGTTCGGGATTAGAAATTGGTCGAAATGAATGCTATATCCGTGATCAGTGACCTCGAAAACCCCTGCATACTTGTTTTCAGGACTTTTAAACCAAAAAAAAAAAGTTTGGACCATCGTTAAAAAAAAAATTTCTAGCTGGTTTGATTTTTTAAAATTTTGGCTTAGCGCCGAAACGTGGGCGCCGAATCGTGGGCGCCGGAACGACTCCGACCCCAATTCGGCAGAGGAAAAAAATTATTGGAAAAATTAATTAAAATATAATATTTTTTAATTTAAATTTTCCAGCTCATTATACTTTGGGATTAAGAATTATTTTCAATTAAATTTAGTTGTACAATCTTTACAAAGATGCTGGACAGGTGCCAACCGAAATTGTCACCAATGGCATTATTGCTATGATCTGTTTTTCCGGCATCACTCTCAACATGTTGCTTGTCTATGTTACCGTCAAATCAAAGTGAAATGCCCTTAGATTTTTGATGCCATAACTTAACAAAATTAATTGAAAGATGCTTAATCTGAGAAAATTAATTAATCAATTGGAGGAATTATGAAATAAATTTCATTGAAAACTTTCAATTTTGTCTTGATCCAAAATCAATAAAAGGAAGGATAAAAACTAAATATTAAAAAAACAATGCTGAATCCAACACTGTAAGACTTGGACAGAATGTAAAAACGAGAAAAAATTAAAAAATTAATTAATTTTTATTAAAAATTTTTAATTTCCTCTAATTAATTTTGTGCTTTTTGTTGTACTGTTTTCCGATTTTAAATTGTCAATATAGCCCATTTATGGCATTTTTCAATAAAAAAATTTTAAAAAATTTTAAGGGCCCTCCATTCGACTTGCAACATTTTGATCGCAATTTATGCCTTTTCCATCTCATTTCATCTGATCGGAAATTCGGTCACATTTTTCATTTTCCTTTTCGGCATCAATTTCATCAGTCTCCAATTGTGCTTTTACATCCAAATTATTCCACTCCTTTTTACCTCATTCGCTATTCTATTACAATTATGCATCGGAATTGACCGTCTGTTTGCTGTTAGCTTCCCAATTTGGTAAATTTTCCAATTAAAAAACGAATTGCTTAATTAAATAATTGCTTTTTAATTAGGTATAAAATGGGTGGCCGCTTCAAACTTTTCAAAATTTTTATTGCCCTTTGTTGTGCAAGAACTGTATTTGTCAACATTTATTATTATTATGGCAGCTCAAAGCATTGGGAAATGTGTGAAATTAAATATGCCAATTATAAATAAAATTAAAGTAATTTTAAAAAAGTTATTTCCCTAATTTTGAGGTCTATTAAATGTATAAATTTGCCCCCTTAAAATTAAAAATAATTTTGGTACCTTAATTAAGGTCATTATAATTTAAGATAAATTTTATGCCCCTAATTAAGATCAGTGATGTGCTCAATTGGTGATCCGGTACATCAGCCAGAGACTAATTCAATGTCGAATATATTAGCTTTACTAACATATTGTGCTGAATTCACATGTTATGTATTGATTTGGCTGGTCAATTATTTTCGTAATGGACACCACGGACAGTCATTTGCTGGTTGATAAAATTAATTACCCCTAATGAAATTTTAATTGCTTTGTTAATTGGCTCATTTAGAATCGGAAATGAACAAACGTTTAATGATTTCGCTGAGTGTTATTATGTCAACCAGTCTCATCTGCTTTATTGGCGTAATAATATTAATTTATATTTTAAAATTTTGGTTAAATATTTTTGCTAATAAAAAACCCTTAATTTAATAATTATCAGAATTCTTCTTTGCGAAAATAAAAAAATTATTTGTATTTATCTCCAAAATACAAATGATTGAATAATATAATCGAGTTACATTCTTTTATATGAATTTTGGATTTTTTGTTTGTTGGTTTTATTTCTGGTACTTTGCTCACTATTACATTCAATGTTACTGTATATTACAGTTCCCGTTTAAGAATACTGTGTTCTTTAATGGCATAATGCCATTGCTCGGCTTGAACATTTTATCAATTGAATACATTGTTTGGCCCATTAGTAATGGTCTTTTAGTGATGGCATATTCCAGCTGTACACCGGTGCTTTTCCTGTGCAGGTGGTTTATAATTAATTAATTCCCAATTTAAAAAATAATTAAATTAATTAATTTTTTCATATTTTAGCACTGAATACCGCAAAGCATTTCGCAATGTTTGCAGAACAGAACATGGATCAAATGTTGTTGTGCCATTGCGGAATATGCGATCTTCTCACATCCCCGCATGAAAACATTGTTTTTACATTTTTTATATTAATTTGGACTCGATGATGTCATTTCATTTAATTTTTTATCACTGATAAAGAACGAATCCCTGGAAAATTGTTGCCAAATTAAAGAATTTTCCTGGTTATTTTAAATTTTAAAAGAAATATGGGATAAGTGGAAAATAAAAAATATTATTAAAAGTGAAAAATCAAATCAAGTTTTTTAAATTTTAAAAGAAATGGGTAAGCAAAAAGGCGCCAAATACTCTAACATCTTTTATTTGCGATCCAAATTAAATAAAATTGTTATTAAAAATGATCTTTAAACAATTACTATTTTGGATTATAAATTTTGAGAGAAAAAACATAATTATTTTATACATTATTATTTTTAATTAATAAATGTATCTTAAATTTAAATGTAAAATTAATTAAGCGCCATGTTTCTTTCATAATTGTTCAATATAAAAGTCTCATGGAATTTTGGCATTTGAAAGTTTTACATTTTATTTTATTATTCCCTGCTTCTTTTATGGACAAATCAGGCTAAATTTTAAATTAAATAAAAATAAAAGTCTAATTTATTTTTTTATTAAATTATTATTGTACAGTAAGCCATAGAGCCAATGATTTTCTTGCTAATTTGATTGTGCTCTCAATTTAATTTTTCTCTCAAATAAAACGCATTAGAAGAAATCAAAACATTCATATGTAATTAAATTTTTTTCGACTAAATTTTGCATTATTCTAATGAACCTTGTGGACTTTGAGAATGCTTCTGACGCGGTAGTTAATAGGGATGCCAATTATATGAAAGAAAAATTGCAAAAAATGTATAAAAAAATCGCAAAATATTTTAAAAATATATACAAGAACTTTGCCATGTAAATATTCTGATCACTTTGTTCGCTTTCTGCTCCTCATTTTTGCTGATCGGATATTCCGTCAAATTCTTCATTTTCCTTTTTGGCATCAATCACGCTTCATTCCTGCTTTTACACCCAATTTGTGTCCATTTTTGGCACTTCATTTGCCGTTATTCTGCAATTATGCATCGGATTGGACCGTTTGGTTGGCGTAATATGTCCATTGTGGTAATTAATTTTTAAAAATTTAATTGCTGCAGGTATAATTCCCGAGGCCATTGGACCCTTTTCAAAATTGTGATTGGCGCTTCGTCTTCCGCTCTTGACATGTTTATCGTTTTCTATGGAAGTTATCAGCATTGGGACAAGAAATTTTTTTATATATTTTTTTAATTTTTTATTATTTCATTGATCAGAGATTAGCATAGTTCAAAGTAGTCGACTTTTTTTTGCTACAATTTTGATCACTTGGGGCGCACATCGTGCCCCTCGACCTGAAAATATAAACTGAATTAAATTTTATCAAAAAATCAATGTTTTGTGTGTTTACCCAAACGCCTCTGACTGTCCTCATCTAAGCGGACTAGCCCAGTCCACGGGTCGAGGCTGTCTTCGACCTGCCGCGCGGCCTGATCGCGCGCCGCATCCGCATAACGCTGCCACCAGCCGTTGTCGCAGCACGTGTCACAAATTGTGACACAGCCGCAGTTGTTGCCTCGGACTGTCACCGCACAGTCCAACCCGTGCTCACCCATGCACAGGAGGCACTGATCGGAAAAATTTAATTCTCCGATCAGTGCCCCCGGCGCATCCCCCGAAGGGCTTGGCGTCCGCTGCGGCATTGAAACATCCTCAGTTTCAACCTGGCGTGAATCGCTTGACCGGCTTTGGCACGCGTTGGGAACGTCGGACGCCGATTGGGCTTTTAGCCTTTTGCTGAGCCTGATCATCAACAGGTGTGGTCCGTTGATTGGCTGCTGCGTTTTGGCGTGGCGGTGTCCTTTGATTTGGCTCATTGGCCATTTGTTCCTGAATGGGGGGTTCCCAATTTGAATTGTCCTCAAAATCCAATCGGCGCCGAAGCTGGTTGGCATGCCGATGGACAATTCGGCCGAGTGTTGGAACGTGGACACGGTATGTAGGCGAATTGTTGAGCCTTTCCACAATCGTGCCCGGAAGCCAATGGCTTTTTCCAAGACGATAATTCAAGAGCAGGACGGGATCCGTTGGGAGGAACTCAATAGCTTTTGTGCCATGATTCCGATCGAATTGCTGTGCCATTTTGGCAGAGTAGTCCTTTTGATGCTGTTTGAACTTACCTTTTTCAAATTTTTCCGACTGATCAATTTGTCCTTTTGGGTGGACAAGTGCCAATTTGGTGCGGAGTTTCCGTCCAAGGAACAACTGATCAGGCGAATATCCGTCGATGGCAGAATTTGGCGTTGATCTGTAGGAGAGCAGCACTTTTTCGAGGCTGTTCTTGTCGCCTTTGCACTTCATCATCGCCCTTTTGAAAGTGTCGACGAAACGTTCGACTTGTCCGTTGCATTGGGGATGGAATGGCGGCGTAAAAGTGTGCTTAATTCCGAACTCCTTACAGAGTGACGCAAATTCGGAAGAACGAAATTGAGTTCCGTTATCCGAAACTATTTCGTCTGGAATGCCGAGTCGGTGGATGATTGATCGGATTGTGAAAACGGTTGCCGCGGCCGTCATTGAGTTCATTTGGTAAACCTCAGGCCATTTGGAGAATGAGTCCACCAAAATGAAGTAGACATGTCCGTCTTGGCATGGTCCCGCAAAATCGATGTGTACCCGTTGGAACACCTTGTCGGTTGGAGTCCAAGGGGCGAGCGGTGCCTTGATCGGTGCTTTTTGCGCCTTTTGGCATTCTTCACACTGACGGACAATCCGTTCAATTTCCGAGTCCATGCCCGGCCAATAGACGTGTTGGCGGGCGAGTGCTTTCATGCGCACAATTCCGGGATGTGCCATGTGCAGGGACTTCAGCATTCGGTTGCGAAGCGATTGGGGGACGATGACGCGGTTTTGGAAGAGCAAACAGCCCTCAATTTCCAAAATGTTTTCCCTTTTCGGAAAATACGGTGCGATGTCCGGGTCGCTGCTTTTCTCTATGGAAATGAATCAGTAGTCATTAAATTTACATTATAATAAATGAAAGATTTTTACAAAAATTATAAATAATTTTAAAAGCAATCTCAACAACAAAAGTAAAAATTAATATATATATATATATTACATATATTTTTAATATTTACCTATTATTTACAATCTTTTTAAACTTAAATAATTTTAATAAAAAAATGGTAGTAATTTATTATTTTTTTAAATAACTGAATAACATAATGAAAAATATGTAACATAAAAAAATACAAATAAACAAATTATAAAACACACAATTATTAATGTTAATTGGACCATCGCAACTCGAATAATGAATTCTGAAACAAACCATGAGATTGAAATTGATAGAAATGAAAAATAGAATAAATAATATTAATTAGCAAATATTTATAATTAAATATCAAAAAATTAAAATTAATTTTAATTATTTTTAAATTTAATTAAATGAGATTAAAGAAAGAATTCTTAATCGTTATTTTTCTTTCTTTTTTTTTGTCAACAAGCAAGCAATAATCATAAAAAATATTATTCAAAGCCAATTTTATAATTTAAATTTGGTATCTTTAATGCCAGTTGATGATTTTTTCTTTTTATTCCTTTGTTTTGTTTAGAGTTGAGCGGTAATCGAAATTTATAAAAACCGGTACCGATACTCAGGGGCGTAGGCAGGGGGGGGGGGGCTGAGGGGGCTAAAGCCCCCCCCCTCCCGAAACCCAAAAAAGGAAAAAATTTCGATAAATTTTTTTGAAATTTTATGTAATTTTCTTCATAAAAACTGCATTAAAATTCTCAAAAATTTTCCCGTCGGCGCCTATCGGCACCGCCGGACCCCCATTTTACCATATTTTTGAAAAATAGAGACAAAAATGGCAAAAAATGGCAATTTTTGGTGAAAAACGGCAAAAAATTTTGTAAAATACACCCCCCCCCCATATTTCGAGATTTGAAAAAACAAAAATACACCCCTAAAAATCGCATTTTTGACTTCACCCCCCCCCCAAAGTCAAGGGTCTGGCTACGCCCTTGCCGGTACTGACCGGTAATGCAAAAGCCTGCACCGGTACCGGTACCAACCAGCAAAAACCAGTAATTCCTAACATTAAAATTTTTTGGAGAAAATTTTTTTAAATACAAATTTTAATTCCGTTTTAGCACGAGTGTCTGAATATTTTTCAAAGAAAAATGTCGATAACTTTTTTAAAACCAAACAAAATTAAGTTTCTTTACCAATTTTTGTAGCATTTTTTCTCCTCTTTCTAATGATATCATTCATTAGAAAAATTAATTGAACTTTTCAAAATATTTTTTTATTTGTCAATTCTCCAGTTATCGACATTTTTCTTTGAAAATATTTTACTGCATAAACATATGACCATGACTGTATATAAAGAATATTTTTTCACTTTCTACAAGAGACATTTAAAATTTGAATATTCACAAAATTTTCTGATTACTATTTAAACAATTGTATTGATATGCATGTCTTTTATTTTTTTTTAAATATTAATTTTCTTATGATAAACATTCACTTTTCATAAATTTATCTCAGCCCTCACTTTCTGATTAAATTATGAAATAACTTTTATGGAAATTGTCTTAATTATTAATTATTTTTTTTACTATGACGAATAGAAATTCTTCTGTGGCCTTTCCAGCGTCGTTTGATTTTTACCTTTATTAAGTGACTTTTACAATTTTTTTTAAATATATGCAAAATTTTCAGTTCTAAGTTATATAAAAAATTATTTGTTTTGTTGTTATAACACTTTTAAATTAATAAAAAAATTTTGTTGTAATTGTCATCAAATTTGTTTATACAAAGTAAATTTTGAATTAAATTTTTTTTTCTGTTCCTTTTATCTTAACAGGATGAACAAATTGCTATTATGAATCACTTAAAATAATTTTTTTTTTGTATTTTTAATTCATCATAAGTAATTATCTGATATAATATTGACTCTATTAAAGACAATTATTCAATTAAAGATTAATCTTTATTCATTTTATTGAGTTTAAATTCAAATATTAATTATTGCAACAATTTAAGAGTTAAATAAATTGATAATTGAAGGATTTTTTCTCGAATGTTGACAGTAATCAATACAAATGTATTTATATTATAATGAATATTTTTTAAATATTTTGTTATTTTTTTAAAAAGAAATAAAACAAGAAAATTTTATACGAATAATTGCGCTATGTAAGCTATTTGCTTGATATAATAAATGATGAATTTTTGTTTTATATTTTAGGTTTACCCAAAAACAATTTTATTTTTTAAAAGAATTTTTTTTTTTGCAATTGTTATTTTATAATTATAAAGAGATGGCGGAAGAAATTAGTGTTCGAATAATTTTGTTGTTTATATTATTATGCATTTTTTAATTGTTTTTATGTATAATAATTTTAAAAAGCAAAACTAAATTTTATTTGCATTTTTTGTGGTCATTCCAATGGTTTCATTAACCTTATAAGCAGCATCCTTAAAGATTTTAGGAGAATCTTAAAATAATATTAATTTAATACTCAATAATAAGCATATTTTAATATTTAATTTTTTTCTTGGAATTTGCCGGTTTAAAATTGAGCGATTATATCGGCCCCTGATTAAATTTTAAAATTTTTGTTTGAAATATTTGATTAATTTAGGACATTGTTTTCGTCTGGTTGTACTGCTGATTATCTCTTGATTAATTTTCGTTTCATTTTGAATTAATTTTATTTTGTTTTAATTATTTCCTCTTTTAATCTCATGTTGTGAACATGATGGAGTCATGGCAACTGGTTGATGACTTTTTGTTTGTTAAAATAAAAATTGATAACAATTTTTTATTATATTATGCATATTATTGTTAATCTACTTTTTCAACATTTATTTTATTTCTTTTATTTAATTAGTTGTAAAATAATTTTGTTTATTATCTTTTGTCTCTTTTTACGCTTTATTCTCACGACCATTGAAGCCTCTTTTTCAGAGTGCTAATAATCTCGATTTTTGAGATTCTTTTGATTCGCTTATTATTAATTAAGTGGAAATATAAAGTGAAAACATAAACAAATAACAGTCAGTATTCAAAAGGTTGAGTAAGTTTCAAGAAACTATTTAAAAAAACGAATTTAATTAGACGAGTTGATTTCAGACAATGGTGACACAAATTAAATAAATTTAAAATAACAAAGTAAATACATTTTAAATCACTTATATCAATATTATTAAAACATGTCTTATGCTATATAATATTTATTTCAACCACGAGTATACTTTTTCATAATAATAATAAAAAAAAGTAAGCATCAATTTTGTTCAATGAGGATAAAAAATATAAAAAGAAAATTGAAAAAAAACATCCCCTAATATCAACTACCTTGTCATTACAACTTATTTTTTCAAATTTTAATTGCTAATGTATTCAACACGCCCAACATCAGTGATGTCGACGAGCTAATTTATATAATAAAAAAATTTCATAAAAATAATGAAAAATACTTACTATTAAAGGAATGCAACAGCAGGAGAAAACAAATTACTTACATTAACACAGCGGCCCAATTTTGGGCTCCAAGTACAATTATGCTGGATTTTTATTTAGTAATCAGAACGCCAAAACTTTGCAAAACTTAAAATTTTCCGGAGATTTTCCCTTGTAAAAATGGAAGAGCCGATCTCGAGTTAAAAACATAACTTTCATAAAATAAACAGGGATCCGATAAAGGGGGTCAAACTATGGGCCTATGCAAAATTTGAAGAAAATTTTAACATAGGGAAAAATTTTTCAACTAGGTGAAATTTTCAATAATTTTAATTCTTTTTTAGCCAAGTCCACAATTTAAGGCCAAACCAAATAAAATTTACAATATTCTCCAGAATTTTCCCTTCAAAATGAGCATAAAATGGTTTTATTTGCTCTATTATTCACCAAGTTATAAGCTAAAAAAATTTCATAAAATTGTCGATGTTGTACGTAACCAACGCTTTTCGAATATGATTTTTTATTGCCACGAAAACTTTTATTAATGAAAAAATAATTCTGCCTTCTTCTTTAAAAGAAGAAATTGAAATTAACACACAACATAGGGAGGACTTGAACCTGGGACCCCCCTTTTGGTGACTAACTCACAGACCACTAAGACGAAAAAGCCAGCATAATTGTACTTGGAGCCCAAAATTGGGCCGCTGTGTTAACATATCGAAAATGATATGAATTTATTTTCATCTTCACAATGATCCCTAAAAGTAAAAATTTTTGGTAAATTTTAAAATTAAAAAAAAAAAAAATTTTGTAGACTGAATACAAGGATTTCATATAATCACAAAACAATTATCAAAATGTTAACAACAAAAGTGTCAATTTACAAAACATTGACAAACCCCCAAAATATTAAAAAAAAATTTGGCAAATAAGTTAAAAATTGTGTGCTGTCAAACGGGATAGAATCGAAGACAATAAAAAAAAATTAATTTTAGAGATAGTGTAATTTAAAAAAATTAAATGGAAACTAAACATTTTAAATTTAACAAATAAATAATAAAATATGAAATATAAAAAATAACAAACAATAAAATAATTTTTACAACGATTATAAATAAGTATTAACAATCCACACAAAAAATTATAAAAACCAACTATGTGAAAAATCAGTTTATTTAAATACGTTGAAAGTTTATAATAAACGATCATAATTTAAAAAAATAATTTATTCATAATGTTTGGAATTGGTTTTAATTAATTTGTGGTAGATAAATGCATAAATTCATTTTTCGGCGCCGACTCTTGACGGCGCTGACATTTTATGACGTCTCCATAATTAATGAATAAGAAATTCATTCAAAAGGAATCGCTAAATGCATTTTTAAATCGGCATTTTTTAAAATAAAATTTTGTCAAGAAGAAAAAATCTGGGAGATAAATTTTTGAGAAAGTTTAAAATTTTTAATGGTATATTAAAAAAATTTAGGCCAATCAGGGGTGTATTTTTGAAATTTTTTGTGCATTTCGAATCAAAATAAAGCCGTAGAAAATATAGTTAAAAAACTAAAAATCCTTGCCTAATTATAAATATGAATGAGAAAACAAAAAAATCTACGAAAAACATTTTATAATTTAGGTAAGTTAAATAATTCAAAAATTATTGTTTTTTAAAATATTACGTTAAAAGGCATTGCATACGTTCGTAATGAGAAAATAACAACATAAATACATTAGAATTTAGTAATAAAAAGATTTAAAGTATAATAAATATTGCAAATTTTTAAATGTCCTTAATAATAATTTTAGTAAAAAGGTGAAATTTACAGTACTCCAGCAAAGAGATTTATTAATCTTTTTAATTATTAATTAACTCGTCCAGGGCGGTTTGTATGCGAAATAAGAACAATGCGCTAAAAAAAAGTTATATTATTATTTTATATAAATGAAATTTATAATAGTAAAATAACATTTATAGGAAATATAATTATTTAATGAAATTCAAAAATTTATTATTATATAATAAATAATAAAAATAAAATATTAAAAAGATAATTAATACATGTAATCCATAAGAATTAATAAATTAAAGCTCAACCATTAACTGAAGAATGATCGAGAAAAAATAGCGAGAAATTATTTACTAATTGCCTAAAAATTAATAAATTTAATAAAAACAAACCGATCTAATAAAATTTTAGTCAACTACGGAAAATCTTTTTAATATATTCATAAAATTAATATTTAATAGGCCAATAAAAAGTTTAATTGAACGGTTTGATCAATTTTAGAATGCAGCATTTGCTTAAACAATTAATAGAAAAGTGTGGAATAAAGATAATATTTTTTAAATTATTGATGGATTAATTTAATGGTTATGAGTAATTTGAATATGAAAAGATAAAGAATGAATTTATTTGAAAATTTAAATTTTTAAAACGCATGCTTCAGTTTATTATTTTCTGTTAATATATTACACTCAAAATTGCAAAATTTTTCCGGCGGCGCCTATTGGCACCGCCGGACCCCACCCAACCCCAATGTCCTAAAGAGTTTTGAAAAAATAGCGCCACAAAAATAGTGATTAGCGATTTAAAAGCAAAAGTAAGAGATTGTTAATTTATTAAAAAAAATCCAGAATTTAGAGACTCAGAAAATTCCAATATTCCCATTTTTGAACATAGTCATTTTTCGTAACAAAGTGCACTCAAATTTTCAAATTTTTTTTCAAAAAAATTTCACTTGGGAAAATTCCCAGTTGGTCCCGGTGCCGGCTTTTCTCGTGGTTCCGATCCCGGTCCCGGATGAAAATCGAGGTCCCGGTCCCGATTTTTCTGGCCCCGGTAAGTCCCTGTCCCGGTTTTTGTCAAAATTCCCGGTCCCGTGCAACTCTAATAATTATCTTTTTTGCTAACTTGCGATAGCCTAATATGCACGAAAATGAGTTTTTAACTTGGTTTGAAGCTTCTATCTTGAACTTTTTGTTGCATTTTTTGCCTTTTTTGCGATTATTTTAAAAAAAAATAGTAAATTTTTTGAAAATTTTACAACATTTCCTATCATATTTTATTACAATTTCCAAAATATTTTCCGGCGACGCCTATCGGCACACAAATGTATTTTTAAAGTTAAAAGTTTTTTTATAGTATTTTGTAAGCTTTTATCATTTTTTTGTCCAATTCATTCTCCTGCAAATTCTCTTTATTATAAATAAAACAATGATTTTGTGTTTAATTAATATTGTAATTATTTATTTATTTATTTTTTGTTTTTAATTTTAAATAAATTGGTTTTTTGTTTTAACATTGATTTTCTTTATTTTCATTATGAATAAATGTTGTTGACCGAATCTCCGAACAATATCTGTATGGTACAGTAGAGATGGTCAATTAGCTTGAATTTTTGCTAATTTTTTAACTATTTTATTTCAAATATTTAATTTCAACTAAGATTTTTAAAAATTCACACATTTATTAGCATCAAAATTTAGCTTAGTATAAATTTTTTAGATCTTTATGCCGACTTGGAATTGAGTTTTTGGTGATTAAATTTTTGAGTCTATACTTTTGCACCAACCAAATTTGGGTCAATTTGGTTGCGAAGCTATAACTTTTTTAAGTGTTGGTGAATGAAGACTCTTTTTTAATAGCCAGATAATGATAATGGCTTTTATTTCTTGTTTAAGTAAAGCTTTTTTAGCCCAGAAATTTAGAGAAATAGGATTTTTCAAAAAAAAATGTTTTTTGAGTCTATACTTTTGCACCAGACAGTAGCAATTTCCCGCACATTAAACGGTTGGAAATTGAACGGGCTCCGCGTGATTGTGCCCGAGTAGTCGGCATTTGAAACAAGCCCCATTGTGATGCGGCGGGGAATTTGGTCCATGAACAGATTGGCGGTAAACTCGAGCCGACCCTGACTGATGAACATCGATTTCATCATAGTTTTCCTTACTGCATAACGTGCAGGCTTTATCTCAAGCTTTCGCGCAATGTCCAGCGCTAATCCGTCCATTAATGACACCTTCTTCACATACATTTTGAGCCCCATCACCTCGAAACGGTAACGAGGAACAACACCGCCGATGGCGGGTGCAATTAGCACAAAATCGTTGTCATTTGGTAAAATTTCGACATCCAATTCACAAAAGTTAATCAAGTACAGCGGCTGGTTGAATAGGTCGGTATCAATTTTGGCAATAAATTGGGCCGTTTTGCTTTCGGCAAACAAATCCTGCGTTGAATGTAGCCCGGCCCCGTCTCCAGTGTCTCCCGTATCCCGGTAATAGCCTGCAGCATTCAAGTGCGAGTCCTTTGCAGTTGTTGAGTAGGAGAGTTCATGTGAAAAATAGGTTTTGTAGGCCATCAGTGCATTTGCGTTGAACACTTCACGCCCGTTGATGCTCATTTTGATGTTTCGGATGAATGTTTGCCCAATCATCTGGATTGGCGCAATGTTTTCGTCGTCAATGGTCAGGTCCATAAGTTGACCATTCGCATTTTCCTTCCGGATTCGGAACTCGGTGAGCAAATAGCATTTGGAGAGGTCAATGTAATTTTGACTGAATGAAGTTTGAAATGGTAGGGGGTGTCGGTCAGAGGGTTGCTGGGAAGCAGTTCAAACACCTTTGATGAAGAGACGCTGACACGGGGCTACACTAAACCAGTGCTCTGTGTGCACTGGTCCATTGGCAATTTCACGCAGTTTCTGCGTGAGGGCGTTCAAGAGGCGGCAGCGCCGAATGCCACACCGGCAACGACGACGACGACGACGACAAATTGCCCAAATTTGTCAAATTTCATCATCGCCAGCAGCGCTCTGATTTTGGTGCTCTTCATTGTCCAGGTGTTTTTTTTTTCTTTTTTGTTTTTTTTTTCAAAAATGCAAGCCCCCCCCCCTTCCCATACAGATGGTGCTTTTGGCGCTGAAATTGCGCCATGCTGTGGAGAACCGACTGATGCATCGGCGGCTTGTGCGCCGACAAAAAAAGAGTGAGATTTTCCACCAAAAATAAATAAATAATATTTTTTTTTCAAGAACAGAAAACGTTGCGGTCTCTCTGCCGCCAGGGTGCGCAGGAGACCCCATTGGTCACGATCGCGCGCCGCCCCTTTGTGTCGCCTTTGGCCGGGACTTCGCAGGCCGACGTGATTTTTTTTTTAATTTTTGTATTTTATTTTTCTAAACATGAAATTTCAGCCCAATGTGCAGCACCGGGTGCAATTTGCGCAAGACGAGCGCGTGTACGATGTGCCGGCTGGCTGAACGAATTGTTTGAGGGCGAACGAAAATTAGAATAGGAGGATTTAATTTTTTAAATCGATCTTTTTATTTTTAATAATGTTTACATTTAACTTTTATAAAGTTTAATAAATTGTATTTTAATCAATATTAGTTGTGCTGAATAGAAATAATTTCTGGAATTGGAATTGGGTAGAGCGTTGAGGAATGAGATTTTTGATTTCTTTTGAGAGTCCACTTTGGATGGTTGATGAGAATTTTTGAATTTGTTTTGCGTTAGTTTCGGAATGATTAATTATATTCGCCACAAAATGTCGGCGAATATAAAGGAAAATTCACCAGATGCCCAAATGGGGTCAAGAACACATTAATTGTTGTGATCAAAATTTGACTATAAATAAGGAAATTGTACGAGCGAGATTCATTCATTCATTAATACATAAAATATTTATTATTATTATTTCTGTTTTCTTAAATATTTCACTAATGTCTCAACAATGTAATTTAATTTAATATTTTTTAATTAATCAACTAAAAATCCGCCCGTTTAGCTATGGACTCAGCGGACCGTCGCTCACCTACCCCCGACATGGAGCTTTGCGAATTGTCATCCTGGTACGACATTTTGCAGGATGACGATGACAACGTAAAAAATGTTTTTTCATTTTTCATTTTCAAAAATTATTATTCCAGATTTTAAATTGGTTCACACCGGTGACGGCTCGCGATGTTTGCCAGGAGGTGTTAGCATTTGCACAAGAGCGCCGCATGCCGTTTGAAAAGATTGTTAAATGGAAGCAAATTTTGGACAAAATTTGTGCTCAGATCGCCCAAAAAAAGTGATCGTTTTGTGATCGAATTCATTTTTAAATTGATGCGCTTTTTTTGGCACTGTTAAAATAAAAGTTCATTTTAATTTGTGAGAATTATATTGAATTGTTGGGGCGGTTTCAGTGTTGAATGTGGTACGGGACTCAGTTCTGAGTGCCCAATCAGCGACGCACTCACACGGGGCTCTGTTAAGAGTGCCCATCTTTTCAAATTCCGTCTGCGTAATTTGAAACTTAAAATGGGCGGGTCTTCACAAACGGCTGGCTGTATATAAGCAGCTGGTCAATCTGCCGTCCTCCATTTCATTCTCAAAAATTTTCTCCCAAATAAAAATGGCAATTAATATTTGCGACAAGAAAGCGCTTGTGAATCAAATCCTCGGGCAAGCGGACATTACAGTGACAACAAGCGGCATAACCGTGAGTGGGCCACGTCTGTCCACACCACGGTTCATTCCGTTCGATGAATGCGGCCGTTGCCGCGCATGTAAAGCTACAGAGGTTGAGGTGGACACAATGGTGACCAAAGAGGGGATCACCTTGTGGTGCAGCCGGGTCAGCAAGTCCCAATTCGTCCCATTTGATGCCGTTTATGATCTGCCGGGCCACTGCTTCTTCCGTGTGAAAAACAAGGCCAGGGTGTTCAACGTACCCTACGGTGACCTGCCCTCCGACACGTGCACCACTCCTACTCCCACCACCACCACCACCACAACGCAAGGAACGCAAACCGATATGCAGCAGCAGGACCTGAAGCGCAAAGCTAAGGTAGCACTTGATTTAGTGGAAGCCGGGCTAATGGCCGATGCCATGCAGGACGGCGTGCGTTGGAAGAAGGCCAAAACCGCAATCAGTGTACTCGGGAACCTACTTTTAGCGGAATCGTTGGACAACAAAGTGACAAACAGTCCCGTGGAGGAACAGAATTATGTCCAGGAAGAGCCCAGAAGAGACGAAGAGGAAAACAAGAAGGACCTTGGCGACATTGACAAAACGCTCGACGAGTTTTTTGATAGTATTAAAGCTTCGACCTCAAACATGTAAATCATTTTGTCCCTAAAAATGCTTAATACACAATCCTTTACCAATAAAGATATTTGTTTTAAATTGCCGTTTGGTCTAATCATTTCGGGTCCCTCCTCATCGGGAAAAACTGAATTTTTGTTAAAATTTATTGCTGAAGCGGATCAATTAATCACACCAAAGCCCGTCTCAATGCTCTATTGTTTTGGTGAAATGAATTCGGCAGTGCCTCCGCTTCAAAAGGCGGGAGTCGATGTGTATTCGGGAGTCCCATCCGAAGAATTACTCAAACGCCTCCCAAAGCCCCTCTTGCTCATTCTCGATGACCTAATGCTGTCCATTGACGAGAAATATTTGTCCGATTTGTTCACTAAAAAGTCACATCACCACCAATTTGCGGTGGTGTTCGTCACTCAAAATTTGTTTGAACGTAAAATCAAAGTGGCCCGCCTGTCCGCTCAGTACCTGGTGTTGATGCGGGCCCCTAATTCCCTGTTGTCCATTCGCAACATTGGCGTCCAACTCTTTCCGCGTCAGCTCGACTTTTTCCTTGATGCTTATCGCAAAGCGACCGCCCGTCCCTATGGCTATTTGCTGATTGATATGCACGCTGCATCAGATCCGTCGTTACGGCTGCGAACCAACATATTTAAGGATGAGCAGGAGGGTGAAGACGAAGGAACAGTTGTATTCATTCCCAAAAATGGAGCGGCATAAGCAGCAACAAGTAAAGATTGGAGAGCTGATAAAACAGAATCGCGACTGGTTGTGTGCTTTGGCCAAGACGAAATCCGGAAAAAAATGCAGGAAACTTATACGAAAAGCAAACACTGAACAACTACTATCGCTGGTTGAAATTTGTTTGAATCTCGTCGCTTCGCGCTTCCAATTGACAACCAGACAGAAGAAGCGACTAATGCCTTATGTGGATACTGTACGCCGAATCAGCAGAGCGAGAAGTGAACGGGGTGCCAAGCGAGTGCTTGTCCAGAAAGGCGCAGGATTTGGCGGATTGTTCGCTGCCCTATTGACACCCGTTCTAATGGAAGTGGCAAAATCCTTTGTGAACAAAAACGCATAAATACCTCTCATCATTGTTGAATTTTGTGAATTCCATTATTCATTTAACAGAGATGGCAAATAAATTTTTACTTGTCCCGCAAGAAATTTATCGTGGTCTCACCTCCATGTCCAACACGGGAGACCTAAATCTGGATGCTGTTCGACATGATTTAGACCGTGCCAGGGTCGAGCGAACACATCCCAGTACAAAAAATGTCCATTACAATCAACAGCTTAGGCGATACTTGAAAATGAGGAGGGAACTTGAAGATAGGCCAGCCAAAGTTGAGCTGACGAAAGGAATAAGTGTACTGCTAAGGAAAGGCGGCGAAGATGAAGATGGAGAGGTTGTAGACACAGCACCCCGACCTCGCGCCCCGCCACCACCTCCTCCTCCGCCTGGGAGACGTCCTCGACATGGACCTAGTCCTCCGGCTCCTCCTCCACCACCAACGCCGGCTGGGAGAAGTTTTCGGCCCCCACCCATTCCTCCAGCTCCCGCTCCTTATCCTCCATCAAGTCCTCCGCCTCATCCAGAACGTCCTCCCAGACCGAGTAGAGCTGCTGCGCCTTCTAGGAGAGATAGTCGATTGGAGCAATGGCATAAAAGGCGATCTGATATACAACGACAACGGCCAATTGTGCGAGACCTTCTTGCGGAAGCAGCTGCTGCGCCATTGCCTGAAAGTGATGATGAATATGATTATATGCTGGAGAGTGGGTTTGCGCTGCCAGCGCCATCACAGTATTATGGCGATTTGCCTGCGCTGCCCGACAACGCGGACGAAATTGAGGAGATGGACACTGCTCAGCGCAGGATTGCTACCAGAAGAAAATTAAAAAAGGACGAGACAGATGATGCCGATTTACAAGGTAAAAGACATAGGACCTATCGCCCTTCACCTCCACGACTCCCACTTCCACCTCGTTTGAAAACAAAAGCTGAACTAAGGCCTCCTCCACCCCCTCCTCCACCTCCACGACGTCCTTCCGTCAAGATAGAAAAAAAAGAACAAAATTTGGTGGAAATGAAAGCCTCGACGCCAAAGCAAGCCGACCACCCTACTCCAGCGCCTCGGGCGAATCGAGAGCCAATGTCCGGGCTCGACCCTCGACCATCCACATCTAGACAAGCCGGTTACTTCCCTCCCGCAACATACAAAATCGAGCCAAAACATGAACCGACAAAGAGGCCCATGCCGTACCGTATCCCGAAAAAAGAGCCAAAAAGTAAAGAAAAGCCACCACAGACGCAGCAGCAGCAACCTCCTCCTGCTGCTGTCGTCGAAGAAATGCCCTATGTTCCTCCGCCTAGGAGGGGGACCAAACGCCACTACCCTGTAAATGGTGATGATGAGGTGCGCATAAGAAAACGAGTTAGGCAACCGAGAAGGGTAAGAGTACAGTACTCGCCCGAACCGGGTCCATCAACATCTGCACAAAGTGATGAACAACAGCAACAACGTGAACTGTTTGCCATTCCATCAAATCAGCTGACCATGACTCAACGGGTGGAACGACTGTACATCAAATGCAACCGTTACGCGGATCGTATGGGTGTTCGGGAAAATACAATTAACACAGCAAACGGTAAGCCGTTGGCGCATAGCAATTTGCGAATGGCCATCAGGTATATAATTGACCGGAGAGCGGGCCGCCCCACCATTAGACCACCTGGAGCGGCCATTTTTGAGGAGAGGCTTAGGCAGGACCCAATTTTGTATTCATGGACGGCTCCGCCAAAGAGGCCGTCAAAGAGCACGACCACCAGGACGGCACCGAAAATCAAGAAGGAATTTCGTCCGAAAAAATGGAGCTGATCAACACCACTCTTGACAAGCTGTACAATAGTCCATCTTCCCCGGCGGCGTTCGCAGGCGTTACAGCGTTGTGGAAAGAGGCGCGAAAAAAGTTGAAACATTTACGGAAAAGGGACGTGCAGCATTATTTGGAGGGTCACCGTACATACACTCTGATGCGGCCCCGGAGGGCACGCTTTCCAAGGGCAAAAACTGTAGCAGCGGGATTCATGACCGATGTCCAGGTGGATTTGGCCGATTTTCAAGCCCTTTCGCGTCACAATCGGGGTCACCGCTACCTCCTCGTTGCGGTTGACGTCCTATCCAAACGTTTGTTTGTTGTACCGCTGAAAAACAAGAGAGCCGAGGAGATGTTGGACGCATTTAAGCAACTGATCGATCAAATGCCCATGGTCCCCCATCGCATTTTCTCCGACAAAGGCACGGAATTCAAGAACAGATTGATCAAGGAATTTTTCGAGGAACAGGAAATTGAAAAGCACGAGCCCGTCCATTCGTCCGTCAAAGCTTCGGTTGCTGAGCGGGCCATTCGGAATGTGAAGCAGCGATTGTACAGGTATTTTGCGGAAAAGGAGACGTTGAACTGGGTGGATGCGGTACAGAAAATTGTGGACGGGATTAACAGTTCACCCTCTCGTGTTCATGGGATGCGCCCGATTGATGTCGACTTTTCAAATGCCCAAAAAGTGTGGAAGCGATTATATGGGCACCCTGCAATACAAAAACGGTCGCCACGCTTCCGTAAAGACGAATTTGTGCGCATGAGCAGAGAGAAGGGACAATTTGAGAAAGGATATTTGCCAAATTATGGGGACGAAATCCTGGAGATTGATGAGGTATTGAAAGCGGTACGCCCTATTCGGTACAAACTGAGGGATGAGCATGGAGAGAAATTCAAGGGCAGCTTTTATGAGCAGGAGCTGGCGCGCGTAAGAAAAGATGCAGACACAAGCTACCGTATTGAAAAGGTGTACAGAAAGAGAAAAAGAGCAGATGGGTCCTCAGAGATGCTTGTAAAATTTATAGGATATCCCAATCGGGAATGGATTCATGAATCTCAGCTTGTATAAAAGCGATCACATTTTTCATTTTGTTGTAATAAATTCAAATATGTCAAACAGTTTCTTTGTGTTTTTGCCGAGCAATGTAACGGATTATCCCGACAATCAGCCCAACAAATTTCGGGTCCGCCTCCCGAAGCCTTTACATTTTAATGGCTCATGGGTCTGTGGGCTGCATAGTATTAGTTACCCCTACTCATGGTCAACCATTGGCACATTGGACGACCAATGGATTGACATTCACTTCACCGATCGCCGTGCTAGTGATGAGGACAGACAGCGGGTGATCAGAGTTCCAGTGCCCAGGGCATCGCATAGTAAGGTTGAACAGCTCAGAGATTTTTTGACTGTCACTTTGCGAAATCATAGTGGTGCAAAGTTGTTGCCACTCCCCCGTGAGGAGGAAGAGAATCGCAATCGGACAAAACCTCTCGGTTCGCCACCACCGTTGAAGAGAGAGAAAAGAGCTGCGCCAGTAATTAATGAGAGCGGAAAACAGCTTGACTCCCCCTTATTGTACGATGGAAATGATCAAGGTGGGATTGACGAGTCTCCGCCTCATCATGAAGAAGAAGAAGAAGGGACAATTCAGGAGTCTCCGCCTCATCATGAAGAAGAAGAAGAAGAAGGGGCGATTCAGGAGTCACCGCCCCATTATGAGGAAACACCAAAAGAAACTGTGAAAACGCCCGTCACACCAAAAGTGCCGACACCACCGCCTGTCATAAGCCCTACTAAGCCATCAATAGTAAAAACGCCAGCTCCTCCCTCTGATACAACAACATCGCCTCCCACAACTGTTAAGCCACCAGTAACCGTCCCTCCTCCAATCACAAAACCAATAACGCCGTCCGCTCCTCCAGCCACAAAGCCAAAGACCGAGCCTCCACCAATCGTGCAACCAACAACTACCCCTCCTCCAAGCACAAAACCAACAACCGTCCCACCGCCGACCGAAAAGCCAAAGACCGTCCCTCCACCAGCCGTACAGCCAACAACCACCCCTCCTCCAAGTACACAACCAACAACCATCCCTCCCCCGACCGCAAAGCCAACAACACCGGTCCCTCCACTGCCAGCAATAAAAAAAGTTCCTAGCCCGTCTGTTAAGCCGACAATTCCGGCACCGCCGGCGCAACTAAAAAGCTCGACACTGTCACCAAAATCAAAAGCACCCATTTTGCCAGCTCCAGTTTCTCTTTCCGCTAAAACGAGTCCTAAGTCTCAATCGTCGTCATCTCCTCCGGCAGAATCTCCACCACATTTTGAAGAAGAAACAACAACTGTAAAGCCTCCAGTTAAACCAACAATTACAGCGCCTCCAGCGCAGCTAAAAAGCCCTTCAGAATCTCAAGTAAAACCTCAACTGCTAGCTAAACCGTCAGCTCCACCATCGGGCTATCCACCGCGTTTTCCAACTGCGATCCTACCACCTCCTCCGACGTCAGCAGCTCAAATTGACCCTTCCCGTTTGATTCACACGCTCGCTCCACCAAGAATTTTTTTCAGAACTCCTCCGGCCAACGTGGACCCCCTGACTTATGTGCCAAATTCAGTGCTTATTTTATATGAAATCAACATAGAACGATTCAAGGTGGTGTTCAATGAGGAGATCATCAGCCATTTGTCTTTTTCACCACAGTTGGGCTACGTGCTTGGCTTTGAAAACCCTCAGCATGTGGTGTCAAATGAAGTGGCCAAATACGGGTATGATTTGCGCGGCGGCATCTCAAGTTTTGCAGTATACTCAAAAGGATTGACCGAGAACATGATAATTGGCAATTCATTGAGCTCCTTGCTCCGAGTTGTGTCAATCAGCGGTGCCATCCCAGGGGAGTACACTGAGAAGATTTATGACTCGCCAATATTTGCGCGAGTATTACCTCGGGAAATAAACGAGATTGAGATTGAACTGCGCACAATGGACAAAGGCCGACTGGTGCCATTCGCCTATGGCACAACGATGGTCGTGTTGATATTTAAGAAAGTGATAAATTTTTGATTCCATTCATTTTACATTTCATTTATAATTATTTAATAAATGGTACACATTGTCTTTGACCCAAGCATTGCGCAGTATGATGAGTATGTGCAATACGGTAGCGGGTTAGAGAAAGACGATTTCGACTACTTTCGGGGGTCCAGTCCCTTTCAGCGGGGCTACGGTATTCAACGCGGGGCGGGCGTTGGGGACGTTTTTCGTGGACTATGGCGCTTTTTCCTGCCCATTTTACGCCGTGTTGGCACTACAGTAGGATCGGAGGCACTGAGCACTGGACAACGAGTGCTGGAGCGAGTTGGGAATGAGGGGGTACCGTTTAAGGAGGCACTTGTCAGTGAAGGAAAGAAAGGGATTGATACCGTACTCGACAAAGGAGGATTACCAAAACAGTTTGGAAGCGGAAAAAAGGGTATAAAAAGAAAGAGAGCATATCTGCCTGCTCATCAAACCCTAATTGGACGACCTATTGTAAAGCAGGGGAAAAAGCGTATTCGATCGGACGCCTTTGGACTTTATTAAATAATGGCATTTCACAAAATCGACAACGACTCCGTGAACTCAATCACCAATGCTTTGGACTTTTTCCGTATTCCGCCGACCAATGTGAGTGTGTCGTCATCGAAAGTGTTCGAGCTTCTGCCCAGCAATCCGCTGACCGACACACCCTACCACTTCAAACTTCATTCAAGTCAAAATTACATTGACCTCTCCAAATGCTATTTGCTCACTGAGTTTCGAATCCGGAAGGAAAACGCTAATGGACAACTCATTAACCTAAATGCTGATGATATAAATATTGCGCCAATTCAAATGATCGGACAAACCTTCATCCGCAACGTAAAAATGAGTATTAATGGACGCGAAATTTTCAATGCCAACGCTTTAATGGCCTACAAAACATATTTCTCGCATGAGCTCTCCTATTCAACGACAGCAAAAGACTCCCATCTGAATGCCATGGGCTATTATCGGGACACGGATGATACATTGGAGATGGGAGGCGGATGCACAGCGCGACGAGATTTGTTTGCGGGTAGCAACGTAGCTCAATTCATTGCCAAAATAGACACTGACCTATTCAATCAGCCATTGTATCTGATCAATTTTTGTGAATTGGACATTGAAATTTTGCCCAACGACAACGACTTTATGTTAATTTCGCCTATCGCGGGTGCACCCCGCTACCATTTCGAGATTCTTGGACTGAAATTATATGTGAAGAAGGTGTCTCTGATGGATGGGTTGGCGCTGGACATTGCGAGAAAGTTGGAGGTGAAGCCTGCCCGTTATGCAGTAAGGAAGACAATGATGAAATCAATGTTTATCAGTCAGGGCCGTTATGAGTTTACATCCAATCTGTTCATGGACCAAATCCCCCGTCGTGTGACAATGGGTCTGGTGGCCAATGCTGACTATGTTGGGACAATTAGGCGCAGCCCGTTCAACTTTCAACCATTTAATGTGCGCGAAATTTCCATTGTTGCTAATGGACGATCGTACCCCCAAGCGCCCTATGACCTGGATTACCCAAGTGGGAAATATGTTCGCCCATTCAATGACATGAACGAAGCGGTTGGGTTCGCTAACTCATCGGAGAGCAACGGGATAACTTTTGCCCAATACGGTAAAACACATTGCATTTACGTTTTCAATTTGACCAATAGCGGGGACGATCAGGCGGCATTGTTTGATCTGATAAAGAATGGGACCACTGCGGTGAGCATAAAATTTAATCACCCAGTGCCCGACGGAGGAATAATGCTTGTTGTGATGGGAGAATGTGACTCACTGGTGATGCTGGACAAAAACCGATCAATAAGCACAGACACCACTATTTAAAGTCCGCTTGTCATATCATTTTGTTCCATAAAATAAATAAAATGTTCTCTAAAAAATTGGGTCTTATTTTATTCTTGCTCCGAGTTTCTCTTCCCATTGTTTCATCATCATCATCATCATCATTGCGAGAACAACATACCGAAAACACATACTCTGGTTATCTAAAAAATTTGACTCTATCTCGACATCAACACGAACCAGATTATTCATACTCGGAATATTTAAGAAGATTGTCTTTATTCAAACGTACCACTACCATTGTCAGTACAACACCTGCACCATTAACAATTACCTCACCAAAAAGCGACAAATTAATTGATGAACATGTTGCTGCTGTTCTTCCACCACTTATCCAATTGTGTAAAGATAGACCAGAAGAGGACAACTTTTTCCATCAAGCTGTTTGTTGGGCCCTCTTCACTCTCTATTTAATGCTTATCATCAGTCTTGTGTTGCACCAACTTTGCTCAATTTTTTGGTTGAAAAATGGACAGCATACAAATCACAAAGATTTTGAGCGAAAATCGTCGGACAGAGCGAGCATTTCGGGGCTGCTTCGCCTGTGACCAATTGCCGCCTCCCTCCACACTACAGTACCCCGCAGCGCTCGTTGTGAACCGGGACCCACACCACAAGGAGGGCTCTCATTGGTGCGCTATTTATGCGACGGGGATTGATGCACCGGTACTCTATTTTGACAGCCTCGCCCAGCCTATCCCATCCGCCGCCCAGTCTTCTTTTTTGTGCAAATTCTCTGGGGGACTAAGGAAGAACACTTTTCCCTATCAATCCTCTTTGCTTTCAACTTGTGGCGCCCATTGTATTGTGTTCCTTTACCACATGTCGCTAGGACATTCATTTGACCGATTTCTTAATTTGCTTAATACCAGTACGTGTCCCGATATGTACGCGATGCTCATATTTAATAAAATAATTAATAAATAAACAAAATTTTATAAGTTTTAAATCGTTTATTCAATTACAAAAAACACTTATTCGATTGAAAAATTAAAATAGTACGAACCAGGGTGTTGAGACGTTTCAATAATAATCAATTGACCAACATCTCCTTTGTGGTGCGGATTCATCAGCCGGTACATTTCCATCCCATCGGAGCGGACCAGTTGACCAATGCCACCTGATGCCATTTCTGTTGCCGAGAGTTGGAGAAGCCGCGGAAAGTGTTGACGCAGCAAATAACCGCCTGCAGTCCGCTTCTTCATGGTCAGCGGATTTGCGCTTCCCAACACATGCGTCAGAATGGCACCGAATAGCTCTCCAATTTTAATCGGCTAAATAATATTAATATTATTATTATATTTTTTTCTTACCGCCGAGTAAGTCACGACTCTCGTCGTAACGGTAGGGCCAGATCGTCCATAATATAGGTACACCAAAAAGTCGGCGAAACACTTGGCGTCCTCCAGTTCATTTTCGAATCCAAATTGAATGAAGCCGAACTGTATGAACAATTCTCCGCACGGTAACTTCCTCAGTGCGCAGAGCCTCTCAAAATTTCGAGCAAGATCGATCTAAAAATTCAGATTTATTGTTATTTTAAATATTACCAACTATTTTTAAGAAGTAAAAATGCCGCTTGGCACGAAAAATCTCGAACGCCCGGTTGACAACGGTGATGCCAGATGGCGGACGCGTAGCTCCTTTAATTTTGAATTTTTTAAAAATACTTTTAAAAAATTACCTGGCTTTTTTGCAACGCCGTCGAAGAAATGCCCGTTGTTCCTCCGCCTAGGAGGGGGGCCAAACGTCGCTACCCCGTATATGAAGATGATGAGGTGCAGATAAGAAAACGAGTGAAATGTGAACGAATGAATGCTTTTAGGGATTGCTTATAGACGGAGAAAGGAATGATATACCCTATTAAGGAAATTTTGAAAAGGCGTCGAAAATTATCGATTGATTACAAACATCTGTTACCATATGCAATCCCGAAGGAATTGCGCATTGTTTCACCGAATATTATCGATTGATGGACGGAGACAACAGCTTTAAAAGCGCGTACAGACACAGAATTTTTCATTTGTTCCTTATTCTCCTATCTATGTTTTAACTATTTTTTTTAATTTTGCTGTTAACCGGGGCGGTAGTTCGACATACAGAGCTCCGTTTATCCTGACAGCACAATTTTGTTAATTTGTCTTTTAGACCTTGAGGTAATGTTTAGACATATCTAATTTCCTGAGCCGTTTAGGTGCCCTGTCGTCTTGTGCTTCATGGGTGGCAGTGCGCTGCTCATCAGGCCAAGATGGGTTAATTTTCACTATCCTGACACAATTTTGCTGTTAACCGGGGCGGTAGTTCGACCTACAGAGCTCCGTTTATCCTGGCAGCACAATTTTTAAATTTGTTTTTTAGGCATTGAGGTAATGCTTAGACATATCTAATTTCCAGAGCCGTTTAGGTGCCCTGTCGTCTTGTGCTTCATGGGTGGCAGTGCGCTGCTCATCAGGCCAAGATGGGTTAATTTTGACTATCCTGACACAATTTTGCTGTTAACCGGGGCGGTAGTTCGACCTACAGAGCTCCGTTTATCCTGGCAGCACAATTTTCTTATTTGTCTTTTAGACCTTGAGGTCATGCTTTAGACATATCTAATTTCCTGAGCCGTTTAGGTGCCCTGTCGTCTTGTGCTTCATGGGTGGCAGTGCGCTGCTCATCAGGCCAAGATGGGTTGACATTGTCTTTCTTTTAAAAATAAATTATTCTAATTGTGCATTTTTCTCATATATTTTTCATGACCAATTGTATTTTTTGATGTGCATTGCTCATATAAATACCCCTTTTCGCTGCATATTTATCATTAAAATAATATTTAAAAAATATTTATGGATTTTTATTAGATTTAAAAATGGAAAATCGCAACCTTCAGTGCCCCTCAAAATTTTCAATTGATTACATTTTGTCCATTCCTGCGAAAAAGCCACGTCATGGCATTCAAGCGGGAGCTGGAACTTCATCGGCTAAGTCAGCAAAGGATTTCGTCAAAAAATTGGAAAGCAGTATCGAGCATGTGCCACGGTTCCAATACGTCAAGGCCAAATCGAAGTTCAGCATCGAGGACGTCCCAGCGAATCCCGAAGGGCTGCTTGCCGGCATTTTCCAATTTTGCATTGATGAGGCCGTCGTGGAAAGCGAACAGCGCGGAGTAAAACCAACTCATCTTGGGTGTTTGATCAGCAGCCCACTATTGACTGGCGGTGACATACCCATCCCAATTCGCCAAATCACTGACAACACCGTGGACACCATCCTTAATCAATTCAATAAAGTTGCGCAAAGCAAACAACAGCAAAATGTGACCCTATGGGGCGAGCCGTTCACAGTTACTGTGACCACCGTTGACCGAACTGGACTTCCCGACAAAAGAAGTCTGAAAGGTGGCGCCCGGCGCAGTCTGGCATCTGTACATCACCGTATCAATGATCGGTGTTTGATCAAAGTTCGCTCCAAAGAATGTCAATTTTGACGAGAAAAAATTAAGATTCGAAACCAGGATGGATATTGTCTTTTTTACGCCTTACAAGCAACGATGGTGGCAAAAACGCGTGGATGGCCTAAGTGGCAATTTTACAACTACATGCATAGCAGATATGGTCAACAGGGCTGTCTTCAGAGAGATGTTTTGGACTTAATGCAGCAAACTGGTGCTCGGCCTGGTCTTAATGCCTATGAAGCCGAAGTTTTTGTTCCAAGAGTGGTTGACTATTGGAATAACAACAATGACCAACAACAACAACAACAACAGCGATTTGCTGTGTTTATTTTCGGCTCTTCTGGACAATACAAGCCTCTCTACAAATACATAAACGACCGCTATGACACCCCAATTGTGCTGTACTTCAACAACGACCATTTCGATGGGGTGCAGAAGGAGTATGGGCTGTTTGGCCAAAACTATTGTTTTGAATGCGAGAAGCCATATGATCGTCCGTCGCGGCACTTAAGTTCATGCAAAGCACACTGTTTGCTCTGTTCTCGCGTTGGACCACGCTTCCCATGCCCTCCGTTGAGAGGATTTTTCCGGGAGTGTGCGGAATGTAACAAATCGTTCCGTAACAATGACTGTTACCATCATCATCTGAACAGCAATTTCTGTGCCTTGTCAAAACGGTGCAAGAAATGTGGTGTGATTTGGGACACAAAAGTGCGCAATCGAAACGGAAGAAGAGTAGGGCATATTCTTTAAAATATATTTTGACTTTTTATGTTTAGGGTCACATCTGCGATGAGCGTTATTGTCAAACGTGCAACAACTTTCACAACACGGAACGCGGTTGCTTCATCCAGCCAATTGAGCCCAGGGAAATTGATCCTTATCGTATTGTGGTCTTCGACTTGGAGACAATGCAACACCATGCGTTGGACCCGCTCCAGCCGGAGAAAAGAGAACATCAGCCAAACTTCATCGCTGCTCGAATTGCTTGCCCCGGCTGTATTGAAAACGGCAATTGGAGAAGAGGGACAGCAGGCTGTCAAATCTGCGGTCCGCATCGCATGGTCGCTTTCTGCCAGCGCCGTTTTGCGGATACTATTGTTGACAAACAAATAGTGGGCGAAAACCCACTGGAGGCATTTGTGGATTGGCTCGTCTACAAACTGCCAAAGAAATACGAAACTTATGCCTATTCACACTTTGGTGGTCGCTTCGACATGGTGCTCGTCTTCCGCGAGCTGTTCAGGATTGGCTTTAATCCCGAGATGTTGCGACGGGTATACATTTTTAAAATTTTAACATATATTTAAAGTTTCAGGGGAACAAAATGTATGAAATGAAAATACGCAAACAAAAGCAGCGCAATCCAAATGTAATCTTCCGGGACTCTTTCAATTTGATGCCCTGTTCACTGGCTGCTCTCATTCCTTCCTATGGGCTTGACGTGCAGGACAAGCCATTCTTCCCGCATTTGGCAAACAGACCGGAGAACTATGGCAGAGAGGTCTTTCCTACGCCTGACGACTATTTGGCCAACGGGATGATGCCTGGAAAGCGGCGGCAATTCGATGTCTGGTACGCCGAGCACCGCAACGAGGCTTTCATTTTGGACGAAGCATTGGCAAGGTAAAGCCAAAACTTTAATAAAACATTAATAAAAATTTGTTTCAGTTATTGTACAAATGATGTCGAAATTCTGATGGCTGCCCTCATTGCGTTCCGTCGCGAGTTCTTCGAGATTTCTCGACGACAGGAATACGTTGACGGGATTGATGAGCGTGAGAATCACGATGGAATTGATGTTCTCCGAGAGTGCATGACAATTGCGGGAGCGTGCATGCGGCATTTTCGCACGAATCATCTCCCTCCCGAACACCTCGCAAATTGTGCCCGAGCGTGGTTACGACAACGCGCAGAACCAAAGTCTACTGGCACTGCGGTTTTTCCATTGGTATTCCGAGGAGTACGGTGTCGACATACAAACCGCGCATTCGGCCGGGGGAGAGAAGCGGATCGGGCCGTACTTCCTGGACGGTTGGATCGAAGCGGAAAGCCGCGCAATCGAAGTCAACGGTAAGGCGGCCGGCTTTCCCTCTTTTTTTAATCATGAGTTTAAGGATGTACGTGGCACGGATGTAAGAAATGTTACCCAAATGACAACATGGTGCTTCCCAATGGAAAAACAGCGGGACAGGTGCGGGAGCGAGACGGCAAGAGGATGGAGTACATCAGAAGATATTGCAATCGCGTGGATGTGTACTGGGAATGTCGAATTTCGGAAATGCTGGCCCGGAGCAAAGCAATGCGGAAATGCTTTGCCAATTACGTGGACGACGGTCCGTTGGTGATAAGGGATGCGTTTATGGGAGGACGGACTGGACCGATGAAATTGCTGCGCAGGGCTGGACCGGGAGAGAAGATCTCCTACTACGACTTCACATCCCTTTACCCATACGTGAAGTGAGTTTTTTATTAAATTTACAGATAAATAATCTTTATTTTAGCTTCACAACCCGATACCCCATTGGACACCCGAAAGTACATGTGCTGAACCAACAAGTGGACTGGAGCAGTGCGGTGGACAACCCATATCCCTTGGCACTGCTGAAGGTCTGGGTTGTGCCTCCCCGTCGCATCGATGTCCCGGTGTTGCCGGTGAAAGTGGACGACAGATTGTGCTTCCCATTGTGCATCAGTTGTGCAAAGGAGTACCCGACTGGGGGAGTGAACAACGACTACCTCTGCGAGCACACTGACCAGCAAAGGGGATGGGTCAGCACATGCACATCAATTGAGCTGAATGCGGCTTTGGATGAGGGCTACCGCGTCACGAAGGTGTTCCGCGTGTTGGAGTACGAGCAAAGCGACGACCAACTTTTCCGCCCATACATCGCGGAATTTATGGCGCAAAAGATCCAAGCCAGCGGATTTGATAGCATGATCAAAGGAAATGCCGCTATGGAGGAGCAGTTTGTACGAGAGTGCGAGGAAATGTTTGGTATAAATGTGGACCCAACCAAAATGGTGGTTAACAAAGGAAAGCGGTCCTTGGCCAAGTTGTGCCTAAACAATTTATGTAAGCATTTTTTTTATTTTTAGTTATCTTTAAAAATTTTTAATTTAGGGGGGCGCTTTTCACTACGAAACTACGGGCTGTCGCAGACTCTGATTACGGACAACCCAGTTATATTAGCAGAGTACCTGGACAACAAATCGATTGAAGTTTCGTCAATTGATCAGCTGGATGGGGAGCATATTCTCATCACATATCTACACAAGAAGGACTGGGTGGATGAGCACGCTTGCTCAAATATTGGTGAGAAATTTTCTTTAAATATTGCTTAATCAAAAATTACAGTAATTTCTTTGTGGACCACTTCCGCTGCGCGGATTGTTTTGCTAAAGGCAATGCAAAAGGTGGTCAGGTCAGAGCGATGTGAGCTACTGTACACAGGTAAATGAACAAAAATCTTCGTACAATAATTTTTGAAAAATTACAGACACCGACAGTCTGATCCTCGTCCATCCGGAGGAATGTTGCCCACTCAAAACTGGTCCACATTTGGGTCAGTTCACGGATGAGTACCCCGATCACGACATCGTGGAGTACTGCAGCGGAGGGTCAAAACAAGTAAAATTTGTAAAATTACATTTTACAAATTACTGTTATTTGTTTAAGTACGGTTTATGTCTGCGGAGGAAAGAGGCGGGACCCGATGCTGAGTCGGAGTACGTGCTAAAAGTCCGGGGGATGACGCTCAATTACGACGTCGTCAACAACCAGGGACTGCGCTATGAACGATTCAAAGAGGAAGTGATCAATTATGCAACAAGAGGAGATTATGAACCGATTATCGTCACATATCCAAACTTTCTCCGGCCAAACATCAGGGAGGGCGGTCGGGTTGTCTCTATGCCTATGCAAAAGTGCTATCGACCATTTGTGGGCAAGGGAATTGTTGGTCCTAATTTTAATGTTTTGAATTTTGGTCACACTTTATAACAATTTTATTTCTGATAAAGCATTATTATTAAGAAGAAGATGTCGTTTTTGGGTGGGAAAATGCATAATTAGTGTGAAGGAAATATATTTTAGAACGCATAATTAATTAATGAATGCAGAACGGTGAATTAAGGAGGAAAATTGCAAAATTAGTCGTTAAAAGAAACAATTTAAAAAATCACCAATATAATGACGAATTTTGGCTGCACTCACTACGCCCATTGTTTTCTGTCATCTCTTCATCAATGGATAGGCACAGTGTCTGAGTTGACGATGAATTTGATGATGATGGTGACCCAATTTCGGTGAAAAGGCAGCCCAACCATTGTTCATTATTGTTGTTGTTGTTGTTGTTGTTGTTATTGTTGTTGTTGTCATCAATCAGGTCAAGAAGCTCCATTGGGTAGTAGCGATTCTCACCTCCTCCCCCCAAAGTGTTCAACAATGCACGGTAAATAGGGAAAGTGAAGCCTTATGCGGTGTCGCGCATAGAAATGCGCTGCTACATTGATGTTAAATGGACTGCGCAGCTGCCCATATGCTGGAAGAAATGCCGCCTCTTTAGTCGAAATGCCGCCGACGAAAAATGTTTTGGTCATTCCGTTCCTGTCGTTGTAGGTCGTGCGCACTTTACGACCAATAAGATGCTTCAGAACAAGGCTCCGATCCTCGGGATGATTTAACCGATCGCGCAGCGACTTGGGCTGACAGTTCAGCAGTTTAGAGCAAAATACAGTGACAAGAATCATTTTAGAGGGATTACATAAAGTTGCAAATTGGACACTCATTTTATACTCAAAAACTTGGCCACGCCCATCCAAATTCAAATTTGACTCCACCCATTTTTCAAGCAAATTTAAATTACCATCCCGAATCCCAATTCATTTTTGCCAAAATGAAGAAATCCGTTACCGTCGCTGTTCCCGAACAAAAAGAAATCAATCAACCAAACGCGGAAGTGGAGCCACCAAAATCAGACACTACAAAGAAGCGCAAGGTGGAGGACCGGGAACTGTGGAAATTGGCAAAAGGGAAATTCATGCTCGCGACGTACTTATGCGCAGGTTAAATTGGAATATTAAATTTAAATTTTATTAATTTAATAAAATTTATTTAGACGACTGGGGACCGACTGTTCCATAATCAACAGAAAGTCGCGCGCTTGGAAGATGGCCGTTTTGCGGTGAGCTTTGAGCTCTGTGAAGAATGCGCGTGGGCCAATTGTCGCGCAACCGATCTCATTGCGCCTATGAAGAAAAAGCCTAACAATGCATGAAAGACGAATTTTTTTCAGTGATCAATAATTAATGGAAATTTTTTTAAATATTTCTTTCTTTAAATTTGATTTGCTAATAAAATTTTTGTGAAAACATTCCTAGTGTGTTGATTTCGCGAGTCTTTAGCCGAGCGACCGGATATCTATGATTAATAGGCGTCACTCGCACATTTGAATCTGAACAGTGATTGGACAGTGATGGGGGGGGGGGATGAGTCGCTAAAATATCATTAATTATTAGAGGGTGATGACAGGCACAAGAAAGACCATATTGTTCATTTTTGCCGTTTACTTATTCATTCACTCATGCTCTGTTGATTTTATTTTCAATATTGTTTTTAGCATAAATGGATTCCGCTCTCCGCTCCAATCAATGTTCAGCAAAGTGCCGGTTTCTTCGCTTCCAACTGAGTGATCTGAAAAACCTAACCATCAACTATGGCGCGAGAACAGAGCTGTTAGAGAAATGGGCGGCAAGCGAAGTGAAAATAATAATTAAATTAATTATTTTTAGTGATAATAATTTTAGCACTTTTCGCCTTATCCGCTCGACACGACTTCATCAATTTCACCAGCCGTTCTCCGTGAATCGTTCGATTTGTTGAAGCAACAAGAAAATGTGCACGACGTCATGGCCGATCGGATTCTGCGCCACGGCAATGTTGAGGTTGCAGTTGTGCAAACTGCCCTCGCATCATTAAAACGAACAATTTCATCATCATCATCATTATCATCATCATCATCATCACCGCTACCTGATAATTCACCATCAAAAAAGCGGAAGTTATTGTCCACTTCGGTGCCAAACGGCTTATCGGAAGTGGACAGAGGTACTGTAATGCTCATTTATTATTATTTATAAATAAACATTTGTTCATTTTTGTTATGTAATGATTGCTCGTATAGATGCCGCATCTTTGACAATTGCCGCATTCACGCAGATGAAGCAGCTGGTTTCTGAGCAAACCCAGGCCCTGGAAGAGCGGGTCCGAAAAATTGAGGACGATGCAAAAGAGGAAGTCGAGCTCCAAACCGATATCCTGCGCAAAGAAATGGATCAGCAGTTTCGCCGGCAAATGTTGGAGATGGAAGAGCGATTGGATAAAAAATGGACTTCGCTGATGGACAAAGAGCGACAAAGGGCACAGCGGATCGCAACTCAAAGTTCTGAGGTGATTGGTCAGCTGATGGAGGCAAAGGGGGACGGAGAAAAAGAAAATAAAAAAGAGGGGGAGACAAAAATAATTATCAGCAATCGGTGTCAATGGTGTTTGGGGGAGGGTCCAGTTTCATTCGGGAGTAGGAAATGTGGCCACTTTTTTTGCTGCCCCCCATGTTCAGTACCGATAATTGCCAGTGATGAACCCAAATGTTTGATTTGTTTCGAGAATGTCACCCAATTGGAATATTTAGGATCTTAACATCGATGAAAAATACAGAAAAAATTAAATTGATGTAACATGATCCTAAATATTAGTGCTGTTCGAGAGTGTATCAGTCTTGAGTCTAGGCTCAACAAAATTGTCGGTACTAAAAATTTTTAAACGCTTTTAATAAAATAAGAATAGTCCCTTGTTTGTTTTTTTTTTGGTCTCGAGCTTTTTGATCTCTGTCTCGGGGTCAAGTTTAGTTTACAAGTTCGGTATTGAACAGCACTACTAAACATGCCATCTCCCTTTCATTCAATGATTTTATTTTAAAAATGTATTGAGAATTACAGTAATTTTGGCTTTTAGCACAACACTAATTAAAATTTCCGTAATTGAAAACCCTATTATGATCATTGTCCCTCACCCCCTTAAATTATGGGTTGAGCGGTACCGGTGCTGTTACTGAAAAAAAAAAACTGTAAAATTGTGTACCTAGTACCGGTTTTGACCGGTACCTGTACTAATACCGATTTTCCCAACCAAAAAGTACCGCTTTTTCAATCCAAAAATTATCGGTACCGATTACCGCTCAACTCTTCCTTTAATACATAAATGTTTTTCATGCACATAAATTCAATCATTTAATCCATTTTTATTTTGAACAAATTTGTTGAATTAAAAATAAAACAACGCTATCGTGGAAAAAAAAATTTTCCGTTGTAAATCTCTTCTTTCCATAAGCGCGCAATTGTTTTCTGTCTGTTCGTTCGTGTTCGCTTCTAAAAATGAAAAAAAATATTATTTAGATATTTATTTAGATTATATTTTAAATTTAAAAATTTTTTTAATTTAAATTTAGGAGTGCTTGAGCACTCAACTTTTTTTATTTTATTATTTTTTTAAATTTAGGAGTGCCTGAGCACTCAACTTTTTATTAATTTTATTTATTTTTTTAAATTTAGGAGTGCCTGAGCACTCAACTTTTTTTTAATTTAGGAGTGCCTGAGCACTCAACTTTTTATTAATTTCATTTTTTTTTAATTTAGGAGTGCCTGAGCACTCAACTTTTTTTAAATTTTTTTAAATTTTAAATTTAGGAGTGCCTGAGCACTCAACTCTTGTTTTTAAATTATATTTTAAATTTAATTTAGGAGTGACTAAGCACTCAACTTTTATATTTAATTTGGGAGTGCCGGAGCACTCAACTTTTTAAAATTATTTTATTTTTATTTAATTTATTTGCAAAACTCATCTTTGTCTGTGTCCCAACGTTGCAAGTTGTCGGTGAGTGATCATCTGTTGACTCGTCTTCGTCAATCACAACGCGCACCAGCTTAAAAAAATTTTTTTTTAATTAAAAATTTAAAAAAAAATTGTGCATTTCATTCGTATTTTTCACATCTGTTGCACCCCCCCCCCTCCCGATCGATCCGTTAAATTTATGCTTACGCGTTTGTTTTCGGTGGACGTGAAATTGGAATGCGACTCGCGCAAAACGGACGAGGGAATGAGCGACGAGGTTGTCTGTTCCGGCTGATCGACCTGTGAATGAGAGAAAAAAAGTTTTTGAAAATGCAAGGAAGGACGAATTGTGCGAGCTAATTCCCCATCCATTACCATACATTTAATTCCCCCCCCCCACCGATCGATCCGTTTAATTTGATACTTACATTTTCGCATCGCTCCGTTGAGTCAATTCCGCACGTTTGGGTTGCGGTCGCATTTCTGATGGACGTGAAATTGGAATGCGACTCGCGCAAAACGGACGAGTGAATGAGCGACGAGGTTGTCTGTCCCGGCCGGTCAACCTGTGAATGAGAGAGAAAAAGTTTATGTAAATACAAAGGAAAAGAAAAATGTGCGGCTAATGCTATAAATTATTTTTTGCTTTTGGTTAATGAAAAAAAAAATGTCCCACCCATCACCAAGCATTTATTTACCACCTCTCCCGAGTCCCCACCTGTTGACGAATTCCGTTGACCAATGTGCTGAGCATTTCCGTGGTGCTTTTTGTCTGTTCCGTCCCTTGAGGCAGCTGCTCAGACAGTCCAAGACACTCATCGATGTCGTTCATCAACTGTTGCAGCTGAAGATGTTGCGTCAACTGTTGCTGCTGTTGTGTTTCGTCCGCGCGTTGGTCTGACAGAGAAGCGGAGGAGCGCTAAATGGGAATGGGCGATTGAATAAGACAAAGTTTTTGTTTGTTAACCCCCGCCCGAATGCCCCCCCTCCCTCCTCATTCACTGACCACAATTGGTTTCTGTTGCGTCGGCTGTTCAAGTTCAGAGCGGTCGGACTGCAAAAAAAAAAAAAAAAATATTTATTTTAAATTAAAAGAAAATGTATTATTTATTTAAATTATAAAAATGTTGTACCCTAGGCAAGACTTTTGCTAATTGTTCATCGGTTATCTGAATTTTTGGAGGAAATTTTAAAATATAAAGGTAAAATACAGATGAACTCACAGAAGGAATAAGGACCTCACATTTGGGCAGTTTGGGACGCGCAGGACGAGCCGGGCGACGACGCTTGGCAGCCACTTTCGGTGAACGTACAGTTGTTGGCTGTAAAGTTTTTATTGAATTTATGAAGAAAAAAAAACTTTAAAAAAACTCGCTTTTTCTGTTAGCAATAAGACCGCACTTTGAAAAGCGGCGCGCTTATGGCGCAAATGCAAGTTCCTAGCAATATCGTCAATTTTAGGCATTCTAAAATTGATGCAACAAAATTGGGGAAGGAAAAAAAAGTTTTGCAACAAAAAAAAAGGACGAAAGTTGGAATGGAATGTTCCATTCATCAAAAATCGCCCCCCCCCCCTCAGGTCACTCCGTTCGTCAACAGAGTGACGCACTACGACACTACAAACACGCAAAGCCTTGTAGCGCTCAAATTCATGGACTGGTACGCCAAAAAGAACGGGGTGAGCATTCAGACGGCACACTCGCCCGGCGGAGAGAAAAAAATTGGCCAGTACACTGTGGACGGATACATCGCGGCGACCGACACCGTGATTGAGGTCAACGGCTGCCACTGGCACGCGCACGACCACCCGCGTCACCGCTTTCAGCCCCAAACAGTGATGGCGAATGGGAAAACGGCGCAGCGGATACGGGAGGACGATGCGCGACGGATGGCCTTCATCACATCCAGGTGCAACAAGTGCTCGTATTTTGGGAGTGTGAAATCAACGCGGAGAAGCGCAACAACGACGAAATGAAGCGCGCCTTTGCGCAGTACAAGGACAGCGGCCCAATTCGTTTGAAGGACTGCTACCATGGAGGACGTGTGGGTCCACAACGACTGCACTACGAGGTGCCGGAGGGGTGGCGGATGAAATATTACGACGTTCGTTCCATCAATCACCCGCTACCCGCTACCCGCCAGGGTAACTAACTACTCCAGACTGTAATATAGTTTTGCAAAATGCTCTGATTTTGACACAAATTGGATTTTTTAAACCCGGAGATCCTGAGTTTAAAATTTATCTCATCTATTTTTTTATTCATTTTTTCGAAAAATTTGATTAAAAATAATATATCAAAAAGATTTTTTATGCTCGTTTCAATTTTATTCTTTTGTTCGTAAAATATTTATGTATTTGAATAATTTTATTCTTAGTATGATTCGTCTCTTGATGAGAAGAAACTTTTTTAAAGAAATGTTAAGCATTTTGAAGCACAAGAGAACTTTTAACTTTAAAAATACATTTGTGAATTAATAGATTAAATTACATTTAAATCCAATTGGTATATAAAAACAGAAAAATGACGAAAAATGACGAAAAGTTTATTTGGTTGACTAAAAAATATACAAACGATATTTAATATTTAAAGGATAATTAAGCAATTTAAATTGTCTAAAATAACAAAAGAAAGAAAATTAAATTTTTAAAAATTTATACTGAATACAGTAATTAAAAACATGATATTTAAAAGAATAAACTCACGAAATTAAAAATAAACCTGAATTACATTATTATAATTAAAAAAAACAATAAAGAAAAAAGAATAATTGGCGGTTAATTGAAAAAATATTATTTTTTTTTTGAAGCAAAGATATTTAAAGACACTTAAGTTTGAATAAATTATTAACACATAACTTCAAAAAAAACAAGATATTTATTCCAAAATTAATATTTTGTTAATAAAATAATTAATTATATGAAGGAAAGTAAGAAATAATAATTTTATATTACGCAAAAGATATTTTAAACAAAATATTCATAAAGATTAGTTGAAGATCAATAAAGAAAGTAATTTAAAAAAATAAAAAAGTATAAATTAATAATATCAATTGTTAATTCATAATTAGTCACCTTATTTGAAATGAATGTAAATAACTGTTTATATTAATTTGAAATAATAGTAAAATGAATCATTCAAAATTACACCAAAATGTTTTAAACTCCTGGACATGTAATTTAAAAGAAAAAATAAATAAATGTTAAAAACTAATATATATTAAAAAAAAACAACAAAAAAGACTATTACCATTTTAACAGAGCCTAAATATTAATTAAATTAATGTATTGAACCTGGGTATAAAGAAGTATTTATGCAGAAGCTAAAACACTAGTTGCAATAGAACTAAAAAATAAAGTAACTGGCATTATCATATTGATTGTGTTATTTTATATTTCTAAAAATTGATAGATAAAAAACGGAATGAGATAAAATAACATGAAAAATTTAAATAAAACCCATAATAATTTATTCTAATATTTTTCTTATAGAAAATTTTTATTAAAACAAAACAATTTAATAATTTTTTGTATTCAGTAATAATCTCATCATATTACAACGATCTTTAAAAACTGAAACAAGAGATTTATTTTTAAAAAGAAATTTATTTATAATTTATTAGAGTTAAAAATAAATATTAAATTAACCCTTCTTTATAATAGAAAGGAGCACATTGAAACAATAAATAAATATAATTTTAGAGTAATTTAAATAAACAAAAAAGCAATTAGAAATTAATGTATAAAAAATATACAATTTAAAAAATAATTTTACAAATTATCAGACCCGGGTTTTTAGGTGGTAAAAAGAAAGAACAAAATTAATGGTAAAATTCCGACGAACCAAATTTATTAACTCTTTAATTGTGTAAATCAAATGCAAATTAAATTTAATAAATGAATGAATGAAGTAAACCTGAACAACTCCCAATCCTTCCAAAATTGACAATGGCGCAGAAGAAACGAAGAAAGGCTAAAAAATTTTTAATTTGTTCCTGAATAATTGACAAACACACAAAAATGGTCAAAAGAATATTATGATGAAAAGAAAAAATCATTTTCTCATTACGCAAAACAAAAATAATTTTTAGACCAAAATTCAATTTTACAAAAGTTCGCTGGCTCTTTTTTTTCTATTTTTAATCGCGGTTTAAAGAAATTATTTTTTATTTGAAATGCAAAAAATGAATGCTTATTAATAAAAAATTATAATTATCAGATGTTGATCATCATCCAAATTGCTCCATGACAACGCCATACCCATTTCATAAAAAGCACTGAAATTTTCTTTGAGAACTAATCGAGAAAATGAAAAAAAATTAATAAAAATTTCAAAAATAATAAAGTTCATGCGTAATACTTAAACAAAACTTACCAAAATTATTTTGTTTGGATTAAAAGACAAAAAGAAATCTAAATTAAAACGCACGAGACAAGAGATTTATTAACAGAAACACAAACGATCTAGCGAAAAATAATTATCTGCTAAATTAAAATCAAAAAAAATCAAATAATGCAATTCGATTTCAAAGACAAATATTTGATTGATTGATATTACTAATCAAAAAGTAATTTGACAAATGCGTGACCGAAATGACACCATTTGGAGCTAGGAGAGCAAGAAAATATAAAAAAAATAAACTTATAATATATAACTTATCGAAAATAATATAACCATTTAAATTATTGTAAAAATAACAATTAGTAAAATCTAAAAAATTAGAATCAGTCCAATTAATTAATAGAATTAAAAAAATATATTTATAAAAAAACAAAGTTTAATTGCAAAATATGATAAAAAAAATTCATTTTTAAGCAATATATATTATGGACCGAAATTTAATATAACTTTATTAGGAAATTACAAAAGAATAGCATTTTTATCTGTTTCTTTTCAATAAAAATATAAATTAAAAGCTGATGAATTTTAAATAAAATTAATGAGTAAAAATTTGAGTAAATAATCATCGAAAATAATAATTTTTTAGAGAATCGGTAAGCATGAAAAATAAAAATAATTTTCATAATTGACCATCATCCAAATTGCTCCATGACAACGACATACCCATTTCAGAAAAAGCACTGAAATTTACTTTAAAACTAATCGAGAATATGAAAAAAAATTAATAAAAATTTAAAAAATAAAAACAGCTAAAAACTATAAATAAATGCGAAAAAGCAAAAGAAAAAATATAATCTAAACAAAAATTAAAGCTTATTTAATCGAACTTTATCAGAACATATAAAATAATTAAATATTTAATGTAGTTAAATAATTTATCAAATTTTTATAAAAAATCAAATAAACTATTTAACAAGTCATAAAAAAAGAAAGTTCAAATAATCTAAGAGGGCAAGAATATTTATTAGAGGTCGGTTAAATGTAGTATTTTAACTTAATAATTAGAAAATTAAAAAAAAATAATTATATTGTAGGAAAAGTATGAAATAATATATTTATCATATCATATAAAATATTTTATATACGAAACAAAACTTACAAAAATTATTTGGTTTGAATTAAAAGACAATTTTAATTCATTTAACGAATGGGGGAAAAGGTCATCGGTGTTTATAAGCAAAATAAATTATCTTATGGATAAGGTTCATAAAAAATGAATTTAATTAAATAATTTAATAAAACTACCTTTACAAGAAGTCGAAATTACAACCGCACGAGAACAAGAGATTTATGATAATACATAAAAATGTAATTAATCAATTAAATTTTTTATAAAATAAATAAGAGTTTGATATTAAAATGTTAACAGAAATTCAAATGATCTAGCGAAAAATAATTATCTGCTAATTAAAATCAAAAAAAAGTTTCAATTTGCTTTTATAGAAAAATATTTGAATAAATATTAAATAATTATAATTTGATATTATTAGTTAAAAGTAATTGGACGGTAAACAAATAAAGTTTGGGTCCTACGAGAGCAAAAAAAATATATACAAAAAATAAACTTATAATTAATATAAAAACATTTCTAATAATATAAGCATTTAATTATTTGTAAAAAACGTAAATTAATAAAATATAAAAATTAGGATCATTACAATTAATAAATGTAGACTACTTAAAAGAAAAAAAATATATTATAACAAAAATAAAAATAAAAACAATTCATTTATAATTCAAATAATTATTATGGACCGAAAATACAAAATTTACGAGAAAATCACGAAAGAAAAGCATTTATCTTTTTCTTTTCAATCAGAGAAAATGTTTTTAACAATGTACTTTTGGCTCGTATAAACATGTTTTGGGGTTTTGGTAGTTTATGGTGTATATTTGCAATTTTTTTAAAATTCAATTTTTTTGAAAATCTTTTTGGTACTCAAAATCTTGGCAAGTTGTCCAAAAATTGTTCAAAATGTGTTAAGAAAACATTATATGATTATTTTATTAATTGTAACAATTAAATATTAAAAAATAAATAATTTTTACATGAAATAATAATAATAAAAAATTCAACATTTTAAATTAACACGAAAGACTAGGAATAATAAATATATCTGTTAAACTATTAGCTAAATTTTTTTTGGAATTAGGAATATAAATTATAAAAGAATAAAAATACAATAAAAACGAAATCTATTAAAAATGATTTAAATCTAAAATTTATTCGTTAAAACGATTAATTGAAGAAAGACACTGCTAAATAACAAAAATTTACTAAGAATATGGAATATTAAATATAATCTATAAAATTAACAGAAAAAAGTGAGTGACTTGAAATTTTTAATTACTATCAATTTTATTTTAATAAATTCTTAATAAAAATCAAAAAAAATTGAACATCATTTACATTTATATAAACATTTATTTAGAATTATATCAAAATTGAGATTATTGCTGTTGGCACGGGTCATTCATTACATTCTAATTTTTTTTTGATCATATCTATTAATATTATAGCAATTTTATTTTGCTTAGTTAAAATAAAAATGAATTTACAAATTAAATAAAAAAAATTAATAATTGAAAATTAAATATTAATTTAAATAATAGATAATAAAGAAATGTTAAAATTATTCATTGATAAAAATTTTGAAAAATAGGCAAATATTATATAATAGGCATATAGATATAATTTATATATATTTTATAATAAAATTTCTAATTGAAAAAAACATATAATATTAATGTGAAAAAATAATTATTAAAAAAATGTTAATTATGAATACTTAAAAAATCGATTAAATTTAATAAAGACATGCACGATCAATGCAAATACAAATAAGGATTCGAGAACATGCGTGATAAAAAGAATAATAAACATTAAAACACAATTTCAGAGAATGTAAAACAATTAAAAATTATAGAGGAAAAGAAAAAAGAAAACTGATTTATAAAAAAGATAAGAAAGTATTGAAGGATAAATGAAAAAAAGTGAAATTAAATTTAAAGTATTTTATTCAAAACTAAATTACATTTTTTTCTTGTTAAAATTTTTTAATTTAAACTTTTTCCTAATTCACATTAAAAATAACTTGTTATACACAACGTAAATTTAAAAATAATTTGAACTTTCTTTTGGCATAAAATGGAATTTGTTACTTGCTAAATTTTTGAGAAAAACGAATTTTTCGAAAAAAATTTTTTGATGCATTACTTTTGCACCAGGGATGTTGCAAAGAGAAAAAGAAAAAGCGAAAAATGCGAAACCAAAATAAAAGGCGAAAAGCGAAAAGGCGAATTTTTTTTCCAAAAATTAGATGAATTTGAAAGACTCAAAAAATTGACCTTTTAATGCTTAACTGTTCTGATGATTGACTGCTCTTTTTATAAATTCTTTATGCAATTCCTCTAATGATGTGAGACAAATGTAAGGGTCGAGGTTGGGGTTTTTTAATTTTTTTCTTATGCCATATAGTCAAAAAGCTTGCTACGTAGTATTTTTGCTTAAAAATATTTATTAATTATCATAATAATAATAATAATTTTATTTACTTTTTTTTTCTTTTATATCGTAGATTTTTGTATTAAATAATTATAAAACGCATATTGCATTTTTTGAAAATTACGTTTATTTTTTCCGTTATTAATTAAAAAAACTTATTATATTAAAATATTATTGTGGCAAAAATGCAATTTCTAGAAATTACCTTGCAAAAAATAAATATATAAATAGAAATAATGGATTTAATTCAAAACGATCAAAAATTTCTGATTGCCTTTTTTTAAAACATCTTTTTTTCGCGGCGAGCTTTTTCTAAAGACTTTTAGGAGAAAGGGGTTCGGCGGTGCCGACAGGCGCCGCCGAGAAAATTTTGAAAATTTGGATGGGTCTCTTAACAGATTTGTCCAAAAATGATAGATTTTTGCCTTTTTTTTCGCTTTTCAGCTAAAAAGCGAAAGGCGAAAAACCCAACAAAAGCGAAAAAGGGCAAATTGCAACATCCCTGATCCCTGTTTTGCATCTGACTGTATGTTCTCTATTTGTTTATGTTTGACTTATTTCTCTAACTTCATTCTGAAGAAAGTTATGAGAAAAAAATATGTGTCCGGAAAATCAGCACTAAATAAATGGATTTGACTTTGAAAGCCTGAATAAAGACGTCATCAAATTCAAGGCTGATTAGGCAAAATATGAATTTAAAAAATTAATCAAACATATTAATTATTTTAACTAATTGATAATGTTTATTATAAAATTAAATGTTAAGAAAATTACTAAAATTTATTTAGAAAAATAAAAACATTCCTTGAAAATACATTAATATTTACTATTTTAATCTATAAAATCAAATTTATAAATTTAAAAAATTATTCAAATTTAATTAATATCGAAAACATTAAAAATTAATAATTTTTACGTTGATTAACATATGCTATAAAAACAATGAAAAAGTGCATAATCCACCGCCACCTCAAAAACTGGGGCCTCAGATGGACAAGTTTATTGAAATTGACATTCTTACAACAGAACGTCATTACATTAAATATTTGATAATTTTAATAAAATATTTATTTACAATTTCTAAGTATTAATAAAAAGTAAAACGATATTTTTTTATTTAATTTTATTTAAAAATTACTAACATAATATTAGAAGAAACAGAAATTTACATAATATTTTTTTCTAAAATTTAAAGAGATAAAGGGAAAATTTAATTTGCATAAATAAATGAACTTGAAAATTTATAATAAAGAAAGTTTGTGTATTTATTCCAGGCTACCCGACTTTTGGGGATTTGCAACTTGGGGACCCGACATTTGGGAACCCGACATTTGGGGACCCGACATTTGGGAACCCGACATTTGGGGACCCGACATTTGGGAACCCGACATTTGGGGACCCGACATTTGGGAACCCGACTTTTGGGGACCCGACTTTTGTAGATCCCGACATTTGGGAACCCGACTTTTGGGACCCGACTTTTGGAAAATCAAAAAACAATTGAAAAATGTCATAAATTTACAATAATAAAATCCAAATAAAATAATAAATTCTTTTTCCTCTTCGTTCATTTTTGCCTGCGGAATTAAATTTTTTAATGCAATTGAGATTGTACATAAAAATAGAGAAACGAAAAAGTCATTTGGCTTCTGTTCACCAAAAGAATTAACAATCGTTGATTTTGAAAAATAACAATTAAAAAGATAAAAGTAAAAAATTCTTTTTATAAAACAGAATTTAATTATTTGCAATTCGAAGATTATTAAATATATTATTGCATATTAACCCAGTAAAATTTAATACGATGTTCCTACTCATAAAAACGCAAAAATTCAATTTCCATATTAAAATTCATTATTGAACTTTATAAGATAAAATTACACGATATTGAATTTAAAAAATCATTAATCATAAAGAAAGAAACGAATATGTAAATACAACAATTCAATTTCAGATTGGAAATAAAACGGTGAGAACTTCGAGATTATTTTAAAAAGAATAATTTATAAAAATAAATAAATTTTATTTAAAAAATTTTTAATAAAATTTTGAAAAGAATACATTTGTTTTAAACTGCTAATGAGGCATTTTTTATAAGCATGGGTCATAATATAATTAGATATACAGTTCTTAAACAAAATATTTTATAAATCAATTATTTATTTATTGCACATGATTAAAAACAAAAATATGACTTTAAATTAAATATTTTCATGATAGGTGGGTGAAAATGCTTCGCACTCAAAACTTAGAAAGTGTAATTTGTTAATAGATTTTGTCCTAAAACTGAAAGAGTTATGGAGTCAACACAGGGAAATAACGGAAAAAGAGCGAAGCATTTTAAAATTCAATCAAATATTGAACAAAAAACAACTAAAAGCATCTTTTGTACTAAATGAAACACTTTTATAAACTGATTAAATATAATTTAATAAAATCATTGATGTAAAGAAATTTATAAAAAAGATTTTTTGAACAATCATAAAACATTCTTCAAATATAAATCTTTTTTTTTGTTTATTTATTTCGGCCCACCGGCCCCAAAAACATTATTTCACAATTGGACATTCTTAGTATGATTCGTTTCTTGATGAGAAGAAACTTTTTTAAATAAATGTTAAGCATCTTGAAGCACCAGAGTTATGAGTCTTTGAAAATTTTCATTTGCTTAGAAAAGATTTTACTCAACAAGAGCCTTTGAGTACCAATATCTTATAATTTTATTACGAAATTTTTTTTTTCAAAATAGTCATTTTAATTTTTTGAACAAAAGAATAAATAAAAATAATGCTGTCGTGGAACGGACTCGAACCTGCGCCCATTTTCCCTTTATTATCTTACAAAATCAACTTACCCACTCTTAACAAATTTTTTTTGGTACTGTTGCTCATTTTTCAGACTTTAAATTCTAAAAACATATAAATTTATATTATGTGGTTCAAATCACTATTTAATTCATTTTTTGACTTATATTTATTTTTTCCAAAATTGTCATGTGCTTAAAATTCGTTGTTTTCTAATAATTTCACAATAAGTATTTAAATCTCGTAACAAATTAGCAAATTCGGTTTCGACTTCGTATTTACCATAATCCAATTTATTTCCAAGTTCTCCTAATTTTAGCTTGTTTCTAATTCCAGGTAATACCACAAGTCTTTTCCTAACTCAAATCAACCTTTTAAAAATTTTTACTATTTGTTAAACTAGTTTTGCTAAAATAAAACAATCATTGTTAAAATTATTGTGTACTTTTTATACCAAAAATGGAAAAGCATTTCGACATAAAATAATTATTAATAATTAATGAATTCCTTAAAACGAATTAATTGTTTAAATTCACATATTAAAACCGTGCACAAAATAAATTAGAATAGAAAGAAATTATGTAGAAGAAAAAAATTAAATTAAAAAATAACTGAATATGATAAATAAAAGTAAATATAAATGCATATTAATTCTTTAAAAACAAATGAGATTAAAATATTTTCTGTATCAGTATAATGTAATAATAAATATATCTGTTCCTTTTAATAATTTTATTTTTTGGTTAAATGGTCTACGGCTCAGTCACAACAATATTGCATTTTAAAATTATTTATAATAAAAATATGAATATTAGATGAAGCAAATTATCAAAATTGTTAAAATAATTTAAGCTCAAAAGGAATTATATTTTAAAGTGAAATGAGCAAATGTATAATTAATTACACATTATTAGGAAAAATTTATAAAATATACAATGCATAATTTCTAAAATAAATTTCTTTAAAATTTTAAAATTTATTAACTATTCAGAACATCGGCTCAAGAAAGTAGTTTATTTGTATTGGATTCATCTAAAGGAACGGACCGGGAAATAATAATTAATAATAGCAATAAACATTTTGAATGGAACAATTAAAATCTAAGGTCAAATTATCTTAAATATTAAATTAATTTTGAATTCATAATCAAGTATATAAGCTGAAGTTGAAAACTTTTAATTAAATATAAAAATAAATAAATTCAGATGAAATGTTGCAAATTAAAAGAAATTGAATAATAAAATTTCTTTATTAATTAATAATCAATATAAGTTATTTAACTATATATTTCAGAAGATCGCCTCAATAAAAAATCATGAGAGTTCAACTTAAAATAATATAATAACTAGGGCTGCTAATTTGATGTAAGAAAATTTGCGAATTATGTAAATAAAATATGTATAAAAAATGCTAAAATATGTATGAAATATGTACAAAAACCCCCAAATATGTACTAAAATATGTAAATAAAATTTTTAAATGTAATTTTTTGGATAAAAATTCTTCGCAAAAAGTGAAACAGGCACAAAATGCCATAAAAATGACCAAAATAGGCCTAGAATCACATTTTAGTACTTTAAATATTAATTTTTGCTATCTATTTTTTTGAAAAAAAAATTCGATTTTTTAGGGATACATTTTCAAAAAAAATTTCGCAAAAATTTCTATAAATTCTCAAAATATGAAAAAAAATGAAAATTTGTACGAAAAATTGAAAAATTTTGGATTTTTTTGGGGAATATAAAAAATTTTCCTTAAAAATCCTCAAAAATTGCAAAATATGTACAAAAAATGCGAAAAAGTCCAAAATATGTATAAAAATATGTACATATGTAATAAGTAAAAAAAAAACCCTGAAATATGTAAAAATATGTAAATAAAAGTCCCAACTTTTGTTCGTGTTGTGACTGAGCCGTAGACCATTTAACCAAATGGTCTACGGCTCAGTCACAACAAAAAGGAACTTCAATTTTTTAGCTCTGAACTGAGCACTCAGTCACAACAATTTTGGCGCAGTCAGCAGCAGCAGATAAATTCTGCACATCATTAAGCCAAATCAAGGCTAATTCTGCAAGACTTCAAAAGCCTGGGCGGCTTTCAACGGACAACGACAAAAACTGATCACCTGGGTGGTGTAAGTTCCGCTGGGTGCGGTTTATCATCGACAAAAACTGATTTTCCTACTATTTAGAGCATGGAGAAGCCAAGAAAAAAATAGGCATTTGCATATTTTTTGCAGCCCTAATAATAACAAAAATAAATAATAGATTATAACTTATTGGAAACACAATAAAGCATGACAACTGAATGAATTCAACAGTGAATCAAAACATAAAAAGTTGTACAATGCTAGAATTGACTAAATATCCCATATAAAATATAAAAAAAGAAAAAGTGGATAAATTGACAATACAAAAGAAATATAAACAAATGTTTTATGAAGAAAAATATTTGAAATTTTACATTGTATAAATTGAGGTATTTTAAAATAATTAATTATTTATTTAATACAATAAAATAAATCTAACAATTTTACAATTTGAAAACTAAAAATAAAAGCCAACAAAAATCAAATCATAAAAAATTGAAATAAATTACGAAAATAAAAGTAAAAAATGTTAAATTATTGAAACATTATTTTTTTGACTTTTTAAACTAACAAAGTTACATAAAATATATAAATTCATACATAATTAATCAAATCATCTTATAAAAGTTCCATAGCCATGATAATATGCTCTAAAAATAAATAAAAATCAATAAAATTATTTAAAAGAAAAAATGCAATGAAAGTACAAAAAAAAACAAAATAATTTAAATTCGTCAAGGTCTTCAAAAGCCAGTGAAGGAATTTGAGGCAAGAATGGAAAATATTATTATTCCATAAAAAATAAAGAATTATTCAAAAATAAACTGATTAAAAAAGTAATAAAAAATGAAAATAAAAATTAAATCCATATTATGCAAATGTAAAAAGTAAAAATAAAAATTTTTATTATTTACAGACAAATATTGTTTACACGAAAACAAATTTCGTTGCATTTTTCCATGACACTCGGGCAATTAATTAAAAAATACATTTTTTTAATTAGTTGCCCAATATTATTATATTACTATATAAAAACAAAAAACTCCGGTAATGAAATTACAATTATAAAAATAATTTACGCCATAGCAACCTTAGATTATAATAAAATAATTATATTAAAATGAATTTTTAAAGTTATTTTTTGTGGCTTTTGAAACTTTTACATATTTTTTAAATTATTGATGGATTAATTAAATGGTTATGAGTAATTTGAATATGAAAAAATAATAATAATTTATAATTTTATTTAAATAACAAACTTTGAAAGTTCTGGACCCATGTAAAAAAAGGACACGATTGGTTACATGAAAATAGAATAATTAATAATTCATAATATATAGTCTTTGAATTTTAAAAAGATAATATAATGAAATGATCTAAATTTTTATAAAAATAAAAATTGATAATGATGTTCAAATTTTACATTACAAACATTTTTAAATTTTGAGAAATTATACACTAGAAATTTAAATCAACTCAAATTAATGTCTCCTTGATTGTTCAAGAAAAAAACAAGATTTATTGTTATAAAAATAATTTAGCAAAATGAATCACAAATACTTTAAAAAATTTCAAAAAAATCAAATATGAAAATTAAAAACATTCGATAATATTTTTTTAAATTTAATTTTTTAAATAAATCAATTAATGCGTTACATATAAAGCAAAGCACCAACATGAGGTGAAGTCGTCGAGTTAATTCTGATAATTAAAATTTAGATTTAGGAATTGGGCAGCACGAATATCAAAGTCATTTTTATATACTTACATTATAATAAAATAATATTTTACACAGTTTACACTAGGGCTGGCCGGGCCCGGGTACCCGACCGGGTACCCGACCGGGTACCCGACCCGCACGCCCGTTTTTTTTAATACCCGAGCCCGGTACCCGGGCCCGGTTTTTTAATACCCGAGCCCGGTACCCGGGCCCGGTTTTTTGAAAACCCAATACCCGGTACTCGACCCGGTATGTCCGGGTACCCGGATATCAATTTCGCATAAATTTACAAAATATTGTAAATATTATTAATAAAAAGCATTTTTATTTATTCAACAAAACTAAAAATATATCATACATAACTTTAAATAAATATATATTTTAAAAATTATAAATATTAAATAGGTAAAAATTTTTATTAAAAAACAAAAACGAGCACATTTGGAAAAGGAAATTTATGAAATTTAAATATCAATTGAAAGCAGAGCAAGAATTAATTAATTAAAACTTAATGTTATTATAAATTTTTTAAAAATAAAAATGGATTATAATTAATTTAAATTATCAAATATTACAGATTTTAATTAATTAATTAAATATATTTGTTTATTTTTTTGAAACCAAACTAATATCTGTAAAAAATATTAAAAACCCAAAAAAATCAAATCATTTAAATTTCTTCTTGAATTTGACAAATCCAAAATATTTTATTTAATTCAAAACAAATAATTATTTTAAGACAATAAAACAAGAATAATAGAGGAGAACATTTTTCAAAAAAGAAGAAAGACAATTTCTTGACAAAATTAAAGCACAGTTTTCTTTGTCCATTACGCTTTTTGAAGAGAATTTCTTGGATTTTTTTTAATATTTGAGGGTGTATTTTTTCAAAAAAAGATACCAAATTATTAAAAACATAGAAATCCATAATAAATTTTTCTCTTAAGATTACAAAATTTTTTTTATTTCATTGTAAAAACAGCGCATATTTATTTAAAAAGAAAAAAGAAATAAATTATACTAATGCAAATACATTTAATAGAATATTATAGTTCATCTTACCAAATAAATAATTCCTTAATTAAATTGGGCTAAATTTAAATAACGTTGACTTCGAAAAATAATTATAATTTGTTTTTTCATCTAAAAATAAAATAACTTTAAATATTTTATAGTTTACAAAAATGATCCAATGATTTTCAAAAGAAATTGGATGAATTCTTATTTTTCATAAAAAAACTCAATACTTAAAAAGTAATGTCCAAAAAATATTTAAAAGAATTAATTACAACAGTATAGAAATATATTAACGATAATTGTGTTTAATTTTAAAAAATTAAAAAAAGTAATTTTAATGTTTTTTAGTTATGGAAATAAATTCACAAATATAATAAGTAACAAATATATTTTGCAAAAATTAAACTTTTAGCAGCATAAATAACAAAAATAAAACAGATATTTTATAATAAATTAAGGCGATAAAAATCTAAAAATAGAAATTAATTTTAATAAATTTTACACCGTTCTGAGATGAAGAAAAAAAATGAAGCAGAATTACAAGAAGTGTGAATAATTTAAGTATGATGAGATTGAAATAGAACAATAAGATAAGAATATAATAATTAAAATTATTTACAATAAAATTAAGAAATTCTGTGTGTAAATGAGCGATTAATGAAAAAGCAAAAGCAAAATTAAATGCGTAATTATATTAAAAAAAGAAATATTTTAAATTTTTAATAGAATTTCACTACTGGTAAACAATTGACACAAGCATTTTTTAAGATTTATAATAATTATATTAAACATAACGGATAAAAATGAAATTATAGTAAATAATCGGCAAAATATGGAAATAATTCACAGTAATAAGAAGGAATTAATTTGTAGTAACTAGGGCTAATATTTATAGGCACTAAAAACCGCCAAAATAGGCACTAAAAAATGGAAAATAGGCACTAAAAGGGATGTAAAATGAAAAATGTATTCAAAAAAGTAAAAAAATTAGGCCAAATCAGTATTGAGATAAATATTTTTAAAATCACAAATTCTTGTCAACAAACAAATAAATAAATTTTGGAGAAGAATTTTTGAAAAATTTTTCATTTCTTAGTGGTGTATTTTTGAAAATTTTCGAGTCGATTCTTAAGGGTATATTTTTTGAAAAAATTTTGGGTCGCTTCTTAGGGGTGTATTTTTCGTTTTTATTGCATTTTTGTTAATAATTTTGGGCAAAATGCCAAAATAGGCAAAAATAGGCTCTTTCAAATTTTTTTAGGCTTTATAGGCGCTAAAAATAAAAGCCTAGAAAATAGGCACTAATAACTCGAAAAGTAGCTTAACAACAGCCGAAAAAACATGTTTTTCATGCATTTCAGACCATAGGGAGCTCAGGAAAAAATAGGCTTTTGCCTATAAATATTAGCCCTAGTAATAACCTAGAAAATGATTATTTTATAATTATATTTGTTGAAATATTGATTTGTTTTAAATTTATTATTTATAAATCAAAATGAAACAACAAAATTTAATAAATATATAATGATATACTACAACTAATAATGAAAAATATTGAAATTATTATAATATTTTAAATTTAAAATTTAAGTTCCAAATGGCCTTTATGATTATGACCAGGGCTGGCAGATGAAAATTTTCAAAAGCCTCATTTTGAGTCAAAAAGCCTCATTTTCACAAATTTATTCAAAACACATTTGAAATGTTCAAATGTTATATTTTTGATTGTCCAAGATCAATTTGAGCAATTTTTTGTTAGAAATAAGCATTTTGTGAAATTCTGAGCACGAAAAATCGAAGTTGATTTTTTGCGGCGCTTTTTTCAAAAACTTTCAGGGAATAAGGGGCCGGCGGTGCCGATAGGCGTCGCCGGGAAAAATTTTTGATTTTTATTACGATTTGTTAACAAATTTGTCCACAAAAATGTTCAAATTTTACGGTTTTGAGCAAATTTTTAAGAAAATAAAGGATTTTTAAGATCCGGCGGTGCCGATAGGCGCCGCCGGGGGAAAAATTAAGAATTTTGACTATATTTTTAGCTGATTTTCATTAAAAAAATTCTTAATTTTGTGATTTTTTGGGGAAAAAATTGGTTCTTTTCTGGTTTTTATAAAATTTAGAAAATTTTTTTGGAAAATTTGGGTGATATTTTCGTTTTGATGCTGCTCTATTAAACGGACCGGGTCAGCTTAGTACAGGCCGTTTTAGTACGAGCGCAAATTTTTCCACTATAACTTTTTTATTTGTTATCCAAATCCAACTGTCTTGATATCATTCGAGAGCCCTTCGGATGCTCTATTAGCCTGCAAAATTTTAAAAAATTTTGTTAAGTTTAAAAAAAGTTTGAGCCAAAAAGTTGGAAAATCTGGTTTTTTAAATTTTTCTGGCAATAACTTTTTTGAACCTTAACAAAATTTTTCGCAATTTTGCAGATTAATAGAGGACACTTAGGGCTATCGAACGATACTAAAAATGTTTGATTTGGTTGGCAAAGAAAAAAGTTATAACCAAAAACTTGCGCTCGTACTAAAACGGTCCGTACTAAACTGACCCCGACCCCTATTAAAAACCCAAATTATTAAATAATTGTAAAACATTATGCCATTTAACAAAATTTAAAAGATTTTTCTCCAGAAGCCTCAAAAATCCTCAAAATTTCTCACCACAAAAATCCTCAAATCATCATTTCAAAAAAAAAATCCTCTTTGACCTATCAAAAAGCCACAAAATGAGGATAAATCCTCAGATCTGCCAGCCCTGATTATTATATCTAATTTTCCATAGACTTTTTGATTTGATTATTTAATATTACCGAATTATGATTAATATTATAATTTTTTGGTTATTTATTATTTTTATAAAACGTCCAATTAAAATTAAATTTTAAAAATTTAAAAACTTTTTCAATACAATTTTTGGAAATAAAAATAAAAATATTTGAATGAATTTTACTAATAGATGAAAAATTTTAACAAATGTTGTAGTCTTTGAAACAAAAAAATAAAATTTTAAAAATAAATTTAAATTTAAATAGACAAATAAAAAAACATATTACCTTAAGTTAATTAAAATAAATTAAAAAAACATATTACCTTAAGTTAATTAAAATAAATTATCTCAATAAAATTTTATATAAACAGAGAAATTAACACAAATTGAGAATTAAATTTAAAAAGAAATAAAATCAATTTAAAACAAATTCAACCAAATCAACAGTAACCTGGGAAATCGAAATGTGTGATTAAATAGAACAATCAGGTGAAACATAATAATCAAAAATATTTACAATAATATTTGTAATATCTGATATAAATTCAGTGATTAATCAAAAACAAAAGTAAAATTAAATATGTAATTATATAAATAAAAAGAAAAGAATCTAAAATTTATTTAATTATTTAATTATGCATAGTTTATAATATTAGAAGCCATTCAAAAAATTGAATAGGAAAAGGCAAGCTTTAAAATTTTAGACGACATTAATTCAAAATTTTAGAATAATTTTAAATATATCTATGATTAGGGCGAGAAAAATGTTTACAAAGTGTTTAAATTTATTTTAATATATTTTTATTAAATTAAAATTTTTAAATAAAAATATATATATGTGAAAATTAATAGACAGTAGCGAGTTACTGGACAGATTGTAATTTACATTAAACTATTAATTCAAGAAGGTGCAAAAAAATTACTTTAGGACGGACTAAATAATAATAATACAATAGTAATCTTCAAAATTGATTAAAAATGGATTATATCACTGAATAATTTTAACCTCTGAAATATTAAAAGTTTAAATTTTATTAAATAAAATATTACGAAAACAACATCCGCCACTGCAATTGACAGAACGACGACATGATTAAAAAAAACTAGAATATGCATTTTAAAACAATATACAAAAAATATACGTGCAAAAAATAAACATTTGGATAATTAAAAGCAATCAACAAAAGTAAAAACAATTTTAGTTTAAAAAAGAAAATGAACTACGAAAGAAAAAATAATAAATTGATTATTAAGAGAAAGCGAACAAAAAATAATTAATATATTCTTTAAAAATAACACATAATATGAACGAATGTACCGCAAAATCACCAACTTTCAGAGCATTATCCATGAAATTTGTTGAGGACATAAAAGAAATTTTAGAACAGGAAATTCAACTGCAAATAATTCATGAAAGAATGAATGAAGGCAAATGCCGCCAAATTTTATAATTACTTGGCAAATGAAGATAAAGCGAAATTATTTAACAAAAAAAAAAAACAAATAAAAAATATACATAATTTAAAAATGTAAAAAAAAATTAAAATATTATTCAATTCAATTAAATAAATATAAAAATGATAAAGAAATAATTTTTCTTTTTTGTACCCATCTAATTGGAAAAAGAAACAGAACTTAAAAATGGATTCATTAATGGAAATAAATATTTGAACAATATTTAAAAATCAACGATGCTATAAACAAGTCCGAGAACAATTATTAAACAAGAAAAAAAAAGAAATGCAATTATTAACGACAAATCGACTTTATAGTCGTTTAACCCTTGACAAAAGCTTAATAGAATTTACAAAACGCCAAACGATCTTTTTCGACTTTTCTAATTCTCTCATTTTTATGCACTATTTCGAGTCAAATTCATTCTTATCAAAAAACGACCGTATCAGTACCAAGAATTAATCAAAATCAAAAAAGCTATAATATTAATTTTATTAAACTTTACACCGTTCATAGACGAAGAATAAAAAGTAAGCGGAGTTAAAAATTTGCTCGAAGAATTTAAGACACATGAGATTGAAATAGAACAATTAGTTAAAAATATAATAATTAAAATTATTTACTTTAAAGTTTGAGAAATTTTGTATGTAAATTTTATTATATATAATTTTTGAACTATCATTTCGAATTGAAAAAGCCTATATAATATTAATTAAGCAATAACAATTAAAAATTATAGCGAAAAGGAAAATTAGAAGAAAACAAATTTAATAAAATGGTAAATAAAAATTTATAATAATTAATACAAAATTCATAAATTTGTATATTTATGAAAGAGAATAAAAATTTAAAGAAAAAATTAGCCAAATTAAATGGAGAAAATAAATATTTCAAGGCTCAATGAAAAAAAAATTTTTTTCGGAACCCAGAAAACTTAAAGACCTTTTTATTTAAATAAAAAGACCTTTTTATTTAAATAAAAAAATAATATAATTATATTTATTTGTCATTTACAATGAATATATATAATATTAACAAATTATTAATGCAATGAAAGATTTGGTTATTATTTGAATATATTTTTTACGAAAAAAAATTAAAACAAACTTTTTAAGATAAAATAAAACAAAGTAAAACTTAAATATCAAAAAAATATGAAAAAAGGTTACATAATATTCAATAAATTTTAATTATCAATATTTTAACATATTATTTTCAATTTAACAAGCATTTAGCAAAAAAACATAAAATTATTTTTAAATTATTGATATAAATCTTAATTATTAAATTTCATATTATACAATATTAAAAAGAATTTCAATTTCAATTTACTTTTTTTAAAAGGAGAAATATAAAATGTTAATTAATAATCTTAATTTATGATATTTATTTACAGTTTACGTATTAACCGCATCATGAGAAGAGAATAAAACATAAATAAAATTAACTAGAACAATTTTAAAAAATATATCGAATATTTTTAGTTAGCAATACATTTTTGTTTTAGCTTGGAATTTAAATCACGGATCTATGAATATTTTTCAAATATACATAAAAAATTTAAAGGAATAAAATATTAAATTTTATAATTAAGTTCATATAATAATTACGCAAATAAAAACACACGTTAAAAGTACATATTTAACAAGGCCACAACCCAAAACAGTCAGATTAGAAAAAAAACTGAGTAAATCGAGTTTGACCATTCAAAAATTATTAAATTATAAATAATTAAAAAGGATTAAAAATTATTTGTTGACAATATATTTTCATGTTAATAATTTTCATATATGCATATAATTATGTATCTTTATATAGAATTTAGAAAAACCTAAACGAATAAAATTTAATGCAAGTAAAAATAATTGTTAAAAAAACTTAGTTTGAATGAATAAAAAAGTTCACATTTTATAAAAGCCTTCGGAGGATTAAAAAATATATAATTCGTATTCAAAAAATGAGTGATAAATTTTTTTATTAATCATAAAAAAATTAAGATAATATTAACAATTATTTTTTAAACTGCAAAGCGGTAAAAGAAAATTAAGTTGAAAAAATTAATAAAATGAAAAATATAAATCTAGAATTAAATTAAAACCAAAAAATTGCTAATGTTTTATTATTTAAAAAGATAAATAATTTTGGATCAGTTGCATTTAAAGACTTTAAACATTTTAAAAATTATATTCTGATAGAGAACAATTAAAGCTATTAAATGGTAAAATGAAATATTAATTTGGTTAAATTTGAGCCAAGCTATGAATTTATATTACCCATTTTTTATTTTCAAACCAATAGGCGGATTTAGGAAACGCGCTGGCGGATTAAAATAGTAAACTAAAATAATTTTAAATGATAAATTATTTCATAATTCTTTGTTAATTACTTTTAAATCGAAATAAGAAACAAAGAATAGATTTAATAAAAAATTTCATATTTTAAAAATAATTAATAAATCGCAAATAAAAACGAAAATTTATTTAATAATGATAAAAAATAAAATTATATAAATATATTTTATTTTAAATATTCTCTTAAATACTCAATGACTATCAAAAAAATAAATAAATAATACTTTTGGCAGAACTAAGAGCGAATTATTTTAGACACTTGAATCAATCAATGCCAACTTCTGAAAAATCATTAAAAAATTAAAATAATAAAATATTGATCAACAGCTTTACTGTTCGCAAGGAAAAAGAAAATTCAAATTCAAAAAGATAATTAACCAAAGCAATAATAATGAAGAAAAAAATAAAGCTATTTTATATTAATATTTATTTAGTCCAATTAAGATATAAATGGCCGACATTAAAGCTATTATTAATCGCCTATCTGCAATTGAGAAACTAATTTCAACAAACAACAACAACACATTGGCGACCGAAATGAATGCGCAGTTCAGCGCCATCGCGGACCGCCTCGGCGAAATTGAGCGCAAATTAAACAACAACAACAATGGAATTGGCAGTGCGGAGGATAAGGAGCGAAAAAGGAGCCTCGTGCTCATTGGTCTTCCGGAATCAGAGGAGGAAGTGCCATCGCTGCGAGCGAAGGATGACGCGAAAACCGTGGAGGAAGTGTTGGACCGTTTGGACGTGGAAGTGTGCCCGCAAATGGTCTACAGGATGGGCAGGAGGAGTGACGAAAAGAGGAAGGGGCCGCGCTTGGTGAAGGTGGTCCTGCCGGCGTCCACCTTCCAACGCTTCGCGCTGATGCAGTGGGGGCGTCGTCGGACGGAGCTGAAGAAGTGGGCTGGTTGGGAGCGTCTTCTGGTCAGGCCATCCCTGACGAAGGAGGAGCTGGAAATTGAACGTGAACAGCGCCAAAAGAAGTGGATGGAATTTGGACAGAAGAAAACGGATGAAAACATCACGACGCGACGCGGAGGCAATGAAAAAAACTTTTGAGGTCACCTCCTTTTTTAAATTGTTTTTATTTTAATGCAAGAAGTTTGGTTAACAAATTGGACAAGTTAAGGTTTTTGTTATTAGAAAATGAGTTTAAAATCATAGCTGTATCTGAGAGTTGGTTGAGTAACAAAATAGAAAACCCCCTAATTTTGGAAAATCTCCCCTATTCCATAATAAGATCAGATAGACCAAACAAAAAAGGAGGCGGTGTTGCTTTAATAATATCGAATTTAATTCCTTTTGAAATTGTCAAAACTACAAAAAACAAAAATTCCGATATTCTTTGTGTTGACCTATTCTCACCTCTTAACCACACAAAAACACGTTTTATTTTGATTTATAGACCCACTTCACATGAAAAACAAGAAGATTTCGAAAAATTGGTCGAACAACTCTCTGGTTTAATCTCGGCTTCCGAAAAATGCATTTTGTTGGGTGATTTCAATTTTCCTCTTTTAAAAGCAAAAGACTTTAGCATCCAAAATTTCGAAAAAAGATACAATCACCTTGAATCATTTTTCATTTCCTTTTTAGAGGGATTTAAACTAAGATTAATGGTAAACTCTCCTACACGGGGCAATAATCTATTAGATTTATTATTTACAAACAATGAAAATCTGTTGAATAATGTTAAAGTTGGACCTCCATTCGGGAATAGTGATCATAATGCAATTCAATTCAGCATAAATTTACAGGTTAATAGTGATGCCTCTAAAAAATTTTATAACTTCAAAAAAGCAAATTATTTGGAAATAAATGCCATACTCTCAATGGTTGATTGGAATTTATTTTTTTCTGATTGCCCGGACATAGAGCTTATTTACCAAAAATTTATGTTTTTCCTAAATAATTTGATAAGGAATTATGTTCCCATACAAACAACGAAAAAAGTTGAAAAACTACCAGAACATATTTTGAAACTAATCATCTATCGTAAACAGCTTTGGAAGGACATTCACAAAGACCATATAAAAATAAAATTCTTAGAAGTTTCGAAAAAAATCGATGTAGAAATAAATAAATTTTATAAAAATCGCGAAAATAAGTTTTTGCGGACCTTGGACTCTAAAAAACGTTTCCAATTTATAAATTCTTTCCTTAAGACTAAAAATACTATGATACCTGCATTTACTGATAAAAATAGTCTGATTCTCTTCTCAGATAAGGAAAAGTCGAATGCATTAGCGCAACAATTTTTTTCCGTTTTTACAGATCAAAATCTAGAACAATTTCAATGCATAGAAAATCCTGAAAAAAATATCGAATATTTTAACATAACTCCATATGAAATTTATTTTTCTCTTTCCAAACTTTCAAATTCTAACAACACTAGTATTGATGGAATTCCCAATATTTTTTTGAAAAATTGTAAAGAAAATTTAGTCCGACCTCTTTTCCATATTTTTAGTTTCTCATTGATGACTGCCAAAATTCCGGAAATATGGAAAAAGTCAATTATTTGCCCTGTCCCAAAAATTCAAAATCCGGTAAACCCAGTCGACTTTCGTCCGATTTCCCTGCTATGTTCTGTTTCCAAAATTTTGGAAGAAAATATAGCAGGAAAAATAAAAAATTTTGTTGAAAAAAATAATTTGTTACCAAATTGTCAACATGGTTTTCGTAAAGCACATTCTGTTACTACTCAACTTCTTGAAGTGGTGGATGATTTCAGTTTTGCTTTAGAAAATAGAAAATCAATTGATGTCATTTATTTTGATTTAGCTAAAGCATTCGACACGGTTCCACATAACCGGCTAATATCTAAGCTCCAAAACATTGGTATAAATAATTCCTTATTAAAATGGATTCAGAATTACTTAGAAAACCGAAAGTTTTTCGTCAAAATCGGGTCTGATTTCTCTGACGAATATCCCTGTCTCAGTGGTCTGCCGCAAGGCTCAATATTGGGACCACTGTTATTTCTTATTTACATTTACGATTTACCAAAATTCTGCGAAACTGAAAATGTTAAAATTAAACTATTTGCCGATGATCTTAAGGCCTATCATGTTCTTTCAAATATTTCCTTTTCTCCACTCCAAAATTTTATTAACAAATTTAATCGATACTGTAAATTAAACGGCCTTAAAATCGCTTCAAATAAATGTTTAACTTTACATTTAGGACACAAAAACCAAAAAATAAATTATTTTATTGATGATTTTCCAATTCCTAAAAATCCCGGAAACGAACCAGTCAGAGACCTTGGCATTTATTTTACTAATGATTTGAAATGGGCACAACATATTGAAATTATCTCGAAGAAAGCATTACGATCTGCTTTTGCTATATTAAAGTCAATCAAAACTGGTGATACGAAAATACTTGTAAATTTGTTTAATATTTATTGCAGACCAATTTTAGAATTTGGATCTCCAATTTTCAATCCTTATTTAAAAAAGGATATTGAAAAACTGGAGAATGTCCAAAAAACTTTTTTGAGAGTAATATTTAGACGTAACAATTATGCTGCTGATTTACCTAATTATGCTGAATTGTTAAACATTTATGATCAAAAGTCGCTTGAGAGTCGTAGGTTAAAAATAGACTTAAAACTTTTTCATGAAATAATTTTAGGTAAAATAAATTTACAAAATAATGAATCCTTTTCTTTTTCCAAAAACATTGTAAAAAATGAATTCATTATGTTTGTTTTATTTGATATTGTTTCATTATTTCTTATTTTTCGGCGTCACGCTTATGCGTATAAATGAAATGAAATGAAAAAAAATATTAATTACACAAGAAATATTTAAATGCAAGCAACACAGGGCAATGGAGTTGAAGAAGGAAGCTATGAAAACATGATAAAAAGAGAAGCATAAATAACAGATAAGATATTTTAATTGTTTTTAAATTAAAAAAAGAAAAATAGGAAAGCTTTTAATATTAATTTAAAATCAAAAATAGATTAAGCAAAAAATAAATAAACTAACTAAATTTATTATATAAAACTTATTAAAAAAATTCATAAAGAATATTAAATAATTTTTTTATAAAACAACTAGAAAAGCCAAAGCAGAACGTCTAACCGTCATGTTAAAAACGAATATTAATATTTAACATAAATTCCATATCAGTAATGTAAATTTAGTATGAAAAATGAGAGCATATTTAATTGATAAAAACTTGAAAGTTTATCATAATAAATCTGAAAAAAAGATAAAAATCAATTCAAATTATCATCAAACTTAAACAGCATTTTCAAGTAAAAATTTATTAAATGAAATGTACAAATATTTATTATAATTAAATGTAAATTTTATAATAGTGAAAATCAAATATTAAAATTTAAAAGATTATTATAAAATTATTTTAAATAAAAATTACACATAAAAGAAATTGTTGTACAAAACAAAAAATTAGATATAGTGAAAAAATTATTATAATAAAAATTTTATTTACAATAATAATTTCATATTTTTCCTCGTGGCGCCTATTGGCATCGCCTCTCTCCAGCCGCTCTCTCACCAAAAAAAGAATAAAAATTTAATTTACGAGAAAATACGATCTTCCAAATAAATTAAAACAATTCTTTCTGATAAAAAAAATAAAAAGCTGTTTATGAATTTTAATTACTATTTGAACGCGCATTTTTACAAAATTTTTTTGCAAAAAGTAAATATTATTTAAGCCTCAATTTAATTAATTTTAAAGAAAAAGAAAATATACACCATTATTTTGTAATTTTTCGCCTTTTCGGTACATTTCTATATTTTCTTAAATTATAAATCTAACCAAAATTAAAAATTGACAAAATTCTAATAGATGAAAAAAATCCTAATTAAAAATTTAAAAATTATTATAGATCACTAATTATAAAAATTTATATATGTATATAAGAAGACAGAAACAAAATTATACATATTAGTTTCACTTAAAGCATAAGCAAGCAAAAAATTAATTAACATAACCAATTCATTTATATATGTAAATTAATTTTAATAAAAAAAGATATTCAATATTTAACAAAAGCTGTCAAAAAATAAAATAAGTAATAAATTGAAAATTAAAATTATAAATAATGAAGCAAATGTTAAAGTGATTAAGATAAAATTTTAAAATTTTTTTTTGAAAACTAAACAAAATATAATCTTCATGAATTTAATTCTTAAGTCATTTACTAAATTATACTTTCTCTCATTATCAAATTATCAATGAGATTTAAAAGAATTTACTCACGCAAATTTTATCAAATTTAAATAAACTTGAATTTAATTATTAAATAAATTAATTTAAAAAAAAATTAGCAATGAATAAATACTTTCGGCTAAATAAAATAAATAATATTTTTTGGAAAAGCAAGAATATTTAAAGACATTTAAGTGAGAAAAATTATTAGAATTATAAAAGTTCATAAAAACGAGAATTATTTTTAAATTAACAATTTTCTTAATAAAATAAATAATAAGGAAACTAAATAATAATAATTATTATTTTTTGTTACGCAAAAGAAGCATTTTTTAACAAAAAAATCTTTGCTAATTAAATTTTTTGATTGATAAGCAATAAAAATAAGTTATGATAAAATACACGTCACGCATTTAAATTTAAAAAAACGGTTAGAAATAAAAGACAATTGCATTAAGTTAAATTAAAAATTACAAATAAGAATAAATTAATTAATTTTGAATAAACTACAATCAAAAATGTTTATTTGAACATTATCATAAACTTTATCAAGCATAACATTACCCAGCTGCTGCAACACTCGGATTTTTAGCTCTCGCAAACGAGTAAAAAATAAGTAAATTTCAAATTAATAATGGTTATAATTACTAGCAGCAATAAGTAAATTCAAAATAATTATGATTTTAAGACACAAAAACTTATTAAATAAGGATTATTAATCAGCTGAAAAAATATATCAAATTTAATTAAAATTTTATTCATTTGACAACCAAAAACAATAATAATTCGACTATTAAAAATAAACATTTTAATTGATCCATAAATTATACAATATTTATAAAAAAGATATGAAAGATCGAATATTTAATTATTGATTTTACCCTAAACATAATCAAACAAAAATTCAGAACACCATACATACAGTTAGTTGTCAACCACAGATAAATAACAAAGTTATTAAAAATTGATAATATCCCACCAATCATTTCTATAAAAATTGTTGAAAATTATATAAAGCATAGCGATAGATATAATCTGAAGGATTATAAGGATTTCACATAAAATGAAATTTATTGAGTGTTAAATTCCAAAAATACCCAAAAAAGTGTTAAAAATGACGGACGGACGGACGACCTTTTGCCAATGCTTTCTTTAATTTTTATTCTATGCATAATTAATAGGGCTGGGAATTTAAGTCACTAAAAACCTTAAAAAAGTCGACTAAAAAGTCATAAAATACGCAATAAAGTCACGAAAAATGGAAAAAAGTCCTGAAAAATTAGGCGAGAGTTAAAAAAAATCCCTTTAATAATTTATAGAATAAACATTTTGATTATATTTTTAGACACTTAATTTTATAAATAGGTACCTAAAATAGGCATAAAAAGAGATTCTTCCAACAATTAAGAAAAAATTCATCAAAGTTTCATTGCCTTTTTATCGATCCAAATATTATTTTTTCAATTTTCTTTATTTTTTCGGCATTTTCTTCGCTAAAATTCAAGTTTTGCCTCAAAAAGTCAAAAAAAAGGCACGAAAAAAGTCACAAAAACTTAAAAAATCCCAAAAATTAAAAAAAAAGTCACAAAAAATGCATGTTAGAAGCTTCACACAAATTTTAGAACACTTTTTAAGCCATTTTAAGGCCATTTAAAGTCAGCAAAAAAAAGTCGTTTGACTTAAATTCCCAGCCCTAAGAGTTAAGTGACGCAAATTACGAAACGACTCAATAAGCATTTTTATGTTAGTAAAAAAAGAGTTTTCGCAAATGTTGTGAAAATGGCAGCAAATAATTCCGAAAAAAGGAAAATTAAACTTAAAAAATAATATTTAATATAATATTAAATTGATAAGAATAAAATATCTAATGTCCGTTCGTCCGTCATTTTTAGCACTTTTGGGTATTTTTGGAATTTAACACTCAATAAATTTCAAATTTATGCTTAAAGAAAACAATATTTTAAAAGCTTATAGAAAATAATAAAATAACAAAACTGAGATTATTTTATGCAAAAATATTTTAAAAAAGTATAAAGTATGATTAAAAATCATAAAATAAAACCAAACTACAACTAATTTATGCATTTATTAAGAAAATTAAACGAATCAAACGCGTCGTCGTAACACACGATCCTTCTCAACAATTGGGAAAAAATGGTAAAAAAATAATAAATTTAGTAAAAGCATCGTGACAAATAAAAAAATTCAAAAACAATTCAAAAATATCATTAAATTGAAAAAAACAAAAAAAAAATAAATAATAATAAACTAATTTCAGGTTTGTTAAAAGATTTTAAATTTTATGATGAAAATTCTGACAACTTTTTTAAAGGAAAAGTCAATAATAATGATGATGAAATGATCTTGATCCTTATCCAACAAAATGTTAATATGGAAAAATATTTTATACACAAAAACATTTATTAAGCATTTAAAATAAAACAAATTAACCGAACAATTTACTATGGTCAGATTTAGAAGATGGAATAATTATAAATAGACGAATTAACAAAAATCTAAAAGGGAATAAAATAAAAATACACAAATCAAAATTTTCCTACCAAAAGCTACGCTCGTCGACATTTCAACAATACGATGACATGAGACTGAATTTAAATAAAATTTCGAAGGTTTTTTTATCTGATTCTTAGCATAAAATTTCTAACATAAAGCAATGTTGATATATAAAGCTAAAAACAAAAATATAAATTATTTTATTCTAAAACAAAACCAAACAAAAAATTAACACCAGGCAACTGGAAATACAAACAAGAGCTCAAAGCAAGTTAATTAATAATAAAAAATTTTAAATTAAGTTGGCAAATATTTTATTAATGTAATATAAAAATAAAAGAAAATAATTATAAATAAAAAATGTACGATCAAAAACTATCAAGTTAATTAATAAAAAATAATAATAATTTACAAATAGAAAAAGTTAATTTGAATTTTATTTATGTTGAATAGAAAATTAACTTAAAAATAACTTATTAAATAAGAAATAATTGTTTATAATAAAATTTACCTTTAATAAAATACTTAATATTAGAAAAAACTTAATAATTAGTCAATTAATTTAAAAAATTTTAATACAGAATATACAATTAATTATAAATATAGAATTAAATTATCAAAAAACAATGACTATTTAATTATTAAAAAAATTTTAAAAATAATTATTTTTTTATTCAAAAGTTATCAATCATTGCCGCTGAAAGGAGAACGAAAAACGAGAAATTATTTACTAATTACTGTAGTTTTAATAAATAAAAATCTAAATTAAATTTTAGGTATCTAAAATTACTATTATAAAATGAGAGGAACAAAAAAAAAAAATTTTAAAACCGATTTCGAAAGCAATTTATTACATTCATAAATTAATAGTCATAAATTATTAGTATTTAAAATTTATAAAAACTATTTATTTTTGTATAATATAATACAATTGAATTTAATAAAGACAAGAGAAATAATGAAATAATAAAAAAACCAATTACTCAATTTTGATCATAAACGGTTCGAGGGCTTGTGATAAAATTTAAAAATGTTCAAACTAGGAAATAAATTTAAATTAATTAAAAAAGATAAAGAAATAGGATTAAAATAATAATAAATATTTATTTATTTTTAAAATTCTTTAGTCAGTACTTGCCTCCATCTAAATTCTTCATCAAGACAATTGTAAAATAAATTATACTTAAAGCATAAAAATATGAGCATATTAGATATTAGCACTATTAATGACATAAAATAGACACAAAAGTAACTGATTGTTATTCGACAGATCCCTTACCTTATAAAAATTAATTCAATTATAATTTAAAATTAATTACACATACATATGTGCTTGTTTATGGTAACATATCAATAAAAAAATGTCGGAACTAAAGTTAATTTTTTCGAAATTACAAAATTATCGGTGTTTAAAATTGGTAAATTAAATTTTTTAATTTCTAACTGTTTCCTAAGATCATAAAATTTTTTGAGTTCAACTAACCAACTAAAAAACATCATGGACAAAATGAGATTATTCATCAAAAACATAATATAAATTTTTTTCAAGTATGATTTATAATATATAAATATGGTGATTATTAAACTTTCATGAAGCCATCAACAAAAAAAAATTAATCAAAAATATTTTAAAATTAAAACCGGAAAATTACAGCATATTAATCTAATAAAATAAACGAAATTTCACGCTTACAAAACACTTAAAATTGCTCGATAATCAATGTGATATAACACAATTAAATAACTTTAAAAATTTTATTTAGCAAAAGTTGAAACTTACTGTAAAAAGGTGAATGTTTGTAACAACATAAATTCAAATATTATAACGTTGTTAAATGATCAAATTCAAAAAAAAACAAAATCATTAAAAAGCAAAATTGCTATAAATTTTATAATAATCAAACAAATAAAATGTATATATTTAACAAAAAGAATTCAGATGAAAGATGAAGCAAATTGGCGAGAAAAAACATAATTTAAAAAAATAAATATTGTATTTATTTTCATGAATTCAAAAGAACACGTGCTAATTAATTAACAAAATACAATAATAAATTCTCATATAATAATAATACCATATTAAAAAATACAATATTTAAGAATAAAAGCACAACAAAGCAAAGCGAATGTTCATCCGCGAGTAAAATTTTTTTAAGAAATTGAATGATTAAACAAAAGATAATTTAAAAATATAAAGTTATTTTAATATAATAAATATTTTAAAATCATAATTATTGTAAACTCTACCAATGACTTAACTATATTAAAAGTGATTAAAATCAGGGTTCATCAATGGATCACCAAAATCGTTGAAAAACACAATTTGGACTTACACCCGCCCTTTATCATGCATGTTTAAAACCATAAAGGGGCAAAAGTTACATATTTCACCTTTTCAGGCACATTGATCTCAGTGTCAGAGAATTTCTTTGATCAAATAAACAATTTTTTGAGAAAACAGGCACCAATTTGGACTTGTGTATGCGATCATGCACTAAAGAGGGTGACCAGGCAATTTAGAATGTTTTTGTGCATGAAATTTGGCCGATTTTTGCGACAAACATTCGCCATTTATCCATTCACGATGGTGATCATTTGGACAAGTTGTTTCACTTCACTTCGCCGACAATTCTCGTCGATCTCAACATTAATTCAATCGATTCCGGTATGCTGTTTCTTGCTGATGCGATTGCTGATAATGAGCAAACAACGAATGATGCTGATCAAACACTGTTTAAATGGTTGCATACCCCGACAAAAGATGCACAACAAAAGCGGCTCAGATGCTACCATTATGGTTAACAAATGCAAAAATGGCTGGATCAAATTAAAAAGGTCGCCCAAAATTGGTGTAAAACTTAAATTTAGTCATACGCACTTATGGGTTTATGTGGACTGTTTTTTGAAATTTTTACTTAAGTTCAAAAATTTATTATTCAATATCAATTTTTAAAATGATAAAAAAGTGAAGCCTAAACATAATAAAGCTCGATTTGGCATGGGAAAAGATGTGCCACGTCGTAACGCCTAAACCATCAGAAAAATGCCAAAGTGCTTTAGCATGGGACTCTTGGCTTTGCTTTTGATCTCTCCGTTTCCCACCCTTTGTTTAGGAATTTCTCCGTGCCACCACTTTTGCCGACTACAAAATTCGAATGAACTGTTCGCATTCAATGCGAACTGTCCAACATGAATTGGTGAACGAAAGAACTCAATAAAAATTGACAATGACAAAAGGTCCTTTTTAAAATGCTTTATTACTCGATTATCTGACATTTTGTTTGGCAAATTATTGAGTTTTGTGCACTAATGAACAGTAATTGGCTTTTTTCTTTCAAAATTTAAAAAATAAATAAAAACAAATTTATGTGACTACAAGCCATAATTTAAAAAATCAACAAAAGTCCGCGAAATTTCACATCGAGAAGCTGATCCATTTGATGAAATTATCAGCGATTGTTGCATTTATTCCTACCCAATGATAACTGCAGTCTGTTGTGCGATTTGCGCGCCCATTTGTTGATTTTTTAATTTTGGCTTATATTCATATACAGTATTTTATCTAATTATATGCCCGTCTCCAATTATCTACTCCTTTCGAACTTGGTTAAAAAAATCTCCCCGTCTCTATTTATCTGACCGGGGGCATAAAGTGAATTTTTTATTTTTTCGAAAAAATAGTTTCTTTTTCTTTTTTATAAAAATTAATTAATTCTAAATTGAAATTCGTTTTGGAAGCGGGTATTTGGGAAAAATGAAAATAGCCAATTTTTCATGTAAAATTCAGAAACTTTTTAGCAAAAATGCATTAAAAATGCTTTTTTTTGACGCGATTACATTTTTAGCACCATTCAAGTGGAAACTGCAAAAAGTAGACTAAACCAAATTTTGTATAAATAGGGATGCGATTTTTAGGTAAGAAAAATCCCAGAATAGGTACTTAAATAGGTAAAAAAAAACTCAAAATAGGTATTAAATAGGTACAAAAATTCCAAAATAGGTACCAAAATAGGTAAATAAAAATTTTTATTAACGATTTTTTAGTGGAAAAAAGCAAACAAAGAGGAAAAATTTTGGTTCTACATATCTCTTTGTAAACGAAAATTTAAATATATTAATATTTTCTTAGATAATATTGACATTTTAAATTAAAAATTTTGTCAATAGAAAAAATAAATAAATTTTGGGATAAATTTTTGAGAAATTTTTCCAATTCTTAGGGTGCATTTTTGAAAATTTTTTTGGTCGATTCTTATGGGTATATTTTATGATTTTATTGCATTTTTGTTAAGAATTTTTTGAAAATCCTTAAAATAGGTAACCAAAATGCCGAAATAGGTATAAAAATAGGTATTATAAAAGTGGGTGTAGAAGCTCCAAACCAAGCTAAAAACTCGTTTTTTATGCTTATCTCAACGTTACAAGTGCGCAAAAATTTTAGGTATTTAACTAAAAATCGCATCCCTAATAATTAACATTATTTAAATCAGGAGAAAAATGCCAAAAATTTCTTTTAACTCTCACAAAAATGCCAAAAATTGTCTATAAATTAAGAATTGACCTTGAAAACACTAAAACAAGGACTAAGGAGCATTTATAGACAATTACATTTTAAATTTTTATTATATGTTAAAACAAAATTACATTTTTATATAAATAATTTTTTTTCCAAAATTTCTTTAAAAAAGTTAAAATTTTTCGATTTTTAAGGCTGTATTTTTTAAAAAATTCCAAAGTCGATCTTAGGGGTGTATTTTTCGCTTTTTTCGCATTTTTCTTATGAAAATTTGACAAAAATGACCAAAATATGCTCTCAAAACGCAAAATGGCCAAATATGCATTTATTCTGGTACGACCGATGTGACGACGATGAGTACGAGGAATGGCCCAGCACGGCGTTGCCAAGCCGACGGAACACGCTGGACAGGAAGCCACCACCAACATATCGCACATATTTGGGCTACTTTGAAGTTTTTTTTATCTAGCCTTTTCACAAAATATCTAGCCAAAAAAATACAACCCTAAAATCCGCGCCCTCCGCAACCTGTTTTACACCCCCACCCACCCCCTCCCTTTTTCAAAGGTTTCCAAACCAAAGAATTTACGAAAATATCTTAAGTATGAAACACAACTGTATTGGAAAACGGTTGAAGCGCGTTGAGCTCAAAAACTTTCCAAAACTAAGTTCGTTAATTATCTTAAAATTTAATTTTAGCTATTTAATAATAATAAATTTCATAATGACGAAACAGGACGGAATATTTCAGAAATATAATGGTTCATAATCATTTTATTAGAACAAAAATAAAAAAAGTTGAGAAAATTAACTGCGCCTAATTTTCGAATATTTGGAGAAATTAGCTAGCGAAACAACCGATTTTGGGTTCCTAGATGCAATAAAAATAATTATAATAATTAAAATATTCCAAAAATTTTGAATTTTTTTCTTATTTTTTTATATGACAAATTTGAACAAAAAATCGCTTAATTATATAATAAAGCGGAAATTATTTAATTTCTAATTTTTAAAAAAATGAGGCGAGTTTGTTTTTCTAATCCTTCCATTGGCAATCCTCTAAAATTACATCTCCAAAATGTTTCTTCCATCTGCAAATACTCTCCCGATTAATTTTCATCATTTCGGCAATTTTTCATTCACTCTTTTTTGGATATTTTCTTTTTATTCGCCAATACTTTTTTATTTTTTCCATTTTTTCTTCCTCCATAAATCTTTTCTTGCTAATTCCAAATTGTTTCTTCCATTTCTTAATTATATCATAATTTAGGCCAATTTTCTTCTCATCATAATTTTTGTACCATTCTTTTTGCGAATATTTTCTTTTCCGCTTATATTCATTTGTCATTTCAATAAATTTTTTTACAATTTCAATTTTTTCTTTATTAGTTTTTAATTTATAGCTTTTCTGTATCTATCTGTTGATTAAGCCCTAATTCTTTAATCCATTCATAAATTTTCATTCGATTTGTTCCCAATTTTTTAGCTATTTTACTATTAATTTTATTCTATTCTTTTCAAATGATTAAAAATCCACTAAAATTAATTTTATTCTAATAGGATGGAAATTCCAAATAGAATTTATATAGCTGCAATTATTTTCTATTTCTTTTTAATAAAATACCGGAAACAAAATTCATCTCAAATAATTGGCGGAAGCCGAATTTCTAGCTTTGTGAGATGAGTATGGATGAGTGGGCTGACTCCTTTTTTCAGTTTATTTGATAAAAGTTTTTCAAAAAAAATTTCAATAATCGTATTTTTAAATTTTTTGGACAAAATAAATAAAAATATCATGTTGTGCAACAGACTCGAATATTCGCCCTTTGTCCCTTAACTATCTTACAAAAAACACTTCGCCACGCATGCAAAACTTTTTGGAAATGAGAGGCCAAATTCGACTTCGAAAAGTTCCCACGGTTCTTTAAGAGGGCAGATATTTCTTCTCTTTGTTACAGATTGGGGAAACACTGAGAGCACCGAGAGAAAACATAGTTCTGCAAAGAACCAAATTTTTGCCTCTCCTCGACTAAATTTCGAGAACAGTTGAAGAGATCCAAGTGGCGTTCATTCCATCCACTGACCATCAGCTCGCCCTCCCCCCTCCCCGAGTCTCTGGTCATCGACTCCCTCCATTCACTCTGACCATCGGCTCGCCCTTCCCCTCCCCGAGTCTCTGGTCACCGACTCCGTCCATTCACTGACTATCGGCTCGCCCCCATCCCACTCACTGCTGACCATCGACTCGCCCTCCCGCGCACCCTTTCAGAATGTCTCTCAGCATAACATACACCAGCAGCAATACGGTTTTATTCTTATCACTTACACTCACTATCCCCCCCCCCCCCGCTTAGGGCTGGGACTTTATTAATTTAATTCTCTACATCAATTTTTTTTGTTTATTATTTATAAAATCGCAAAATTTGGAATTTTTGGTCAAAATTTTTATAAATAGCACTCAAATTTTAAAAAATTTCTATGCGGCGCCCATCGTCACCGTCTTTCCAAAAACTCCTATTTTTCTTAAAAGGTTGGATTAGTTGTCGCAAAAATCTCATTTTTTGAGCAAAGTTAAAACAGGGTTCGATCTGCCAAACACCCTTTTCAATAGAGGCATGCCAATTGCCAAGTATACATCGGTAGATATTTGAGATACCCAAGTACACATAAAATTACTCTCGGGGTCTTCCTGGGGGTTGGACAAATACGAATTGTGGGGGATTGAGGATGTGCCAATGATACGTTGTCCAAATGGAGAGACGATGAATTTAGAGGAGAACTGCAACAGAAGATTAAAAATATAAAACTGAACTACTGAACTGAACAATCAGAATGAGAATGAATAATGTGATAAGAGTAGGGTTGAGCGGTACCGGTACCGGTACTGGCCGGTAATTACCGGTTTTTTTTGGTACCGGTACCGGTACCGGTTTTTTCAAAAATGAAATTACCGTTACCGGTTTGTCTAGTACCGGTACCGCCGGTAAAAATTTGCACTGGTAAGAATGGGGGTCTGGTCGAGAAAAGAGTAGGAAATTGGTGAAGAAGGAGAAATTTTTGAGAAAAAATTAAATTTTATTTCATTTAGTCATGGGATTACACACATGCACATGTGGTGTAGTGGCTGAACTTTCTACCTTTCATAATTTTTCGCCTGGGTTCAATTCCCCACTTGGATAGAATATTCCTTTCTTTACCATTATTTTAATTAAAATTTTAATTTTAAAAAATATTCCAACTTTTTCCTTTCATGTTAAGCATCCTAAAAACCCAAAACTTAAAACGTGCCGCGTAAAAAGCGGTGTTGAAAGCAAAAAAAGGTCATTGATTTACATTAATTTACATGGCCGGAGACCCCTTCGCAAAATTGGAAAATTGGCTGCTGACCCCTTGTTTTGCAATAATCTGAATTTTGAGGTCTATATCTGAATTTTAGTGTTCTATGTCCTGAATTTGAAAAAAAAAACTTGGTCAACCTGAATATACATATACTTCTGAACAATTCTAATGCTAAAAAACAGGTACTCGCGCGAAAACTGAATAAAAATTTTGTATTTGGAAAATTTTGTCCAAAAATTTTTATGTTCTAAAATTACCGGTTTTTACCGGTACCGGTTGAAAAAGTTGGTACCGGTACCGGTACCGGTTTTTGCAGTACCGGTCAGTACCGGTACCGGTTTTTTTGCAATTACCGATTACCGCTCAACTCTAGATAAGAGGGATGAATTTTGGGACTGAATTGGAAAATTATCAAATAAATGATCGCGGTAATACAAAAATATTTTAAAATTGGATCGGTTGTCCATTTGGTATGAGGTAGAAGATTGTTGGTCACATACGCCGTTTCCTATATTTGTAAAAAAAATATTATATATATATCGCAGTGGGACATTTGCCAGAAAAATAAAATAATGGAAAAATCAGCAGAAAAAAAGTAAAAATTAATGGACGGACATTTGCGGACGGACATTTGCGGACGGACATTTGCGGACGGACATTTGCGTGAACATTTGCGGACAATTCCTGAGAAAAAATTAAATGAAAAAAATTTTTTTTGTTATAAAAATTTCTAATGGAAGAGTGGGCCTCGTCAGTGCGGTGCTCTTCCAAAAGAAAACAAAAAATAAGAAAAAAAGTGTGTTTCGGCCCTACCGCAGACACACAAAACTAAAGAAGCACACATCAACAAATTAAAAAATACAAGCCAAAATATTTTTTTAAAAGCCAAAACAAATTAATTCGTAATTATTTAAATTTTTTATTAGGCTTGCTGAAGGCCCCAACAACAGCCTATTTTTACAATTCTACAAAATAATTGGCATGAACTAAATGCTAATATGGCAAAGAGCATAGGATGTTGCACTTAAAAACAGTTCTTCTGTTTGCTGTGATAGCATTTGCACGTACTACATCCATTGAATTTGTTCTCAGAAGCATCATAATTGCACCGTCTTCGTCTTCAAAGACATGGACTGATAAAAATATATATTTTTTAAGTACTTATATACCAGCATAGCAGCAAGCAAATCCACTCCGACCAGATGATTGTTCCATTAATCAAAAAATTGGTGTAAGTCGCCATCACTATTAAATTCTTCTTCGGTCAGGGTGAATTCAGATTTCGGCCCCTTTTAAAAATAGTATTAACAATTTTTATTTAATAAATAAGGATTTGTTTTTAGTCAAAAAAATCAGGTAATAATTTTTTGAAACAACTCCAAATCAAGCAAAAATGCGTTTAGGCATTTGCCTAATAAATGAACTCCTATTAATAAAATACAAATATGAGAGTATAAATGAGCAAAATTCACCTTCACTGTTACAGGATAATAGGTCGGGCTAGAACCATCGCTTTTAAATAAATTAACGGCCGTTTCCGCAGCGGCACCCCCAACCGCCCCGCCGACTAACTGCGCACCAAGAGTTTTTGCAGAACTTTTAACTGTCTGTCCTAGTGTTTTTTTTGCTACCGCTTTCCCGACATGTGAACTAGCAACTGCAATTTGTGCTTTTTGAACAGAATATCTCCCATTTCTTGCAAAAATGTGCCGAAATAATGCCAAAATGGACCGCAATATATTGGTGTCAGAAGAACTTGTAGCAATCAGTATGAATAATAAGAAGAAACACAACTTCATTTTTTGATTGTAAAAAAGAATGAAAATTGCCTGATTGAATTTCCTTCGAAATTGTTTGTCAGATAAGACAACTGCTCATACATAACAAAATGAATTTGCACCTATTGTCTGACGGAACACCTGTCCTCTCTCAAAATTGTTAGCAGATCACAAGTCTCAGCCAAAGTGCAATATTTCCCACGAAGCAATAGCCGATAAAAATTTTAAAATATTAACCAGTAAAGTATTTTTACTTCTAACAAAACCAACATTAAGAAAATGATTTTATTATTATTTTTATTATTATTGCCGCATAGTTCATTCATTAATGCTGTCAGAACGACCAAGGGGAAAGATTTAATCTTTTTTGATGGCTTTGAATACCGCAAAAAAGGAACATCGGCTGACGGGGAAACCCAATTTTGGAGCTGTGTACAAAAAACATGTCCAGGCCGTGCACATGGTCCCATTAATTCTGAAATTATATCCAAAATTGTTACACAACACACTCATCCTCGTGTCATCACTCAAAACACGGTTTTTGTCATATAGAAAATCGATTAAAATACATAAATTAATTTTATAACCCATTCCGGATTCCTGAGGTATAGGATGTGAATTTAATTCAAAAATTTTTTTACTTTTGTTTACTTTTCATGATTTTTTTAGCATTTTTAATGACTTTTTGGCGTTTTTATGACTTTTATGTGAGTTTTTTGAGATTTTTACGACTTAAATTCCCATCCATACTGGTCAATTACGAGCGAAAATTTTTTTAAATAGGTCCGAGAAAAAACTGAGATGCTTAAACACTTATCTGTGTCAAACCCGGTTACCCCCGCACGTGAAATTAATGTTATCGCTCGACAAGGACTAACAGACGAACAGTTAATGGCCATGCCAAGTGGTAGCTCAGTCCAACGTCAAGTTTCTCGTCAAAGAGAAATACCAGAAAGAAAAAATGTTGATGCAAGAGCTATTCATGAAATAGTGATTGATGTAAGCAAGTTTTATTTCCAAATCAATTAGATGCGGTTCTGATCATCAGATGGAACATTTAAGTTAGACTAATAATGTACATAAAAAGTTAAAAATTTTGGGGTCGTACCTTCTTCCTTCCTGCAACTTTATACCATTAATATATTAATTGAACATTCATCAATGGCATGTGCCTATATTCTTATGGCAAACAAAGCTATGCAAACATATGAGCGGGCGTTAACTGTCCTGCTGACGCACATTACTCATAGTCCAAGCAGTATTATGATTGACTTTGAAAGAAGTTTAATGAATTATTAAATGACATTTATTATGTTTAATATCAGGTGCCAAAAATGCGTTCATTAATGTTTGGCCTGATGTACAAATCAGAATGTGCCTTTTTCACTTATCACAATCAGTACTACGATTCGTTCAAGTAATTAAAAACAAAAGTAAATTATGTATGTACAATTTAGAAAAATGGGCATATTCATTCATATGAAAATGATGAAAATTTTCGTAAATTCGTCAGATCTTTAACGGCTTTATCTTTTGTTCGGCCAAATGCAATCAAATCTAAAAAAAATTTTCCCGGCGACGCCTATCGGAACCGCCGGATTCCCCCCCTTTGAGTATTTTCGAAGGTAAATCTAAACCAGGGCTCGGATCTGTCCTTATTTGTAAGATTTGTCCTTATTTCGGACTATTGTTCTTATTTTGTTCTTATTTCTTAAATATATTCATAATTTTGAAATTTTATGGCAGAATTTCAATATTTTATAAAGAAAATATAAGATTTTTTGGCCTTGATGTTCTTACTTTGAAAAATTTTCGATCCGAGCCCTGATCTAAACCCATCTTTCATGCAGAATCCCCGGAAATGAAAAATTTAGAACCTATATAATCAGAGATAATGGTGGGGAAGCTTTATTTCCAGTCGACACCTGGAATCACCATCAGTCTGTTATCGATAATATGTGTAGGACGAATAATGCGCAGGTAAAAATAGGTTTCTGTATTTAATTGAACTAAAACTTGTACATAAAAAAAAAATTAAATTTAAGGAGGCATTTCATCTGAATTTACGTCGAAAATTTCATACAATGCATCCTGCATTGTCCAAGTAATTCTTATGAAATTTTGTCTTAAAAATTTCTTAGGCTACTACTTGTCCTGAAAGAAGAGGAAAGAATTGCGCAAGACCGACTACGATCTTATCATCTTGACCCAACATTGGGTTTAAGTATGCGTCCAAGAAGCAAAACGTACAAAAATAACGATGCGGCTATTCGGGCTTTAGTAGTGCAATTTGATTTAGTACCTAACCCAACGCCAGAGCAAGTGATTAATCACTTAAGGGCCCTACAATACCGATTAGCATCTAATGGGTTTGATCAGTGGAATTAGCTCATGCCAATTATTTTGTAGAATTGTAAAAATAGGCTGTTGTTGGGGCCTTCAGCAAGCCTAATAAAAAATTTAAATAATTACGAATTAATTTGTTTTGGCTTTTAAAAAAATATTTTGGCTTGTATTTTTTAATTTGTTGATGTGTGCTTCTTTAGTTTTGTGTGTCTGCGGTAGGGCCGAAACACACTTTTTTTCTTATTTTTTGTTTTCTTTTGGAAGAGCACCGCACTGACGAGGCCCACTCTTCCATTAGAAATTTTTATAACAAAAAAAATTTTTTTCATTTAATTTTTTCTCAGGAATTGTCCGCAAATGTCCGTCCGCAAATGTCCGTCCGCAAATGTCCGTCCGCAAATGTCCGTCCGCAAATGTCCGTCCGCAAATGTCCGTCCGCAAATGTCCGTCCGCAAATGTCCGTAAGGCATATATATATAATAAGAAATGGGCAAAATGTTAAACCTCGGGTGGGAATCGAACCCACTCATGCACCCTTTCCGTGGGCAGCTCTACCATTAAGCTACCGAGGCACATCCGCCCTTTCTTTTATGGATCTTATCAACCCCCGCTTTCCGCGTTTTAACCGCCCAGCCAGCTTCTTCCTTACAGCTCCATCCTCATCGGGACCGGTCCCTCGGTCCATTAGTTAATTGCTGCTGGCGCGGTGGGGCAACCATCCGGTGCTACCAATAAGAAATGGGCAAAATGTTAAACCTCGGGTGGGAATCGAACCCACTCATGCACCCTTTCCGTGGGCAGCTCTACCATTAAGCTACCGAGGCACATCCGCCCTTTCTTTTATGGATCTTATCAACCCCCGCTTTCCGCGTTTTAACCGCCCAGCCAGCTTCTTCCTTACAGCTCCATCCTCATCGGGACCGGTCCCTCGGTCCATTAGTTAATTGCTGCTGGCGCGGTGGGGCAACCATCCGGTGCTACCAATAAGAAATGGGCAAAATGTTAAACCTCGGGTGGGAATCGAACCCACTCATGCACCCTTTCCGTGGGCAGCTCTACCATTAAGCTACCGAGGCACATCCGCCCTTTCTTTTATGGATCTTATCAACCCCCGCTTTCCGCGTTTTAACCGCCCAGCCAGCTTCTTCCTTACAGCTCCATCCTCATCGGGACCGGTCCCTCGGTCCATTAGTTAATTGCTGCTGGCGCGGTGGGGCAACCATCCGGTGCTACCAATAAGAAATGGGCAAAATGTTAAACCTCGGGTGGGAATCGAACCCACTCATGCACCCTTTCCGTGGGCAGCTCTACCATTAAGCTACCGAGGCACATCCGCCCTTTCTTTTATGGATCTTATCAACCCCCGCTTTCCGCGTTTTAACCGCCCAGCCAGCTTCTTCCTTACAATATATATATATATATATATATTGTTTAGGATCCAAACTTAATGTTTTTTTAATCTTATTGTTAGTCTAACAAAACGAAATGAAAATAAACATTGTCATGGAACAATGAAATTCGACTATTATTTAATTTTTTTTAAACACTTTTCACTTCAATTTTTTAATTTTTCAGTTTTAAAGGCCTCTCCTGGCTACGCCATTGTAATGCAAATTTCTTTTTGCTTTTTACTGTAATTCTACACGGTGCTAGGTCGTTTCTTAAAACTGCCTTCGCCCAATTTAAAAACCTTGGAATGAAAAATATTTTTAATTTCAATAATTATTTTAAATTTTTGAGAAAATTAAAGTGAGCAAAACGCTTCATGAAATAATTTCAAAGAAAAAATTTAAGAGAAAATTAGAATTTTCCAAAGAAATATTTCTAGAATAAAAAATATAACACATAAAAGTTCATAACTTTGCTCAAATATAACTAATTCAAGGTATAATTCAATAGCTTTAAGTGTTGTCTATCAGAATATTAATGCCATGGCCTTTGCAGCTTCCCCAATTTGTTGATTAATGCTAATACGGCATTGACCATCAGCGCAATCCCATTCAGTTTTGAAATATTCATTGCCTAAAGAAAAGTGAGGAGTGTGAATTATTTAAATCTAAAATTTTCACAAAAAAACATCTCTAGGGTCGAAATATAAATTATATTTTTTAGCAAAAAATCATTGTTGAAATTTGATTAAAAATGAAAAAAACGAAACCTATTTTTAAAATTTTAGTTTAAGAGTAATGTAAATATTTTGAGGAAAAAATGTTTTATTTATTTTTCAGAAAGAATTTTTAAATTTAAAAAAAAGAAATCCAATTAACAAAATATATTTAAATTTTTTTAATAAATATTAATTTATTTAATAATAACTATATACCGGATTTATATTCCCAAAAAATGAAAAAATTGATTATAATATGAAGGAAAAATTCAGAAATATGGACAAAAGGAAGAAATACTCATAATCCCACGAACACAAACATTGTGAATAAATTTGCGGGGATAAAAATTTGTGGCTATACTGCAGACACACAAATCTTGACAATTTTTATAACCTTTGTTGCATCTGGCCATGAAGCAGTAATGGTCATCGTGCAGGCACTTGCCATCCAACAAACCGCCAATTCCGTTAGCGACAAATTGCCCCAGTTTGCACATTAATCCGTTTGGGATGGGCAAAAGCATTATCTGTTCATTGCTCATGCCTTTGCCCTTTTCTCCGTAATAGCATCCGCACCAATGCCCTTTGACCTAGTGACAAATTTTTCTAAGACTTGTACGAATTGTTTGGCACAATCAAAGTGTGTGCGTTTGATGGGCGCGCACCACCATGAAATGCGCGAAAAGCCAAGTCGACCACCTGCAAGCAGCAGAAGTTTCAAAAATGAATTTTTTAATTACGGTACAATAGTATTTTTTCTGAGTTCGAGCTTGGACTTTCGAGTTTCGATTTCGCATATTTCATTGTTTTTTTTTGTACTTTCGCTTTCGCATTTAGCGTTTCGCATTTTGGCACGAAACGCGAATATTACACCCCTAAGAGTGAGGATGAATTGCCCTAAAATTTTCAAAATTAGATAAATAAATTAACTAATTTTCAGTGAAAACATGTTTAAAAATGGTCAAAATTTCCAATTTCTCCCCCGGCGGCGTCTATCGGCACCGCCGCGCCCCAAAAACTCTTTAGTGAAAATTTGTTAAAAATTGTATTCAGATTTTCAAATTTTCCGACGTCGCCTACCGGCGCCGCCTGCCCCCTATTCCCAAAGTTTTTTGGAAAAAACGCGACGCAAAACAAAACTTCGCGTTTCACAATTTCGCGTTTTTGGAATTTCGCGTTTCGCATTTTATTTTCCGATTTGGCCCATCCCTATTATGTCCAGCAGTAAACGAAACATCCGCACACGAATTTCACTTCTCTTCAACTAGTGGAAGGTTGAAGAGAGCATAGAGGATAATGCTGCGTATTTTTTCATCGGCTTAAGACTTTGTTCTCTTACGAGACATTGCAATTAAGGCACTCTCTCGTAGGATAGAGACGCAGATGGTCACACAATGGGCACTCGCTGCGCCAGAGAGTGGTGGCGAGTCCCAGCGTAGCAAGTGACCATTGTGTGACCATCTGCGTCTCTACCCTGCGAGAGAGCATCTTCGCTGCACTGCCTGTCTATGAAGAGAACATACTTGTCTCGGCTCCCATTCACACTGACCATCGACTCGCCCCTCCCCATTTATACCATCGACTCGCCCCTCCCCATTTATTGACCATCGACTCGCCCCTCCCCATTTATTGACCATCGACTCGCTCTCCCCCTCCCCCCTCCCCAATACCAAACATAACACAAAACAGCAACATTTTTTATGCTGCATTATTTTTTAGTAAAATATCCATAAAAAATATTTTGTCTTTTGTAAATAAAACTTTAACGAAAATATTTTGATTGGGTACACGGCGATTCAATTTTGGGCTCTCCTAGTACGATTAAGTTGGTTTTTTCGTCTTAGTGGTCTGTGAGTTAGTCATCAAAAAGGGGCTCTCAGGTTCAATTCCTCCTTATGTTTGTGTATAAATTTCAATTTTTTTAAACAAATAAATAAAATAATAATAAAAACAGAACACCAAAAGAACAAAACACAAAAAACACTATCTTTTACCGCTGATTTTTTTGAAATTTTTTTAGCTTATAACTTGGTGAATACTAGACCAAATAAAACCTATTTTATGCTCATTTTGGAGGGAAAATTCTAAATAATATTTAGAAGTTAGTCAAAAGTTTTAAAATTTTTTATTCGCAAATAAAGTATTCATGTGTTATTTTATATGTTAGAGACATGGAAATAGTACGCCAAAATGAGAGAAAAAGAAAAAACTTTGTCCTTGGAAAAAAATTTTTCCTATTGGCCAATTTCCTTAAAATTTTGCATAGGCCTATGTTTTGACCCCCTTTATCGAATCCCTGTTTATTTTTTGGAAGTTATGTTTTTAACTCGAGATCGGCTCTTGCATTTTTACAAGGGAAAATCCCAAATAAATTTTAAGTACTAAATAAATAATAAATTTATTTGTACTTGGAGCCCAAAATTGAATCGCCGTGGGTAAATATTTATCTGAGCTCCCAAACTCAAAAACACCCAAAACCACTTATAGGTTTTCTTATGCGCTGAAAACGGTAGAGCAATTAAAAATTTTTAAGCGCTTCAACTTTAAATCGGTTTTTGAACCGGTTTAAAACTCTAAAAATTGTTGAGGCGGCCTCCTGACCTTTTAAAAAGACCAAACCCGTACAAATTTGGTATCATTCGACACCTCTTGATGAGTTAAGTCCAAAAATCAGGGAATGCAGTTGAACCGATGGCAACTATGCACTAGGACAACTGAGTCCCAGTGAAAATGGACATTTCAGTATCAAAGAAATAATCGAAGACAATTTTTTGGACTTAACTCATCAAAAGCTGTCGAATGATAACAATTTTGTCGGGTTTGGTCCTATTAAGAGATCAGGAGGGCGCCTTTTCCCTCAATTCTTAGAGTTTTAAACCAGTTCCAAAACCGGTTTAAAGTTGAAGCGCGTCAAAATTTGATTGTTCTATCGTTTTCAGCGCTAAGAAACCTATAAAAGTGGTTTTGTGTGTTTGTTAGTTTGGGAGCTCAGATAAACATTTTCCTTTGATTGTTTTCTTAATTTTTTTTTTTTTGCGGCTTTGTTTTGCTGTCAAAGAAAGGGATGAAATTTAGTGAGTGTGTAGAGAATCCACTGGGCTCTTAATGAAAATCTTTATTTTAATTTTTCCATTTTGACACATAAGTAGGGCTAATATTTTTAGGTTTTTACCTATTTTTTTCTGAGCTCCCTAGTCTCTGAAATACACGAAAAACAGTTTTTTTGGGGAGTTGTTAAGCTACTTTTCGAGTTATTAGCACCTATTTTCTAAGTTTTTATTTTTAGTACCTAAAAAACCTAAAAAAATTTTTAAAAACTTATTTTCATCTATTTTGGCGTTTTGCCCAAAAATTGTTAACAAAAATGCAATAAAAAGGAAAATGCACCCCTAAGAATCGACCCGAAAATTTTCAAAAATGCGTCCTTAAGAAATCAAAAATTTCTCAAAAATTTATCTCCAAAATTTATTTATTTATTTCTTAACGAGAATTTGTGATTTTTAAAAATTATTTAGCTCAATACTGATTTGGCCTATTTTTTTTTTACTTTTTTGAGTAAATTTTGTCATTTTACACTCCTAAATTCGGAACTTTTTGGTACCTATTTTGCATTTTTAGCACCTATTTTGGGGGGTTTTTAGAACCTAAAACCTACCTATTTTGGCAGTTTTTAGCACCTATAAATACCAGCCCTACACATAAGACACTCAATAAAAATGTTAAAAATTTTTTTTTTAAATTTTATTTTAAATGGAATAAATAAAAAGTAGCATTTGTTTCAAAAATTACTTTTTAATAATTGACTTTTATAAATCAAAAAATAGAAATTGTAAATGGATTCATATAGGGAATCCGAACCTGGGACTCAAAAAATGGTGACCTAGACACTATTATACAAATGGTGACCTTTCTTTGTGAGAAATGCACGAAAAAACTTTTTTTATCCCGAAATCATCATTTTAATGTCTTTATTAGGGCTTCCCAAAATAGCCGCTTTTTGTTTTGGTTCGGTTAAACGACCGTGAATTTTTTGTTCACTAATATGCAAATTAATGCCTTGTATGGTGTTTAAAGTGATAATTTTTACCCGTTTAAACATGGAAAAATATAAAAAAAATTAAATTAAAAAAATTTAAGCCCATCTAAATTCTTTACTCCTTGTGACGTTGAGCGATCATTTTCTATTTACAAAAATGCATTTTTCATGTTTTTATTTAAACTAGAAGAGAATTTTCAATTATTGGCCTTTATATTTTTATTTCTCTCAGTTTTATATACTATCTCTTCATTTTAACAATGTAAAAAATATCATTAGCTTATCTAAAGAATTTTTTTGTGCCTTACAGATTTCTTTAAATTTTGCGTGATGATTGAGAAAAAAATTCTGCATCAAATATAGCAGCCTAGGAATTTAGTTATTTGACCCATAGATTGAAGTTTTTTGTACATATGTAGGTTTCAGAAGTCGTTTTGTTAAATTTGTTAAATCACTGGAAAAAAATTGTCGGAATTTGTCCATTTTTATGAGTTGGGGCATAAAGTACCGCAGTTTGTACCCTTTTCACGAATGTTTTTAATTATTATTTTTTCAATTTCCATTATTTGAGTTTCAACTTTTTTTTTTGTCTTTTCTTTCCTTAATTTTAATTGCTTTCTACATGTATTTGAAGCTGAGCTGTCCGCCACTGTTGGTCGCATTGCCACATTGATCTCTGCGGGAACAAAATCTGACCACCGCATCAAAATGTGTGAAGGCGAAACTGCGGTGTGGTTCAAAAGCAATTTTAGTTGAGGGTTGGGAACTAAATATCCTAAAACCTAAACATCATTATCAACAAGCCTACTGAGTTTGAAGGATAGGGTTGCCGGCGAAAGGGGAAAGAAGAAAATTGTTGAAATTTTAACAGATTCTCTTACCAAAATTCACTAAAAATCCCAAAAATTTCCCCATCAACGTTTATCTGCGCCGTCGGCACACCATTTCCATTAAGATTTCAAAAATGTTTTCGAAAAAGGCGAATCGCAAGAGCGGTTTTGAAAAAAGTTTGTTAAATTTGTTGTTGAAAGCCCCTCGCAATTGGCCGCTGAACAGCCCCCTCCAGATTCCGTCACAAAATCCCGTCGGTCTTTGGCACCAACCACTTATTCACAATCGATCAATTGCTGGCCTACTATGACCTGAAAGCAGGTAGTTTCGAGCAGCTGGATAGCAAAAAATTTTTTTTCAAAAGGTGGCATCATGAATGAACAGGTGCACCATGGAGATGTGAAAGGAGGAAAAGGTGATTCAGTCACGCTCCGCAACATCGCATACACCTGGGTTCGTTTTTGCAACTATTCTTAAATATTTTTTCTATAAAAATGTTATTAACTTTTGAATACTTTCTTAGGTAAAAAACCAATTCCGGCAAACGGAAATAAAAATTATGGTTGCGCCGTCAGTTGAACAAAACGATGCAGCCATCGAAAGCCTAATGGAATGCTTCCAGGACTCAAGAAAAAATTAAGTCAAATTGGTGCTGCAAAGCCCGTGCCTGGCACGTTCCTTATTTTTCTGCTCCCCCCCCCTCCATCACGCCATTTTTAGCCCACTCCCGGCTGGCACAATTGCTCCTAGGGGAGGAAGACTGAACATCGGTCTTTGGCACCAACCACTTTGTAGGCCCGTGCCTGGCACGTTCCTTATTTTTCTGCTCGCCCCCCCTCCATCACGCATTTTTAGCCCACTCCCGGCTGGCACAATTGCTCCTAGGGGAAGGGGAGGGAACATCGTTCTTTGCCTCCCCCCATATTGTAGGCCCGTGCCTCTTGCATGTTCCTTATTTTTTGGATCACCACTCATCACTTCATTTTTAGCCCACTCCCGGCTGTCTAAAATATTTCCATTAATTTAAAAATACCTCTTCTAATGACTTGAATCTCAAATAGCGGGAGATTTTTTATATAACTTATAAATATTCCTTCAGAAAATGAGTTTTTATATAGATAACGATAAAGAAGGTTGCAACAGAAAGCTTCACATTCCACAAAACTCCGTCGGTATTCACAATCGATCAATTGCTGGCCTACTATGACCTGAAAGCAGGTAGTTTCGAGCAGCTGGATAGCAAAAATTTTTTTTTCAAAAGGTGGCATCATGAATGAACAGGTGCACCATGGAGATGTGAAAGGAGGAAAAGGTGATTCAGTTACGCTCCGCAACATCGCATACATCTGGGTTCGTTTTTGCAACTATTCTTAAATATTTTTTCTATAAAAATGTTATTAAATTTTGAATACTTTTCTTAGGTAAAAAACCAATTCCGGCAAACGGAAATAAAAATTATGGTTGCGCCGTCAGTTGAACAAAACGATGCAGCCATCGAAAGCCTAATGGAATGCTTCCAGGACTCAAGAAAAAATGAAGTCAAATTGGTGCTGCAAAGCCCGTGCCTGGCACGTTCCTTATTTTTCTGCTCCCCCCCCCCTCCATCACGCCATTTTTAGCCCACAATGAACAGGTGCACCATGGAGATGTGAAAGGAGGAAAAGGTGATTCAGTCACTCTCCGCAACATCGCATACACCTGGGTTCGTTTTTCCGATTTTTCTACAAAAATGTTAATGTTAACTTTTGAATATTTTCATAGGCAAAAAACCAGTTCCGGCAAACGGACATAAAAATGATAGTTGCTCCGGCAGTTCACCAGAACGATGCAGCCACCGAAAGCTTAATGGAATGCTTTCAGGACTCAAGAAAAAGTGCAGTCCTTTTGGTGCTACAAACCGATGAAATGAAAGTCAAAACTATAGAGGTAAAAGTATTAGGGATGTGCGAGAGTCACGATTTTTTCCTTCTCGTCTCTCTGTCCCGGGTTTTTAGTCTCAGAAACAGAGAAAGTTTATACTGTTAGGATGAACCATTTTGGGGGATGGGGTCACCGGCGAAGGGTAAAAGAGGAAAAATGCTGAAATTTTAACAAATTCTCTTACCAAAATTCATTAAAAATCACAAAATTTCCCCATCGGCGTTTATCTGTGCCGTCGGCACTCCAAATTCCCTTAAGATTTAAAACTGACCTAAAATTACCATTTTTCTGTGACTGAAAAAATAAAAACGAAAAATTTGGTAATTTTTGGACAAAATCTGTTAACAACTTGAGCAAAAGCTATCGGCGAAAAAGCACATCGAAATTGCGTTTTTGAAAAAAATTTCGTTAAGTTTGTATTGAAAGCCCCTCGCAAAATGGCCGTTGACCCCCCCCCCTCTACAGATTCCTTAGCAAAATTCCCATTGACCTTTTCCTTTTTTATAGATATTTTTGTTCATTTAAATGAATTTTATAAATTCTTGATTTTCGCGACGAGAAATTTACCGATTTTTACCCAAAAACGGGAGTAAAAATGCACTGGTAAGAATTGATTTTTTTTTAGTAAAAATAATGATTTTTCATTGAAAATCTGTTAAATATATAGCCAAAATTTGAAACAAAAATTTCCCGGCGGCGCCTATCGGCACCGCCGGATCCTTAAAATCCTTAATTTTCTTAAAAAACTTGCTCAATTTGCAAAAATTGGTCATTTTTGAACAGAATCTAACAATGTATTGTAGTAAAATTTTCAATTTTTTTCCCGGCGGCGCCTACCGGCACCGCCGGCCTCTCTCCTCCTCCTTGGTCACCAAAAAGTTTTTTCAAGAAATATACCGCAAAAAAATTTGCAAAATGAATAAAGGGAGTCAAAAATATAACGTTAATAAATTTAATAAGATTTTTTTATTTCAAATTTCTCCTTTCTAAATTTTTCTATATATTTTTAATTTAATAAATTGATTATCCTTTAAATTTGTGCTTTAAAAATATTTTTGTGAGTTTTTAATTAAATTTTCGAATTACTCCCGCTCCCGCCCGGGACTCCCGTCCCGAAAAATTTTGAACTCCCGATCCCGCTCCCGGTAATTTTTTTTACCGGACTCTAGTTATAAATCAGTTTATTGCCCTGAAATCCCAAAAGGCTATTTTGGCTTTATAAAAATCGGGGTTTATATACAAATTAAAAACCGGAAAATATTTTTTTATTCAAATTGACCAAAAGAGCTCGCGACGTTTTTTCTCGGCAATCCAAAATAATTTTTTGTTTCAGCTGAGAAACTTGCTTTTGGGAAAGCGGAGGACAACACCAGGCGATGTGGTTTTGACTGCAGCTGATTTACAGCCGTAAGATAAAATTGGTTTCAATAAATTTATATATACGGCTTTATTTAATGTTTAGATACTTTGAGGGAATTGACGTCCCAAAATTAACCGGTGGCAGAACAATTTCAGAAGTAAAATTTAAATAAGACTTTTATTTATATATTTATCTCTCCTTTAAAAACTCAGGGCACATACCATGATGAAAAAACTCCTTGGTTCAACAGTACGCTACAAGTGTGGATTAGTTTTGAAATTTAAAAATTAAAAAAATTGAAAACATTGGTAATTATGAAAAATATTTAAAAATATGGTTAAACTATCGCATATTTTTTCTTCTTCTTTTTTAATGAGTGGAGCAAGAAGTGCAATAATAAAATACCTAAAATAAATTATTTGTATTTTAATATTTATTTAAATTTTCAAGGCCGACGTGCGTGGTCAACAGTTGGAGTCGGCCCACCTAGTGCAACGCTCAGACTCAACGACTTTAAAAATGATCTGAAAGCGAATGATGTGCGCTTGCAGGAGATGAACCAAATCGCGATACGGTCAGCAGAAGATTTTTGGGGGGTTTTTCATTTAATAATCCGAGCATTGGATGAAAAGGTGGGGGCAGAGGCGTAAGTGGCATGAAAATTTTTTGAATTGTGCTATAAATTGTAATCTCTAACCTCTCATATATGTTGATGGGGCTCAACATTCGCTGTCATTTGACTTGGCCCATCCGATTTCTTGTCTTTGAACAAAATTTTCTTAACGAAAAGCCACGGGGGATGGGATGAATAGGTAAAAAGGAAGGAAGAAGCTGGCGGACTTTTCATTCGTGTAATCATTGATCAATTCAAAAAATTCCGAAGTTTTAGTTTTGAGTTAAAAAAATTATCTATTGAGAATCTGTATTAATTTTCACACATTTTATCGCTATTTTTCTCCCCTCACACTTCGGCACATTCCGTGACTATGACATGCATTTTCAAAACACAATTTGCACAACAATTAAATAAGTCACAATCGATGGCAAAGTTATTTTTTAATAAATTTAACACCGGCCAGTAAGAAAAATGGTGAGGGCATATAAAAAATATATAAATAAAATGGACACAAATAGAAAAAATTCAAAATTTGGCACAACCATCAAAGAAAATTTATGCAAAATAAAAGATGGATACCGTATATACTCTTTTTATATGCCAGTCTCCATTAATCTGCCGGCCTCCAATTATATACCCCCTTCTGAGGAGGTTGAAAAACAATATACCAGTCTCCATTTATGTGCCAGGGGGGATAAATAGAATTTTTTAAATAATTTTTTTGGCACATTTTCCAAAAAAAAATTAAACTCAATTCAACAGTAAAAGGGGCTAATAAATGAACAATTCGTTCCCATCTCCGACTCCATCCAGCCCTGCATCATCAGAGTAGGGTCACTACTTTTAGTGACGGAAAATCTCGAAATAGTTAACTAGAAAAAAAATTGTGGGAAGAATTTTTAAGAAAATTTTCCAATTCTTAGGGGTGCATTTTTTGAAAAAATGTTGGTAATACTTTGGTTTGTCCCCCCTATTTTTCAAAAAAAAATAAAATTTTAAAATCGCTTAAAACATCTATCCTGGGGTTTTTGGGGCCGTTGATCACGAATCCGGCATCCGTTTCGACCCATTTCGAACCCCGGACCCAAATTCGAACAAAAATCGAAAATTTATTTTTCACCAAAATTCACATTTATCTCTCAAAATCAATTCAAATGCACGAAATGCTCGTTCGTTGGCAGTCGTGCGATTCTCCATTCAAAATCTATTGGCCGTTGTCCATCGCTCTTTCATTTTGAACGTCTTTTGTGATCACGAGTCGCTGCAGTGTGAATTTTGGTGAAAAATAAATTTTCGATTTTTGTTCGAATTTGGGTCCGGGGTTCGAAATGGGTCGAAACGGATGCCGGATTCGTGATCAGTGGCCCCAAAAACCCCAGGAGAGATGTTTTAAGAGATTTAAAATTTTTTTTATTTTTTTTGAAAAATAGGGGGGACAAACCAAAGTATTACCAAAATGTTTAGGTCGTTTCTTAGGGGTGTATTTTTTGATTTTATTGCATTTTTGTTAAGGAATTTCCTAAAAATGTCGAAATAGTAAATTTTCACTATCGAGACCGAAAATTTCCCGAGACTCGAGACCAATTTTTTATGGCTAATTTTTTGACTCATTTTACGAACAAAATCTGTGCACAAAAATAAAAAAGGCTTCTTCGTGATCGTTTCGTCCATCTTTCACCATTAAAAATTTCAATTTTTATCGATATTGGAAGCAAGAAAATGACACATTTTTGCCATTTTGGGGTCAATTCTCAGAAGTTGTTTAACAGAAATGCAATAGAAATAATTTTTTTTTGACGCGATGACATTTTTGACGACATGTTCAAAAAAAATTTCAAAAATTTTCCACTAAATAAATCAGCTGAAAAATAATCTCCCAGTCTCCATTAATCTGCCGGCCTCCAATTATATACCCCTTTCTGAAGAGGTTGAAAAATAATATACCATGGCATATAAAAAGAGTATATACGGTAATCTGAGATCTCATTTTGTGAGTTGTAACAGAAATATAAATTAATATTACTTTTTTTATTCTAGTTAGTGTATTTTATTTATTTGTTCATTTTTTCTATTTTTATTTATCAATTATTATGATTTTATTGCCCGTTTTTGAGTTTTAACTTACTACCCAGATTGTCATTGCAAATACTAATTATCATTTACTTGCCAATGCCCTTCCCGTTGACATTTTACTGGTGTTACATTTGTCAAATGTCATAAATTTATCAAATTTTTTTTGAATTTTTAAAAATTAGAATTTTTCTGATGATCCGAAATTGTCCCATTTTATTAAATTTCATAAGGAAAAAAACATTTGGATGAGTGACGAAGGAAATTAATGAATGAAATTTGCTAAAGTCAGCTGCAAAAATAGCATATGAAAGAATTTTTCGAAATGCCACCCGTTCGTTAATAATAAAATTTTTTCTTCTCAAAAAATCAAAAAAACAAAAAATATTTTCTTTTTTTCTGTGGCGCTTTCGACTCCGCCAGTAAGTTGAAAAACGTATGAAAAGTTTTCCTCAGCCTTTTTCTTTTTTCATTGAACCAACTTAATGGCATCGCATGAGGAACTTTTTTATCCAACTTGGTCCCCATCGCCTCCTGGAACTTTCATTAATGGGCATAAAAATAGTCACGAGAATGGTGCCAGCTGCCCCTATGTTCGTGCCAACTTCCTCTCCCCTCCCTTTCTCAAAAAAATGACATTCGCATGAGTAGTGACCCCTGTACTTTTGTCGCCCCTTTTGGCGCTAAATTCAAATTTGAATTTTCGCGTCGATACTCTGTGGGTGGAGGGACGCTTGCTGGGTGGCAATGCCGTAGGGTGAAAGGCTTATTTAATGCTATTTTAAATATATTTATCTATTTTAAATATGTGTTTTTATTTAATTTAGAATTATTTATATAATTTAAATTGTTTATTTTTAGGAATGTAATATATATTATTTAAATGTTTTATTTTTAGATATCCCAAAATGACTTTTTCCCATGCTGCACCAGTGCTTTTCATCATGTTTGCCATTTTGTCTGGACAATCCGGCGAAACCTTTGCGTTCCAAGCGGAGATGCCCCTGATCATCAACACCTTCTACTCGAACAAGGTTTTAAAATGGGAAATGCTCTGGGAGTCTAATTAACCCGTAAAGTCTAATCTAATCAGTTTTTAAAATCTTAATCTGGTTTAGGAAATCTTCCTCCGTGAGCTGATCTCCAACTCCTCTGACGCTCTGGACAAGATCCACTACCAGGCTCTGACCGACCCTTCTCAGATGGAGAGTGGCAAAGAGCTCTTCATCAAAATCGTGCCGAACAAAGCCGACCTCGTCAACAATCTTGGCGCCATCGCCAAATCCGGAACAAAGGCGTTCATGGAGGCTCTTCAGGTTTTGTTTTTCGTTTGATCCCCCCCCCCCCAATCTCTAAAAACACTTTTGTTACTTAAGACCGGCATTGTCGCTTTAATGCCCGGGCATTTTGGCGCCGCTTTCTACTCGGCTTTCTCTGTGGCCGACCGCGTCACATCAAAGCACAATGACGACGATTGCTACCAATGGGAGAGCTCAGCTGGTGGCTCGTTCATCATTCGCAATTGTGCCGATCCTGAAGTCACCCGCGGGACGAAGATCGTCCTCCACCTGAAGGAAGACCAAACGGCGTATTTGCAGGTTTGTTGTACTTTGGTTCAAAAAGTGCGTTTTTGACGCTCAAAAATTTTAAATTTTTCTTTCGCAGTAAATGCGCAATTGTCAACAAATAATATTTTTAATTAAAAATCATCGAATTTTTATTGAGTTCAGGTGTTGGTGCTGGTGTTGTGCGTGTTCATCTGTGAATGCGGTGTGGCGAGAAAGGGCGGCCAAGCAGGCGGTGAAAGGAGCAGCCGCGGGCGACCAAACAATGACGGCGGGGGGACAAGTAAATTTGGCAAGTAATTTTTAAAACACTGTAGAATTGTCATGACAAAATTAGTTTAATCTCTAGAGAAAAAAAAAACCAATTTTAAATCAAAAAAGTTAAGGCCGTATATTTTATGAAAATACTTTGTCAATTCATGAATATCAATTCTTTTTATTAAATTAATTACTAAAAATAAAAATTTAAAATTTTTCTGTAAATGAAAAAGCAAAATTAAAATCAAATTATTAAAAAGGGCATTTAACAAATACTGTTCATAATAAATTTATCTTTAATAAAAATACAAAATAATTAGATAAACAAGTCTACTAAAAAAATATTATTTGTTAATTGTAAAACAAAAAAACATTAAAAAGGAAAAAATACTAATGAAAAAAAAAATTAAAAAAATTATTTAATACACCTAAATAAAGTTAACATTTATATATAATTAAAAATGCAATAGTTGTTGATCATCGATCTTTTTGGGGATTTGTTTTTATAGTTTAGCGTGTACAGTAACCCACCCACCGCATCAATCATTCATCCCCACCCTACCATGTCGCATTGCATTGTGGCCTTTGTCGCATAGCTTTGTGGCCAAATAATCCCGCCCCATTACTAACACCGTTCGCTGCACATGCAGTGGCCTCCTTAATGAATGATTGCTGCGGTGGGATGGGTTACTGTACACGCTAAACTATAAAAACAAATCACCAAAAGAGCGATGATCAACAACTATTGCATTTTTAATTTTTATGTAAATGTTAACTAAAGAATTTAATATAACTGATAACTAAACATTTTTATTAACATCTTTATCTTTGATTAAATTATTTCGTCTCTCTCAATCCAATCCCAAACTTTAATTTAAACTTTATTCGGGTTTCATATCTAATAAATCCCAAAATTCCCTATTATTATCAGCCCAGAAATAATTATTTTAAATTTTATTTTTAAATCACCAAATACTATCAATTGTGTGATCCTACAAAATGCATCACTATCCATCAACAGCAAAAGGCGCAGTGGGTGGCCTTGCGCGTGCGTTGCGAGCGGCGCGGCCGCGTTACCCCGATCAAGTAGTCGATTCGGCTCGTCTGGCAGCCGAGACACTTGGGGCGCACATCGTGCCCCTCGACCTGAAAATATAAACTGAATTAAATTTTATCAAAAAATCAATGTTTTGTGTGTTTACCCAACGCCTCTGACTGTCCTCATCTAAGCGGACTAGCCCAGTCCACGGGTCGAGGCTGTCTTCGACCTGCCGCGCGGCCTGATCGCGCGCCGCATCCGCATAACGCTGCCACCAGCCGTTGTCGCAGCACGTGTCACAAATTGTGACACAGCCGCAGTTGTTGCCTCGGACTGTCACCGCACAGTCCAACCCGTGCTCACCCATGCACAGGAGGCACTGATCGGAAAAATTTAATTCTCCGATCAGTGCCCCCGGCGCATCCCCCGAAGGGCTTGGCGTCCGCTGCGGCACGGGCCGCTCAAAGTGCGTGCGGGGGGTTTCCCACCCCTGCATCGGATGCTGTTGTTGTGCGCCAGGAATGCCCGCGGTGCCGTCGTCGAGCCAAAACGCTAAATTAATTATTAATTAATGCATATAAATTTTTTCAAACATCTTTGGTAACCGGGCCACGTAGGCTGAGTCTGTCCCACACGAGAAAATCTCTCAATCACTTAATTTTCCTTTTATGGGAGGGACCCCGACCCGAAATTCTTACTCAAATCCTGGCGCAACCCATCCGCCTCGTCCTGGATCTGCGCTAACGCATTTGGCGAAAGCTGCTCCTCCCATCCCTCGTCCCACGCGCCTTGCTGATGCTGTTGTTGTTGCTGGTGGTGTTGTTGTTGTTGCTGCTGTTGTTCCACATGCACAACTTGGTCCCATTGTGGTGGTGGCTGATAGGGAACCAGTTCCCACGCATCCGGGAGCTGTGGCCCAATTTCCAAATGCTGTTCGGGCATCGGTGGGTCCAGTTCCCAAGGCTGATGCTCATAATGCTGTTGTAGGGGCATGTGTGGCCCAATTTCCCATTCCTCGCCTTGTTGCGCGGGAAGGTGTGACCCAATGGTCACGTTCTGTAGTTCCACAGTTTCTGGTGCCTGTCCAATGGCCGCTTCCTGATCAAAGTTTAGTTTTATAAAATTAAACAGAGGACGAGAAAATCGTTATGCCTCCCTACATTGAAATCCTAGTCCCTGGTTGGGCATGCATTCCTAAACTCACTTCATTTATCAGTCCATCGCTCCTGTAGTTGTTGATAAGGCCTTGGACGACCATATCTACCTCGTCGACCAACAAATTAAGCCTGGCGCGGAGCTGCTCTCGTTCAATTTGGCGCTGCTGAGAGTTCATTTTTGGACGAAAAATGGGGCACAGGAAAAAGGTGGCCGGCATTTTCCGTTGCCTTTTTATAAGACAGCATGACCATCTGTTAGGGCGTATGGGTGCGCTACGAGATCCAAAAACGTACAATAGCGGTTATGCGGCTTATCCGCCGACTCAAAAGGTTAATATCATTGAATGAAATCAATCATTTTTCCTGGGCAAATAGGTTTGTCATATTTATGACACAAGAATTTGAATGAAACAAAATATTTAATAAAATAATTCCATACAATTAATAAATATTTTAATTGTTACAATTTTGATCTGCTCTAAATTTTGTCAAATCCATTCATTTGCGTTATTCTGCGGGTTGGTGTTATTGAAGAAGGAGCCAAAATTATTGTCAGTAGAGTAAGTTGCATTGTTTGTGTTTGGAAAGTTGCGAGTTGTTTTCATATGATTATTACCACTTTTGGGTGCACTATTTAAATCGCTCAGCTTCATGTTCAACCAAACACATCCCTTACACATGTGAAATTGCACCTTAACGCCTCCAAACTGATCAGTTTCAAAAGCATAATTGTTGTTGTTGCTGATGTTGTTGTTGTTTTTAGTGGACTCGAAAAGTTTTTGAGAACAGCCGTAACAAAGATTGAAGGTCAGAATATATTTCTTACGTACAAGCTTCCATAATTGAGCATTCTCATTGTTATAGTTGATGTTGCTGATGTTATTGTTGTTGTAGTTTGTGCTGTTGTTGTTAGATTCTTCCGGCATGTTTTGCTGAACATTATTAAAAGTATTCATTTTTATTTTGCAAAAAAAATCTTGTGATTAAAATGAAGTTTTGCGTCATATTTGCGTGCTTTTATATAGCGAAAAGGTACAGTGATGCGCGCTACGTGAAAGACAAAGTTACGGTGCTCCTACGCACATATAAAAGCGCTTGAATGTGCACAAAATCTCACTTGCGCGCAATGCATTTGCTTATCGCATTCTCGCGCATTTTGGACTGTTCCCCTGACGAAGTGGGCGCGCGAATTTGCTGTAGCGTTGCGGATCGAGAAAAATTGTTGAAGGAATTTGCACATCGTAAGCTCATCACTACATACTCCGACCGTAATGGCTTCACCCACACGCTCTTCTTTGCTGGACTCACTGAAGAGGGCGCCAACTCAGTGCTTGCTTATGGTAACCTGAGGCGCCCCTACAATGTTTGCGTTGCGGCCCATTATTACTCGCGGCACCGCATTATGCTAAAATACCCGCATTATCCATGCGTTATCGAGAAATGTTTTGGTCAAAGGGATGACGGACCCTTGCACAAATATTACCCGCTTGAACTGGTAAAAGTCGTCGATGACTGCTTTCCGCCTGTGTACGTTAATTCGCTGTCTCAAAAGCGTGACGGCGCATCATCGTCATCATCATCATCCTCGTCATCATTGCCGCGAAATTTCCTATCATCTCCTTCCGACGATACGGATGATGACGACCATGGTCTCTGGTTTGGCTCGATGCCCACACAAAACAGTGTTGCGGAAACACCACCTCCTCCGTCTTATGGTTTTGTGAAAGGAATCATATGGATTGAAAAAGAGCAAATCAAAAATATTCTCAGTCAAGCAGTTAAACATGACTAATTGTGCATTTTTCTACCTAAAAACATAAACTCTGTAACTCAGATGATGATGAATCTTTTTAATATTCCAAAACTGCTACTTCTCTTACTAAATTATGCATTTTTCTACCTAAAATTTGCAACTTCTCACGCTTCATTATTTTAAATTGTAATCTTCCATTTGTTAATTATGCATTTTTAAAAAGTACAATTCCGTATAAATTACGCCTTTATAAAACCAAAATCGTGTACAATTGCATTCATTCCCACAACCCCCTTAGTTACAATAGGGCGATAGCGTTTCGACAGCTTAACAGAAATAACAGTTCCGTCCTTAATGTTGGGTCTCAGGAAGTTGGGGTACTCAATCAAAATTGAACAAATGTCATCATCATCATCATCTCCTTCTTCATCATCCTCATTTGAATGGCACATTGCGTAGCGTAGGACACTCCTCTTGAATGTGTCAAAGTGGAGAAGCTGACAGGCATCGGCGCTCAGTGTTATGCCCCGTACTTTGAGCACCGTTTTCTCCTCCCCGCTTTGGCGGTGCCGCATCCGCAGGGCGTACTGCTTGCACCCACCGGAAACAAATTCCACGAGTTCGTGGTCCGGCCATTCATCCGAAAGGTCGCCTAGATGGGGTCCCGTCTCCAGAGGGCACCCGTCCGCCTCACGATGGGCGAAACACACACTGTCCGTGTCGGTGTAGATGAGCACAGAGTTTGGTGCGCGCGCAACCGTCTGCATTAGCCGCAACAAGTGTAGGCGCGCCACCGATGTTGTCCAAAGAGAGAGCACAATGTTTGAGCACTCGTGTTCCTCCACCCATTCGTTTCCGGCCGCATAGGTGACCAGAACGCATTCGTCGGTGAGCTGGTCAACGGAGCTGACCTCCACCGCTGGGTTGTCAAGCAGAGCGCGCAGTTCCGCGGGCGAGTCGGTCACAATCGTTTTGGACAACCCGTTGCGTAAAGAGAAGCGCCCCCACAGGGAGTTGTTGCACAGTTTTGCGATGGTCCGCTTGGCCTTGTTGTGCACCATCTTTTCCCGCTCGATTCGGATTCCGAATTTTTCCTCACATTCCTCTATGAATTGCTGCTGATCTTCCTCGGTTGTACCAATTTCATCCGGGAAGCCGCTGGCATACGTTTTCATGGCCATGAATTCTGCAACGTAGCCTCGAAAAACGCGGTCGCTCCACCGCGTATCGTCCCACTCGACGGAGCGATAGTAGGCCGTACACCGGTACCCGTTGCGAAGCGCCTCCTCCAACTCGATTGACGTCACAGTGGACACCCACCCCCGCTCATCATCCTCGCGATGCGTGCACTCGTAGTCTTCATTGACGGCTCCATGCGGATGTTGCAAAGCACAGGTACGGCACAGCGGGAAAAGAAGCCGCTGATCAAATTTCACGGGCAGTACAGGCACATCAACGTGATGGGGCGGCACAACGAACACTTTGAGAATGCCTCGGACCGGCACCTGGTCGGCGCGTCGCCAGTCAACCGCCTGCTCTGCCTCACCAATGATGTTCACTCGTGTTGGGTGACCCACGGGGTATGCTGTCACGGCATTCGTGTGGGGGTAGAGAGAACGAACGTCGTAATATTTCATCCGCCACCCCTCTGGCACCTCGTAGTGTAGTCGTTGTGGACCCACACGTCCTCCATGGTAGCAGTCCTTCAAACGAATTGGGCCGCTGTCCTTGTACTGCGCAAAGGCGCGCTTCATTTCGTCGTTGTTGCGCTTCTCCGCGTTGATTTCACACTCCCAAAATACGAGCACTTGTTGCACCTGGGATGTGATGAAGGCCATCCGTCGCGCATCGTCCTCCCGTATCCGCTGCGCCGTTTTCCCATTCGCCATCACTGTTTGGGGCTGAAAGCGGTGACGCGGGTGGTCGTGCGCGTGCCAGTGGCAGCCGTTGACCTCAATCACGGTGTCGGTCGCCGCGATGTATCCGTCCACAGTGTACTGGCCAATTTTTTTCTCTCCGCCGGGCGAGTGTGCCGTCTGAATGCTCACCCCGTTCTTTTTGGCGTACCAGTCCATGAATTTGAGCGCTACAAGGCTTTGCGTGTTTGTAGTGTCGTAGCCGCACTCGGGCACAATGGCGAGCTGATCCCTCTTGAGGTGATTAAGTCGAAAGTGTCTCATTGAGGCACTGGCGATGGTCATCGGCTCCCACGTTATGTCAATGCCACCGCCGATCACTTCAAATGCATTGTCGTCATCCTGCTCCTCCTCCTCTTCGTCGTCGTTGTCGTCATCCAAGCATCCATGCCGCTCCAGCGGGTCACTGATCGTCAAGAACTCCGTGCGAAAAGCAACCAACGCCTCAATTAGTATGCGCGTGTCGTTGGTGCAGTAGGCCGCGAGCTGTTCACACAGGTCGAACTGCTGATGGTGGTGTTCCGCGTACCACTGGTCGAATCTGCGCTGCCGGTCGGGCGTCATTCCACCGTATAAGTAGTCAGCTTTTGGTGGTAGCGACTGCAGAATGAGCCCATAATTCGCCTCAACATTCGCCAAATGAGGGAAGAACTCCTTATCCTGCACATTGAGTCCAAACGCTCCGGGCAGAGCGCCGAGCGGCACCGGCATAAGGTTCCAGCTGTCTCTTACGATGATTTCCGGATTTTTTTCGCCCCTCGCAATTTTCATTTCGTATAATTTGTTACCACGGCGGATCATTTGCGGGCAAAACCCGTTGAGGAAGAACTGCCGAAACAGCATAATGTTGTCAAAGCGACCCCCGAAATGGGCGAAGAGCATTGTGGGATAGCGCGGATCGAATTCGCTGAGCAGCCATTGAGCAAAGGCCGCCATTGGACAAGGAGTGATGAATTGGGCATCGGTTTGTGTGCGTTCATAGGCACAGTGGGAGAATGTGACGGTGCGCTGCCGACCGCAAATGCAGCATGGCGCGTGTAGGGAATTTCGCCATAAATTTTCGTTTATGCACTTGGTGCAGACGACATAGCATGAGATGAAGTTGACAGAATGAAGTCTGCGGTCGCCCTCAATTCGCGTGTTCTGTGTTGTTTCACAGTCAAAGGCGATCAGTCTGTACTTTGTGGGGCGGCGCGCCTTCAACTGCTGTATGAAGCAGCCCCGCTCCGGCTTATGGTAACATTTGCAGGTGTAGCAGAATTTCTCACCGCAAACGTGTCCGCTGCGTCCTTTTCGTCGGTTTTGTTTGACATTCCACACAACTCCGCACTGTTTGCATTTCTTGAACTGTTGACACACATTGCTCGACAAATGGTGACTGAAGCAGTCTTGGCTCATGAAATCCTTGCCGCATGCTGTGCATTCTCTGTAATAACTGTCGTTGTTGTCATCCGCTCGGCACGGTCGCCCCACTCCTATGCGACCGCAGTTTATGCACTTTGCTTTACACTGCAGTGAATGATCATTGGCATTATCGTAGGGGCACTCGCACGAAAAGCAGTAGTAGTCACGCCCAAACACCGCTTTGCCCACCCCGCATCGAATTCCGTCGAAATGGCCGTTGTGATGGTAGAGCGGGATTTCGACGTTGTAATTGTCTGGCCCATATTGAAATTTTGGCCGATAGCTGCCTGTAGCGCCAAAAATTAACACTTTAAATCGCTGGTTTGCTGTGGCGTATTTCCGATTCCAATAGTCCACGACAATCGGCACATATACAACCGCGTCATATTCTCTCAGATCGGTGCGAATGTTTGCGCTGCTCATCAGTCCAAACACGTCTTCCAGTCGTCGCCCATTCTGCCGATTAATATATTTAGAAAAGGTCTGTCGGCTCATCTCTTTGATGTGGTACTTCCTGCTTGTCTCCAAAGCGTAAAAAAGACAATATGCATCATCGTTGTTGTTGATCCGCAGAAGAGCACTTTCTTTGACGATATGCTGCACTGAATTTGCTGTCCTTTTCCCACTGCCACGCACCTGTTGCCGCTGAGGTAGCTGCGCAACATCCAACGTTGTGATGGTCACAGTGAACGGCGAGCCCCACAGAGAGCCCTCCCGCGATTTTGACTGTGCCACCTTAAGGAAGCGGTTCATAATTGAGTCGGCGGTGTTGTCGGAAATGCGGCGTATAGGAATCCATATGCTGGGATTTAGAAGATCTGAAGAGATTGTAGCGCCCAATTGATCCGGTGTGATCCCGTTCTGCTGTGACTCGTCCAGGGCGGTTGACATGCAGTGAGCGAACAATGCGCGCAGCATTGACTCGGGGTTGGCGGGCAAATTTTCGATGACAAAAGTCGACTTTACGCTCTGCACTTTGAACTTTTGGTTGTACTGTTTGTCGGCGCTCAGAGTGCGAATGCAGTTTTTTTGAAATTTCTGTTCCCTATCATCATCATTTCTTTTTCTTCTCTTTGTGGGCGTTTCTTCGTTGCGGCCCAACTCGCCGCAATAATTGTGATCTTCCAACGACATTATTATTATTTATTAATATTTTATTTATTTTTGTGAAAAAAGTGAGCCTTTCCCGCGTGAGTTCGCTGTATATATGCGGCGGCACCAACAGCGCGCACCGTGCGCCGTTGTGTAATAAACTAATCAATCATTTCCCTTATGCGCTTTGCCCTAGGGAGATAAAAATTGGCACGCACACACAAATACGGATTAATCATTTTATTCAAAATGCACAAAGAATACATGTCGGGGCTTTCACTAGCGTCTAATATGCGCAGAAATGCATCAAATGGGTGACCTAAGGCCATATGATAAATGAACACTATACAGTGAATTGCACATGTGGTAGTCAGTGGGGACTGGTACGGGTGCTTATTTGTAACAAAACCTTTTGGAAATTTATCCAGAAATGATGTTTTTACAATAGTAGGAATTGTTTTTGTGAGACTATCAAAGTAAATGACCGCTTCCTCCGTCTTTGAAGGGGCATAAATCGCGCACCAATGGGATCCTTGTTTGTAGTGTGGGTCATTGTTCACAACTAGCGCCGCTGGGTACCGTAGCGTGTCCGGCGCTGGGAGCTGGTCACTTGGGAAACAGCCCCGGAAAACTCGTGCGGTTTCCCGACTTTGCCTCAAAATAGTCGAAATCTGCGCGCTGTCCATACTCCTTTTTCTTCTTTAACCAACAGATAGAACAAAGCTGATGAAGTACCAGACTGACAATCACCATTAAATAGAGCGCAAAAAGTGCCCAACAGATGGCTTGCTGATAAAAGTTTTCTTCCCCGGTACGATCCTTGCACATTTGGTGAATCAATGTTGGGAGGAGTGTTGCGACTGGCAACTGCTCATCCACAACCAATTTTGCAGTTTTTGTTGTAGGGGTGGTGATTTTGCTGCTGTTGTTGTTGTTGTTTTTGTTGGCGGTGGTTATGTTCATGTTGGTATTGGTGTTGGCGGTGGTTATGTTCCTGTTGGTGTTGGCGGTGGTGGTGACAATTTTTAATGGTTTGCCAGTCACGCTGCCTTTCCCCATTCGAGTTGATGATGCCAAACGAGACACATCAATCTTCTGTGGATTGACAGTTGTGGTGGTGGTTGTGGTGGTGACGGGGGTGCTTACTGCCCCTCGGGATTTGGTTTTGTTTGAATTAGCCGATGCACATTTTCCAATACCAATAAAAACAACCAAAAAGAATAAAATATCAGCAGTAGCGCTTTTAAAATACATTTTTTAATTTTTGGTGAACAGTGAATGTAACAAATGTGAGAGAAATACACTAAATCGGCGCCTTTTATATAGTGGTATCGGTGCTTATCGATCGGTTCTTGTCCAGCATTACCAGCGAGTCGCATTCGCCCATTACGACCAGCATCAGTCCCCCCACTGGTACCGCACGATTGAATTTTATGCTCACCGCGGTTGTTCCGTTCTTTATCAGATCAAAGAGCGCGGCTTGGTCGTCACCGCTGCTTGTCAAGTTGAACACGTAGATACAATGCGTTTTCCCGAATTGGGGAAAGGTTATTCCGTTGCTTTCCGACGAGTTTGCGAACCCGACCGCCTCATTCATATCGTTAAAAGCGCGCACATATTTACCATGCGGGTAGTCCAAATCGTAAGGGGCCTGGGGGTAGGAACGGCCGTTGGCGATGATCGCAATTTCCCGCACATTAAAAGGTTGGAAATTGAACGGGCTCCGCGTGATTGTGCCCGAGTAGTCGGCATTTGAAACAAGCCCCATTGTGATGCGGCGGGGAATTTGGTCCATGAACAGATTGGCGGTAAACTCGAGCCGACCCTGACTGATGAACATCGATTTCATCATAGTTTTCCTCACTGCATAACGTGCAGGCTTTATCTCAAGCTTTCGCGCAATGTCCAGCGCTAATCCGTCCATTAATGACACCTTCTTCACATACATTTTGAGCCCCATCACCTCGAAACGGTAACGAGGAACAACACCGCCGATGGCGGGTGCAATTAGCACAAAATCGTTGTCATTTGGCAAAATTTCGACATCCAATTCACAAAAGTTAATCAAGTACAGCGGCTGGTTGAATAGGTCGGTATCAATTTTGGCAATAAATTGGGCTGTTTTGCTTTCGGCAAACAAATCCTGCGTTGAATGTAGCCCGGCCCCGTCTCCAGTGTCTCATCCGTATCCCGGTAATAGCCTGCAGCATTCAAGTGCGAGTCCTTTGCAGTTGTTGAGTAGGAGAGTTCATGTGAAAAATAGGTTTTGTAGGCCATCAGTGCATTTGCGTTGAACACTTCACGCCCGTTGATGCTCATTTTGATGTTTCGGATGAATGTTTGCCCAATCATCTGGATTGGCGCAATGTTTTCGTCGTCAATGGTCAGGTCCATAAGTTGACCATTCGCATTTTCCTTCCGGATTCGGAACTTTTTGCCAATTCACATAAAATGTGAAAAAGGCGAAAAATAACCCCTACGGATCGACTTTTTTGGAATTTTTTTTAAAAATACACCTTTAAAAATCGAAAAATTTTTAATTTTTTGTAAGAAATTTTTGGAAAAATTTTTTTATTTTAACATATAAAAAAATCTAAAATTTGGAAAGTAAATATTTTTGCAAATGTATAAAAAATGCTCCTTAGCCATTGTTGTGGTGATTCAAAGTCAATTCTTAATTTATACACAATTTTTGGCATTGTCTGTTTTACGGCGATTGGGGGTCCGCGAATTATTGTTTGATGACTTGGCGCACGTATTCGTCTTCTTTTTATACCCTTCTGTCCAGTACCAAACTGCTTAGGCAGTCCTCCTTTGTCCAGCACGGTGTCTATTCCTCGCTTTCCCTCGGTGACCAGCGCCTCCTTAATCGGCATTCCCTCGTCTCCAACGCGCTCCAGCACTCGTTGCACAGTGCTCAGCGCCTCTGACCCTACTGTGGTGCCCACACGACGTAAAATGGGCAGAAAGAAGCGCCAAAGTCCTCGAAACACGTCACCAACGCCCGCTCCCCGCTGTGCTGCACCATAGCCCCTTTGAAAGGGGGTGGAGCCCCGAAAGTAGTCGAAATCGTCTTTTTCCGATCCGCCACCGTATTGCATCATCATGTAATCGTCATACTGCGCAATGCTTGGGTCAAACACGATATGAACCATTTTTATTCAAATAAAATACAAAATGAATGACGAGTGAATAAATCAGAAATTTATCACTTTCTTAAATATCAACACGACCATCGTCGTCCCATACGCGAATGGCACCAGACGGCCTTTGTCCATTGTGCGCAGCTCAATATCAATCTCATTGATCTCCCCGGCAGTACTCGCGCAAATATTGGCGAGTCATAAATCTTCTCATTATAATCCCCAGGGATGGCACCACTGATAGACACAACCCTGAGCAACGAGCTCAGCGTATTACCGATTATCATATTTTCGGTCAATCCTTTTGAGTAGACCGCAAAGCTTGAGATGCCGCCCCGTAAATCAACCGGATACTTTGACAGTTCATTTGACACGACATGTTGAGGGTTTTCGAAGCCCAGAACATAGCCCAGCTGAGGCGAGAAGGACAAGTGGCTGATAATATCGTTCTTGAACACCACTTTGAACCGTTCCACATCATCGAGATATTGGACTAACACCGAGTTGGGCACAAATTGGAGCGAGTCTATTTCAACTATGAAGCTGTTTACTGGTAAATCTAACTCTTCTAGAGTTAACGCAGCCGAGACAGGTTCGTCGACGGTTGGAAGTTGTTTTTTTTTTGAAGGTAATCCGATAACAGCCCCCGTCGTAGGAGAGGAAGTGAAAGTTTTGGTAGGAGCAGTTGTTGTTGTTGTTGTTGGCTCTGGCTGAGGCGGATGTGTTGTAGAAGTGGGAGGAGGAAGTTTAACAGCAGGCGGCTTAGGCGATGGAATATTAGGGCTGGGATTTTTAGGTGCTAAAAACCCCCAAAAAGGCCAAAATAGGTGCGAAAATAGGTGTTAAAAATTGGAAAAATCCAGTGTCTTTATGTACAAAAATTCCAAAAGCGAGGATTTTAATGAATTATGTTAAAGAAATTGTTTAAAATTTCAATAATTTTTCCCCTTTTCCCCCTTCGCTGGCGACCAACTCCCACAAAGGGTCATCATTAACAGTGTAAAAATACTAAAAACCCGAGACCGGGAACCGAGACCAGGAAGCGAAAACCCGAGAAATTTCCCGAGTCGGGAAACGAGACTCTCGCACAGCCCTAGAACAGGGCCACCTTTGGTTGAAAATTAAGACTAATGAAAAATCAAAAAATAAAATTTTAGGCATTTGCCTAAAATCGCATCCCTAATAATTATAATGGGCAAATTGTTAAATTGAAAATTAAGTGAAATAAAATAAGACTGCTGTAAATATTGATTCTGCAAATAACCATCAAAAAGACCATACACTGATCAATCTATTCAATTATCCGTTCAAATAATAATTTGGCCTTATCTACATAAAAGATTTTTGGGCAAGGCCCAAAAATACAATCCAACAAACATCACACAACTGCTTTATGTAATGAGAAAACATGCAAAGAAATATATAATAAATGATGAAAAATCTTTAGGATTTTAATTATTAAAATTTTTTGGGTTTTAAATTATTAAAATTTTAGGGTTTTAATTTTTAAGATTTTTAGAGGTTTAATTTTTTTTTTTTGGTTTTAAAATATTAATATTTTATGGTTTAAATTATAATTTTTTTAATTTTTAAAATTTTAAGATTTTAATTATTAAAATTTTTTGGGTTTTAATTATTAAAATTTTTTGGGTTTTAAATTATTAAAATTTTAGGGTTTTAATTTTTAAGATTTTTAGAGGTTTAATTTTTTTTTTTGGTTTTAAAATATTAATATTTTATGGTTTAAATTATAATTTTTTTAATTTTTAAAATTTTAAGATTTTAATTATTAAAATTTTTTGGGTTTTAATTATTAAAATTTTTAGCGTTTTAATTGTTAAAATTTTAGGGTTTTTAATTTTTATACTTTTTATTGGTCCATCTCGATCTTTTCTTTTTCAATGAACTCCTTGAGCCTCATCGCCGCCTGAAGCAAAATTATTTTAAAGAGTGAGTGATAAATTAATTATTTTTATGGGAAAACTTTACAATTTTTTGTTGGGCCTCATCCTCCATCAATTCCCTGCCGAAGCCGATAAGGGTCGTGCTTATGAAGGTGTCCTTTCGGAGCACGCGCATGACTGAAAATTTTTGAGTTTTTCTTGTTTTTATTTTATAAAATAAAGTTACATTCAATATAATCCTTGTTCGTGCGTAATTTGGCCCCGATTTCCTCCGGCACCTCTTGTCCCTTCAGGGCTCCGAAGACCCACGATATGATGCAGTCGGTCGTGAAGTCGTTCATCAACTCCTGGCAGTCCATCATTTCAGATTTCAGCCAGGAACAGTCTTTGTGCGAGTAACCTGATAAATAATATTTCCATAATTTGTATTCAAATTATAAAACAACCCAGCTAGTGCACATAAAAAAGTCGCCGCAGTTGCCCCTGGCAAATGTACGAAGTCATTGCAAGGATGTCCTTGATTTCGTATTTGTCCTCCTTCGAGTTTTTCGTGGCTCTTTTTCCGAAGGACCCTGCCGGCGCATCCACATAGATGCGCCCCTATTTTATTTATATTAATATAAAATAAATTTAAAATGAAAAGACTTACTAGAGGAGCAGAAGCAGCATAAGATGAAGTGGAAAACGATGGTTGTTTTTGTTGTGGCAAAACAATTTCGATTTCGCTATAAAAAAGTTCATTATCATCAATAAAAAATAAAAATATAAATTATTAAAAAATTACCCCAAATCATTTGATGACAATTGTAGTTGTTTCTTATCCACCGCATTGCTTTTTCTGGACTGCGCTTACTGATACGAAAATTAAAATGTATCGAATTTATTACAAAACAAATTTTTAAAGTTTGTCGAAAAAAATAAAAAACCAACATCTCTTCTAATGCATTTGGGACGCCAAATTCCGAATTGGCAAATTGTTGGGGCATTACAGGTGGCGGTACAGTGCTGTCTCCGTACGAGTCGGCAATCGACCATGGGAAGAAAAGATCCGAATTGTCCATGATGAATGATTGGTTTTGAAATCCTCGGCAGTCTCACTGTAATGGAAATTATATAATTCAAAAATTAATTAAAGCTTCAGTCTATTTACGAAAAATGATTCATTTTTATTTATATTTAAATTAGAATTTTTAACTATACCAAAAAACACAAATCCGTTTATGAACAATCCCTTACAAAGGTCAGAAGCGCAGATAAGTCTCGTCCTGTCAGAAGTGCAAGTCCGTCTTGAAGTCCTGGGCGATTTCGTACAAATCAGTGAAATGAAAATTTAAATTAATGAATTTTAATAAGTTTTTAAGATGATATATTTAAGAAAATTATGGTTTATTAATTAAAATAATTTATGCATTTTTGAAGTAATATGTCCGCTCTATAATATATGGCGAACGGATTTGTGGATTGGTGAGAGAGTGGCGTCCTCTCATCGATTCAATATGCATATGAAATGTTAATAAATAGTTCGTCGGTGCTCAAATTTTAACACAGGCATTATGGGTACGCTCCAGTGTCAGACAAATTGCTCATAAAGTCAAATAGCATAATGTCGTAATTTTTTACGCGCTAATTTACAAAGATCATTGCCTTTTTTGCACTTTATTTGATCAGTCAATACTTGCTAAATCCCTACCAAACCGAACAAATTTATCTAAAAGTTTTTGAAAATATGAATCCTTTTCTAATCGAGTGCTAATCAATTTGAATTCTCAAAAAAACTGTGAGCATTTCAATTTTTCATTACGTTTACTTAAGTCCCAGGCCATAATTTATGCATTTTTGAAGTAATATGTCCGCTCTATAATATATGGCGAACGGATTTGTGGATTGGTGAGAGAGTGGCGTCCTCTCATCGATTCAATAATGCATATGAAATGTTAATAAATAGTTCGTCGGTGCTCAAATTTTAACGCAGGCATTATGGGTACGCTCCAGTGTCAGACAAATTGCTCATAAAGTCAAATAGCATAATGTCGTAATTTTTTACACGCTAATTTAAAAAGATCATTGTTTTTTTTGCACTTTATTTGGTCAGTCAATACTTGCTAAATCCCTACCAAACCGAACAAATTTATCTAAAAAAAGTTTTTGAAAATATGAATCCTTTTCTAATCGAGTGCTAATCAATTTGAATTCTCAAAAAAACTGTGAGCATTTCAATTTTTCATTACGTTTACTTAAGTCCCAGGCCATTATTTCTAATAAAGCGCGAAAATTAATTATTTTTTGTAGATTCTAAATGTCCAAAGTGATTTTGTAACCTTCTAACCAAAAAAAAAAAATTTTCTTAAATATCTATGCTAATTTTATTAATTTGATATTTTTAAGTTCTCGTGAAGCTCAGCAAAGCAACCATGGCATATAAAAAGAGCATTTGCGATAGTTATTAATTTAAATCAAAATTTTTTAAAGACAAAAATAAAATTGGGGATAAATTTTGAGAAAATTTTTTATTTTCTATTATTTTAATCTCCATATTTTGTCGCAAAATGCCAGCACAACACAATAGAAGCGGGTCCGGCTGCTTCTTCCTTTTGCCTATTCGTGCTATCCGCCGTGGCTTTGTAAGGAAAATTCGTTTAAAGAAAAAAAATTGGATGGGCCAAATCAAATGACATTTTTTGTGCCGAATGAATGCGGGGGAGGGGGCAGCTGGCACGAACACTATCTTAGCAACATTTGCTTTACGACGACAATACAAATTACGCGGGGTCGGCGAGGGGGGAGAAGATGGGCAAAAAAAGTCCCTCATGCGAATGTCATTCTTTTGAGAAAGGGAGGGTAGAGGAAGTTGGCACGAACATAGGGGCAGCTGGCACTATTCTCGTGACTTTTTTATGCCCATTAATGAAAGTTCCGGGAGGCGATGGGGACCAAGTTGGATAAAAAAAAGTTCCTCATGCGAGTAGTGACCCCTGTACTTTTGTCGCCCCTTTTGGCGCTAAATTCAAATTTGAATTTTCGCGTCGATACTCTGTGGGTGGAGGGACGCTTGCTGGGGGTTGGGCCATAGGGTGTAAGACTTTTTATTAATATTTAAATATTGTTATTTAAATATATATTTTTAAATTTAAATGTTGTTATTTAATAAATAAATTTAAATGTGAATTTTCACACCGATGCTCTGTGGGGAGCTGGGGAGGGACGCTTGCTGGGGTTCTGCTGTAGAGTGTAAGGCGTATTTAAATGTTATTTTAAATGCAAATAGATATTTTGTTTTCTAAAATTTAAATAAATAAAATAAATGCAAATGTGAATTTTCGCGTGGATGTCTGCGGGGAGGGACGCGAGCTGGGAGGGGAGGGCTGTAAAATCAATTAACGTGTGCGAATTGTTTATCGGTGGAAAAGTAAAGGATAAGCGGAAATGGTATAATTTAGGAGGTAATTAAGAGCACATTGGTTGGTGTTTGATCGGATAGAAAGACATAGGAATGGTGTGATGAGTGGGAGTATTGGAATTGATTGTGGGGAGGGAGGTCATTTCAAAAATTGCTCGCACGCCTGACAGCTCGGGTCGCATTTTTGTCCAACGTGACGGATTATTTCTATCATTTTTTTCTCTCTGTCTGATCGCTTCCCGGACGTGGACGATGTCCTGGAAAAGGAAGACGACGACGACGACGACGAGGAACACGAACTGGCGGTTCCAGGCCGCGACAACTCACAACGCGCTTGCACCTTTCGTTCGGTGCTGATCAGTTTGTATGCTCGGCGGACGCAATCGCGGGGCACACGCAACGAGGTGGAGGAGGAGCACGGTTGGTCCGCGGCCGTCTTATTAGGGAAAGTTTTTTACATTTCTAGTTAAAAAAGGGGGGAGGGGCAACCGTAAGCACAACATCGCACAACGGCAGAGGCGCCGGGGCATCATCGAGCGGGACAATTTGGAGTGCCGGAGGCGCAAATTGCTGCTGCTGCTGCTGCTGCTGCTGGTGTTGCAGATGCGGTTGAAAAGCGAACTGTAGCGGAGGAAGTACCAAAGGCATTGCGAATGGTGGGAAGACGGGCAGTGGTGGCATGCGCATTTGCAAAGTGCTGATCGCCTGTTGGACGGCAGCTGAAAGCATCGGCGGCGGTTGTTGGTGCTGTGTTGCCGGGGCGCAATGTGTCAATTGTTGCTGCTGGTGCTGCTGCTGTTCGTTGGTGTCCTCCTCATCCATGCTCACAACGACGGTTGTTTCCACCTCAACCTCAACCACCGGTGAGGGGACGGGTGTGGGGTCCGGAGTGGCGACGGGAGTGGCAAATAGGCGATTCTGAACATGTGAGTGAGCACTCATTTTGCGCTAAATTTTTTGGCACATTACCACATCAACACGCTGGCCATCAATTATTCCAAATAAGGAAAAGTCCTCATTCCCACGTCCATTTTTTGCAAAAACGCTAAATTTTTGTAAATTATCGAATTTATGCCTAATTTTCTCCTACACTTGGCGCGCTTTTTGCGCGTTAAGCCGGTTGCCATCCATTGCGAAGGCGTTCACAAAGGTGAGCAGTCTGCCGAGGCAGAAGCCGGCCTAGAAATTATGCTTATTATTAATTTATGGCTTTATCAGGAATTTTACATGCGTTAGGACATTTTCGTCCTTTAAGTAGGACCCGCCCCACTTCGTAACGACGTGTGGCGTAGCGTAGTCGATCAGATAAAAGAATCTGATACGTCCACAGAGCATACACGCGCAGTGGTCGTACAACATGATGGATGATATCTCGAATTCCTCGCTGCCGTCATCCTCTTCAGCGATGTCGGCGAAGTCCATGTCTCGGTGACGGTGCCGGCACTAATAAACAAATCAAATTATTTAAGTCAACTAAAAATGAGGTAGCTATGAATTGATCTGTCCCATTTTTCACGCAAAATTATCGGAATATTTGGGTTCAGATTGTTTTACTTATGTTGCAGAATTATAAATTACTTTAGAATGACTCTTAATACATAAAATTTCCCCGACCGTCCCCTAATCACAATTTCAACAAATTTTATAACACATTCATTAAATTCAAATTTTGCCGCCGCCAAATCATGTCAGTGGGGCGCCTAAAGTTACTTATTCTTTTGTGTCCAATATTCCTAGTACTAATCTTTGTTGATCACTCCCCGAGCCAAACAAAGGAAGATAACATCTGTATGGCCATTTGGACAATGAAAAGACGACAAATTGACAAAAGAAACAAAAATTTGGAGAACTAAAGTGGATGGGAAGGGGGGGGGGGTTAAGCGATCGGGCCATACTCCGCTGGTTTATTTCTCGAATATTCGCGCCATGCAGTGGATTAAATTTAACTGCACGCTTTGTCCGATCGGTCTGCATTGTTTTTATCCGCGCAAGTACGCAAAGCCTGTGCTTTGTGCGCATCCCAGCGTCCGTAACATCACGGACTTTTTGAGCACCGGTCAGCTTGACGAAGCGGCAATTCATTTACTATTAGAAACAGCTTTTTTAATTCAGGAGTTTACTTAAAAGCAATGAGTTTTAAGTAGAAGTTTTCTGTGCCATTTTTTACGTGGATCGCGGTGTGCACAGCGCTGGTGGCGCTTTTGGTGATTGCGGAGGTCTGTTATTAATTTTGGTAATTTATCCGCTAAACCCCTATTCCTCAATTAAGCTTGTGCGTGCCGGATTCAAAGTGCGCAAATTTTTGAAGGACCGCGCCTTCAAAAAGGGGATGCTGCGCCGACATCGCCAGCGTGAGTTTCTCGCTATTACATTTTAGCAAATTGTAATTAACAATTTGTACAGGAATGAGCGCCGCAAGGCGCAACCGCCAGCCGGCAAGCGCGCCGACTCCGCTGATTTTGCCGGCTATGTTGGCCGGCGTTTCTCTGCGCCCGACGGGCGTCAATTTGACTGTGGAACGGGTGGGCAATTTTAATTAAATTAAAATCTTTATATATTTTAATTTCTCACTTTTCTTTATATTAATTTTATTTAATTAATCAGTAATTTCAAATGAATTGGATATATTAATTAATTGGTCATGCTTTGGTTCTGCCGCTTGACAGCGACATCGCGGTCGAGATGCGCGATGAAGAAAATGGGGAGGAGGATGAGGAAGATGATGACAGTGATTTTTAGTGATTCGGCAAGCGATCACTCACCATTTAACTAATCGATCGATTTTTCACTTTAAAATAAAATTTTAAAAATGTTTGAAAATAGGATCGCTCACTCAAAAAATGGGTCATAAAAAGTTTAAAAAATAGGTATAAATCCAGCAAATAAAATTCTAAGTAAGGATTTAGAGTAATTTAAAAATGTGGGTGGGCGCTCGCGCTATATAAATAAGTGCGCGTGTCCCCATCGGCCCATTTCAATTTATTCCTGTCAAACATTTGGCCATCAGTTTTTCATGTCGGATAAAAAAGCATTGTTTAAGCGTGTTATCGCAGAGGTGGACCTCACTATAAGCACGGGCGGCATAACTTTGAGCGGCCCCCGCCTGTCTGTTCCCCGTTTCATTCCGTTTGAGGAAAACGGGCGTTGCCGAGCATGTAAAGGAACTGAGGCTGAGGTGGACACAATGGTCACCAAGGAGGGAATCACCTTATGGTGCACACGCATAGAAAAAGCTCAGTTTGTCCCTTTTGATGTTGTCTACGAGCTTCCCGGTCATTGTTTTTTCCGCGTGAAGAATAAGGCAAGGGTGTTCAGCGTTCCGTACAGCGAACTGCCGTCCTCAGACAGGTGCGCCCAGCCTCTACCCCCACCACCACCACCACCACCACCAATGACAACAGCAAAACATCAACGGACACCGGACGACGAGGAGGAGAAGAATTTGAGACGTAAGGCAAAGGTGGCGCTTGACTTAGTGGAAGCTGGTCTAGCGGCAGACGCAATGATGCAGGATGGGACGCGTTGGAAGAAAGCCAAAACCGCGATCAATGTGCTGGCCAATTTGCTTTTGGCGGAATCATTAACAGATGTCTCGCCAACTTTTGAGCAACAACAACAACAACAGCTATCGTCAAAAGAGGAGGAGAAGAGGGAGGAATGCACAAACAACAGCAGTGCTGCAGCAACAACTGAATCTGCTCCCGATGGTGATGTAATGGACGATTTCGTCAATAGCATTCAAGCGGCGACAAGCAATATGCAATAGCAAAAAAAGCGCAAAACTCGCTCTGCCCTATATATAAAAGTTGATTACTGCTCGATTTGTCATAATTTTTTGAAAATGTTAAATTCTCAATCGTTCAGTAATAAAGATATTTGTTTCAAATTGCCTTGCGGTATAATTATTTCCGGGCCATCCTCGTCGGGCAAAACGGAATTCCTACTAAAATTTATTGCTGAGTGCAATGAACTGATCGCACCCAGTCCCATCTCAATTCTGTACTGTTTTGGTGAGATGAATTCGGCGGTTCCGCTACTGCAAAAGGCGGGAGTTGAGGTGTATTCGGGCGTACCTTCGGAGGAACTGATTAGGCGCCTTCCCAAACCGATGCTGCTCATTCTCGACGATCTGATGCTGTCAATAGAGGAGCGCTATCTGTCCGATTTGTTCACCAAAAAATCCCATCACCATCAGTTTGCGGTAGTGTTCATCACTCAGAATCTGTTTGAGCGGAAGATCAAGGTGGCTCGCCTTTCGGCGCAGTATTTGGTGCTAATGCGCGCGCCCAACTCGCTGCTGTCCATTCGAAATATTGGAGTTCAGCTTTTTCCGCGTCAACTCGATTTTTTCCTTGACGCCTACCGCAAGGCGACCGCCCGCCCCTATGGCTATTTGCTAATCGATATGCACGCATCATCTGATCCGGCGCTTCGCCTCCGCACCAACATATTTAAAGAGGAGCAGGAGGAGGACGAGGGAACAGTTGTGTTCATCCCCAAAAATGGAGCGGTATAAACGTCAACAACAACGACAACAACAACAACAAGCTAAAGTTAGTCAACTAATAAAAGATAATGCCAACTGGCTTTGTGCACTGTCGAAGGCAAAATGTGTGAAACGATGCGGGAGACTGATCAGAAAGGCGAACACTGATCAGCTGCTGTCACTGGTGGAAGTGTGCTTGAACATTGTTGCTTCCCGATTCCGACTGACAACTCGGCAGAAGAAACGACTAATGCCCTACGTGGACACGGTGCGCCGCGTGAGCAGAGCGAGGAGCGAGAGGGGCGCTAAGCGAGCGCTTGTCATCCAGAAAGGAGAGGGGTTTGGCGGACTATTTGCAGCCCTTTTAACCCCCGTCTTAATTGAATTGGCCAAATCGGTTGTGACTCGAAACACATAAATACCCTCGTAAAATTGTCTCACACACGCATTCATTCATTAATAAAAATGGCAAACAAATTCATTCTCGTACCACAAGAAATTTATCGGGGTCTCACCTCCGTCTCGCAGACGGGAGACCTCAATTTGGACGCGGTTCGCCACGACCTGGACCGGGCCAGGGGTGGACAGACAAATCCTTCGGCGAAAAATGTGCATTATAACCAGCAGCTCCGACGTTATTTACAGATGAGAAAGGAACATGCGGACAGACCAACCAAAGTTGAGCTGACCAAGGGAATAAGTGTACTGATGAATAGAGGTGGCGAAGAAGGCGAGGTGGTTGATACCCCACGCCGTCCTCCCGCTCCTCCTCCACCACCTCCGCCGCCTGGAAGACCTCCTCGTCGTCCACCGCCCAGTCCTCCGGGTGGTCCCGGGGGTCCTTCGCCACCAACAAGTCCTCCGCCTCGTCCACAACGCCCCCCGAGACCGGGCAGGACTTCTCGGAGAGGAGGTCGTATGGAGCAATGGCGGAAAAGGCGATACGATATACAACAACAGCAACGGCAGCCGCCGCCGCTAGTGGTGCGGGACCTCCTTGCGGAAGCAGCTGCGGCGCCACTGCCCGAAAGTGATGATGATGATGAGTATATGCTAGAGAATGGATTCGCGCTACCAGCACCATCACAATACTATGGTGATTTGCCTGTGCTGCCCGACAATGCGGAAGAAATTGAGGAAATGGACACTGCTCAGCGCAGGATTGCCATCAGAAGAAAATTGAAAAAGGACGAGGCTGATGCTGATGATGATTTGCAACGCAAAAAATATATGATGATTTATCAACCTCCACCACTGCCTCGCGCAAAAGTAAAAGTTGAGCAGCCGAGGCCTCCACCCCGGCCGCGTCCTAACGTCAAGAGAGAACAACAACAAAAGCCAAAGTCAGAATTCAAACCGCCGTCGACATCAAATAAAACCGGTCACCCCACTCTGACAAAAAGAGTGCCAGAGTTTGTTGATCTCGATCCACGACCATCCACATCAAGGCAGGCCGGGTATAACCCGCCTCCCCCGACGCCCAAAATAAAACATGAGCCGACAACAAAGAGACCCATGCCATACCGTATCCCAAAAAGGGAACCAAAAGTCGAGGAAGCGCCACAACAGCAACAACCTCTTCCTGCTGCCGCTGTTGTCGTCGAAGAAATGCCCGTTGTTCCTCCGCCTAGGAGGGGGGCCAAACGTCGCTACCCCGTATATGAAGATGATGAGGTGCAGATAAGAAAACGAGTGAGACAACCGAGAAGGGTAAGGGTACAGTACTCACCCGAGCCAGGCCCATCGACATCTGCAAAAAGTGATGAACAACAACAACGACAACAACAACGGGAATTGTTTGCCATTCCATCAAATCAGCTGACCATGACTCAGCGGGTTGAACGGCTATACATCAAATGCAACCATTACGCTGATCGTATGGGCGTTCGTGGAAATACAATTAACACCGCAAACGGCAAGCCGTTGGTGCATACCAATTTGTGAATGGCCATCCGCTATATAATAGACAGAAGAGCGGGCCGCCCCACCATTAGACCACCAGGAGCGGCCATATTGGAAGAAAGGCTTCAGCAGGACCCAATTCTGTATTCATGGACGGCTCCACCAAAGAGACCGTCACAGAGCAAAACCACGCGGACGGCACCAAAAATCAAAAAGGAATTTCGTCCGAAAAAATGGAGCTGATCAACGCAACGCTTGACAAGCTGTATAACAGTCCATCGTCGCCCGCGGCGTTCGCGGGCGTTACCGCGCTGTGGAAAGAGGCGCGAAAAAGTATCAAGCATTTACGCAAAAGGGACGTTCAACATTATTTGGAGGGACACCGCACATACACTCTGATGCGCCCCCGTAGGGTGCGCTTTCCAAGGGCCAGCACTGTAGCGGCAGGGTTCATGACCGATGTCCAGGTGGATTTGGCCGATTTTCAAGCGCTATCGCGACACAACCGGGGTCACCGCTATCTGCTTGTCGCGGTGGATGTGCTCTCAAAACGCCTGTTTGTTGTGCCACTCAAAAATAAGAGAGCCGAGGAGATGCTGGAGGCATTCAAGCTGCTCATCGATCAAATGCCCATGGCCCCCCACCGCATTTTCTCCGATAAGGGAACCGAGTTTAAGAACAGATTGCTGAAGGACTTTTTTGAGCAGCGAGAAATTGAGAAGCATGAACCCGTGCATTCGTCGGTCAAGGCGTCGGTCGCCGAGCGGGCCATCCGCAATGTGAAACAGCGTCTGTACCGGTATTTTGCGGAAACGGAGACGCTGAACTGGGTGGATGCAGCACAGAAAATTGTGGACGGGATTAACCGCTCCCCGTCACGTGCCCACGGAATGCGTCCGATTGATGTGGGTTTTTCCAATGCTCAGAGGGTGTGGAAGCGATTATATGATGATGGACACCGTGCGCCCCAAAAACGACGACCGACACGCTTCCGCAAAGACGATTTTGTGCGCATGAGCAGAGAGAAGGGACAGTTTGAGAAGGGCTATTTGCCAAATTATGGCGACGAAATTTTGGAGGTTGACGAGGTGCTGAAAGCGGTTCGCCCCGTTCGGTACAAGCTACGGGATGAGCGCGGGGAGAAATTCAAGGGCAGCTTCTATGAGCAGGAGTTGGCGCGTGTAAGAAAGGATGCAGAGACGAGCTATCGTATTGAAAAGGTGTACAGAAAGAGAAAGAGGGCGGATGGGTCCACTGAGATGCTTGTCAAGTTCATAGGATACCCCGAGCGCGAATGGGTTCACGAGTCACAATTTGTTGTATAAAAGCCCCACCCATATAACAACATATCACATTTTCATAAATTTTACGTGAAATAAAAAAATGTCATCGAACAGCTTCTTTGTGTTTTTGCCTAGCAATGTGACGGATTACCCGGACAATCAGCCCAATAAATTTCGGGTCCGGCTCCCAAAGCCGTTGCATTTTAACGGCTCTTGGGTTTGTGGGCTGCATAGCATAAGCTACCCATACTCATGGTCAACCATTGGCACATTGGATGCACAATGGATTGACATTCACTTCACCCAGCGCAGCACAATGGATGAGGACAGGCCGAGAGTGATCCGGGTGCCGGTGCCCAAGACATCACATAACAGGGTTGAGCAGCTGAGAGACTTCATTGCCGCTACACTGAGGAACCATATCGGTGCAAAAATGTTGCCGCTCCCTCATGAAGAGGAGGCCGATCGGAATCGGACAAAGCCGCTTGGCTCTCCACCGCCACGGAAGAGAGACAGAAGAGATGTGAACAACACCACTCCTCCCCAATCCCCCGTGCTGTTTGATGAGCACGGAAAGCGACTCGGGTCTCCCCCGTTGTACGATCCGAATGCTGGCGAAGAGCAACACATGAGTGATGATGATGATGACATGCGTTTCCTTGGCCATCGATTAATGGGACCATCTCCGAAAAGAGAATGTCTGCGCGCACCCGCATATCAGAGCGGGTTTTTATTTAAAAATAATTTCCATTTAAGTGTATATTCATTTGAATTTGCAAATAATAAAATTTGGTATTTAACTTAATAAAAATGAGATATTTTATTATTTTTTATTGGAAAAGGAAAACAACAATTATGTTTCTCTAGTACAATAAGTCATATTTTTCGCACACTTTCATTATATCTATAAACACTAAAACATTACAATAAGACAAACGAGAACAGAGAGTTTTTATTTGATTCCACTTTTTATTCTCCAACATCGGACAGAGGTGGACAATCGGACAGTGGACAATCGGACAGTAAATTAAAGTTTTAAAAAAGCTAAGTTTTGTATGAATGCGAAAAAAAGTACGAATGTTATCTAAAACATTATTTCTTTCTAAATTAGTTTGGGTCAGGCATTCTGTAAGCGATTGCGCGTAGGTAGGCCAAAAAGGGACGGTTGGCTCGGTCTAAAAAAATAGCACGGATCGCTTCGTCTTGTTGAACATAAACATTCTTTCTTGCCATTCCCCGCCCACGAATGCCGTTCTGCGGGTTATTGTTGAAATCTTGAACAACCAAATTCCAATGACTATCTTCTGCTTTCATCTTTTTGACAAAATAGCTTAATGGTGGATGAAGAAAACGAAATTGGCTGTTGAAAGATTGATGCCATCCTTCTATGCTGTTATTTGTCCTCATAACATTTTGTTCAACTCTGACAATATTTAATTTTAATATATTTTTTATTATTTTTTTATTTCGACCTTTCACTCATATTCCACATTTCCTGTGGAAAAGTTGCATTCCTTGCTTGTAAGCCATGGTTTTGGATCCGATTTCGCACCCACTCGTCAACATGCCCATAAGCACCCAAATCCGGGTCTTCTTCAATTGGAATGGGTTCAAGTTGCCAAACACGGTTACACCCAATCCAATTCATAACAAAATACTGGACCAATGCTATAAACGAACAATGAGGAATTTCATTAACTTTTAGGACCTTCGACGTCAGGATGATGATCAAACTGGTGAATAACCGCACAAAAATAATTGTATAGTGGCTCTCCCGGGGGTGTGAATGCCAAGCTTATAAGACTTTTGATAAGAGTTTTTGTCTGATGGCCCTCTTGGTTTGCCGCCAAAAAAAGTGTGTTCAAATGCGGTAATGTTTGAACTTTTTTGTAAATGGATTGAGCAAAATGAAACAGGCAGCCACTGTGTGTTGCCTGAGGGAATTCCCCTCTTACTGCCGCAATAGCAGACTGTTCAAAGTCTGACATGATGGAGACGGGAGCCCAACCCGGGATGGTATTTTTGATGGCCGCAAAAACCTAAAATTATATGGAATAAAATAACTAAACTTAAGTTTACGCTTCGATAATGCTGTGCCGTTTTGGAATTTAGTAAAGCATATGCACATGGGACAGCAGCAAAATCAATAATAACCGAAACGTTATAAAGCTGCGAAAACGGAGTAGGTGCCACCTATTTTTAAAAAACGTGGACCAAATTTTTAAACCGGGATACCAACTTTAAACGTGCCATCAATCGACAAGTGCTGTCCATATTGTTGAACCATGTTTCGGCCAAATTCCGACATAAACACAATTACCCTCTGGCCCTCAACATATCCATCAAAAATTGTAATTGGTTGAAGAATTTGTCCAATGACAATTGCGTTGGGATCCTGCGCATCCAACAAATTGTCACCTGCGTCTGCTCGTTGCCTGGCAACTTCACGACGATAGGACCGCCCCATTGCGGAAGAAGATGGTGCAAGCGCAGCTCGTACCCCTTCTGGTATGCTTGCTCTGGTATTGTCAACAGCTTGACGCGTTGACATTGGATTTGCTGCTTCAGCCGATGTCCTCAAAGTCATTTGTGCCACTCGAACAGTTTCATGAGAAGCCGGATGATTGTGATTGCCATTTTTTACAATTCCAATTTTGTATGGTCGTCCAGCGGCATTATGATGTACAGCCCCACGTACATGTATACGCCCAGGACAGTAGGGATTTCGGTGTACACAGCGATAAATCTCAATCCCTAAGCCAAAATTGCCAGAAAAGCCAAAGAATCTCACCATCCGCCATTCGACTATCGGCTTCAAAGTTGTACTCAAAGCCGTCCGCCAAAAGAACAACTCGGTGCTGTGTTGTTTCAGCAACAAAAAACATTTTTTCATTTGGTTGAAGGTTCGGGAGGGGGTCATGGGCTTGTGGATTTGGATGAAATTCTTGAACTGGGGGATTTGGCTGTGGATGCTCGTGAATTTCGCCTTCTTCGGAAGATGAGGAATACATTTTTTGAGGGAATAAATGAAAATTTTCGAAGGAAAAGGAAGTGTTAATTTGTGCAGTGCACGAGAATGGTCATTTTTACTTGCAAGTAATTTGGCAAACATTTTTATCATCGCATTTTCACATCATTTACATTTTCTAGGTCATTCGCAAAAAATAATTAATTTATTTGCCTATTTTCCTTTTTTTTCTTGATATGGCAAAATCGGTCCCTTTCGGCGACCGGCATTTTCTTATCTATTTGTATATTTGACTGTCGGATTGTCCACTGTCCGATTGTCCACCTCTGTCCGATTGTCCTCACTGTCCGATTGTCCAACTGTCCGATTGTCCACTGTCCGATTGTCCACTGTCCGATTGTCCCAAAAATTAACTGTATTATACCTTTTATTTAGAGAAAGAAAATGTGGAGAAGAATTTTTGGCATACATTTTTTGCCCTATTTTTGAAAATTTTTTGTCATTTTAACCCATTTACCGGTTGTTGTTGTTGTTGTTGATAGTGATGACATTGCATGGCTTGACTTTTTTCCCCATCCATTTTTGATAGTACCGTGTGAGAGGCTTAAGGATTTTCATGATTTACACCAAAAATGTCAATGTTGTGCTCCGTCGACGAACCTGTCTCGGCTGCGTTAACTCTAGAAGAGTTAGATTTACCAGTAAACAGCTTCATAGTTGAAATAGACTCACTCCAATTTGTGCCCAACTCGGTGTTAGTCCAATATCTCGATGATGTGGAACGGTTCAAAGTGGTGTTCAAGAACGATATTATCAGCCACTTGTCCTTCTCGCCTCAGTTGGGCTATGTTCTGGGCTTCGAAAACCCTCAACATGTCGTGTCAAATGAACTGTCAAAGTATCCGGTTGATTTACGGGGCGGCATCTCAAGCTTTGCGGTCTACTCAAAAGGATTGACCGAAAATATGATAATCGGCAATACGCTGAGCTCGTTGCTCAGGGTTGTGTCTATCAGTGGTGCCATCCCTGGGGATTATAATGAGAAGATTTATGACTCGCCAATATTTGCGCGAGTACTGCCGCGGGAGATCAATGAGATTGATATTGAGCTGCGCACAATGGACAAAGGCCGTCTGGTGCCATTCGCGTATGGGACGACGATGGTCGTGTTGATATTTAAGAAAGTGATAAATTTCTGATTTATTCACTCGTCATTCATTTTGTATTTTATTTGAATAAAAATGGTTCATATCGTGTTTGACCCAAGCATTGCGCAGTATGACGATTACATGATGATGCAATACGGTGGCGGATCGGAAAAAGACGATTTCGACTACTTTCGGGGCTCCACCCCCTTTCAAAGGGGCTATGGTGCAGCACAGCGGGGAGCGGGCGTTGGTGACGTGTTTCGAGGACTTTGGCGCTTCTTTCTGCCCATTTTACGTCGTGTGGGCACCACAGTAGGGTCAGAGGCGCTGAGCACTGGGCAACGAGTGCTGGAGCGCGTTGGAAACGAGGGAATGCCGATTAAGGAGGCGCTGGTCACCGAGGGAAAGCGAGGAATAGACACCGTGCTGGACAAAGGAGGACTGCCTAAGCAGTTTGGTACTGGACAGAAGGGTATAAAAAGAAGACGAATACGTGCGCCAAGTCATCAAACAATAATTCGCGGACCCCCAATCGCCGTAAAACAGACAACAAGAAAGCGTGTTCGGTCGGACGCCTTTGGACTCTACTGATTAGCAGCGACCAGCAGGATGACATTTCATAAAATCGACAATGACTCCGTGAACTCCATCACCAATGCGCTGGACTTTTTCCGCATTCCGCCGACAAATGTCAGCGTCTCTTCATCAAAGGTGTTTGAACTGCTTCCCAGCAACCCTCTGACCGACACCCCCTACCATTTCAAACTTCATTCAAGTCAAAATTACATTGACCTCTCCAAATGCTATTTGCTCACCGAGTTCCGAATCCGGAAGGAAAATGCGAATGGTCAACTTATGGACCTGACCATTGACGACGAAAACATTGCGCCAATCCAGATGATTGGGCAAACATTCATCCGAAACATCAAAATGAGCATCAACGGGCGTGAAGTGTTCAACGCAAATGCACTGATGGCCTACAAAACCTATTTTTCACATGAACTCTCCTACTCAACAACTGCAAAGGACTCGCACTTGAATGCTGCAGGCTATTACCGGGATACGGGTGAGACACTGGAGACGGGGCCGGGCTACATTCAACGCAGGAATTTGTTTGCCGAAAGCAAAACGGCCCAATTTATTGCCAAAATTGATACCGACCTATTCAACCAGCCGCTGTACTTGATTAACTTTTGTGAATTGGATGTCGAAATTTTACCAAATGACAACGATTTTGTGCTAATTGCACCCGCCATCGGCGGTGTTGTTCCTCGTTACCGTTTCGAGGTGATGGGGCTCAAAATGTATGTGAAGAAGGTGTCATTAATGGACGGATTAGCGCTGGACATTGCGCGAAAGCTTGAGATAAAGCCTGCACGTTATGCAGTAAGGAAAACTATGATGAAATCGATGTTCATCAGTCAGGGTCGGCTCGAGTTTACCGCCAATCTGTTCATGGACCAAATTCCCCGCCGCATCACAATGGGGCTTGTTTCAAATTCCGACTACTCGGGCACAATCACGCGGAGCCCGTTCAATTTCCAACCGTTTAATGTGCGGGAAATTGCGATCATCGCCAACGGCCGTTCCTACCCCCAGGCCCCTTACGATTTGGACTACCCGCATGGTAAATATGTGCGCGCTTTCAACGATATGAATGAGGCGGTCGGGTTCGCAAACTCGTCGGAAAGCAACGGAATAACCTTTCCCCAATTCGGGAAAACGCATTGTATCTACGTGTTCAACTTGACAAGCAGCGGTGACGACCAAGCCGCGCTCTTTGATCTGATAAAGAACGGAACAACCGCGGTGAGCATAAAATTCAATCGTGCGGTACCAGTGGGGGGACTGATGCTGGTCGTAATGGGCGAATGCGACTCGCTGGTAATGCTGGACAAGAACCGATCGATAAGCACCGATACCACTATATAAAAGGCGCCGATTTAGTGTATTTCTCTCACATTTGTTACATTCACTGTTCACCAAAAATTAAAAAATGTATTTTAAAAGCGCTACTGCTGATATTTTATTCTTTTTGGTTGTTTTTATTGGTATTGGAAAATGTGCATCGGCTAAAAACAACTTAAGTGTGCTTTTTCGTTGTTTTTTTGCATTTTATTCATAGGAGTTAGCAGAAAATAGCCATTTGCCTCAAAATCCGCGCGGTGGATTTTGGAAACGCTCTTATGTGGCTGAATTTAGGAAATATCGCAGCACGATGAATGCTGGCCAAGGCCAAAAATCCCCGGAAAATTTCCTTGTCGGAAACTTTGCTTTTTCTGACATAAATATAAGCATTTAACAAAACGATCGCGGGCGATGGGTGTGGGGCGGAAAATCACCACCCCTACAACAAAAACTGCAAAATTGGTTGTGGATGAGCAGTTGCCAGTCGCAACACTCCTCCCAACATTGATTCACCAAATGTGCAAGGATCGTACCGGGGAAGAAAACTTTTATCAGCAAGCCATCTGTTGGGCACTTTTTGCGCTCTATTTAATGGTGATTGTCAGCCTGATACTTCATCAGCTTTGTTCTATCTGTTGGTTAAAGAAGAAAAAGGAGTATGGACAGCGCGCAGATTTCGACTATTTTGAGGCAAAGTCGGGAAACCGCACGAGTTTTCCGGGGCTGTTTCCCAAGTGACCAGCTCCCAGCGCCGGACACGCTACGGTACCCAGCGGCGCTAGTTGTGAACAACGACCCACATTACAAACAAGGATCCCATTGGTGCGCGATTTATGCCCCTTCAAAGACGATTTATTTGCTTAGAGAAAGTTATAAGCAAAATTTTTTTTTATTTTGGTGGTTTTTCAAATAACGCCTATTAATTATAATGGTTTTTGAATAATAACGACATTGAGCATCCACCACAAATCATTGTTTGCTTTTTTTTGTCCAACTGCAGCAGCAGTGGAATGGGTGGTGGATGGATTGTTGATCATTAGCATAATTCTCATCTCTCTGTCATTTGTCAGTAACAAAAGATAAAAAATAAAAAGGAATTTTTCATTCGATAGAGAAAAAGATGTAATCGAAAATTTTCCAAAACATACCGTACACACTAAGATTTCCGATGCATAGGCGATTTTGGGCATTTGGAACAATTACGATGGACAGTGAAAAAAATGTTTGAATTTACAGCGGTTGGGAGCAGTCAGTACAAAAATAAATTAAAATATTAATAAATAATAATAATGTCGTTGGAAGACCACAATTATTGCGGCGAGTTGGGCCGCAACGAAGAAACGCCCACAAAGAGAAGAAAAAGAAATGATGATGATAGGGAACAGAAATTTCAAAAAAACTGCATTCGCACTCTGAGCGCCGACAAACAGTACAACCAAAAGTTCAAAGTGCAGAGCGTAAAGTCGACTTTTGTCATCGAAAATTTGCCCGCCAACCCCGAGTCAATGCTGCGCGCATTGTTCGCTCACTGCATGTCAACCGCCCTGGACGAGTCACAGCAGAACGGGATCACCCCGGATCAATTGGGCGCTACAATCTCTTCAGATCTGCTAAATCCGAGCATATGGATTCCCATACGCCGCATTTCCGACAACACCGCCGACTCAATCATGAACCGCTTCCTTGAGGTGGCACAGTCAAAATCGCGGGAGGGCTCTCTGTGGGGCTCGCCGTTCACTGTGACCATCACAACGTTGGATGTTGCGCAGCTACCTCATCGGCAACAGGTGCGTGGCAGTGGGAAAAGGACAGCAAATTCAGTACAACATATCATCAAAGAAAGTGCTCTTCTGCGGATCAACAACAACGATGATGCATATTGTCTTTTTTACGCTTTGGAGACAAGCAGGAAGTACCACAGCAAAGAGATGAGCCGACAGACCTTTTCTAAATATATTAATCGGCAGAATGGGCGACGACTGGAAGACGTGTTTGGACTGATGAGCAGCGCAAACATTCGCACCGATCTGAGAGAATATGACGCGGTTGTCTATGTGCCAATTGTCGTGGACTATTGGAATCGGAAATACGCCACAGCAAACCAGCGATTTAAGGTGTTCATTTTTGGCGCTACAGGCAGCTATCGGCCAAAATTTCAATATGGGCCGGACAATTACAACGTCGAAATCCCGCTCTACCATCACAACGGCCATTTCGACGGAATTCGAAGCGGGGTGGGCAAAGCGGTGTTTGGGCGTGACTACTACTGCTTTTCGTGCGAGTGCCCCTACGATAATGCCAATGATCATTCACTGCAGTGTAAAGCAAAGTGCATAAACTGCGGTCGCATAGGAGTGGGGCGACCGTGCCGAGCGGATGACAACAACGACAATTATTACAGAGAATGCACAGCATGCGGCAAGGATTTCATGAGCCAAGACTGCTTCAGTCACCATTTGTCGAGCAATGTGTGCCGACAATTCAAGAAATGCAAACAGTGCGGAGTTGTGTGGAATGTCAAACAAAACCGACGAAAAGGACGCAGCGGACACGTTTGCGGTGAGAAATTCTGCTACACCTGCAAATGTTACCATAAGCCGGAGCGGGGCTGCTTCATACAGCAGTTGAAGGCGCGCCGCCCCACAAAGTACAGACTGATCGCCTTTGACTGTGAAACAACACAGAACACGCGAATTGAGGGCGACCGCAGACTTCATTCCGTCAACTTCATCTCATGCTATGTCGTCTGCACCAAGTGCATAAACGAAAATTTATGGCGAAATTCCCTACAAGCGCCATGTGGCATTTGCGGTCGGCAGCGCACCGTCACATTCTCCCACCGCGCCTATGAACGCACACAAACCGATGCCCAATTCATCACTCCTTGTCCAATGGCGGCCTTTGCTCAATGGCTGCTCAGCGAATTCGATCCGCGCTATCCCACAATGCTCTTCGCCCATTTCGGGGGTCGCTTTGACAACATTATGCTGTTTCGGATAGTGACAAAACGCCAAAATAGTGATTTCTAGTGACCGATAGTGACTTTTTTGAGCCCGGATCCGGTCCGGCAAAAAATTTGGAGTTCCAATCCTGCAACAGGATCCGCAAATTTGAAATTTCCGGGCTCTAATCAAAACCTTCGTTTTAATTATTTTTCGCTTTGTTATCTTTTGTTAATTGTTTTCATTTTATTATAAATTTGGATTGATTTTCTTTAGTTTTAATTTTTTCGTTAAATATTCCACTTTTAAATTCCTATTTATTTTATTTTCCTTTTTTTCCATTCATGTGATACTCAAAATTTACGCTTTTACGTTTCACGGCTTCCGGAAAATTTTTCTTAGTTTATTTTTTTTTTTTTAGTTAACCGAAATTTTAATTTGCTTTTACGTTGAATTTTAAAATTTTTGCGGCAAATTTTAAAAACAGAAAATTTTTGCAAATGAATTTTACATTTATAATGGGAGGCTGAAAAAATAATGGTGGATGACGACAATGCATTTGAAGTGATCGGCGGTGGCATTGACATAACGTGGGAGCCGATGACCATCGCCAGTGCCTCAATGAGACACTTTCGACTTAATCACCTCAAGCGGGATCAGCTCGCCATTGTGCCCGAGTGCGGCTACGACACTACAAACACGCAAAGCCTTGTAGCGCTCAAATTCATGGACTGGTACGCCAAAAAGAACGGGGTGAGCATTCAGACGGCACACTCGCCCGGCGGAGAGAAAAAAATTGGCCAGTACACTGTGGACGGATACATCGCGGCGACCGACACCGTGATTGAGGTCAACGGCTGCCACTGGCATGCACACGACCATCCACGTCACCGTTTTCAGCCCCAAACAGTGATGGCAAATGGGAAAACAGCGCAGCGGATACGGGAGGACGATGCGAGACGGATGGCCTTCATCACATCTCAGGTGCAACAAGTGCTCGTATTTTGGGAGTGTGAAATCAACGCGGAGAAGCGCAACAACGACGAAATGAAGCGCGCCTTTGCGCAGTACAAGGACAGCGGCCCTATCCGTTTGAAGGACTGCTACCATGGAGGACGTGTGGGTCCACAACGACTACACTACGAGGTGCCGGAGGGGTGGCGGATGAAATATTACGACGTTCGTTCGCTCTACCCCCACACGAATGCCGTGACAGCATACCCCGTGGGTCACCCAACACGAGTGAACATCATTGGTGAGGCAGAGCAGGCGGTTGACTGGCGACGCGCCGACCAGGTGCCGGTCCGAGGCATTCTCAAAGTGTTCGTTGTGCCGCCCCATCACGTTGATGTGCCTGTACTGCCCGTGAAATTTGATCAGCGGCTTCTTTTCCCGCTGTGCCGTACGTGCGCTCTGCAACACCCGCATGGAGCGGTCAATGAGGACTACGAATGCACGCATCGCGAAGATGATGAGCGGGGGTGGGTGTCCACTGTGACGTCAATCGAGTTGGAGGAGGCGCTTCGCAACGGGTATCGGTGTACGGCCTATTATCGCTCCGTCGAGTGGGACGATACGCGGTGGAGCGACCGCGTTTTTCGAGGCTACGTTGCAGAATTCATGGCCATGAAAACACATGCCAGCGGCTTCCCGGACGAAATTAGTACAACCGAGGAAGATCAGCAGCAATTCATAGAGGAATGTGAGGACAAATTCGGAATCCGAATCGAGCGGGAAAAGATGGTGCACAACAAGGCCAAGCGGACCATCGCAAAACTGTGCAACAACTCCCTGTGGGGGCGCTTCTCTTTGCGCAATGGGTTGTCCAAAACGATTGTGACCGACTCGCCCGCGGAACTGCGCGCTCTGCTTGACAACCCAGCGGTGGAGGTCAGCTCCGTTGACCAGCTCATTTTGAGAATTTAAAAATGATCTGTCGATTAAATTCAAGATAGTTAAACTCAAATAAACTGATCGGTCTACTTAAAAAAGTCGCCAAATTCAACCACTGATTTCTTGGCCAAGAAAAGGCTAAAGATACAAAACAAATTATGGTTTTGTAGAGCAAAGTTGGGACTATCTGACAAGCTGAAAAAGAGACACCAAGACCGACGGGTTATTTTCCTCTGGAGACGGGACCCCACCTAGGCGACCTTTCGGATGAATGGCCGGACCACGAACTCGTGGAATTTGTTTCCGGTGGGTGCAAGCAGTACGCCCTGCGGATGCGGCACGGCCAAAGCGGGGAGGAGAAAACGGTGCTCAAAGTACGGGGCATAACACTGAGCGCCGATGCCTGTCAGCTTCTCCACTTTGACACATTCAAGAGGAGTGTCCTACGCTACGCAATGTGCCATTCAAATGAGGATGATGAAGAAGGAGATGATGATGATGATGACATTTGTTCAATTTTGATTGAGTACCCCAATTTCCTGAGGCCCAACATTAAGGACGGGACGGTTATTTCTGTTAAGCTGTCGAAACGCTATCGCCCTATTGTAACTAAGGGGGTTGTGGGGATGAATGCTATTGTACATGATTTTGGTTTTATAAAGGCGTAATTTATACGGACTGCACTTTTTAAAAATGCATAATTAACAAACGGAAGATTAACATTTAAAATAATGAAGCGTGAGAAGTTGCAAATTTTAGGTAGAAAAATGCATAATTTAGTAAGAGAAGTAGCAGTTTTGGAAATATTAAAAAGATTCATCATCATCTGAGTTACAGAGTTGCTGTTTTTAGGTAGAAAAATGCACAATTAGTCATGTTTAACTGCTTGACTTAGAATATTTTTGATTTGCTCTTTTTCAATCCATATTATTCCCTTCACATAACCACAAGACGGAGGAGGTGGTGTTTCCGCAACACTGTTTTGTGTGGGCATCGAGCCAAACCAGAGACCATGGTCGTCATAATCAGCATCATCGGACGAAGGTGATGGCAAATTTCGCAGCAATGATGACGAGGATGATGATGATGACGATGATGCGCCGTCACGCTTTTGAGACAGCGAATTAACGTACACAGGCGGAAAGCAGTCATCGACGACTTTTACCAGTTCAAGCGGGTAATATTTGTGCAAGGGTCCATCATCCCTTTGCCCAAAACATTTCTCGATAACGCATGGGAATTGCGGGTACTTTAGCATAATGCGGTGCCGCGAGTAATAATGGGCCGCAACGCAAACATTGTAGGGGCGCCTCAGGTTACCATAAGCAAGCACTGAGTCGGCGCCCTCTTCAGTGAGCCCAGCAAAGAAGAGCGTGTGAGTGAAGCCATTACGGTCAGAGTATGTAGTGATGAGCTTACGATGTGCAAATTCCTTCAACAATTTTTCTCGATCCGCAACACTACAGCAAATTCGCGCGCCCACTTCATCAGTGGAACAGTCCAAAATGCGCGAGAATGCGATAAGCAAATGCATTGCGCGCAAGTGAGATTTTGTGCACATTCAAGCGCTTTTATATGTGCGTAGGAGCACCGTAACTTTGTCTTTCACGTAGCGCGCAGCACTGTACCTTTTCGCTATATAAAAGCACGCAAATATGACGCAAAACTTCATTTTAATCACAAGATTTTTTTTGCAAAATAAAAATGAATACTTTTAATAATGTTCAACAAAACATGCCGGAAGAATCCAACAACAACAACACCAGCAACAATAACAGCGTCAACAATACTAATGCTCAGTTATGGAAACTTTTACGAAAAAAGTATATTCTAACTTTCAATCTTTGTCATTGCTGCTCACAAAAATTGTTCAATTCGACAAAAAACAACAGCGGCGGTAATTATGCTTTTGAAACTGATCAGTTTGGAGGGGTAAAAGTGCAATTTCACATGTGCAGTGGGTGTGTTTCGCTTAATATGAGGTTGAGCGACATGAATTGTGCAAATAAAAACAACGATTACAACAACAATCGCTTTAGAAGCAGCTTCACTAATAATAACTCAACATTTGGCAATTTCGAAAACAATCGCACGCACTTTGACACTGGGAATAATCAAAGCAACGCATACAACAACAACAATGAAAGTGGACAAATGGTACATAACAACAATGCCGGATGGATGAATTGATTACCTATTTTATAACAGACTAATAATTTTGCTAAATAGTTCATTGCATTTAATCACCATTTCATATTGTTCTAATAATTAAAAATATTAATCCGTGTGTCTTAATTTTTTTGAATCCCTTTTGTGTTTGAATATACCCGTAAATGTGACAAGCGCATCGCCGGTAGCGGCATGATGCATTAGTTTCTCTTTTGTGCCGGTTCAGAAATGCCGCACATCCCTTTGTTATTTGAATTTGACCCCGTTCGCATCGGTCACCGCAGCGTCGGACCTTGGCTACACAGATGGCCACGATCCCGTCTCATATAAAAGGGCACATGGGAAAGTCGCCCTCTTTTTATTTCTTCCATTCACTCGCCCGCGCACCCCAAGAAAATGAACTCTGAAAGACGTCGCAACGAGCGTGAGCAACTGCGTGCACGCCTCAGCTTATTGGTTGACGAAATTGATACCGTCGTCCAGGGGCTGATCCACAACTACCAGGACGACGGGCTGGTGGTCCTCGCTGTGAGTTTTTTTTTTGGTCTTTTTTTTTTTGATTATTATTTGAATTTTAATCTTGATTGAACAGGCGCCGGATGATGGGCAGCTGATGGGCATGGATCATGGGCAAGGCCCACAACATCAGCCATGGGAACTGGACCCGTCTCTGCCCGAGCAGCATTTGGAAATTGGGCCGCAACTTCCGGCGGAATGGGCGTATCAGCCACCACCACCACAATGGGCTCATGTTGCGCATGTGGAACAACAACAGCAGCAACAACAACACTACCACCACCAGCAACAACAACAACAGCAGCAGCAAGGCGCGTGGGATGAGGAATGGGAGGGCCCGCTTTCGCCAAATGCGCTTGCCCAGATCCAGGACGAAGCGGACGGGCTGCGTCAGGATTTGAGTAAGGATTTTGGGTCAGGGTTCCATAAAACAAAAATTAAGTGATTGAGAGATTTTCTCGTGTGGGACAGACTCAGCCTACGTGGCCCGGTTATCAAAGATGTTTAAAAAATTATTATGCATTAATTAATAATTAATTTAGCATTTTGGCTCGACGATGGCACCTCGGGCATTCCTGGCCCACAACAACCGCAGCCGCAACAACAACAACAACAACAATCAGTGCAGGGATGGGAAACTCCGCGCACCCACTTTGAGCGGCCCGTGCCGCAGCGGACGCCAAGCCCTTCGGGAGATGCGCCGGCGGCACTGATCAGAGAATTAAATTTCTCCGATCAGTGCCTCCTGTGCATGGGTGAGCACGGGTTGGACTGCGAAGTGACCGTTCGCGGCAACAACTGCGGGTGTGTCACAATTTGTGACACGTGCTGCGACAACGGCTGGTGGGCGAGATATGCGGATGCGGCGCGCGATCAGGCCGCGCGGCAGGTCGAAGACAGCCTCGACCCGTGGACTGGGCTAGTCCGCTTAGATGAGGACAGTCAGAGGCGTTGGGTAAACACACAAAACATTGATTTTTTTGATAAAATTTAATTTGGTTCATGTTTTCAGGTCGAGGGGCACGATGTGCGCCCCAAGTGTCTCGGCTGCCAGACGAGCCGAATCGACTACTTGATCGGGGTAACGCGGCCGCGCCGCTCGCAACGCACGCGCAAGGCCACCCACTGCGCCTTTTGCTGTTGATGGATAGTGATGCATTTTGTAGGATCACACAATTGATAGTATTTGGTGATTTAAAAATAAAATTTAAAATAATTATTTCTGGGCTGATAATAATAGGGAATTTTGGGATTTATTAGATATGAAACCCGAATAAAGTTTAAATTAAAGTTTGGGATTGGATTGAGAGAGACGAAATAATTTAATCAAAGATAAAGATGTTAATAAAAATGTTTAGTTATCAGTTATATTAAATTCTTTAGTTAACATTTACATAAAAATTAAAAATGAATAGTTGTTAATCATCGCTCTTTTGGTGATTTGTTTTTATAGTTTAGCGTGTACAGTAACCCATCCCACCGCAGCAATCATTCATTAAGGAGGCCACTGCATGCGCAGCGACGGTGTTAGTAATGGGGCGGGATTATTTGGCCACAAAGCTATGCGACAAAGGCCACAATGCAATGCGACATGGTAGGGTGGGGATGAATGATTGATGCGGTGGGTGGGTTACTGTACACGCTAAACTATAAAAACAAATCCCCAAAAAGATCGATGATCAAAAACTATTGCATTTTTAATTATATATAAATGTTAACTAAACAATAACATTGTTATCATACTTAAAAAATGATAGATACAATTAAAATATTGTGAATGAGAGAGATGTCAGATTCGTTATCAGCACACTCAATACGATAGATTCGTGATCAGCACCCTCGGTAACCCCCCCCCCCCCGTCCCTCCCCGATTACCCAATTAACCATATTCATAAAACGATTTTTTATGGGAAAATACGGCACATTGTAAAAAAACCATTTCTTCAATTCAAATTGATGAGATTTGATTTCTCATCCTTGCCCCCACCTCTTCCTCATCAGCCTCCTGTGGGTGCTGCGGCGCCCGCCCTCCCCTCCCGCCGCTGCCACCACCGCGGCCATTGCCTTTTCCACCACCGCGACCGCCGCCACGTCCTCCTCCCCGTTTCTGTCCCGCTCCGCCTCGTCCGCCGCTTGTCCCCCCGCCGTCATTGTTTGGTCGCCCGCGGCTGCTCCTTTCACCGCCTGCTTGGCCGCCCTTTCTCGCCACACCGCATTCACAGATGAACACGCACAACACCAGCACCAACACCTGAACTCAATAAAAATTCGATGATTTTTAATTAAAAATATTATTTGTTGACAATTGCGCATTTACTGCGAAAGAAAAATTTAAAATTTTTGCGCGTCAAAAACGCACTTTTTGAACCAAAGTACAACAAACCTGCAAATACGCCGTTTGGTCTTCCTTCAGGTGGAGGACAATCTTCGTCCCGCGGGTGACTTCAGGATCGGCACAATTGCGAATGATGAACGAGCCACCAGCTGAGCTCTCCCATTGATAGCAATCGTCGTCATTGTGCTTTGATGTGACGCGGTCGGCCACAGAGAAAGCCGAGTAGAAAGCGGCGCCAAAATGCCCGGGCATTAAAGCGACAATGCCGGTCTTAAGTAACAAAAGTGTTTTTAGAGATTAGGGGGGGGGATCAAACGAAAAACAAAACCTGAAGAGCCTCCATGAACGCCTTTGTTCCGGATTTGGCGATGGCGCCAAGATTGTTGACGAGGTCGGCTTTGTTCGGCACGATTTTGATGAAGAGCTCTTTGCCACTCTCCATCTGAGAAGGGGCGGTCAGAGCCTGGTAGTGGATCTTGTCCAGAGCGTCAGAGGAGTTGGAGATCAGCTCACGGAGGAAGATTTCCTAAACCAGATTAAGATTTTAAAAACTGATTAGATTAGACTTTACGGGTTAATTAGACTCCCAGAGCATTTCCCATTTTAAAACCTTGTTCGCGTAGAAGGTGTTGATGATCAGAGGCATCTCCGCTTGGAACGCAAAGGTTTCGCCGGATTGTCCAGACAAAATGGCAAACATGATGAAAAGCACTGGTGCAGCATGGGAAAAAGTCATTTTGGGATATCTAAAAATAAAACATTTAAATAATATATATTACATTCCTAAAAATAAACAATTTAAATTATATAAATAATTCTAAATTAAATAAAAACACATATTTAAAATAGATAAATATATTTAAAATAGCATTAAATAAGCCTTTCACCCTACGGCATTGCCACCCAGCAAGCGTCCCTCCACCCACAGAGTATCGACGCGAAAATTCAAATTTGAATTTAGCGCCAAAAGGGGCGACAAAAGTACAGGGGTCACTACTTTGAAATATCATAAATTTTCAGGAATTTCAATATATCTTAATTATTTTTTATTTCTAAAAAAGAATATATTTTATGCATAGCATCTAATTTTTTAAATATTTTGTATTATTTTATATTTAAAACGTGCTTGGTGATTAATTATTTATGTATTAAAAACTATGCTAATTGTTCTAAATAACTTATTTCCAATATGTGTTTGTTTTTTAATTAAATATGCCCAAATATGCACAAAAATCACACCCCATATGCACACAAAATTTGAAAATTAGGGGTGCAAATTAATTAAAAAATTTTATTCCTCATAAATTTTATCATTTGTTTTTGTAATTGCAAATCAAAAATTTCTCAAGATTTTCAGATTATCGGCAGATAAGCTCACTGTTGACCCACTCGCGCACCCATTCAAATTTGGATTTAATTTTAGGCGTAATCAAATTTTTTTCCTAAGGGATATTTAAATCGGAAATATTTGACGAAAAATGGCAAAATATGCAAAAAAAAAACCGAAAATATGTACAAAAAATGGCAAAATATGCATGAAATATGCAGAAAAACTCAAAATATGCAAATAAAAGTCCCGACTTTTATACGCAAAGTTCTTCTACTAATTAGACAACATAGAATTCGGGAAAAAATGAATTTGCATATTTTTGACAGCCTTGCTAATGATATTTAATCCATGTCTCTGTTGTATTTTCTGTGTTTTGTTTTATTTGCCTGGCTTCACGCGTCATCTGCATGCACTTTTGTAACTGTTCGGTCTGGGGTGTAGTCCACTTGGCCGAGTGGACTACACCCCAGACCGAACAGAAGCCAAACAAGGAGATCATCGACACTTTTCTGATCACCTATCGGAAGACTCCAAACGACACACTTCCTGATTTGAAGTGTCCCGCTGAATTGCTGCTCGGTCGAAGGCCAAGGACGACAATTGATCTGCTTCGGCCACCACCACACCAACCATTTGAAATTGATTTGGAGATGGAAAGGCAATTCAACAAGAAATTTGGCACCAAAAATCGAAGATTTATTTTGAATGAGAAAGTCTTCGCTCGCCATCGCTCCTCGCAACATTGGAAGACAGGAGTGATCAGCGGCACATCTGGAGTGATTTTTGAAGTCAAATTTCCCGACGGATCATTCGGCCGTTTTCACGCCAATCAATTGCGCAACAGGAAAACAGCCGACAATTTTGATCAGTCCTTGGCCATATTAAATGAGGCATTTGAGTTGCCATTGCCTCCGGCCCTGCCCAATCAACCACCCGACGCAGAAAATTCCAATTTAGGGCCCAATCAATTGGAAAACGAGGTGGCAGAACCCATTCAGGACAATTTGGCTGCTCCAATTGAGGACGTCCCAATTCAACGACGCTATCCTCAACGCCAACGTCGTAAACCGAACCGCTTTTCACCCGGGCCATGAACTGATCAGCCTAAAAGGGAAGTGTTCGGGCAGGCACATTTTGCCCCCGATTTATTTATTTTCCTTCTTCATTTGCATCACTGTTTTGGCAGTGTCTGCTCTCTTCGTGCTAGAGACAGACACACGCATGCCTATTGATTGACCTTTGCCCTTCCCAATTATTCCTCCCCATTCATGGATGAATTCATTCTGTTGTTTTCCCCAATTTATCTGCTCCGCTCCCCCGTCTTTGCATTTATTTGTAATTTATTATTTGCGTAATAAATTTATTTGTTGTTTGGACTTGTGGTCCTAAAATATTACAACCCAATTTATTAGTCCGCCACGGCAATATTGTGTTGTCGAAAAACACTCAGATTTAGAGTTGAATAAAAGGGGAGGAAGTAGGTGCGAAACATGAGAAACATGTATGGCACTGAAAAGCCGAGCCAAAATCCCCAATTGGGTGAGGCATATTAATTAATTCCTTCGTGTCTGGGGATTGCTCTAAAAATAACGTTAAAGAGCTAAAAACTTGAAGTTCCTTTTTGTTCGGTCTGGGGTGTAGTCCACTTGGCCGAGTGGACTACACCCCAGACCGAACAGTGTTCGGTCTGGGGTGTAGTCCACTTGGCCGAGTGGACTACACCCCAGACCGAACAGTAACCAAGATTAGTTTGAAATGGCTGTCTAATTTTGTTTATTTAATATTTATCTTCTTTATTAATGATTGATTTTTGTTGTAATCATTTTATTTATGAATTAATTACTTTGAAATGAAATGAAGTTTTTCTATAATTGAAGAATTTGCATTTTTTAAAATTTAATTTTGCTTTATTTTCTTAGTTTACATTTATGCATTTAGTTTCTGTTTATAATTTTTTATTATTTTTAGTTCGGCCAACGATATGGTTGCATATTACATTGTAGAAATTACTGTTCGAACTTTTAGAAATTACTGTTCGAACTGTTGAACAAATAATAAATTATTTGTTTATTTTTGTCTATAGAAACATGTTATACAACCGCGACCAAAAACGCGCCCTTTTTTGCACATATCAACCGTATCCTTGCTCTGCACAAAAAAATATTTGTTTTTCGTACTTTGAAAATTGTATTTTCTCTAATAAATAATTTTCTTGAAGTATAACGAATGGTGATTCATTCTTTTTTACAATTTATTTAATTTATTTTTTTCTCTTCCTGTTAGAATTTTTTGTTTATAATTTTCTGTTCCTTTTAATAATTTTATTTATGATTTTCTTGTTTAATATTAGCCTCATTGTATTTTTCAGCTTAACTCTAAATATTTTGAATTTTTAATTCTCGTAAAACACTGCTCTTCGAATATTCCGTTTGTTTGGTGATTTAATTTATTTATTCTTTTTGATGCAAAAATTTAAATTTTTATTTGATTCATCTTTTATTTATGACTCTTTATTACAATATTTTGTTTAATAATATGTTGTACACTTCTCCACTTAAATCTGCACTCAAAATATATCATTTATTGGTAAAATTGTTGTCAATTCGAATTCGTTTTACTATATATGTATATAAATAATTCCGACAATTTTTAGTTGTTATTTATAAAATTTATAAATTAATAAACATTTTTTTATTTTATAAATTATAAAAAAAATGATTTTCATCTAAATGATTTTTTGGATAAAAATAAAGTATTTTATTTATTTTTTAAATCAATTATTTTATTTATTAAATTAAATCCAATTTTTAATTTAAAAATCATTTATCATGTGTTCTTCCCTCTGCGTTGCGCAGCGTAAGTTTTGATGAAATGTCGTTGGGATCTAGTCAACGTATCCGATTAATTCTTTTCGCGGTAATTTTATTGATTTAGTTAAAAAAATTATATTAAAATTTAAATATAAATATTTTTTATTAATTCTCTTGGCTAAATATCTGAATTGTTGAATGTCGTTCATTCCATCCGAATTCTATTATTAGTGCAGCTATTATTCCATTTTGGTTTAATCTTTATTATTTATGTTTGTTGAGGAACTTTATCAAAATCGATATATTTTTTATATTTCATTTACAGTTTTAATATTTTTTCGAAAAATAAATCTTTTCGTTTTTAGCTTTATAAAGGTCAAAGGACTCTCAAATGTCCACTGTCGTAATGTCCACTGTCCAAATGTCCGGTCACGGCCATGACGAAGCACGAAAAGTGCATGATGATTGGACGAAGTACGAAACAGTGCAAATTTGTTGTTTTTATAAATCCATATTCATTAATTATTTTGTTAGTAGTTTTTTTTCCTATTTTTTAACATGCAAAAATAATTATAAAGGTATTTTTCCGAAATTGGTATTAAGCATTTTTGGGGACAAAATGATTTACATGTTTGAGGTCGAAGCTTTAATACTATCAAAAAACTCGTCGAGCGTTTTGTCAATGTCGCCAAGGTCCTTCTTGTTTTCCTCTTCGTCTTTTCTGGGCTCTTCCTGGACATAATTCTGTTCCTCCACGGGACTGTTTGTCACTTTGTTGTCCAACGATTCCGCTAAAAGTAGGTTCCCGAGTACACTGATTGCGGTTTTGGCCTTCTTCCAACGCACGCCGTCCTGCATGGCATCGGCCATTAGCCCGGCTTCCACTAAATCAAGTGCTACCTTAGCTTTGCGCTTCAGGTCCTGCTGCTGCATATCGGTTTGCGTTCCTTGCGTTGTGGTGGTGGTGGTGGGAGTAGGAGTGGTGCACGTGTCGGAGGGCAAGTCACCGTAGGGCACGTTGAACACCCTGGCCTTGTTTTTCACACGGAAGAAGCAGTGACCAGGTAGATCATAAACGGCATCAAATGGGACGAATTGGGACTTGCTGACCCGGCTGCACCACAATGTGATCCCCTCTTTGGTCACCATTGTGTCCATCTCAACCTCTGTTGCTTTACATGCGCGGCAACGGCCGCATTCATCGAACGGAATAAACCGTGGTGTGGACAGACGTGGCCCACTCACGGTTATGCCGCTTGTTGTCACTGTAATGTCCGCTTGCCCGAGGATTTGATTCACAAGCGCTTTCTTGTCGCAAATATTAATTGCCATTTTTATTTGGGAAAAAATTTTTGAGAATGAAATGGAGGACGTCAGATTGATCAGCTGCTTATATACAGCCAGCCGTCTGTGAAACCCGGCCCATTTTAAGTTTCAAATTGCGCAAACGGAATTTTGAAAAGAATGGGCACTCTTAACAGAGCCCCGTGTGATATTCGTTTATTAAGTTTTTTTATACTGAATTTATAATAATAAAATTAAAATTTCTATTTTTGGGTAAATATGTTATATAATTCTCACAAATTAAAATGAACTTTTATTTTAACAGTGCCAAAAAAAGCGCATCAATTTAAAAATGAATTCGATCACAAAACGATCACTTATTTTGGGCGATCTGAGCACAAATTTTGTCCAAAATTTGCTTCCATTTAACAATCTTTTCAAACGGCATGCGGCGCTCTTGTGCAAATGCTAACACCTCCTGGCAAACGTCGCGAGCCGTCACCGGTGTGAACCAATTTAAAATCTGGAATAATAATTTTTGAAAATGAAAAATGAAAAAACATTTTTTACGTTGTCATCGTCATCCTGCAAAATGTCGTACCAGGATGACAATTCGCAAAGCTCCATGTCGGGGGTAGGTGAGCGACGGTCCGCTGAGTCCATAGCTAAACGGGCGGATTTTTAGTTGATTAATTAAAAAATATTAAATTAAATTACATTGTTGAGACATTAGTGAAATATTTAAGAAAACAGAAATAATAATAATAAATATTTTATGTATTAATGAATGAATGAATCTCGCTCGTACAATTTCCTTATTTATAGTCAAATTTTGATCACAACAATTAATGTGTTCTTGACCCCATTTGGGCATCTGGCGAATTTTCCTTTATATTCGCCGACATTTTGTGGCGAATATAATTAATCATTCCGAAACTAACGCAAAACAAATTCAAAAATTCTCATCAACCATCCGAATGGACTCTCAAAACCAATCAAAAATCTCATTCCTCAACGCTCTACCCAATTCCAATTCCAGAAATTATTTCTATTCAGCACAACTAATATTGATTAAAATACAATTTATTAAACTTTATAAAAGTTAAATGTAAACATTATTAAAAATAAAAAGATCGATTTAAAAAATTAAATCCTCCTATTCTAATTTTCGTTCGCCCTCAAACAATTCGTTCAGCCAGCCGGCACATCGTACACGCGCTCGTCTTGCGCAAATTGCACCCGGTGCTGCACATTGGGCTGAAATTTCATGTTTAGAAAAATAAAATACAAAAATTTAAAAAAAAATCACGTCGGCCTGCGAAGTCCCGGCCAAAGGCGACACAAAGGGGCGGCGCGCGATCGTGACCAATGGGGTCTCCTGCGCACCCTGGCGGCAGAGAGACCGCAACGTTTTCTGTTCTTGAAAAAAAAAATATTATTTATTTATTTTTGGTGGAAAATCTCACTCTTTTTTTGTCGGCGCACAAGCCGCCGATGCATCAGTCGGTTCTCCACAGCATGGCGCAATTTCAGCGCCAAAAGCACCATCTGTATGGGAAGGGGGGGGGGCTTGCATTTTTGAAAAAAAAAAAAACAAAAAAGAAAAAAAACACCTGGACAATGAAGAGCACCAAAATCAGAGCGCTGCTGGCGATGATGAAATTTGACAAATTTGGGCAATTTGTCGTCGTCGTCGTCGTCGTTGCCGGTGTGGCATTCGGCGCTGCCGCCTCTTGAACGCCCTCACGCAGAAACTGCGTGAAATTGCCAATGGACCAGTGCACACAGAGCACTGGTTTAGTGTAGCCCCGGGGGCGGTTGCAAAGCAACCCCCCCGGGCAAGAAGTACAGCTATAGTTGAGCCACTCCATTTTTTGTTGATGAGAAATGAAAATGGCCCACAGGATCACCTAACTTCACCATCCCCCCCCCCCCCCCCCAACTTCATGCATAATTTCTTTTTCATTCATTTCTATTCACAATAAATGATCCACAAAAACATAAACAAATATATTTATCTGATCTAAGTTTGGGCCAACCAAAAAGTTTTGCTCAAAACAACAATTATGTTTCTCTAGTACAATAAGTCATATTTTTCGCACACTTTCATTATATCTATAAACACTAAAACATTACAATAAGACAAACGAGAACAGAGAGTTTTTATTTGATTCCACTTTTTATTCTCCAACATCAAAAGTATTTTCCATCCCAACCTTTGAAACAAGTGATTTATTCTAAAAATAAATATTTTTCTAAAATTTCAATGTATAAATTACAAAAACGTGCAAAATAAACATTAATAAAAATTTTCGCCCTAGCACTGATCGGAAAGGACGCAGTTGAATTTGAATTTTTGGGACAAGACAAAAAAATTTCACCACCTTTTTCTTCATTCACGAACTGATTTACGCAAAAAATGGTCTTTTTGATAATTTTTGGACAAGGATTTCAGATTCAAGCTTCTCCGATAAAAAATGTCGGAATGCCTAAGAATTGTGAAACTTTTTTTTTTGCACTTGTTAATGATCGGGACTTAGTCTATGCCATTTTGGCTTCAAATTCGGGTATAAAAATGTGGACTGATTTGTGAATTTAAAATCCTTTTTTTTGTGACCAAAACCCAATTTATAAATAATTTTGCTATCATTTTTATAGATTATCTCTACCCGCCAGGGGAACTAACTACTGTCTGGTGCAAAAGTATAGACTCAAAAAACATTTTTTTTTGAAAAATCCTATTTCTCTAAATTTCTGGGCTAAAAAAGCTTTACTTAAACAAGAAACAAAAGCCATTATCATTATCTGGCTATTAAAAAAGAGTCTTCATTCACCAACACTTAAAAAAGTTATAGCTTCGCAACCAAATTGACCCAAATTTGGTTGGTGCAAAAGTATAGACTCAAAAATTTAATCACCAAAAACTCAATTCCAAGTCGGCATAAAGATCTAAAAAATTTATACTAAGCTAAATTTTGATGCTAATAAATGTGTGAATTTTTAAAAATCTTAGTTGAAATTAAATATTTGAAATAAAATAGTTAAAAAATTAGCAAAAATTCAAGCTAATTGACCATCTCTACTGTACCATACAGATATTGTTCGGAGATTCGGTCAACAACATTTATTCATAATGAAAATAAAGAAAATCAATGTTAAAACAAAAAACCAATTTATTTAAAATTAAAAACAAAAAATAAATAAATAAATAATTACAATATTAATTAAACACAAAATCATTGTTTTATTTATAATAAAGAGAATTTGCAGGAGAATGAATTGGACAAAAAAATGATAAAAGCTTACAAAATACTATAAAAAAACTTTTAACTTTAAAAATACATTTGTGTGCCGATAGGCGTCGCCGGAAAATATTTTGGAAATTGTAATAAAATATGATAGGAAATGTTGTAAAATTTTCAAAAAATTTACTATTTTTTTTTAAAATAATCGCAAAAAAGGCAAAAAATGCAACAAAAAGTTCAAGATAGAAGCTTGAAACCAAGTTAAAAACTCATTTTCGTGCATATTAGGCTATCGCAAGTTAGCAAAAAAGATAATTATTAGAGTTGCACGGGACCGGGAATTTTGACAAAAACCGGGACCGGGACTTACCGGGACCAGAAAAATCGGGACCGGGACCTCGATTTTCATCCGGGACCGGGATCGGAACCACGAGAAAAGCCGGCACCGGGACCAACTGGGAATTTTCCCAAGTGAAATTTTTTTGAAAAAAAATTTGAAAATTTGAGTGCACTTTGTCACGAAAAATGACTATGTTCAAAAATGGGAATATTGGAATTTTCTGAGTCTCTAAATTCTGGATTTTTTTTAATAAATTAACAATCTCTTACTTTTGCTTTTAAATCGCTAATCACTATTTTTGTGGCGCTATTTTTTCAAAACTCTTTAGGACATTGGGGTTGGGTGGGGTCCGGCGGTGCCAATAGGCGCCGCCGGAAAAATTTTGCAATTTTGAGTGTAATATATTAACAGAAAATAATAAACTGAAGCATGCGTTTTAAAAATTTAAATTTTCAAATAAATTCATTCTTTATCTTTTCATATTCAAATTACTCATAACCATTAAATTAATCCATCAATAATTTAAAAAATATTATCTTTATTCCACACTTTTCTATTAATTGTTTAAGCAAATGCTGCATTCTAAAATTGATCAAACCGTTCAATTAAACTTTTTATTGGCCTATTAAATATTAATTTTATGAATATATTAAAAAGATTTTCCGTAGTTGACTAAAATTTTATTAGATCGGTTTGTTTTTATTAAATTTATTAATTTTTAGGCAATTAGTAAATAATTTCTCGCTATTTTTTCTCGATCATTCTTCAGTTAATGGTTGAGCTTTAATTTATTAATTCTTATGGATTACATGTATTAATTATCTTTTTAATATTTTATTTTTATTATTTATTATATAATAATAAATTTTTGAATTTCATTAAATAATTATATTTCCTATAAATGTTATTTTACTATTATAAATTTCATTTATATAAAATAATAATATAACTTTTTTTTATCATTTTTCTATTATTTCTTATACAAAAAAATTTAAAAATAATAATTAATAATTAAAAAGATTAATAAATCTCTTTGCTGGAGTACTGTAAATTGCACCTTTTTACTAAAATTATTATTAAGGACATTTAAAAATTTGCAATATTTATTATACTTTAAATCTTTTTATTACTAAATTCTAATGTATTTATGTTGTTATTTTCTCATTACGAACGTATGCAATGCCTTTTAACGTAATATTTTAAAAAACAATAATTTTTGAATTATTTAACTTACCTAAATTATAAAATGTTTTTCGTAGATTTTTTTGTTTTCTCATTCATATTTATAATTAGGCAAGGATTTTTAGTTTTTTAACTATATTTTCTACGGCTTTATTTTGATTCGAAATGCACAAAAAATTTCAAAAATACACCCCTGATTGGCCTAAATTTTTTTAATATACCATTAAAAATTTTAAACTTTCTCAAAAATTTATCTCCCAGATTTTTTCTTCTTGACAAAATTTTATTTTAAAAAATGCCGATTTAAAAATGCATTTAGCGATTCCTTTTGAATGAATTTCTTATTCATTAATTATGGAGACGTCATAAAATGTCAGCGCCGTCAAGAGTCGGCGCGGAAAAATGAATTTATGCATTTATCTACCACAAATTAATTAAAACCAATTCCAAACATTATGAATAAATTATTTTTTTAAATTATGATCGTTTATTATAAACTTTCAACGTATTTAAATAAACTGATTTTTCACATAGTTGGTTTTTATAATTTTTTGTGTGGATTGTTAATACTTATTTATAATCGTTGTAAAAATTATTTTATTGTTTGTTATTTTTTATATTTCATATTTTATTATTTATTTGTTAAATTTAAAATGTTTAGTTTCCATTTAATTTTTTTAAATTACACTATCTCTAAAATTAATTTTTTTTTATTGTCTTCGATTCTATCCCGTTTGACAGCACACAATTTTTAACTTATTTGCCAAATTTTTTTTTAATATTTTGGGGGTTTGTCAATGTTTTGTAAATTGACACTTTTGTTGTTAACATTTTGATAATTGTTTTGTGATTATATGAAATCCTTGTATTCAGTCTACAAAATTTTTTTTTTTTTTAATTTTAAAATTTACCAAAAATTTTTAACTTTAGGGATCATTGTGAAGATGAAAATAAATTCATATCATTTTCGATATGTTAACACAGCGGCCCAATTTTGGGCTCCAAGTACAATTATGCTAGATTTTTCGTCTTAGTGGTCTGTGAGTTAGTCACCAAAAGGGGGGTCCCAGGTTCAAGTCCTCCCTATGTTGTGTGTTAATTTCAATTTCTTCTTTTAAAGAAGAAGGCAGAATTATTTTTTCATTAATAAAAGTTTTCGTGGCAATAAAAAATCATATTCGAAAAGCGTTGGTTACGTACAACATCGACAATTTTATGAAATTTTTTTAGCTTATAACTTGGTGAATACTAGAGCAAATAAAACCATTTTATGCTCATTTTGAAGGGAAAATTCTGGAGAATATTGTAAATTTTATTTGGTTTGGCCTTAAATTGTGGACTTGGCTAAAAAAGAATTAAAATTATTGAAAATTTCACCTAGTTGAAAAATTTTTCCCTATGTTCAAATTTTCTTCAAATTGGGCTAAAATGAAGGAAAGATTGCCCCAAAACAACATTCATCCCTCCCGAGTGGTGGATGTGGTCTAGTGGCTAAGACAACGGATCCACACGTAAGGGGCCCCGATCAAATCCGGCCTTTTTTGCAAAGTTTTGGCTTTCTGATTACTAAATAAAAATCCAGCATAATTGTACTTGGAGCCCAAAATTGGGCCGCTGTGTTAATGTAAGTAATTTGTTTTCTCCTGCTGTTGCATTCCTTTAATAGTAAGTATTTTTCATTATTTTTATGAAATTTTTTTATTATATAAATTAGCTCGTCGACATCACTGATGTTGGGCGTGTTGAATACATTAGCAATTAAAATTTGAAAAAATAAGTTGTAATGACAAGGTAGTTGATATTAGGGGATGTTTTTTTTCAATTTTCTTTTTATATTTTTTATCCTCATTGAACAAAATTGATGCTTACTTTTTTTTATTATTATTATGAAAAAGTATACTCGTGGTTGAAATAAATATTATATAGCATAAGACATGTTTTAATAATATTGATATAAGTGATTTAAAATGTATTTACTTTGTTATTTTAAATTTATTTAATTTGTGTCACCATTGTCTGAAATCAACTCGTCTAATTAAATTCGTTTTTTTAAATAGTTTCTTGAAACTTACTCAACCTTTTGAATACTGACTGTTATTTGTTTATGTTTTCACTTTATATTTCCACTTAATTAATAATAAGCGAATCAAAAGAATCTCAAAAATCGAGATTATTAGCACTCTGAAAAAGAGGCTTCAATGGTCGTGAGAATAAAGCGTAAAAAGAGACAAAAGATAATAAACAAAATTATTTTACAACTAATTAAATAAAAGAAATAAAATAAATGTTGAAAAAGTAGATTAACAATAATATGCATAATATAATAAAAAATTGTTATCAATTTTTATTTTAACAAACAAAAAGTCATCAACCAGTTGCCATGACATACCATCATGTTCACAACATGAGATTAAAAGAGGAAATAATTAAAACAAAATAAAATTAATTCAAAATGAAACGAAAATTAATCAAGAGATAATCAGCAGTACAACCAGACGAAAACAATGTCCTAAATTAATCAAATATTTCAAACAAAAATTTTAAAATTTAATCAGGGGCTGATATAATCGCTCAATTTTAAACCGGCAAATTCCAAGAAAAAAATTAAATATTAAAATATGCTTATTATTGAGTATTAAATTAATATTATTTTAAGATTCTCCTAAAATCTTTAAGGATGCTGCTTATAAGGTTAATGAAACCATTGGAATGACCACAAAAAATGCAAATAAAATTTAGTTTTGCTTTTTAAAATTATTATACATAAAAACAATTAAAAAATGCATAATAATATAAACAACAAAATTATTCGAACACTAATTTCTTCCGCCATCTCTTTATAATTATAAAATAACAATTGCAAAAAAAAAAATTCTTTTAAAAAATAAAATTGTTTTTGGGTAAACCTAAAATATAAAACAAAAATTCATCATTTATTATATCAAGCAAATAGCTTACATAGCGCAATTATTCGTATAAAATTTTCTTGTTTTATTTCTTTTTAAAAAAATAACAAAATATTTAAAAAATATTCATTATAATATAAATACATTTGTATTGATTACTGTCAACATTCGAGAAAAAATCCTTCAATTATCAATTTATTTAACTCTTAAATTGTTGCAATAATTAATATTTGAATTTAAACTCAATAAAATGAATAAAGATTAATCTTTAATTGAATAATTGTCTTTAATAGAGTCAATATTATATCAGATAATTACTTATGATGAATTAAAAATACAAAAAAAAAATTATTTTAAGTGATTCATAATAGCAATTTGTTCATCCTGTTAAGATAAAAGGAACAGAAAAAAAAATTTAATTCAAAATTTACTTTGTATAAACAAATTTGATGACAATTACAACAAAATTTTTTTATTAATTTAAAAGTGTTATAACAACAAAACAAATAATTTTTTATATAACTTAGAACTGAAAATTTTGCATATATTTAAAAAAAATTGTAAAAGTCACTTAATAAAGGTAAAAATCAAACGACGCTGGAAAGGCCACAGAAGAATTTCTATTCGTCATAGTAAAAAAAATAATTAATAATTAAGACAATTTCCATAAAAGTTATTTCATAATTTAATCAGAAAGTGAGGGCTGAGATAAATTTATGAAAAGTGAATGTTTATCATAAGAAAATTAATATTTAAAAAAAAATAAAAGACATGCATATCAATACAATTGTTTAAATAGTAATCAGAAAATTTTGTGAATATTCAAATTTTAAATGTCTCTTGTAGAAAGTGAAAAAATATTCTTTATATACAGTCATGGTCATATGTTTATGCAGTAAAATATTTTCAAAGAAAAATGTCGATAACTGGAGAATTGACAAATAAAAAAATATTTTGAAAAGTTCAATTAATTTTTCTAATGAATGATATCATTAGAAAGAGGAGAAAAAATGCTACAAAAATTGGTAAAGAAACTTAATTTTGTTTGGTTTTAAAAAAGTTATCGACATTTTTCTTTGAAAAATATTCAGACACTCGTGCTAAAACGGAATTAAAATTTGTATTTAAAAAAATTTTCTCCAAAAAATTTTAATGTTAGGAATTACTGGTTTTTGCTGGTTGGTACCGGTACCGGTGCAGGCTTTTGCATTACCGGTCAGTACCGGCAAGGGCGTAGCCAGACCCTTGACTTTGGGGGGGGGGTGAAGTCAAAAATGCGATTTTTAGGGGTGTATTTTTGTTTTTTCAAATCTCGAAATATGGGGGGGGGGTGTATTTTACAAAATTTTTTGCCGTTTTTCACCAAAAATTGCCATTTTTTGCCATTTTTGTCTCTATTTTTCAAAAATATGGTAAAATGGGGGTCCGGCGGTGCCGATAGGCGCCGACGGGAAAATTTTTGAGAATTTTAATGCAGTTTTTATGAAGAAAATTACATAAAATTTCAAAAAAATTTATCGAAATTTTTTCCTTTTTTGGGTTTCGGGAGGGGGGGGGCTTTAGCCCCCTCAGCCCCCCCCCCCTGCCTACGCCCCTGAGTATCGGTACCGGTTTTTATAAATTTCGATTACCGCTCAACTCTAAACAAAACAAAGGAATAAAAAGAAAAAATCATCAACTGGCATTAAAGATACCAAATTTAAATTATAAAATTGGCTTTGAATAATATTTTTTATGATTATTGCTTGCTTGTTGACAAAAAAAAAGAAAGAAAAATAACGATTAAGAATTCTTTCTTTAATCTCATTTAATTAAATTTAAAAATAATTAAAATTAATTTTAATTTTTTGATATTTAATTATAAATATTTGCTAATTAATATTATTTATTCTATTTTTCATTTCTATCAATTTCAATCTCATGGTTTGTTTCAGAATTCATTATTCGAGTTGCGATGGTCCAATTAACATTAATAATTGTGTGTTTTATAATTTGTTTATTTGTATTTTTTTATGTTACATATTTTTCATTATGTTATTCAGTTATTTAAAAAAAATAATAAATTACTACCATTTTTTTATTAAAATTATTTAAGTTTAAAAAGATTGTAAATAATAGGTAAATATTAAAAATATATGTAATATATATATATATATTAATTTTTACTTTTGTTGTTGAGATTGCTTTTAAAATTATTTATAATTTTTGTAAAAATCTTTCATTTATTATAATGTAAATTTAATGACTACTGATTCATTTCCATAGAGAAAAGCAGCGACCCGGACATCGCACCGTATTTTCCGAAAAGGGAAAACATTTTGGAAATTGAGGGCTGTTTGCTCTTCCAAAACCGCGTCATCGTCCCCCAATCGCTTCGCAACCGAATGCTGAAGTCCCTGCACATGGCACATCCCGGAATTGTGCGCATGAAAGCACTCGCCCGCCAACACGTCTATTGGCCGGGCATAGACTCGGAAATTGAACGGATTGTCCGTCAGTGTGAAGAATGCCAAAAGGCGCAAAAAGCACCGATCAAGGCACCGCTCGCCCCTTGGACTCCAACCGACAAGGTGTTCCAACGGGTACACATCGATTTTGCGGGACCATGCCAAGACGGACATGTCTACTTCATTTTGGTGGACTCATTCTCCAAATGGCCTGAGGTTTACCAAATGAACTCAATGACGGCCGCGGCAACCGTTTTCACAATCCGATCAATCATCCACCGACTCGGCATTCCAGACGAAATAGTTTCGGATAACGGAACTCAATTTCGTTCTTCCGAATTTGCGTCACTCTGTAAGGAGTTCGGAATTAAGCACACTTTTACGCCGCCATTCCATCCCCAATGCAACGGACAAGTCGAACGTTTCGTCGACACTTTCAAAAGGGCGATGATGAAGTGCAAAGGCGACAAGAACAGCCTCGAAAAAGTGCTGCTCTCCTACAGATCAACGCCAAATTCTGCCATCGACGGATATTCGCCTGATCAGTTGTTCCTTGGACGGAAACTCCGCACCAAATTGGCACTTGTCCACCCAAAAGGACAAATTGATCAGTCGGAAAAATTTGAAAAAGGTAAGTTCAAACAGCATCAAAAGGACTACTCTGCCAAAATGGCACAGCAATTCGATCGGAACAATGGCACAAAAGCTATTGAGTTCCTCCCAACGGATTCCGTCCTGCTCTTGAATTATCGCCTTGGAAAAAGCAATTGGCTTCCGGGCACGATTGTGGAAAGGCTCAACAATTCGCCTACATACCGTGTCCACGTTCCAACACTCGGCCGAATTGTCCATCGGCATGCCAACCAGCTTCGGCGCCGATTGGATTTTGAGGACAATTCAAATTGGGAACCCCCCATTCAGGAACAAATGGCCAATGAGCCAAATCAAAGGACACCGCCACGCCAAAACGCAGCAGCCAATCAACGGACCACACCTGTTGATGATCAGGCTCAGCAAAAGGCTAAAAGCCCAATCGGCGTCCGACGTTCACAACGCGTGCCGAAGCCGATCAAGCGATTCTCGCCAGGTTGAAACTGAGGATGTTTCAATCTCGAGAAGGGAGGTGTTGGAGAAGAGCAAAGTACATTTTCTCATGGTCACTTATCGATTGACATTTGTCCATTCCCTCCTCCGTTCCTCCCACATCACATTTGTTATTTAAAGGCGTGGACTCTTCCCCCTCGTTCACTTCTTCTCCTGTCTTCACTTTTATTATTTTATTCATTCTCCATCCATCCATTCGCCATTTTATTATTTTATTGTTATTTGACTCTTCGTAAATAAATTATTTTATTTGTTGGTCTTTCTCACTCGGACAAAAGACACAACATTATAATTAAATAAAAATATGCTCTACTAATTCAATTATTTAACTACCCATTATTTTTTTACCTTAAATGAAATATTAAGGAAAGAATCAAGAAAAATTAAGTGCAATAAAACGAATAAAGGTAAATTGAATTTAATATGCCGCTTTTTGCAATTTCATCCTTTCAATTAATGTAGAAAAGAGAAATAGAAAGACAAAATCGAATAATTTATCCATAACATAAACATTATATTGTAAATAAATATTTAAAATTGGACAAAAATTAACACTAAAAAAACATAACCACCCTTGTGGCGAATTGTAAAGATCAAATGAGAAAGAAGTAAAAATTATAATTTCCTATCAAAATTATTAAATGTATTAATTATATCATCGATATAAAATAATAAATTCATTTTTTTAACGAAACGAATTTAAATTTTCAATTCAAGAATTAGTTAATAATTTATTTATATAATGTCGTTTTAATTTTATTTTTAATGAATTTTTTAACGATCTTCATTTGTATATTATATTTATTTTTTTTACCAATTAAAAATTATATATTTTGAATTCAAAGATTTTAATGATTATTTTAATTCATTTTAACTTTTATCAATTATTTATTTTTGTTCCTTTAATGGGAAGTAATTTTGAAATAATCACGCAATCATTTTTTTAAATTTATTTCAACTTCTTGCGCTGTACTTATTTTAGTCAATTCCCACACATCATTAGCGTCGATTTTATAATTTATTCATTTATTTATTTTCACTTGAATATAAAATTAAATCACATTTTGTAATATTTCAACATAAATATTCTCTGCTAAAATTTATTTACATTTAATTGCACTAATAAGATAAACGTTTTCTTTTTTAGATTTTTTATTTTATAGTTTATTAATTAATCTATATATAATATCATTTTACCAAGTGTTTATTAAAGCTAATATTTTACTTCATTCTCAATAAAGCAAATTAAATGAAAATAATCATTTAATAATATTTTATAGTCTATTTTCTATTAACTTTTTCCTCCTTTTCACAATTAATTGTCATGATTATTTTTAAGCCTGAAGAGACATTTTAAGATTGTATTTTTTTAATTTATTTTCTTATATTTTTATAGTTTTAATTTAACATTTTATTTAAATTTATCTCGTTTTCTCAAGATTTTTTATTTTAGCGTACGACTTGTTCAAAAATGGAATTGTTAAAGATTATTGTTTAATACTCACATAATAAATAATTTATTAAGTGCATTTCTATTAATAAATTAAATAATTTAATTTTTTGAAAATCAAATTTTATTTCGTTATTTTGATTACTTATTTAAAATAATAATTCAAACTTCAGTGTGGTGCTAGGTCGTTTCTTAAAAACTGCCACCATGGGCGTTTCTTAAATACCAAGTTGTAGTAAAATAAAAAATGTAAGACATATAAATTCGTATCTAGGCCCAATTTCATCCAAATTAATAATTATTGGTATTATTCAATAGCATTAAGTGTTGTCTATCAGAATAGAAATTTTGAAAATTTTTTTACAAAATTTTAAAAAAGTTATGGTCATAAATTTTCAGTCAAATTATTTTACCAGAACTTTTTAAAACTCGATGGAATTTTTTGAAATTTTATTCATAAATAGAGAATTCTTAGGACTATCGAATATATAAATTTATTTTCTCTTAATTGCATTTTAATGCCTTGAAAATTTTAATTTTTTCTGGACAAAAAATTCTGACTTAAGGTTTTGTGGAGTTGAATAACCATATCTTTTTATATACTTAAGTAAAAAATTTAATAAAATTATATTCTGATAGAGAACACTCTTTAATATTCGAAAACTAAATAAAAAACAATTTTATTATTTAATTTTTGTGAATATTCTTTTTGCTTAATTTTTTCTTTTTTTTTGAATTAAATTATTTCGAAATTTAGTTTGAATTATTATTTTTATTAATGATTTCTTTGAGTCATCATTTCGTAATATACAAAAATGAATGAATATTACTATTATATGAGAAAAATTAATAAAGAAGACTAGTCCCGGTCCCGGTCAAAACCGGGACCTTGGTACTCAGTTGTACTCAGTTGTACTCAGTTGTCCGCTACCAGGTCCCGGTCAGGGCTGGGCGAAGCTCGGCTTAGCACTCGAAGCCGAAGCCGAAGGCGAAGCCCAATTTTTATTCGAAGCCGAAGTCCGAAGCTCAAAGCCCAAAAACCCGAAGTTTTCGAAGTTTTCGAAGCCGAAGCCGAAGTTTTTTCAAAATTTTTTTCATCACATAATTTCGGTTAAATATCAAATTTAATCAATTGACGCAGTTTCTAGTAGAGACCGGAAATTTCAAATTTGCGGATCCCGCTGCGGGACTGGAACTCAAAATTTTTTGCGGGACGGGATCCCGCGGAATTAATCCCGCAAATCCCGCATTTAAAATTTGCGGGATCCCGTGCGTGATTGCGGGATTTTGGAAAATTCGAAAAATTTCAATTAAATTCAAAAAATTTCCAAAAATCAAAAAATGCTGAAAATAAATTTTTAGGGGCTGACGGGATGCATTAAAAGGGGCTGATGGGTCGACTAAGATTTTTCGATTGGATCCGACGGTAAAAAGTTGATCGGAAATCAAATTATTAACGGTTCATAAATTTGACTATTTTTTTTCTTTTTCTTTTTTGCGGTGCAAGAAATCGGAAATTTTTCAAAAAATGCGGGATTGCGGACTGGGATCCCGCAAAATCCCGCGCGGGATCCCGTCCCGCGCCGGTCTCTAGTTTCTAGAGACCAACCAACCCTTTTCGATAAATAAATATAATTAACTTTTTGAGCAATATATTTTGTAAATTTTTATACTTCTTAGAATATTCACGGTTTTTGAGTCGATTTAAAAAATAAAGGAAATTTTGGAGCTCCGGCGGTGCCGATAGGCGCCGCCGGTGAAATTTTTGAACTTTTTAGTGCATTGTTAACAGATTTAGTCCAAAAATGAAAAAATTTTGCGATTTTAATTGTTAAATTTTATTAAATTTCTGTCGAAAAAAATGAATATTTTTGAAAAATTAGAAGAAAAGCAACTACTTTGATGGGAACTGACCCAAGGAAACATAATGAAAAGAGCCGAGAGAACTACCACTCGACCAAGCATGCGAAAAAACACAAATAAGCAAATAGTTTAAATATATATTAATTTTAAGTTTACCAAAAGTCAATCACTAGTGGTGCATTTTCAGATTGAAAACTCAATCTTTAGGAGTGTATTTTTCCCGAAACTTCGGGTAAAATAGCCGAAACCGAAGCACGAAGTTCGAAGCTCAAAAAACCCGAAGTTTTCGAAGTTTTCGAAGCCGAAGCCGAAGTTTCGCCCAGCCCTGGTCCCGGTCCCGTGGCACTCTAATATATATTAAAAAAATATTCATAAAAAATAATTATTATTAATATATGCATTTAAACGTGCGGGGGTTCGTCGAGGTTAAAATGTTTTTTTCTCTTTTAACTAAATTATTTTTGTTTAAATGATCATCATCTCACATTCAAATATTTAATTTTATTTATGTATAACTGTATAGATTCATTGTTTTTAATTTTTTTTTTTGCAAAAAATTGTTTTTTTAATAATAAAATATAATTTGGATTTAATTTTTTTGTTTTATCATCTCGCTGCGAATGAACAACAATACGGCAGCATTCGGCGGAGTCGGGTTGCGACTCGCTATAAATAAGCAAATAAGTTCATTTAATATTGAATAAACGAAGAATTAGAAATGTTATTTATGCTAGGAATAAATAACCTTAAGTTTTAGTTAAAATGCCTATTTATTTAATAATATTTAAATATTTGCAAATAAAATAAATTCTTTGGCGATTGACAAAAGTCCAAAGAGGTATATTTGTTCGTCTTCCAGCTGATATTTATTTTTTTGTATTTAAATTGCTCATTTTTATCGACAATTATTGTGATTTTTCAAAAAATTCTGACATAAAAAAATGATCGGGCTTATATAAGGGAAAAAAATGATCGGGCTTATATAAGGGATGGAAAAGGAAATGGAAATTAGGAAAATATTTAATTAAGGAAAATATTTAGTAAATATTGATCATATGGCCCAAGCCGAAAATGGTCGAAATATATACCAATCGGTAGCTCTCGGTCTGTATTGGAAGAATCCGAAGGAATTTTTTTGCGGCAACCATCCCTGAAGAGTTACAGACCCGGGACTGAAATGGCCAGATGTCTTTAGGACTGAATCGTCCAACAGATAAAAACTCATAAAAGATTTACGAAATATATACCAATTGATACCTCTTAGTATGTAAATCACAGATTCGAAGATTCAGATTTCTCTATTAATAGAAATATTACGTCAAAATGAGAGATATTTTTTCTCTGCACATTCTATTTATTGGTTCATCTTTCATTTTTTGACTCGTTGTGTAAATATACCACTTAAACAATTTTTAGAGAATTTGTATTTTGTTATTAATATTTGTTATTTATTTTAAAGTTGTTATTGAACTATTTTAAAATTTAAAATCAATCTGTTAAAATTCTAGAATTATTTTTTAATATTTGTTTAAAAATAATAATTCACTACTGATAATATTTTTTTGGGTAGGAAAAACTTAGATAATTGATTTATAACTGATAGATTTATTAGTTTTAAAATTGTTTTTTGTCATAAAATATTTTTTAATAGTCAAAACATAATTTTGAATTTCATTTTTTATTATTTTAATTAACTCGCAGCGAAACGACGTCTGACAACGTCTCAGCCCCTTTTATATATCTTTTACTATTCTTTAATTCTTTTCATTTACTTAATTTTGTGGAAGTTTTTAATTTATTTAAAAATATTATTTTTAAATTTTTATCAGTAAAGTTAATATACAAATCAAAAAAAAATTGCTTTTGCTCATTTTTCAATTTTATTAGCAGTTAAATATTTTTTTCATTTTAAACCTAATTGGTTATCGCATCGTACAAGGTAATATGTAAGTTTTTTGGATGAATTTGAATTTTAAATTTTGCCATTTTTGCAGTTTCAAAAAGCTGGCGCCTCTTGGAATCGCCGTCCCCCGCCATATATATAATGAATGGGCTAAATGCCGAAACGTCAAATTAATTTTTTAATATTTTTTTTTTGTTTATTAATTTTTTTTTTTAATTAAAAAATTTTCAACTTTTTTCCTTATAGCATATTTTTCAGGCATCACAATATATTTTTTATGAGAACCATAAACTTTTTTGCAGTTATTCGTCTGTTTTTTAATTCGGAAGGAAATCATTTGAAATAAATATTTTTATAATATTCGCACGTAATATAAACACACAGAAAAAAGTTATTTATGATTTTTATGTTATTAACCAATTGTTTTTGATTCAAATGATCAAATATTAAGAAAATGTGGACAAGAAAAAGACCGGCGGTGCAACGGCACACTGAAAATGAGTATATAAAATATTAACAAATTATTAATGCCAATAATTTATTTATATAAATTTTTAAAAATAATTTTTTTTTATATTAATTTATCCAATCAATTTAAATTTACTTTTTTTTACTGAAAATGAATTCTCAAAAAACAGTTATTTTTAGTAAAAGAACTAAAGTTATTTATTAAAAAGGGATTACTGATAAATATACCACGGATTTTTATGTACTAAAAATCCTGAAATATATAATTAAATATGTGCTAAAAACTCCAAAAATGCCAAAATATATGCTAAAATATGTGTTAAAAATTGAAAAATCAGGTGTTTTTTTTTTGCATAAATCATTCTTTATCATTTTCGCCCGCACAATCGCAAATCAAATACTTTCGAAGTGTTTTGGGTAAAATTGTTTTTTTCTGATAAATTAATTTTATTGTATTTTCCTTAGAGAATTTTCTCAAAAATGCCAAAATATGTGCCAAAACATTAAGTGGCTCACAATCGAAAATTGCTCAGAGAACAAGCTTTTTTTGGGCTTCTCTCGTCATAACTAAACCACAGAAAAAATATGTAAAAACATAAAAATCCTGGCTCTACTGATAAAGGAAAAATGGAGAAATAATAATTGAATAAAAAAATATATAAATAAATAATAATAATAAATCCATAATTATCCAAAGTAAAACATAAAAAATTTATTCATTAAAAAAAACTAAATTAAATATAATGCAATGCAATTCAAAAAAAGATTAATAATTAGACGAATTGGGAAAAAATCTTATGAGCTCAAGGATTTTTATTGCTTTATCAACAAAGTTTGCTTATCTCTTCTGTTTTAATTATTAAAATTTATTTATTCTTTTGAAATTATATAATAATTCAATTAAATTTTGTGATATTCTATATACATAAAGGAAAACCAAAATTAAATTCATATTTAATTTAATTAAAATAATTTTTGTGTAATTAAATTAAGAAATGAAAAAAATATGTAAAGAGAAAATTTATAATTAAAGCCTTTTATAAAAAAAAGAAAGAAAACAGACACACAAAAATATTAAAACCAAAAATTTCACTATATCTTTTCCTGTTTTCTTGTTCTTCTTCATAACAGTTAAGAAAAAATAAAATATTATTATATTTATAATATTCTAATAAACTCATTATAAATCATTCCATAATTAAATAATTAAATTTAAAAGACATTTTATGCATTTGTTATGTGTAATCTTTGTGAATATGTTAAGGGTTTTCAAAAATGAATTTATCAAATATTAAATTAGTTATTTTCTATAAATTAAAGTTTTTTCCTAAATTTATTTATTTTCTAGTTGTTGTTATTATTACTAATGATTTTTATATTTATTCACTTTATGATAAACAAAAATATTTTTTTATTTTTAAAAATTGAATTTAATTTCAAACTTTAGTTTTTTTAGTTTACTAATCCTTTGTTATTTATTAATTTACTTTCATCTTTTAAATCTCCTTGTTACGATCCTGATGAAACAATTCGGCGGAATCTGCACAAATATTTTTATGCCATTGTCCATTAGTCTTAATTAATTATAGTCTTAAGAAAAAGATCCTTTTCAAATTATTTATTTTTATTTCCTCTCTCGCAGTTAATTTTCTTTTTTAAACTCAAATTTCTTTGAAATTTTGTTGATTAAAATTTTTAAAATAATTATTATTTATAATATCGACTTTTGAGAATTGGTATTTTATGAAAAAAAGTTTAATTAATTTTTTCTTTTATTCAAATTATCTAATGTTTTAATAAATAGATGGCACAAAAATGAATAAATTTCTATTTTCAATATTATATTTTGCAAAATTAAGTTTTCTTTTTTCTCATTTAAGACACGCCCTAACTTCATTATTTGGTAAAGAATTTTTATAAATTCTTTATTATTTCTTCTACAATAATCGATTTTGAGAATTGGTGTTTTATGAAAAAGGTTTTTTATTTGTTTTTTGTCTTATAGAAATTTTAAAAAGTTAATACATTTTTAGGTACATATCAATAAACAGATGCATTAAAATGCTTGTGTCAATTGTTTTCCAGTAGTGAAATTCTAATAAAATTTTAAAGCTTTATTTATTATTTATATAATTAGTAATTTAATTTTGCTTTTGCTTTTTCATTAATCGCTGCTGGATTACTATGTATTAATTTATGGTTTCACTTTTTATTTTATTTAGTTATTTTAAATAATTACTAATCTTTTATTTTTAATAAAATAATTAATTCTGCTTTAAGAAACAATATTTTATTATTAAAAAAGACGAAGGTTGGCACATGCTCAACATGATAAGAATGGTTTTCAATTTCAACCCATGCTCTAAATATCTTTTTCGGTTTTCCAATTTCTCATTATTATTTTTTAGATGGTACAGTCTAAGACAAAAGTATTGCAGCAAATTTTTTTTTAAAAACCTTTTCTAAGGGATGAGTTAAAATTTTCCTAGGGATTTTTTTCGAAAATTTTCACGATTTCTTTTATCTCTTTTTGTCTTTTAATCTCGTTCCACGTATCCTTTATCTTTTTCAAGTTGCTTGAGTCATTTGTAAATTTGAGCTTTTTCGCTATTTCAAAAGGATAAAAATTTCTTATTATTTTATCATCTTTATTTTTAAAATATTTAAATTATTAATATTTTTTTCTTTGTAATACCTATTACCTATATATGAGCTTGCCATTAGATATAATTTTTGTTTATGTATTGGTTTATATATATTTTTTAATTATGTTAAAATAAACAATTAATATTTTTTATAATATAAAGAATATATTTAATAAATATATAATCATTTATCATAAAATATTACAAGAAATGCAAAATATCGGTTTTTCAAGTCTGTTTTTTTCAAAAATTACTGATAAATAATTACAAAAAATTCACCAGAACTGAGATCACCTGTGTTAATGTCAATAAAGAAACGAATATTTGAATACTAATACAGATGTTAAAAAATTAATTTGTTCTAATTACCTTTAAAAAATTTCAAATTAACCCACTTTTATATTTTATTTTATTTTTTATTTCTTTTTACAACATTTTTTTGGAAAAATTTCTTATTTGTTGTTTTTTTTTGCTTCACTTTTTCATTAATAATTAATTAAATAAAAAAATATTTCAAATATTATTGTAAATAATTTAATTGTTATATTCTTATCTAAATGTTCAACATTTGCATAAAATTCATTGATTTTTTTAATTGATGAATTTGTACAAAAAAATTAAATAAAATAATTTCACTATTTTTATAAATTTTCTCGCCTAAATCTTTCATATTCATTATTTATTTTATTCAAAATAATTCTAAATTTAGAATCTGATGTTTATTTTTCATTTAAACTTATAGGTTGCTTACAGATTATTTAAAATTGTATTCAAAGTTTTTTTTACTAACTATTAATATATTTTATTTCTTTGTTTTATGATAAACACTTTTAAATATAATATTTTATTATTAATTATTACTAATTTTGCTATTGCGTAAATTATTGTTATTAAATTGTATTTTTAATTTATTATTCTATGACATAATAAATTTAAATTTAGAAATTGCTATTAGTAAATTAATATTTAATGTTTGCCAAATTAATTTAAAATTTTATTTATTAATTATATTGCTTTGAACTGTTTGATAGTAGTCCCAGTGTGGTGATGTGAATTTTTGGTTGGATTATGTTTTAGAAAGCAATAATTATATATTTAAATATTTCATACATTGATGGGAATAAGTTCTGTCGTAGTGACTAAAAATTCATTTAAAAATTCATAAAAATTCAACTAATAAAGCAATTTTAATGAAGTTTTCTCTGTGAATTTAAAAAGAAATAGCCAGTGAATTGGCCATAGTCTTGCTAAAACCACTCATACTCCAGGAGTCATTAATAAGCCGAATTTTTATTTGTCTAAAATAAAAAATTTTCTTACAAAGCAAAGATTGAAGATTGATTTAGAGCGAAAAGAAATTTCATAAATAAATGGTATTTTTTAGACAATGTTTTTGTATGTTTTTTAAAAAACATTTGGCCCCAAGAGGAAAATAGTTATTACATTATTATTTGTTGTTATATATTTGTTTTTTTAAATCTATGTTCATTAATTTATTTTGTTAATTGTTATGATTCTAATTTAAACAGGAAAATAAAATAAAATATTTTTCCTAAATTATTAATTTTTTATTTTTTGCATTAAATTAATTGGCCAATTCATTTTATTATTACTTATATTTTCAAAGTAAAACATTTCAATTATTTGTCCGAATTAAAAATTGTTTAAAATTTTTCAAACTTTGAATATTTGTTTTAATTATTTTACTTAACATATATTCATTTTTGGCAAATTTATATTGGTTGAAAGCCTCTTTTAAAAATTTATATATTTTAAAATAAAATCAAAATTATTAATTAAATCAGAAATAATTTTTTTTTTTACTAATAAAAATTAATTTTAATTTAAATATTTTAGGCTTCATTTTTTTCAATTTTTAAAATCTGTTACCAAAAATTATATTCCTAAATAAGTTTTATTATTAATTTTATTGTTAATTGCAAGAGTCTTCCTTGGATTATATTTGCTTTTTAAAATTGGATTTTAAGATTTCTTTATCTTTGAATAATTTTTTCTGTTTTAATTTTAAAACATTCTTGATATGTTAACAGCAAAAAATATCATTTTTTGATTGTAAACTGCATTTCAATCCGAAAAAATAAAATTATTTTTATTTATTGTTTTGCTAAAACTAAAAATTTTTATTTTATAATTAAAAAAAATTCCATTGTGAAAAATTTTTAAATGGATTCCAAAAAGTCTTAGCACTAGAAAATTTGCTAATGAATTAATCAATAAAGTTTGTTTTGTTTAATATATTTAATTTATTGAATTTTTCCTCAAAATATAATAATTTTGGGTAATTGCATAACTAATGTATTTGCTTTTATATTGTGCAGGCGAAAAAAATAAATAATAAAATTTTTGGGATTTTATGCATAAATACACTTGTTTTCCCAATTTAAGTAAATATTTTCGCAAATATTTGGCCTTTTTTGGTTTCTAACATATTTAACATTTTTAGCACATAATAATCCGGTCTCTATTGATAAGTGAAATGGTTGTGCCACATTTGCGCCTCCACATTTGCGCCTCCATATTTATATAAAACAATTTAAATATTTAAAAATATTTTTTATAATACATTTAGTTGGACAAACCACAATACATTTATTTTTTATATTTTCTTGTTTTTGTATTATTTTCTTGTTTTTTATTATTTCTTGTTTTTTTAAAAAGATGCTCAATCGAGCCAATGATCAATTCCTTTTGTGGTAAGTCGAAATGACAGTGCGTGTAAATGTGTAATCCATCTTTGATCATCACGCGGATCAGGACCAAGCTGATCAAATTGTTCAATCAGATTTTTGATGGCTCGATCATTTTCCAAATATTTTTTGGTGCGGGGTACTTCAGCTACTGGACGTGTCTGGTCAATCTATTCATAATTTATGCACGTGCATATTTTTATATATTTTTATCGGAAAGGGTTTGAAAAGCGTGTATAACAAGGCTTTGTACCAAATAATTTTATGCTGTATTATTTGTTTTTGTTTTTATTAATTGCAATAGTTGAAATAAGAAATAAATTGTATTTTTAGAATTAATTATAATAATCATGGATGGGAATTTTAGGCAAATGCCTAGGAAATTTTGCGTGCATGTAACGTTGAGATAAGCACAAAAAAGGAGTTTTAACTTGGTTTGAAGCTTCTACATATTTTTGTACCTATTTGGCCATTTTGCGCCTATTTTCAGGATCTTAACACAAAAGTAATAAAACAGAAAATATACACAATGGATATTATCTGAAAAAATTTCAGAAATAGTCCCCTTGTTAGAGGTCAAGCATTTTTAAAAATTTAGTTTAAAATTTTTTATAAATAAAGCTTTCATTCTCTTATATTATTTTGAAAAATATCGTCAAAAAATCTTTTAACTTTATTATATCTTTTATGAAAATATTAAGAACCTTTTTTTTATTCAATATTTTAGTTATAATAAAATATTTGCCAACTTAATTTAAAAATATTTATTTATTTTTTAATTAACTTGTGCCGAGAAATGGAGAAACAACTTATTGTGTTTGGAATTTTTTGTTTGAGTATTTAAGCTTAAATCAATAATTATATTTTTGTTCTATCATAATATTCACAATATTTTTATAAATTATTTGATATAAAAGCTATTATTTAAATAAATTTTCGGTAGCAAATATTTAGATTTATTATCATTCATACATTACCGTATCCTTTTCATTTAATTATTATTATTATTCGTTGTAAATAAATAAAAATTCCCTTTATTTTAATGATTATATCAGTTAATAATTTGTTGTCTGTCTTCTTTCTAAAATATTTCATTTATAAGATTATTTTTTTATTAAATTTTTCTTTGTGAAACTTCAATTTGTATATTAAATTAAAGAAGCATTGTATAATATATTTTATATTTTTTAATTTTGTGAATTTATTTTAAAACCCAAAATAATGAAATGTTATTATCTGAATTTCTATAGATGCTTTACACATAGAACATTAAAATCAAAATTACAAATGATTAGAACCCAATCAAATTAATTAAAAATTATACATATAATGCCGATTGTCATCAACTCATTAACCGATTAATAAAAAAGAATCAAAGAATAATAGAATTACATAATAATTTTCTAAATATATCTAATTTCGGCAAAATATAATCAGGTAATTTTGTGAATTTTGTAGTAAATTTTAAAAAATAAAAAGTTTTTAACGTTTTACAATAGTCAATGAGCATGAAATAAGAAAAAAAAAGTTTAGAAAAATATCATATTATAAAAACCAAATGAAATAAAATAAGTTTTAATAGACAATTTTTTGAAATTTATAATTAGAAAACCCTGATAAACAATAGAAAAAAATTAAAAGTTACTCTAAAAATTTGGATATTTGTAAAACAATTAAAAAAATTTATTTTTTAATTCATAAAGCCAATTCAAATGATCAATTGATAAAACTAGAAAAATAAAATTCATTTAAAATTTGAATATGTTTAAATTGCAATTGACCTTTATAATTTAATTTAATTTATGTTGTTCAGAACAGAGGAAAATCTCTGAATTTTTGCCGGTTTTTTAAATTCTGTCAGCACTTATTTTGTTTGGTTTTTTGTTGGAATTTTAACATTCACTTAAAATTGTATCCCCTTTAAAAATTTCAAAATTGTTTATTTATTTTTTCATAACTTTTTTGTTTACAAGCAAAAAATTTTTAATTTTTGTTTTTCTTTCTATAACCATTTATTATATTTTTGAATTAATTATAATAAATTTTGTTATTTAATTAAAATTTTGCAACATTTAATGTGATTAATTTCCAGTTTTACCATTTTTCCGGTATAAAAAAAATATTAATTAGATTTCATTAATTCTGAGCTTTTTTTTGCGTTTTATTTATCCCTTCACTTAATTCAAATTGTAGTAAAAATGAAAATCAATTAAGACAAAATCTAAAAATAGAAACAAATAATTTAAATAAATTTAAAAAAAGCTTTATTTAATTAAATTTTGTCACCAAAATTGCCATACACCTAAATTGAAAATTTTAATCGAATTCTTTTTTGAATGATCACTTTCACTTTGAAATTTTCAGAAGTTAACCAAAAATTTTCGAATTTGTAAATTAAGTTGGATTTATATTTTTATAAAAGGTCACCCTGTATCTGGGGACTTTTTTTGAAATTTTTGTTATATATCAAATTTTAAGAGACACCAGGTTATAAACAGAAATAAATTCTTCTAATTAGGTATATCGACAGAAAAATAAAATAATGGAAAAATCAGCAGAAAAAAAGTAAAAATTAATTAGCAGAACTCACAAATTAAGAGATTCTAGGAAAGAATAAATGTACATATTAGCTTCTGAATTTTAAGCACCAATAAATTTTTGGAAATTCTGAAAAATTCACTTTCCTTCTTCAGAGTGTTTTTGGTAGTGTATATAAAGTAGACCCAATTTTGAAATGTGTGGCCAAAATGTGGGTGCACCTTATAAATGTATTTTATGAGTTTTTGAATATTTTTATTGAATTTATTATTCGAATTTTATAAATGTAAAATGGAATAATGGAATATATTATATAAGTTGATTTTTATATTCAAGTCATGTTAATTGAATTTTTTTTTAAATTAAGATTAATAGATAAAAAAATTAAGCAATTATTTACAACACCATATAATTAGAAATATTTTAAAATTTAATAAGAAATAACCAAATATGTTTATGTGGGCAAACTCATTTTTATAAATATTATTTTTCTTGTTCCATTGACTCAGATGAGATCATTGTCGACGTTGTGGTTGAGTCCAATTACCATTTTATGCTTTCGTTAATATACATTTTATTAAAAATATATATTTTACTGCATATCATTGCTTTTTTGTAAGTGTATTTGCTATTTTTTATAAAAAATATTATATTATTTTTTATTTAATTTTTATTTTGTTGTTACTTTTAGTTACAAAATTCTTGCCGATAATTAAATCGAAAATTTTTGTATATAATTTTTTTCTAAAAATTATTGTTTTCAAGTGTTTTTTGTTGTCAATTTGTTTTCTAGAAAGTATTAAATTATTAGTTCATTAAAATTTTTAAATTTTATTTAAATGCTTGGCTGGTTTTAATTCAAAAAATTTATTTTCTTGTTCGAGAAGGGAAGTTTAATTTGATTTTAGCATTGGTTTTTAAAAATATATAAATGAAATTATTAATTAAATTGCATAATGGTATTTTCTATGCAAACTATTAATTACAAAGGTTCATTTTTACCAAGAAAAATGGTAAAAAGAGAACCAGCGAACTTTTTTAAAGCTTGAATTTTGGTATAAATTATTTAGTTTTGCTTAATGAAAAATTAATTTTCCTTTTCATCATTATTTGTGTTTTAATTAATGTTTTTAAATTTTCTTTTATAAATCATTTTTGCTTTATATGTTTTTTTCTATGTTACTTTAATAATCATAACTCTTTTTATGATCATATTTTTAATGTTTTTTAATTTCTTCATTGAAAATTTGCTTTACTAATTAAAAACATTTAAAGTCGCTTTTTTCAATTTAATGCATTTATATTTTATTATTTAAAAATATTTATTTTTTCAATACAGTTAACTTGGCCGGCTGTTATGAAAAGTACACGGTGGTGATGGTGTTTGAATTTTTAGCGTTTTGGACTTTTTAACTTTTTTTGTTATTTATGGAAAAATTTTCAAAATTCTTCGCACTTCTTTATTATTTTTAAAACAAAAAACGAATTTTTTAAAAACTTAAAATATAAAAGAGATTGCACAATTCTTTATCTTTACAATTTTAAAACAACTAAAGAGTTAGATATTTATCAATAACCAATTTCATTTTTTAAACTTCAAATTTATTATTAATTATCATTTTATCATTGTATTATAAGCATAAGTTCATTAATAGTTGTTCTTTTTTAGTTTTATCAAATGCAATTCATTAGCTTGAAATGTTGAACAAAAAATTTAATTCACTGTAAATTTTGAAATGGTTTTATTATTTCTAAATTTTACATTTTTAATTCAAATGCAAATTCGGTTCCAATTTATATTTTAATATTTTGATTGCACCGGAAAAACGAAAAAAATTATTAAATAATAATATTAAAAATAAAAAATTCATTACGTAAAAGTAAATATATTTTAAACAAAAAATTCAAGCATATTTTATTGAACCTACAGCATTTAAATGAAAATGTTATTTTCGTTCTTCGAATGGGTCGAAAATTCGGATGTTCAATTTCGTTTTTTCCGGTGCAATCAAAATATTAAAATATAGAAATTTGTGACTCGCTTTACATTAGCAAATAAGTTCATTTAATATTTAATAAACGAAAAATTTAGCTAACATTTTTAATTTTTATTTAATTTATTTGTTTTAAATAGTATTTTTTTTTCTTTTGTTTATTGTAAACTACGCTTTCATTTTTCTTTTCTGAATTTGGGTCGTATGATAATTCAAAAATAATGTTTATGTAATACAGATAAATTAATTAGTAAATGATGTTAATTTTAATATAATTTGAATAATAATATTTTACTAAAAATAATCTATTAATCATTTTCTTTGTTTTTTTGTTTTTAATTTTAAATTAATTAAATAAATTTACTATAGGTCTAAAGCAAGTTTTTTTAAATAAATTACGAATTACATTTTTTATTTTGCATTCGCCGATTTTACTTTAATTAAAATTTTCGATGAAAATTGAAAAAGCACTTGAAATATGGGAAAATTAATAAATTGGAAAAAAGCAAAATTTTATGACAAAAACTCAAAACCTTTACGTTATTGAATTGCATTTCGTTTAAATTTTACGAAATTCTATTTCATTTTTTTCCATTTTGTAATCATAAGATGAATTTCGTTTTTTAATTTCTTAAATATTTTACCTCTTGGATTTGTAAATCCGAACACTTTATATATGATCTCAGATAGGCATTCAGATTTGAGCGCGTCAAAGACTACCAAATTCAAAAAATGACAACAACATTGGAAACTAAATTTTGAATGCATTGGTTTTAGTTTAGGAGAGCCAACCTGTCTTTATCCATTTGTCTAATGGCCGACTGCATGTTTCTTGCATCGTCCCGTACATAGCAGGCCATTTTATTTAGTGAAAGACCATTTTTTTCCAAACACTCAGCAATGTTCTCAGCAATAAAAATTTTTGAGCATTTTTTTTTATCGTGAAAATTTTGGCCTCGGCGGAGGTGGGGAGGATATTTCGTATTCATAAAGAATAGGTATGTATTTCTAATCCCCTTCCTCTTGTCCATGTATGATTAATTTTAAAAATACTGAAATATTTTACCCTCACTTCCATTTGTTGCCAATTTTTTGTTATCTTGAATTTTGTTGCTTAGAATTGATAATAATTTGTTATAAAAAATCCTCTAGCTTTAATAGTCAAGTTTTTGTATTTATTAAACCAATTTTTATCAAAAAATTAAAAAAATACTTATACGTATACGGATCCGTATTTTTCCTGGATACGGATTTTTACGGACTACGGATTTTCCGTATTTTTAGTCCATAAGTACGTAATCCGTATCGGTGTCAAGTACCTAAATTTCAAAAAATTTGGTCAAATTTGAGCAAAGTTATGGCCAAAAGTACGCAAGGTACCAAGTTTGCACACATTTTTGGCCATAACTTTTTTAAACCCAATTTTGCATGCTAATAGAGGATACGTAGGGCTATCGAATAATAGCAAGAAAACGGACATTTTTTCATTGGACATAAAAAAATTTTGATCATCAAAAAATTTGATCAAAACTTTCTCAGAACCAACAAAATTAATAAGCTTGCTATTATTCGATAGCCCTACGTGTCCTCTATTAGCCTACAAAATTTCAAAAAATTTTATTGAGTTTAAAAAAATTTATGGCCAAAAATGTGTGCAAACTTGGTACATTGCGTACTTTTGGCCATAACTTTGCTCAAACTTGACCAAATTTTTTGAATTTTGATAACTTGTAGAGAAATGTTGGGGCTATCCAATGATACCAAGAATGTCTAATTTGGTTGATTTTGACAAAAGTTATGGGCAATTTTTTTGAAAATTTCCATTTGATGGTTTTTATATAACTACTCAGCACCATTCATTTTCACATTTCTACAGTAGGGTTTGATTTATTTTTCTTTTGCAAATGTTTTCCTTCAATTAATAGTATTAATGTAATACTTTAGGATTAAAGGTGTTTCCTTTTTAGTTTTTAAATTCTTTTTTCTATTAATTTTGCTGTAGTTTTTTTTTTCTAAGAATCTTTGGTGCTTTTTAAAATTTGCATAAGCATTTTTCTCTTCAATATAAACTTTTAGCATTATTTTTTTATTTATATTTGAATTTTTTATGAAAATTTTTTTTTGTTTATTTTAAATATGAATTAATTTTAGCCATTAATCGAAAAGGGATTTTTTGTGCACACAACTTATAACCAACCTTCTTCATCACATTTACATTCTTTTGGCATGGCTTGTCATTTTTCATGCAGCCATACATTTTAGCTTAAATAAACAAAATTTGTAATATTATTATTTAATTTATGAAAATATATTTGTAATTTAATTTTAAGTTTTTATGACTCCATTTTTGTATATTTAGGCTTTTTCTTGTGAACAATGCCCACATTATGAAATATATATTTATTTTAATCTGTGAATGTTGGAATATTTATGTTTTGTCGCCCTTTGTTTATTAAATATTTATTATATTTATAATATTCTATATTTTGAATTTGTTAATTTATCAATCAATAACTTTTTGTTATTTTCAGTTATATAAAATTGTCTTAATTTCTTTTGATTAACTATAAAAAATTATCGAATGTTCCGATGTGTACCTTTCTTTTTTATTTCAATACATAAAATATTATATGTTTCTTTTAATTATTAATTATTTATAAATCTTTGAAGCAATTGCCTTTTTATTAAACAAAATAAAGGTTGTACTAATTCATCTTACAACTGTTTTGAACGTATTTTGGTATATTTTAATTTTTCTTTACATTTTTTATATTGTCTCTTTGTTTAATACATATTTTCATTTAGCTATTCTGTACACAAAATTTATTTCAGGATTTTCTAATTCAGTTCAAAAAGTTTATCTTTTAATTAATTAATTATTTAATAAATTTTTGCGTTCTACATATTCTCTTATGTTTATGATGCTGAATGCAATCAATTGTCATTCTTTATTATGTTTTTAATAAGTGAATTTTTAATTATTTTTTAATTGTTTTTCTTTTGTCTTTTAGCCTGGACTTTTAAAAATTATTAATTTTAGAAAATATTATTATTAATGTAATATTAAATTTTGTTGTAATTTTCTTGTGGTATTTTACATGGACTAGAAAAGAAAAAGGCATTGCTTTCTTATAAATTATTTGATATTTTACTTATTTATTTGTTTAAAAATAATAATTTTTAAATTATAAAATGGTAAGGTGCCGCCATTCGAGGGAAGTTAGGAGGTAGTAGCGAATGGGAAATGAGGAAATTTCTGAAATTTTAGTTCATTTCTTATCAAAAATTCTTTAAAATTTTTCCCGACGGCACGGCCCTTATCGGTGATAAAAAATCTAATTTTTATTAAAATTACTCGAAGGTTGCAAATTCATTTTTTAGTGACGGATGGTTAGATCAGAACCGAAAAATTGCAACGCAGAAATACGTTTTTGAGATCCTTTCATCATAACAAATGAATAAAAAAATAGTTAATCACTAAAGTTGTTGCTATAAAATGGCCTTTTCTCTTAAATTTTTGTACTTTTGGGGTACTTGATATTCAATGTTCGTTTCTAAATGTTGAAAAATTCAAATGGGCATTATGCCAAAAAAATTAAAAGAAGAGTCCGGTTTATCCTATTCCAATATAGCCGGACTCGGACATATCGTCGCCTATTGGCTCAAAATAGCAAAAATTGGCAAAAAAAGCAAATTGGTTATGAAAAACCTGTATTATTGACTTTGTAAATTTATAGAAAGTTAGTGAAAATGAACATTTTTTGAAAAAAAGTTTCGGATTTTTTGGGTATCGGTCTTGGGACCATGTCTCGGACTCGAGTCGCCGGAATTTCCGTTCTCGAACAGCCTAATTATGATCATGATTTTTGTTTCAAATAATTTTACTACCCACAAAATTTGTTAGAGAAAAATTATTTTTTCAAAACTTCGAGCTTCATGCTTCGAGCTTCGAAAAAAATTGGGCTTCGACTTCGGCTTCGAGTGCTATGCCGAGCTTAGCCCGTCACTGACCCGGATTGCTAATTATTAATTTTATAAATTTGCAGTTTTAGCCTTTTTATTAAATTTTACTCGCAAGAAAGCCTTATTTTTGACCTAAAACTTTTCAAATATCATTATGCAGCTAATTTTTTTCATGAGCTGACTTATGTTTTTTCCTTGACCCGTGCACGAATTCTTGAAAATCAAATCCAGAACAAAACGACCTGTTGGTGCGGATCCAAACTGCGTCCAAAATAGTTTTTAAAATGGGCGTCTGGTCAAAATCATTAATAGAAAATAGGAAAAAGAAAATTTATAGAAAACAAAACTATTAATTTACCGTGGTGAGTCGTTCCACAAAAAAGCTCAGTGATTGATTGGTCATTTTCCGGAAGCCTATCGCACCACTTTCGGGCACCAAAAGTGCCTGATCCGGAACCCGGACCGGCCCGGTTAAGAACAATTTTTTGTTCAGTTTTTCAAGGGCTATCTCCCAGGCCGGGTCTGGTTCTTGATCCATTCACTTGGAGCCCGTCATGGGTCGGGCATATCTGCCGGAGGACCCTCAGCCTCGCCCCCGACCCTGTCGATGGCCAACCATGCTAAGCTTGCCGGTACCAGCGGCTTTTTTGTACAGCTCGATGAGCTCTACAAAATGGTATCAATGGCGTCCGGCTATGTCTACTACAAATGGAGAAAATTGGCGAGAAGTGATGTGAAAAATTTAAAAATTTAAAAAATTTGAAAATGACTTGCGTCCCGCCGTACATTAGTATTAACAGGACGGCACCGTGTTTTGTGAATTGAATAATTAAATTTATTTATTTAATTTTATCGATCACTGAGTTTTTTGTGGAACGCCCACACTGAGCTTTTTTGTGGAACGACCTAGCACCTTAATTTACTAGTAATTTTCCCCGCTTTCGTCTGTCTGTACCGTAAAATTCAGAAATTCATTTTTACAATAAAATGCCCATAAAATGCTATGAAAATGCCAAAAAATTTGTTCGTTTCATATTCATTCAAGCAAAAGGGCAATAATTTTATTAAATTATTTATAATTTTATCTTCTTTTAATTTTTCTGTAAAAATTTAAATCTTTAATTACTAATTAATTGTGTAAAAAATTTCGGCTTCTAATAGTCGACTTTGAGAATTAATACTCTATGAAAAGGTTTTATTTTTTTTATTTTTGGTGTTGTTAAAATTAATGTTTAAAAAATTTTTTATTTTATAATTAAATAGCCGTTCATTATAATTCTAATATTAAAAATTACGAGAGTTATTTTGATTTTATATTTATATGAAAATTATTTTATGATTTATCCTCTATTTATATTTATTCTTGGTTTACTCCCCCATGTGTTACTTCGTGGGTAAAATATACAATTTTATGGTTTCGTTAATATATTTTAATTTATTTTCTGGTAAAAATATTATCTATAATATTAAAGAATTAAAAGAAAAACTAATATTTATTATCTTGTATTTGTAACCCTTTTGATTTGAGATGGCTTTACTCTTATAACGGATTACAATATAATAAGAATTGACAAATAAATATTTATTAATTTGCAATATTATTTGAGTTTTTTTTTCTTATTTCACATATACATTTGTTTTTAATTTGTCATCTTAGTATATTTTTCACCATTAATAATTATATTTTTAATTTTTATAGACTTTAAGGCCGTTAAGATTGGTAGATAGAGAATTCCTTAAAATAAAAATTTTTAATGTTTTTTAACTTTCAAAACATGCTTTGATACCCATAGGCGCATCGTAATTTTGCTATAAATTTGATTAGGCCGTTAACCTCAATTCTTGCACCATCTTTGAATTGAATTGTTTATTTGTATGTTTATTATTAAATTATTAAATTTTGTTTGTGATAATTGTTAACGAAGTTGCATTATAAATTTCAAATTAATCTTTTTAAAATATTTCCATTAACTATTCATTTATAGGCAATTACATTTTTTTTTTTTAGTTTTTCTTAAATAAAAAGCATAAAAATTTTTTATTTTAGAAATATAAATATTCATAGTATTAATTAAATTCCCGTGAAGAGAAAATTCCATAAATTCAGAAAATCTTTATGAGCAACAGATTATTCTTTTGTTTGTCGTATTTATTCATTATTTAAATAAATAATTAGTTATCTTATAACAACAATAAATTTAATGTATTATTATTATTATTATTTTATTTATATATCTGAAATATTGGCTGCTTTTAAATTATTTTTTAAATTTTCTTTCCGTATAAAGTTCATCTGACAATTTGCGAATTATGTAAATAAAATATGTATAAAAAATGCTAAAATATGTATATCCCAAATATGTATTAAAATATGTAAATAAAATTTGACTACTTTATATATATTTTTTATTTCATTTAATGTGGTTTTAAGAATAATTTTTTCCAAAATGCTCGTTTTGGTCCCAAATGCTGAAAAATTGTTAAAATGCAAGTACATTTAAAAAAAACTTAAATAAAATTAAATAGATTTACAAGCATAATTTATTTATTTAAAAAAGGATGGCGTCAGAAAAAGGGCGTTTCGCGAAAAGTGCAAAAATGGTCAAATTTATCTGAAAATTTTTGAAGAAATAATTTGGTTGGTAAAATTTTCATATTTAAAGTTATATAAATTAATGTGAATTTTTAGTTTTTCCATTCTTCCATTATTTTATAAACATATTATTACATTTAAAATTAAAATGAGAAAGAGAAAGAATTTTAGTTTTATTAGCTATTTATAAGATATAAATGATAGTTTTAATGTTTATCATTATATTTTATTTAAATTAATATTTAAGGTCCAATTTATTACAGAAAAACAATGCCTAATTTTTTTAAGTTAACCTTTTTAAATAAATTGAAACAAATAAAATACAATAGTATTATTAGATAGCTCTACATATCTTTTGCTATACTATATTAAAAATTCGCAAAAAGTTGTAAGCAAAAATTTCCGAAAATTTAGACACAATAATTTTTTAAAACTCAATAAATTTTTTTGAAATTTAAGAGAATAATAGATTAATCTTTGTGCTATCTAATCTTATCCTTAATTATTTGTTTGACAAAACAAAATTGAAGCTGACGAAATTTTGTTCACAAACAAAATTCAAAATTGAGTTGACAAAATTGTTGTTGAAAAACCAACAACAAAATATGATAAAATTTTTAATTTTTGAATTTGTTAGATTTGGTATTTATTTTGGTATTTTATAATTATTTTTATTTCTGCATCAATAATATTCATTTCTTCAGTAAATTGATATTTATTTCTGTTAAAGTTTTAATTAAGAATCTCTTTATAAAAATTTCAAATGATTCAATTAAATGTTTATACATTATTATAAATCATTTGTCTTGTGCGCGGTTGTTTTCAAAATGTCAGAAGTGAGATTTTTATATTTTTAAAAAGTGTTAAAAATTTTATTTCTGAAATTAGTTATTCAATTTTTAAAATTTTTATTAAAGATTGTCCATATTCAGAGTATACAATGTTTTACTTACATTGTGTAGTCGTTTCGATATGATTAAATATTTTATTTTTTCATTTTAAATATTTTAATTATTATTTTTCATAAGTCTTCAATTTATTTTTTTCTCTCGATAAAAGTTTTTAATGTTCAAAATATTTTTTCAATTTATTATTCTCGTGAACACACAAATCTTAAAGTTTTCATTTCTTGTGATCCGTACTTTAAAAAGCTTAGTAAAAATCAAACTTTTTGTTTGGTTTCTGAATTGAATTTAATTAACTTTCTTAAAATAATTATTATCAGATTAAAGATATTTTACTATTGTTTTTTAATGTATTATATATTTTTTCATTTGATCTATATTGGTTATACGTATATAAATATTGTTTTTATTAACCGTAATTTAGTATATTAATAATAGCTGAAAAATTATTTTTTCTTTCGAAGTGAATAATTGTTTTTTTTTATTTTTGTTATATAAAAATATCAATTTTTAAGAGACTCCATGTTATAAACAGAAAGAATTCATCTAATTAGGTCTATCAGCAGAAAAATAAAATAATGGAAAAATAATAGATAAAAAAGTAAAATTCGTTAGTAGAACAAATAAAAGGGATTCTATAAAAAATTCAATGGATTATATTTCTAAGCACAGAGAAATTTTTGTAAACTCGAGAAAAATTCACTTTCCTCTTCTGAGTGTTTTTGGAAGTGTATATAAAGCAGACACAATTTTGGATTGTGTGGCCAAAATGAGGGAGCATTTATAATTTTTATTGAATTTATTCTTCACATTTGTAAAATAATTAGAAATATTTTTAAATGTTTTTAAAAAGTCGTAAATTTAATAAGAGAATTAATTTTGCTCATCTTTTTTTTATTGTAACTGCTGATTTAGTTGCGTTTTTTTTTGCAATGTTTTCAATAATAAATTTAATCATAAAAATAATTTGAATCATTATTATTTATTTATTTTTCTCTTTGATTTTTTTGAGGAATTTGCTGATTTTCGTTAATATCAAATAAACCATTTAATTGTTTTACAATCACCAATAAATTCGTTAATAAATTGCGACTTCAAATTATTTGCACTAAAAAATGAATAATAGTAATACAATTGGAATATTTATTAAATCGGAGAATAGCAAAGGCATGGGGCGGGGGAAAACTATTATTTTTTTGGTGTATGGACATTTGTCGACACAAATCCGGAGTTAAAACCTACCCGATTTTGGTTTGCCAATTTTTAATGCTTGGCTCAATGCATTTCGGCTCGCCCTCCTTGTTCTCGAAAAAGGCTCTTACACACATTCCCGAAATTGTTTTTTTTTAAATTGATTTTTTTAGTTTTCAAACTTTCATTGAAATTTTTTCAGTACGGAAACCATTTTCTGTTTCAACTGTGGTTTTAAATGAATTTTTAGATTTTGAATGTTTATTTTCATTATATTTGTCCTCAAAATAATTTTAAAAATATTTACATATTTTATATAATAAATTTAATTTGTTATTTTTTTATTCTATTTCAGTTTGACTTAATGTATCATCAATAAATAAAAAATTTCTTTATTTTTATACCCATTGAATTTGAATTTTTTTTGTATTATACATATTTAAAGTTTTGTTTATTATTAAAATGATAAAATATTTCTTTATAAATTTTGTATTTTAATATTTATTTTATCTCTATTAATAAAATGCGTATGTTTTATTTATAAAATTATATTAAAAATTGTTTACAATTAGAATAATTATATTTATTTAATTAAATCACAGATTAGAATTTTTAATTATTTTAAAATACCTCAATTCATACCATGTAAAATTATGAAATGGTTTTTCATTTTTTATAAAAAGTTTTTCCACTTTTCCTTTAATTATCTCATATTATATTCATTTGAAGGGTCATGATTTTTATTGAGGCGATATTCTGAAATATGTAGTTAATATTTTCTGGGACAAAAGTCAAAATTTATGAGTTCGGTGCCGGTTGACGTTTCTATTTGATTTATTTTTTACGATTAATAACAAAACACCCATCTTGGCATAATTTGTTAACAAATTGAACAATTTATCAAAAAAATTCTGATGGCACCGCCGGATGAAAATTTCGTTGTAATTAACAATTCAATTTTCCTTGAGTAAATCATAAGAATTTAAATATTTTAAAACATTTTTACAAAAAACCGATTGGAAGAACAAAAATTTATCGGAAAAATCTAAAAAAATTTTTGGTGAATATCTGTTAAAAAGAGAGCATAAGTTTCAAAATTCGCCCGGCGGCGCCTATCGGCACCGAACACCCCTACCCCCCCCCCAAAGAATTATAAATTTGATTATTTCTATTTAAAAAATTTTTTAAGTAAAAAATTGAACTAATGAATTTTTCCAAATGGAAATTTAGACTATATTAAATAAATTTCAACACACTTTTTGAGTCTTTTTCCTACAAATGAAGCTCATTCCCAGAAAAAAAGGTCGTCGCATGGCTAAAAATCGCAAAAATTTGGCAGTTTTTGGTGAAATTCTGTTAACAAATGATTTTTTAAAATTTTTTGCTTGATAAATTTTTTTAAATATGGAAAATTTAAAACCCCCGAACCCTGACCCTAAATTCTAAAGGTTGGAGCTTTTTTGAAAACCTTTACAGTCGAAGAATGTATGTTCGTTGCAATTTATGCAAAAGGGAATTGAATCGAGGCGATACATCGACTAAAAGAATGTGGTGCCAAACATATCTTTAATAAAATTGTTTTAGAACAAACTTATATTGCGCATGCAAATTTATGTTTTTAACCGTTGAATTTTATATTTGAATTTTTTGTATATTTTTATTTTTAGAGTAATTAAAGGTTAATTATAATTGTTTGCAGATGGTTTGCGTTTTAATAATTTTTAATTGCTCCATTCAAATGTTTGTTACTATTATTCATTATTATCATATTTTTTCGCTTTAATTTTCAAATAAATTTTTTAAACTTTTGTTGTGCGAATTTCGTTGAGAAAATTTTTTGAGTTTATTTATAATAATCTTTATAGAACTAATTGGTGGCAACTCACTAGTTAGTTTGTTTTATTTTGTTAGATAATATTTGCCAACTTGATTCAAAGTATATTTATTTTTTAATGAACTTGCTCATAAGTCGAAGAAACAGTTTGATTTTTAGTAGATCATATCGATAAGTATATATTTTTTGTATATTAATTTACTACACTATTTTTTTTAATTACTCATATTTATTGGTGTTGTTTTTAAAAAATTATACAAATTTATTTTTAGGTACAGTTAAAAAATTTCTTAAACATTCATTTTCAAACAATTGAAATATATATTACTTGCTTTAAAAAATAAACTATTGTATAATTCTCATATAATTATTATTGTTTGTTGATCGAATTCGACTAAATATGCTTAATGTTTATATTTTTATTTGACCTAAATTTCATGGTCTTTATTTAATAAGTTTTTTTTGTCTTCTTTAAAAAATATTCATTTATATTAGATTTAATTTAATTTTATTGTTAATCAATTTTTGAAATAATCCAATTTTGAAGTTCAAAATTTCATTTGATTTGTTATTTTTATTCAATTAATCTTTTCAACGCTTGTAATCTGTGTTTCTTGGACCAAACAATTTTCATTTGAATTTAAGTTAATTAAGCCCTATCAATTTGAAATTTTATTTACTAATTATAATATTAAAATTTGATAAGTGCCTTTAATTTTCTGATTAAGAATATGATTTTGTTCAGAATTTATGTAAATCTACATTTTCATTTCTTATTTTTTGTTTTTTAATATTTTCTTTATGATAATAGTTCTTTGAATTATTATTTTTTGCAGTTTTATATTTATTAACTTTAATTTTTCTTGTCAAATTTTTCGTTATCAAAATGATTTCTTTTTGAAATTACTCACTTCTTTTAAGTCCTTAGTGGTATGTTGCTTCATTTAATGAATTTTTCAGATTTTTTAACGCTTAACCCAAATAAATACATCCTTCTGAAAAAGTGTCCCTATTTTAATGTAATAATGTATTTTCGTTTAATTTAAAGTTGAACAAATTTTCTTGAAATTTTATTACTCATAATTTTAGCATTAATTTTTTGTTATTCACATTAAATGAAAAGTTGTGTTTTTAAGTGAATTTTAAATGTGCATGATGACAGTTTAATTACACTTAAATATTCAAATAGCTTTTTTCATTTTCTCTAAAAATTTATTTCATCTTCACATTTTTTAAAATAATTAAATCCATTTTATTCTAATAAACTTTATTTTTTGTTTTGAAGAATCCATTTTAGATATAAATTTTAACATTTTTCTTTTCCCGTTATCTTTTCTTTTTGGATCTTTAAGCACAAATAAATAAAAACCATCCGTGGACAAAATATGGTGAAAATAAACATTTTTTTTGGCGAATTGTATAAATAATATTTTCAAAAATGTCTACAATTCCCATAAAGAGAGTCATCGTTAATTAGCAGGTCCCGTATTTATATGTGCTAAAAAATGCCAAATATGTTCATATATATGTTTTAAAAAACCCGAATTAGTTATATCAATAAAATATTTGTCTTTGAAATCAAATTGCAATATTTATTTTGTTGTTAATTAGCAGATAATTATTTCTCGCATGAACATTTGAATATCTGTTACATTTTAATTATCAAACTCTAATTTCTTGTTATAAAATTTTAAATGATTCATTTTATATATTTATATATTATCATAAATCTCTTGTTCTCGGCGGTTATAATTGATGTTACTGCAATTCAAATTTTTGTTATATTATGAGGATTACCCATAAGGGATTTTATTTTCCTTCAGAGGATATTTATGTATAATTTATTATCATTTTTAATTTATTATTGTTGAGCGTTATTAACTGTAATTAAATTTTATTTTTATTTTGTTAATGGGTTTTCGTATTTTTCCTTAACACGTAATAATAATAACTTTCTGAATTCAATGTATTTAAGAAGCACGAATAAATATTAGTTTTTAAATTTTAGCAAATTTGATATAACACAAAAAATAAAAAGATGTAATAAAGGAAATAATTGTGAATAGATTCTTTTGATGGCAAGATTTTTCATTCTTTTATTTTCAAAGTATTTATAAAATATAAAACAAAGATTTTCTTTCTCTTCTTGTTTTATTTATGAGAAAAATTTTTTTTTCAATTAAATTGAAGAAAATTTTTATTGTGCAAATTTAGTCGTGAAAATTTTTTTGAGTTTATTTATAAGAATTTTTAAAGAAATGATTGGTTGCACATTTTTATTGTTAATATTGATATACTAAATTAATTATAAAATATTCATTTTAATTGGCTTGCTCCGAAGATAGACATCGTTAGAGTTTGTGGTTGCTCAAATCAATAATTATATTTTTGTTTCTATTTTAATATAAAGAGATTTAATTTGTTAAAAATTATTTTTATTGTTTTAACATGAGAATTATCTTTTTTTTCATTGAAAACATTTTCCATTTTCAAATAACCAATTTCAGTATATTTTATTTTTTGTATTTTATTTTTTTTAGAGCCAAAGTTCTATTTTTGTTTTAAGGTTATATAATAATATTTTGAAAATTCTAATAATTTTTTGACTGTTTTAATTTTAATTATTTTGGTTTTATTATTTTTCTTGAAACGATTAAAATTGGGATAAAGGGCAATTAATAATTATTTTTAATTTCTTATGTTGAAATTTTTTTCTTTATAAAATTTATTTCAGACATTCCTTTGTTTCAAAAGTAAAACAAATATAAATATAAAAACATTAATTTTGGTGAATTATTATTAGTTTTATTTATAATGCTATTATTTATTATTTTTGAATTATATTTAAAATTTGCTTCAAATCATTCTCCTGTCCATTTGTTAAATTATTATTTATCTTCTGTCTTTCTTGCATTAATAGTTTTAAGTACAAATTTTAGTTTTTTAATCATGTCAAGTTCTGTTGATATCGAGATTATTCGCCCTAGCGATGAGCTGTAAATTGTTGGTTTGATTGTCGCTCAAATTAATGTTAATGTTTCATACTTTTTATTTTGAATCGCCTCTCTCCGCCCGCTACCTCATCAAAAAAGAATATAAATTTAATTAACCAGAAAAAAAGAAATTTCAAAATTATTTTTTTAAATCATTTGATAAGAAATAAAAACATTTAAATAAAATTCAATAATTTTATTACATATAAAATGATTATTTTTTATGTAAAAAACAATGCAAAATGATTGAAAAATAATTAGAAAATAGTAAAAAAAAGATTAAATTCTATCAAAAATTGCAAATAATTGAGAATATAAATTAAATAAAAAAATAAAAGTAAATTTAGTAGCTTTTTTACAAAAATTGATAAATTATTAATTATTTTCTGTCTTGGAAAATACCTAAATGAAAAGAAGCAATTAAAAAGAGTGACAATATAAAAAAAAAGAAAAAATAACATTTCTACCAAAAAATTGCAAAATACTTACAAAAATAGCTATAAAATTCATAAATATGTAAGAACTGTGGTGTTCATTAGAATATTTGAAAACAATAATATTATTTAAAAAATTAGCATTAATTTGTTAACATAAATTGCTCGACTAAAAATATTATGGCATTAATTAAACAGAAATATAATTACAAATAAATTAATTAATACAAGAATCGGCGCTAAATATGAAATTATAAAATATTTTAATATCTTTTTTAATCACTCATTCGAACTGAAAATAATAGATTAAAAGAAAAAAAGAGAGATTAAAGATTGAACTATGAAAGTTATCAAAAAGTAAGAAAATTAATTAATTAAAAGAAATTTTGTTGAGAGAAAAGGAGCAAAAAAAAAGAAGAATACCGAAAATATATATAAATATATATTATTAGAGTCTGGTAAAAAATTCTTTTACGAAAATTTAATTTTTTTTTTTATTTTATTATTGGTACTCATTAAGTTTGGGTCCCATATTTTGGTCAAATTTTTCAAAAGCGTAACCAGACAGTGCACTATTTCCTTCTTTTCTTCCGCTTATTTGTTAGTCACTGGAGAAAGGAAGAAATAGTGCACTGTCTGTCAACGTGGGGCGGTGCTGGGTCGTTACTTAAAAACTAGAGTGCCACGGGACCGAGTCAAAAAGGACCGGGACCGGGCTGGGAATTCCCGGTCATCCGAGGTCCCGGTCCCGGGTTTTGAAAAACTCAGGTCCCGGTCCCGGTCCCGGTAGGGCAACCGGGAACCGGGAAAAACAAGCACTGGTAAGAATGGGGTCTGAGTGAAAAATTAGTGAAGAAAATTGGAGTCAAAGGGAAAAATAAAAAATAATAATTAATATATTCTTTAAAAGTAACACTGCCCAAGTGTGCAAATGGCCTAATGGCTAGTCTCCTTGACTTTCCCTTCTTCTTTCCTCTGGTTCAATCCCTCTACAGAAATTAGATTATTTTCATTTTTTTTTTGTATACTCGTGGGTTTCCTATAAAGAAAAAATGATTCCTCATAGGTTTTTTTTTAAATTGATACATTAAAAAAATTCTTTATTTTGTGGTTTTTTGGAAAATTTAACAAAAAACCACAAAAAGCCTCAAAGCCTCATTTTGAAAATTTAGCCTCATTGGCCTATCAAAAAACCACAAAATGAGGCTCCTATGGCACCGCCGGACCCCTTCTTTCCCAAAAGTTTTTTGAAAAAGCGCTCCGAAAAAAAGTGATGTGAAAATCAAATCTGAATTTCTATTAATATTCGATGATTTAGTCCAAAAATGATTAATTGTTTGAAATAATTGAAGAAAATTTGTTTGAAAATTTTCATTAATTTAATTTATTAAATAAAAAACCAAATAATTTTGTATTATTTTCACTTGATATAAATTAAAATTTGAATTTTTTTTAAAATTTTTAAAATTTTTTGAATTTTTAAAATTTCCCGGTTGGTCCCGGTTCCCGGTTTTTCTTGCGGTCCCGGTCCCGGTCCCGAAAAAAAATCGAGGTCCCGGTCCCGGCTTCTCAAGTCCCGGCAAGTCCCGGTCCCGGTTTTGGCAAAAATTCCCGGTCCCGTGGCACTCTATTAAAAACCATCATAATGGGCGTTACTTAAAAAACCATCATTATGAAAATTTTTGTCGAAAAATTATTTATAACTTTGCTTGAAAGCAACCAAATTTTTAATTCTTGATATCATTTGATAGCCCTAAGTGTTCTCTATCAGTCTGCAAAATTTCAAAAAATTTCGTTAAGTTTCAAAAAAGTTATAGCTCGAGGAATTCAAAAAACCTTGATTTTCGAACATTTTTGGCCATAACTTTTTTTAAACTTAATAAAAATTTTTTGAAATTTTACAGGCTCATAAAGAACATTTAGATCTATTGAATGATAGCAAGGATTAAAAATTTGGTCTTTTTAGAGCAAAGTTATAAGCAAAAATTTTCATTATGATGGTTTTTTAAGTAACGCCCATTATGATGGTTTTTAAGTAACGCCCATTATGATGGTTTTTAAGTAATGACATAGCACCCGTGGGGCTGCGGCGGGTGGAAGGGTAGACAGTAAGCAGCCGTGTGCTGGCTGGCAGCATTGTGTGTGGGAAAAGGGAAGAAGTGAGAAAAATAAAGAAGGAAATAGTGCACTGTCTGACTGTCTGGTTACGCTTTTGAAAAATTTGACCAAAATATGGGACCCAAACTTAATGAGTACCTTATTATTTTTACTTTAATTTTTTTATGTGAAAATTTTATAATTTAAAATTTAAAAAAAATTAATATTGGTTTTTTACTGGACAAAAAATAACAAAAATTTAATAAAAAATAATTAACAGAAAAGAAGGGAACTCATTGGATTGGAACACTTAATTATAAAGAGTTTATCAATCCATTTTTTCATTTAACTTTTTTAATTGAAATTTTTCAAAATTTTCATATTTAAAAAAATTCGCGATACTTCAAGCCTTCAAGTGCTACCAAGAATGTACGGATTGATTAATCAAGAAGAAAATCATGGTCCATAAACCCAAGGAGGTTAAATGATTTATTTTTGAAATTATTGTGTTAATAAATTGTTATAACACCAAAAAAGGTTTTAAGGAAACATTAATTTTCAAAAAACCAATCACATTATTAAGAATGGTAAAAATCATTAATTATACAATTTTCAGATGTTAACAAATACTGTTCATAATAAATTTATCTTTAATAAAAATACAAAATAATTAGATAAACAAGTCTACTAAAAAAATATTATTTGTTAATTGTAAAACAAAAAAACATTAAAAAGGAAAAAATATACATGAAAAAAGAAAATTAAAAAAATTATTTAATACACCTAAATAAAATATAAAACTGAAAATTTTTGGTAAAATTTCGATTATTTAATTTTAAAATGAACTTATTTGCTAATAAGTAGTTGATTTAAATCAATTCAAAATATGGTTCATAATTGAAAATTCTTTTATTGTAATTAATAAAATATTATCAATTTTATGATATTAATTAATTCTAAATTTTATATTTTGCATTTTATTAATTTTTTATTTTTTATTTTATTAAGCTTGCTGTTTATAGATTAATAATTATTAAGTAAATATGTGCTTTTAACATGTCTTTTTATTTGATTAATATTGAAATAAAATTTAATAATAAAATTTAATATTTTATTCCTTTAAATCATTAATTTAAAATATTCATAGGTCCGAGATTTTAATAAAATGCAAAAACAAAAATGTTTTGCTAACTAATAATATCGATATTTTTTAAGATTTTATTTGTTTGTTTGTTTTCATACAAATGTTTTTTATTTTATTCTTCTTTTCTAAAAGCCTTTAATTTATATATTTTTTCTAGTAAAATTTGTTGAAATAAATTTTAAAATTTTTATTCTAACGCATTAAATTGCTCCTAAATTCTCCTTTTAAAAAAAAACTAAATTAAAAATGACCTTTTTAATATTGTATAATATAAAATTTAATAATTAAGATTTATTTCAATAATTAAAAATAATTTTCTGGATCTTTTTTTTGCTATATGCTTTTTAAAATTGAAAAATAATTAAATTTTATTTAAATTTTAATTATTTTTAAGATCTAACTCTCCTTTTTATAATTTTTGTTTATTTTTTGTTTTTCTCTAATGTAAAAGTCAGAATTTTTTTATTTAAAAAACTTTTTTTAGTTTGCATTTTATCTTTTAGCATAATTCATTTTTTTTATTTCTATAAATGTAATAAAAATTGTTTTCTATTTTTAAAAATTAGAATGCATTGAATAAATCGTTTTTCGCATTATAATTTATTTTCCTTTTTTGTGAATTGATTAATGTGTTGTATTTTAAGTTTATTCATAAATATAAAAACATCTGAATTCATTTTCACCAACCTAAATATCTTGATAATCTGAGTCCAAGAGTCCGTATAAATTAAAATAGAATAATGCGGTTTTTGGATCGGAATGGGTTTTCATAAATTCGAGTCCCGAGTCTTCAATAGTATTTTTAATGTTTATATATAATTTAATTAAAACTATATTAAAAAAATAATTATTATTACAGGATTAAGGGTAAAATTTGATTCAAATAACACATGAGCAGGGCTGCCATCCGTCCTTGAATGTCAAGGACGTACATGAAATTGGGCCCTTCTCGCGTGAAAATTTTCAAAGTATCCTTGAATTCAAGAAGTCCTTGAAAATGAGCATTTGAAAAAATAATTCAAAAATTTTAATTTTTGACCTTTTATACCAAGTTTTTATTAACTTATTGCATTATTGGTGCAAAATCTGGTACTAAATTGCACAAAAATTCCCAATTTTTTTCCCGGCGGTGTCGATAGGCATCGCCGGGATCTCTCTTTCTATTTTTTAAAATTTTTATTCAAAAAGAGAACCCAAAAAGCGTTAAAATGACCAATTTTGGAAAAACACATTAACATTTTCTCCCCCATTCCCAAAAAGTCTCGGAAAAAAGTGCCCGGAAGAAGCGTTGTGAAAAGTAAAAAACACAATTATCTCAAAATCGAAAAATCCTCCTTTTTCGGTGAAAAGCTGTTAACAAATTACACCCATAATTTTAAATATCGTTCAAATTTATTCCGGTGACAAATACAAGCCATTTGAATTCATTGCATATAATAATAAAGCCAAGCCTTTGTCTTTGGATCCTTTGTGAGGACAGCGACAACGAATATATTTTTAAAATTTGACTTAAATAGCGCTACATAGATTATGGAGGAAAACAATTTTTGACCCCGAAGAACCAAACCCGTTTAATTGCATATAATTTTATTTCAAATTTTTTTATTTTTAATATAAAAATAAATTAAATTTTTGTTTATTTTTTTAAAACAACAAATATATTTATATATTCTTTCAATAATATTCGAAATAACTTTGAATTCCGAATTTTTTTTTACATATTTAATATTTATCATTTTGTAAATAGACATTTATTTAAAGTTATGTTTTATTAATTTTTATTTTGTTGGTATAAATAAAAATGTTTATTCAGTTTTAAATTTGATTATCACACTACTTAAGTAATAATAATATGTTTTTGAATATTATTATTTTTTTATTTAATCAAATCACTCTTGTTACTGTCTCTTTTTTAAAGTTCTGAAGAATAGCTTTTTATCGTTTTGAAAATTTTATAAAATTTTATTTTGATTTACTAACTATTTATTGGGAAAGGTACTCAATTGTTCCGCTTATTTTATTTATTTCCTTTCTATTTCTGCCCTCCCCCACTCTCTCTGTTCTCCCTTCCATAAATACCCCCGTCCCTTTGACCATCCGTTCATTCCCTCATTTATTTGTATTTGTGCACTTTCTCCCAATCGATATTTGCCCCCATTTTCACTTCTTTATTTAAATTGTGTCTTCACCAACCTTGAATAAATAAATATTTATTCACTTTGGTTTTGGTCAAGCGAACAATTGTTGAACGCTCAACAGACGAATGTCGCACCAACTCAAACAGCCCAACTTCCAGCGCTTTCAAATGTGGAATGTTTTGATCTTGATGATCATTCCGGGAAGAACATCGAAAGTTGGATCGACCGTTTTGTGTTGACTCTCGACTGTTCTTCGCCAAACATCCAAGATCAACTGAAAGTGAAGCTGGTGCTGACAAAATTGAGCGAGGGAGCATACAACGAATACAGCAAATATTGTCTGCCGAAGAAGCCAACCGAATTAGACTTTTCGGAGACATCGGCACAACTTAAATGTTTGTTTGCCAAGCCCCAATCGGTTTGGATAGACCGATACGAATGTGACGATGAAGACTTCCGTGCTTTCGTCAACCGCCACAAGCGACTGCTTCGCGATTTTGAATTTAAGAAGCTGAATGAAGAGCAGTTCAACTGCCTCATGCTTCTGATCGCACTGAAATCGCCGAGAGACGCCGAACTGAGGAAACGAATTTTTGGAAAGTTGACAACGGACGGCGACAAAGCAAATGTACGACAATGTCGTCAGCGATTTGCAGATGTTCCTGTCGACAATTGCTGAGGCTAAGGCCATTGAGCGCCCGTCCCATTCCAACGTTTTGGCAGTCAATCGAAAACCATTTCAGAAGAGGGAACAAAACAAAAGCCCAACTCAGCCTAATTGTTGGCGTTGTGGCAGTGGACATAAAACGCAAAGTTGTCCCCATTCAAAGGCAACTTGTAGAAAATGTTCCAAAGTTGGACATTTACAGAATATGTGTGCGCGTCATCACGAATGGCTTTTAAAGCATTCGAGAAAACAGACGCAACGAAAGCAAGTGAACGCTTTGCAACTGGGTGGAATTTCAGTGAACGCACTGAACCAACCGAGCCGTCTTGTCGAGGCACCAGTTGATGTGAATGGCAAACCCATTGATTTTGTGTTTGATCCGGGAGCTGAAATCACCGTGATCGACGAAGAAGCACATCTTCAAATTGGACGTCCCCGATTGATTCAATGCAGTGAAAGTGCCAAATACCATGATGTAACTGAATGCACCCTGCTAGGGAAGGGTTTTGCGACTTTCACGTTCGGAGGACGCACACACCAAGGACAATTTTATGTGACCAAAAAGGGTTCACTGAATTTATTGGGAATTGACATTTTGGACGCTTTTGGCTTATTGGACACATTCAGAGCCAAAGCTAAAATGGCAATGAAAGTGAATGTGGTTCAAGCGGAAAGGAAGGACCGAATGAAGAGTAAATCCCGTCGAGAAGGACACCACTTTGCTTGACCTTCAGTCAAATTTTCGCACGTTTTTGCAGAAGGCCTGGGCCACTGCACGAAAGCCAAAGCCCATTTGGAACTGAAGGCGGATGCTGTTGCCGTGTACTGCAGGCCACGTCCAGTGCCATTCAACACACGTTTGATTGTTGAGGCCGAATTGGACCGATTGCTGGCGCAGAAAGTGATCAACCCAATCGATCACACCCGTTGGGCCGCACCTATTGTGGTTGTTAAGAAGGCTAACGAAGCAGCATGCGTTTGTGCAGATTTCTCTATGGGCTTGAACAACGCATTGCTTTTAAATCAGCATCCATTGCCGTTGCCCGAAGACATCTTCACGAAATTGAATGGAGGAAAGATTTTTTCTCAGATCGACCTGAAGGATGCGTATCTACAGGTTGAATTGGACGAGAAGTCCAAAGAACTGTGTACAATCGCCACGCACCGAGGATTTCCAATTTTTTCGCTTACCATTTGGGGTAAAATCAGCGCCAGGAATTTTCCAATCGATCATGGATTCAATTTTGGCCGATTGTCCATTCGCGTTTGCTTACCTTGACGACATGATCGTGGTCAGTCGTTCACATGAGGAGCATCGAAAACACGAACGAAGTTTTCAAGCGAATCGGAAATTTTGGATTCCTGATCAAACCCGACAAGTGCTCATTCAATCAGAAGCAGATCAAATACCTCGGGTTCGTCATCGATAAAAACGGAAGGCGACCGGATCCATCGAAGATTAAGGCGATTTCTGAAATGCTCGTCCCTACCAATGTTTCGGAGCTTCGATCATTTTTGGGAATGATCAATCATTACCAGCAGTTTGTGAAGAATATGCAATTTCTTCGACAACCATTGGACGAGCTACTGAAACAGGACGTGGCATGGGTCTGGTCAACGGACTGTCAAAATGCCTTCAACAAAGTGATCGAAGTGCTGAAGTCGGACCAACTCTTGACCCATTATGACCCGGAAAAGGACATCATTGTTTCTGCCGATGCCTCTGATTACGGAATCGGAGCAGTGATTTCCCATCGTTTTCCGGATGGCAGCTTAAAAGCTATTGCCCATGCATCGTGCTCATTGTCGCCTGCCGAAATGAACTACTCCAAAATCGAAAAAGAGGGACTAGCTATTGTCTTTGCAGTTCAAAAGTTCCACAAATATCTTTTTGGAAGACAATTCGTCCTGCAGACCGATAACAAGCCTTTGTTGACCATTTTTGTAACAAAAAGGGCATCAAAGCGTGTACAGCAAATCGCTTACAGCGCTGGGCACTCATACTCTTGGCGTACGATTTTGAGATCGAATACCAAAACACTACTGATTTTGGTCAAGCCGATGCTCTTTCGCGCTTAATTGCAAAATCGCCAGTGCCCGAAGATGAATTTATTGTGGTAACAATAACGGAAAGTGCAAATTTGGCAACTGTGAATGCCTTTACGGCACAATTTCCAATTGTCCACGAGGACATTGTCAATGCCACAAAATCCCATAATTTGCTTCAGGAAATTAACGGATTCATCCTGAACCAATGGCCAAACAAAGCGAATATATGTCAGAGGACATTTTACAATTCCATCGAAGGCGAGAAGCGCTGTCATTCGAAAACGGATGCATCATGTACGCCGACCGGATTGTCGTCCCAGCATCGCTTGAGACGGAAGTGCTTAAAATGCTACATCGTGGACACCCGGGCATGAAGCGCATGAAAAGCCTCGCCCGCCAGCATGTTTACTGGCCAGGAATTGACCAACAAATCGAAGAAGTGGTGAGAAAATGTGAGCCGTGTGCCACCAAAGCGAATGCGCCAAAGAAAACGGAACTACATTCTTGGCCAAAAGCCATACAATCCGATGTCAAATGGACAGGCGGAGCGCTTTGTCGACACCTTTAAAAGGGCATGTCGGAAACTGAAGAAGGGGGGCGCACAAAACATTGTCAACATATTTTTGACATCATATCGGACAACGCCGAATGACGCTTTGCCCGACAGCAAAAGCCCTGCCGAACTTTTCCTTCTTCGGAAGCCTCGGACAAAATTGGATTTGCTGAGAGCAAAACCATCGGCACCACTGATCAGAGACGAGGCTATGGAAAAACAGTTTAATCGCCGTTTTGGTGCCAAACCAAGAAAATTTTGTCTTGGTGACAAAGTTTTCGTTCGACATCACCAATCGCAATCGTGGCGCGCTGGAATTGTGAGCCAATGCCAAGGAGTCATTTACGATGTAAGTTTCCCGAATGGCACTTCCAGTCGATTCCACGCAAACCAAATGACGGCCCGTCAAATGGATGACCACGGCAATGATGAGTTGAACATTTTCAACGACGCTTTTGGTCTTCCGTTGGCACAGCTGGATGGTCCCAACGAAGCAGCTCTGCCAGCTGTTCAACAAGCGGCACCTGCACAAGAGACAGACGAAGCAATTACCGAACGAAGTCCAGTCTGTGTCGGTCGCCCTCACCGCAATCGACGCCCACCTCTACGCTACACTCCGAGCTGAGATGGACTGATCACTGATTAACGGACTGATGAATGAGGACAGACTCTTTTTAAGGGGGGAGATGTTGGGAAAGGTACTCAATTGTTCCGCTTATTTTATTTATTTCCTTTCTATTTCTGCCCTCCCCCACTCTCTCTGTTCTCCCTTCCATAAATACCCCCGTCCCTTTGACCATCCGTTCATTCCCTCATTTATTTGTATTTGTGCACTTTCTCCCAATCGATATTTGCCCCCATTTTCACTTCTTTATTTAAATTGTGTCTTCACCAACCTTGAATAAATAAATATTTATTCACTTTGGTTTTGGTCAAGTCCAAGGCACAACACTATTTAAAGTTTTAATTTAATTGAAAAAATCCGGCCCTGATTTTCACTAACAAATGAATAAATAAGAATAAATTTGGATATTTATTAGTCATTTCACATTAAATGTCACTTTGGATTAATAATTAAATAAATATTTATTATCAAGGTGGAAATTTAGTTGTTCATGAATAATTATTAAATAAAGTGTTCTTTATTTTTCAAAATATTAGTTTTGAAATTTTCAAATAATTACAAATAGAATTTTTCCTTTTAAAATTAATGATAATAAAATATGTTTTCATTATGCTAATTTCGGGAAAAAATTCATTCCTTTTTCAATCCGGGCCCAAGTTATCATTAGAATTATTTTTTCATATTTTTCTGTTGTTGAATTTTAATTCACTTTCTTTTAATTTTAACTGTTGTTCTTTCGGCGCCCGCCGCCACTCAATGGCACTTTTCCAATTATAAATTTTATGGTTCCGATAAGATATTTAAATTTGTTTTTAGAAAAAGATATTAACTCTAAATAAAAGAATTAAAATAAAAACAAATACAAATTTATAATATTATTTTTGCAATGTTTTTATTTTTGAGATTGAATGCTCTTTTAACGGACTGCCAATATAATGAAATAATTGATAAAAAAATATGTAACATTTTTATTTTTATTTAATTTTTCTTATTTAATTAAATAAATTTAAAAAGAATTTTCCTTTATTCTATTTTTCAATATTAACAAATGTTTAAAAATATAAAATAATGAACTCTATTCATTCATTTTATTTATATTTAATTCACAAAAAATTTGTTTGAAATTTGGATCAATTAATTATTATGAATAGGATTAAAATTTATAATTGGAATAAAATTTAATTTCCGTTGTAATATAATTCCTGGTTGAATAGAATTTTTGCTTCAAAAAAATCATTAAAAGATTAAAAATTATAGGATGCTAGATCAAACAAAAAAGAGTTTGCACAAATTCTTTATCTTTGCAATTTCCAAACAATTAATGAATTATTTATCTTGCAGTTGATTGATTATTTAACATAAATAATTGATTTAGCCTTTTGAAAAAATAAAGTTTTACTAAATTTTATTACTGTTTTTGTTTGGTTTTTTACTAATAAAGTTACTTTTTTGTATGTTTTTTCTTTTGTTTGGTTACATTCACAAATATTTTTAAAAAGTTTAACAAAAAAAGACTTTTTTTTATTGTTCTGCTATTTTTTTGTATTTCTTATTGTTCTTTTTTATATGAAAAACGTTATTGTGGGTCTTTGGATCAAATTTTTAATAATTCATTTGAATTTTGATTTATTTATTAACACATTTTCAATCAAAAATACTTAAACAATGGCTAATAGCGCAAAACAATCACAAACATTATTCTCATTTTAAATTTGTTCATGTAAACTGTGATTTTTAATTTTTTTTTTATTATAATTGAAAATAAAAACCTTCTATATTATTTAATGTGCTTTTGTCGTTTATTGTAAATTAATTTTTTTTTGAGATTTTAGCTTGAAAATAATAATTTACTTTATTAATGTTGAAAACTGCCGAATTTTATTATAATGTGAAATAAATTAAATTTTAGTATAAAACTGTTTTTTACGCTAGTAAATAATACAATAAAATTATCAGATTCATGGCAATATAATCGTAAATTATGCATTCAAATTTTAAAATTTATTTTTACTTATAATTATTTTAAAAATAATTTTAAGGTCGGACAAAACGAAACAGAACCCTTTACGGTTTTCATAATTGTTAGATTTTCATAAAACTTAAATATCATTTTATATGTAGAAGAAAAACTTATTGAAAAAATATTTATTATAATATTCACAGAAATGATTGATAACACATTTAACAAAATATTAGCCAAACTTAATTAAATACTTATTTTTTAATTAACTTGCCCGAATGTAATGGTTTATTGCCAAACGGTGTATTGTGAATTTTTTGTTTGAGTATATTTTAGATAAAATTATTAAGTATTTTTTTATCTTAATATATGAGTATTATTTTTTATTTCTTTTAAAGATTTAAGTATCCATTTACTTATGTATTTAAATATTTCATAATATTAATTGGTTTAAACTGCTAATTCCTTATACTTTTCTGTAGCAAATATTTAGATTGTATTTTTTACTTCTTTCAAAAAATTTTATAAGATTAATAGAATATTTTATTAGTATTTTTATTAAATTTTCCTTTGTTGCTTCCAATTTGAAATTATTTAATGATCAAATTTAATTAATAATTCGTTTAACTAAAATTTTATACAATAAATGTTTATATATGTATTAAAGATATATAATAAATGCATAATATTTACATTTATTTTACAATTACAGTGGTAGCGTAAAATTATACGTGTTTAGAGTTATTGATTTCATATCGTGGATTTTAATCCAATATAAATTTATTTATTTAATTTTATCAATCACTGAGTTTTTTTGGATCAACCTAGCACCCAAATTAATATTATTTGTTATTTTATTTTACTAAGATAGGAAAACTTTTTACACTGGGTGATTAAAGATTGGGGCCTCGAAGAGAATGCCATTTTCGTGTTCTAGGATCACCATGAATTATGATCTGCTCATTTTGATACATTGGTTTGGAGCATTTATAACATGACTTTTTAATCATGTTCCATCAAACGATATTATTCAATATTTTTTAAAACGTTTGTAGGCTTCATTTATTTATGCATTAATTTGTTTAAAAAATAAATTTTATATAAAATTTTAATAAATTCTGTTTTTTTATTCGTTCATTTTGTCATAATTTAGCACTCAAAAAGATGTTAGTTTACACTTTTATTTTAGCATATTTATAAAGATATGAAATAAATTTGCAATTAAATATATTTTTTATATTTCACCCAAATATTGATATATGCTAATATAGAATTATTAAGTCATTAGTAGAGTTTTCGATAACTATGATTTTTAAAATAATTATTATAGTAAAATAACTTTTTTATATTTTAAATTATTTTTTGTTTAATCATTCAATTTCTTTTTAAAAAAATTTTTTATTGTTTATCGGAAGTATTATTAGAAATCGAATATTTATTTGCAAAGAATATTTTGAATCTTGTGCGTTACTTTATGACATTGTTAGAGCTGTGTTTTCGATATTTCATATAGTTAAATGGTTATTTTTAATAAGTAGATAATTTTTTTTTTAATTTTTTATTCATTCATTATTAATCAATTCTAAATATTACAAATTCAAAAATTAAATCGTCAAAATTAAATAAAATTTAAATCGGGTTTTATGATTTATTATATTTATATTATAGTTTGCTTTTGGGTGTTTTCGAGAATAAATGCATATTTTGCCTTTTTTTGGGCTTTTAGAGCATATTTTGGCAATTTTTTGCCAATTCACATAAAATGTGAAAAAGGCGAAAAATAACCCCTACGGATCGACTTTTTTGGAATTTTTTTAAAAATACACCTTTAAAAATCGAAAAATTTTTAATTTTTT